>CM031242.1:735711864-736911864 GCA_018340775.1 Taxus wallichiana var. yunnanensis
GTTCGTGGCTAAATGACAAGAAAACGCTCCGCTGCACCCAAAAATTGCCGCCTACACTAAGGCTATAACTTTTGCATTTCTCAACGAAATTGCACAAAATTGAGTACCGTTGCTAGGACCGTAGTTCGAGCCCGATGCACAAAGCGATCACAGAAATTCGGGGCTTGATCAGAAATTGAGTTGAGATTTTTAAGGAAACGTGGCCGTCTGTAATCGAGCAGGTGTTTGGTTGGTAGGCCGGGAGTGCGATTAAGAGGCATGGTCATCATTCCTTCTATCACGCTGCAGACAATGGGACAGCATTGGGAGCCTTTTTGCAAGTAATGTATACCCATTCCACTCGATTTAGTCGCCTCTTATAGGTGGTTGAAGAGCTGACAGATTTCAGGATTTCCACTTTCCCTTCTCTTTTCCTTCTCATTTTTCTATAGAAGATTGGAGTCTTGGGCTCTATCAGTAAAGGGGAGCTTTGGGTAACAAAGCTCTATCAAAGTTGCCAGGAATGGCTTCGAGTGTATTTGGCGAGTCTCTCAGTAAGTGGACTCTCTTGCATGGTGATCCGGGCCCATATCTTGTAATAGATTGAATCAGTGCATATCATGAAGCAATAAAAACATCAGGTTGTGGATATATCTTCCCCCATGTGTTTCCTTGCATTCTTCTTTGCCCCTTTTAATCTTTCTACAAGTATACTATTGTCTCATTTATTATGTTTCTTGCAGTAGAATTCATTATCACTGTGTGTCTTGGAATACTGCCGTAAATGCATTTCTTCTGGATTATGGTGAGCTGTCATCGCCTCTTCTAGTCTGCACTTTGCTACATGTTTCATGCACATTTGGAGATTCTCTTCTCGCACCCTCCTTTTCCGGTGTATCACCGCTTTAGTGTAGAGCTTTCATTTTATGTACTTCTCTCTCTCGGTCCTCGAATTTTAGGTTAGAATAGCTAGTTTCTCCTACATTAGAGTAGATTGCAAGGTGGTTTAGGAGCAAGAACTGGGCTTTCTCTCGGAGGTCTCCATTCAAGTAGCAATTCCCACAACTTTGGAGATAGTACTCATGTTATCCAATCACACTGATAAAGCTTAGAGTGATCAAACTAGAAATACTGATCAACATCTGTGGGTGCTTTGTGATTCGGGGTGAAATGCCAGTCTTTACGGGCACAATTTTTCTTATTATGAGGATATGGTGATATGATATTTTCCCAATGTGATTATTTATGTTGATCACCTAGCATGATAAAGGGCAAGTCCTAAAGCAGTGAGTGCTGTGAGTGTGGATCAGCCACCTCAAGTATTTTTCGAGGAGAGTGCAGGTCTTGAAGGGATAAGTATGTAGGAGGGTGATGGTAGTGTTGTTCGTGCTGTAGTGGATTTCTTTAGTAGAGCATCCTTATATTCTTATCGGATAGTTATATAATATGTGTAATGATTGTATATAGATCTTTTTATGAAGCCTTTGATGTATAGTTTTTGACACCACAAGTGCTAAAATTCTCTGATGATGTATCTTGGAATTTGATTATGATTATATATATGGTGCATTATTTTGGTGTATGATTTATGTGTTGTGTATGCGATATGTCTTGATGTATGTTTTTATATATTTTTAATGTTTTTAATTCATGCTTTTATGGCATTTGAATATGAAAAGATTGTACGATGTTCATTTGTATTTCGGACATCGAAGATGGTTATGACTTTAGATGTGATAAAAAATGTATGCTATCTTTGTAGAATAGGAGTAAAAAGCGAATCATTGCTTTAATATTGGATTTGGTACATGCATGATGGGTATAAAATGTGAAATCACTTGTACATTAGGCCTTTTTAATGAATGTTAACATAAGACTATCAATAGATAAGCAGTTACATGTGGGATCTTTAAGTTGAAGTGACAAGATATACCTCCCTAGGAAACTCCAAAGGATTTTAACATATGTAAGTTGATATGGGATAGTAAAGGTTCTCCTTTTCGATCATTTTCATAAAGGCATGCCCCGAGATATATATTATTTTAAATGTAAATTGATTGATGTAAGAAGATTTATTTGATGGGAAATATGATCAATGCGGAAGATTTCCTTACTTTTGAAACTTTGTATTTTGAAGGTCAGATTAATGTGAGAAAAATTTTTTATCTAAGTAGTCATCCTTCGAGGGAGAGGTATACAATTTTGATTTTTTGAACTGCTTGAGAGATATCCATTCCTCAAGGGGATGAGTCTATATTGTGACAGTATATGTCCTTGAGGATCATTATACTTTTATTTTCTTTTGAAAAAAATGATATTAATACTTTTTCCTTTCGAGGGATCTGGCCATTATTATTTATGAATTTTCTAATACAAGCTGCATCCAAATATTTTTTTACTTTATTTTGAGCCGAGGAAAAACCTAATAGACTACTTTGAAAGAGGGAAAGAGATGTGTAGATGACCTACACATGTCACTGCTTATTTACATGTATTGCCTGGGTACATAAGGTGTATTGGATCTTATTGATTACATGGTCCATGATAAGGAGGAACTTATCAAAGTGAAAGATGTGATGAACAGAGTTGTGATTCTCATCTCTAAGGTTTATAAGGATGGTGATGGAAAACCATGTAATTTCAAATCATTATGATGGTAGATGGCTAGTTTGATTTATGGACTCAGATATTTCGATGTGACTATTATTCTAATGATCGAAAAAGGTTAACAATGCAGAAAAGGCCTTAAGTGCAAGCATATTCAAAGGTTCCTTTTAGGTGTGCCATCAAGGAAGGCCAATGCACAAACTCTGTTCCCATACTTATGAGTAATAACATATGGAACGATCCAATTGGGAGAAAAATTTCCATTTTTACTCCATTCTAAAGTAGTGACATTTTGATTTTCTTTGAGAAAAGATCACCTATTTTCTTTAATTCATGTTCTTTACATGCTTATTGTATTTATGTGCTCAAGTCATTCTTGATAAAATTGATGATGTCTGGCAAGATTTGGTTAAATGTTTTCATCTAACAATTCTAGTTGTGTTAGATGGTCTTACTTCCGTATTCTTCATCAAGGATAAAATCTTTCGGGAGCGACATACATGGAGTGATGGGATCTTGAACCTCAAGAGGTAAGAACAACCTCGGCATCCCTTAGATGAGTGAAAGGCTGTGCATATGACTTTATAAGAATTATGAATGCCATTTAAATAACTATAGAGAGCAAACGAGATTTACATCTGCCAATTCTGCTATCATTTCATCTCATTTGCTTTAAATGTGGATTTTATGTAGAGTGTTTTATTAGAGGCTTCACCTATCCCAATTTCTTGGGGATAAGTAAAGTGATGAGAAGCTAAGTTTAATATTGATGGCTTTGCGCAGTTTCTTAACATCCTCATGTTTGAGAGGATTTTCTCCATTGTTTGTGACAAACTTGGCGAGGAACACCAAAACAAAAATATGATGTACTTGATAGTTGAAATCGATGATTCGATTTACTTTAGTTGAAGTTAAAGGGGAATGGATTGAACCTATTTTTTAAAGTATTAAGTGGCTGTGATGATGAAATGATGTTGTTGAGATGAGAGGATCGATAGCAAGCAATGGGAGGCTCCAGCCCCCCATCAGCAGAAAAGCCACAAGTCTTGAGAGGGTCAGTAAAGCTTGACTAGAGACATGGATGAGATCTGAATATTTATTGAGCATTTAACGCATTTATTAATGTATGCACAAAAATCCTAATTAAGCAGTAGGCCACTAATAGCCAAGTTGAAGGACATGTTTAGCGATGATGTTACCATTGAAATGTATGCCACATATATCGTCATGAACTTATTGAATTACTTTGATAGATTCGTGAGAATTAATACATATTAAAGGAAGGCCATCAAAGCCACATTTATACATGAAATCGACCTATGGTGGATATAGTGAATGATGCATTGAAGGAATGATCTTTTTTGTGTTTAGGATAAGTTGGATGGTGGTTTAGAACTTGAAAAGCTAGTCAAATATTTTAGAATACTGTTAGTCTGGCTAGGATGATTTCGATAGTCTTCGCTATAAAGGAGTTTTTTTTTTTAATATAGAGATGGTTGATTTAATGCGGGAATGAAAATGAAAAATTTAAGAATTTTCGAAATGATTCTTCGATTGACAGAGAGTCCTTACTCGTTGTAAACAATATGACCTAATAATTTTCCTTTATAAACCACAAAAATGCACTTCTATGATTTAGTGAAACACAAAATTCCCTACATCTCTTAAAATCCTTTTTGAAATGAGCTACATGCAATCTAACTTGTATGCTTGGAGTAAACATTATGTCGCCAGAATAAACAAGGATCATGTCATTTATTAGCCCTTTGAAAGCTATGTCCATAGCTCATTAGAAGGTGGCCCTAGCATTAGACAACCTAAATGGCATTTTTATTATAAGCATATCGTATCCCATTTCCTCAGAAGTAAAGACCATTTTCGAATTGATCTGATTCCTTAACCAAAATCTAGTTATAACCTTAAGTATCCATAGGGTCAAGTAGTTAAAACCTCTACTGCTTCCCCGCCACTATTTGGAGAATCTGTCTCCATGAGGCGAAGAGGGTAATGACCCTTTAGGGAGCCTCGGCCTCAAGTCTCTCAAATCCATGCGAGCATCATGCAGTTTCCCCATTCTTTTTCCTAATCAGTGGAACTAGATTAGCCACCCTAGAAGAATGTTTGATTGGGAAGATGATACTAGCTTTAATGAGCTTTGAAATTTCTTTCTTCGCCAGGGGGTTCAATTTTGGGGTTGATTGGTCTCATCCTTTTCCGAACTAGCTTAGCATTCATGTCTGCGAGGGCTCAATAGTGTGTTGCACCAATCCTGGATTGAAACCACACAGATATTCATAGCTCCATGTAAATATATCACTTCCCTGTATTCTTGATTAAAGACCAATAGAAGCCTATTTTTCCTCTAAAGCACACTTTCCTAATCTTTAGAAAACTATCTTCCACAACCTGAACCTATTCAAAATCATCTTCTTTAATTATCATATTGGCACTTTATCTTTTAACTTGATCATCTGAATTGAAGATTGATTCAAGAGTGACCAGTCCCTTCGATAATTTAGTTGGTTTTTAATTGTATGAATTTAATCATTAGATGATTCTTAAAGATTATATTGGTTCTTTGAGAATTTATCTTCCTCCTATAGAAAAAGAATAATTTTCTTATCATTATCGAAAACTTGCCAACTACCCGCATTATATGGTGTATCGGTCTCACAACAATTTTGAAAAAATTCCATTCATCCTTCATGATATCAACATGAAAATGTCATCTTTGTGAACCCACCATTGCAATCCTATCTACATCTTTGCTTGAACTCCTCACGATCAAATTGTTTCACTGATTTCCAAATCATTTCTTTGAAGTGTTGACAAAATAGATAGGGTAATGCTTGGCATAGGAGGAATAATTGTTAAATGTTGGTTGATGGGTTATTCTACATGTATGACTTCTCTCTCGAATCCACAATTAGTTGTGAGAGCGTCCTTTTGGCTAGGAGGAACTACATGTACATAAAAGCAAGACCACGAATGATTAAACAATATGTGCAATTGAACTACCTTAACGTGTCACTAGATTTAAAGTGTGATACTTACTAGATGGTTGTTAGTCCATTTTTAAAAACAATTTAATGTCAGTAAACAAAGTTAATCCTATTTTAGTTCAAAATGATTTAGGTATCTTACTTAAAACACTGATAAGAAATAGATCTAATCTAATAGGCTAAGATAGGAATAGAATCAAAAAGGTCAAATGATTGGTTTGGGTTACGGTGAGGGTTTGATGCAGAGGTCTTGGTGTAGATCATAGGTGGATGAGGGTGAGATGAAATTTGGTGGGTAGGTCTCACGTTGCAGGATGTATGGGAAAATATAGGGAGACCGATGTTGTTTAATGGTAACCGATGATGGCCGTGTGTAATTGGTGCACGTTCTTATGGAAATCGGGAAATGCCATAGAACAAGCTTTGGGTCTCCTTTGTGATTACACAAGACAAAGGAATTTGGATTTAGTTGGCATGAGGTATTGGGTGACTAGGGTAGGCTTTGGCAAGGTCAGTGTCCCAATGGGTATATGGAGGTGGAAATGTTGGAGAAGGTCAAAAGGTGGCTAGGTAAATAATAGATGATAAAATGATGATGAAATGAAATAAACCGGAGAAAAGTATGATGTTATACTTTTACTTGGATTACGAGATCTTGAATTCACGTGAAGTGAGGGATGGAGGTGATGATGAGGGGTTTGAAGGCTGTAAGTGATCACCAATTGAAGGAAATATTCTACATGAGTTTTATTTACATTCTCTTTACTTGGTTAGATCTAAGATCATGGTTTGTGATGGGCATGCTGAGAAAAGATGCTTAATCTCCTTCCTTGCATGTGGATTCTCGCTAGAATTCACTCTTGAAGATGTGTTATCTCTATGAGATTTGTTTTTTCTCGCCAACCTTCCGATTTTTCTCTTCCAACCTTGAGAATAAGGTTGTTTTGGGATTAAAAAGGTAACTAACTAAGTGGTTTTGGCTTAACCGCAAATCGGTTAGGGAGTAGCCGGCGTTGGGTCTGGTGAGATTCCTAGGTTTACTAAACTAGGGAGATCCTCTTGACTTACTCGGATTTCATGCCGTTAACCTGGCACATTATTAGATCGAGCTTTTTGTGAGCATGTGGGAATATGGTTAGAGGGAATGTAGGCATTGATTTTTAGGGTTTGGGTAAGTCTTAAAGTTAGTTAGGGATACTTACTAAGAATAGGTCTTAGGGTGAGGTGGCTTAATGAGGTGTCTAGGTGAGGTGGATATGTGGGAATTATTTAAAATAAGATACTTAAATAATAAATATAGTGAGGATAATGAATTAATTAAATTAATATTAGTGGGGTGAAGGGCCATGGCTAGGTGAATGTGATGAAGGGTGTTTATTCATCGAGGGACCAAAGGGAGTGTGACCTAATTTTAGTGTGTACATTTTCCCCCTTTTTGTTGCGTATCTTGTATCGGTAGCGGCAGATAACAAAAATAAGATGTGGTTGCCCCATGTGTGGGTGAAGGTGATCCCCCTCAAACTAAGGCCGTGAGGCGAGAAGCAGAATCGGTGAGTGGTTTGATAGAAGGTAAATGTTGTGAAAGAAGAGGGTGGGTAACGAGGAAAAAAAAAAAAGAAAGGTCTACTTAGGTAAGCTTCAGGTAATGGAGTTCGAGGGTCAAAGGTAGTAGCAGGTCAAACACACACACATGTATAAACTGGAGAATGCTACCAGGTTGAAGAGCATACAAACTCTACATTGTCTAAGGTCGATAGGTTTATCTCAAACAAGGTTGAAGTGATTCTCGGTATCGAAGGTATAAGATATGGTCAAGAAACATGATGTAGAGTAGGCACATGAGCGCTTAGGTATGTTCCGTACACCAAAGATAGGTCGTGGTCCAAATAGCTGGGAAGTCACGACACGTGTAAGGCCAAGGTAGGGGTAAAATAATGAGTCCCGAAATGAGGACAAAGGGAGGTAGGAAATGACAAGGTCGGGAAAGGTAAGGTAAATGGGTCGGGTAAAGGATCGGGGTGTAGACACCAAATTTGGGTCTTATGATGCCACTGTGCCCTGTATCTCATCCCGCAACCTAACCCTACCTCACCACCTAAACCTTACACACTAATGATTTATTAATTACCTTATAATTAATAAATCTACATCTCCAACCCCGTCACCTCATCTCGCCACCTCACCGTGACCTAGCCCTAACCCTAAACCAACCTAATTAAGACCTATGACTTGGTCCAGACCCACACCCATGACTCATTACCCCTCACCAGCACCAAAACGAGCCTAATAATGACTTGACCAAGCCCACAACTCGATCCCTTGGGAGAAAAGAGGGAAAGTTGGCTATTTTACTAAAAATAGCCAACTTTGACCTAACCGACATCGGTCCTACACGGCCGGGCGCCATTAGGCAACCGCCATCGATTCCCTCTCGTAATGACCTCCCCCTAACCAAAAACAAGGGATCCGAATTCATTTGGCAAGAGAGAGAAGTGAAACAAGTAGAAGAGGTTAGAGAGAAGGATCGAGCCCAAGATCAGAATCGAGCAACTAGATCACCGTTGCCACACTCTAAGCATTCGGAAAGATTGAGGATAGCTTCATCGGCTTGCTTTCCAATACCGATCATCCCAACTAAGCCTTCTATCACCACCACATTCCTTAGACCTCAGTATCTTCATCAGAACTAGTAAGTAGTATCTTGTATGTTTCTAAACACCATTTCTTGAACTTTTAATTCATAATAATTATAAGCTCACTCCTAGATCTACCACCCTAGGCAGACTCTCGCACCTAACTTTCATTCATCAACCCCGATATTGCCTCAAAGACAGCTTTCTCACTCTCCTCGAGTTTTCTCCATCACCCTACTACCCCCAATCATTTATTAACCCTATAAACACCATAACCACCTTACAACCGACTTCCATTCGAACCCCTAAATCACTGCCCCTACCGATATCGGTTATCTTCTACTGGTATCGGTGTTATAACCACAGTCGGTTATCCAGTGACCAGCATCGGTCACTATGACTTATACCAAAACCAACCTTTCCCTTATTTACCCCCAAACAATCTCATATCCAACCTTGTCTATCCCTGTAACTTGATCTGAATGTATCAATAACCAGTGACTAAACAAACATCATGACATTTTATTATTGGTAGTTTAGTCTCTATTGCTTTTTAACAAGGTACCTAAATCATGATTTCGCAATAGCTTCTTTATTATCATTTGCATTAATTTGTATTAAAAGGGAACTGACCACCTTCGAAAGGAAGTCTAATATTTCCTGGGCCCAAGGCAGTTCCCTCACTTATTGTCTAACTAAGATCTGGTGGTCTTGTATTCTTACTTACAGGTAGTCCTTCCCAGACAAAAAGGAGTTCTTCACAATCGATCTGATCTCTCTATGGTACGCGCACACCTTCCCAACACTCAATAGGTATTCCTCCTAGCCCTAACCCTTATCTATTTCTCAAGAGAATGAAAGGATAGAAGCAACTCTATTCCGTAATGAAATTTATGTGTAAACATTTGCATACTGGTGGGACCCTTTTCGGGTTTCTTTCTTTCTTGCTTGCTTTCATATAGGAGCACACTTGTGTTTCTTTCTTCTAAATATTCACAAAATATTTTTGTCATTTGGTAAAAGAATTTGTCTTTCTTTCACATCTTTGCATTCGTGAAAGTCATCTTCTTTGCTTCATCGAATATCATTTTCGATTTGGGTTTAAAACACGTGCATCACATTCTTGCTTGTTGTTTTTAATTCTAGTGAACGTAGATTAAGTAACAGGTCGTACACGTGGGGGTGATATCCACGGTATTGATGAGAAATTAATCTTACTCTCACTACACAACACATACCAAATCACATCATAATCAACACAATAGCTCAAACATCCCCCCTTCCCGCGGTATTCCTCTCGCCCGATTGAGGTAGCCTTATGAGCCAAAACAAACTTGACATCTCCCTTAGGTCTTTTGTTTAGGATTGACATCATCTGGCATCTAAGGCATAAGCCCAAAGTGATTAAAACTAATCCTAGGGTTAGTCTCTTGATTTGCTTGTGCATCTTGCTTTTTTTTTTTTTTTAGTTCTTTTCTCTCGTCATACACTGTTTCAGTGATCACTTCAAGACAGTTTGGTAGGTATATTAAGCATTGTTATCCCCAAACCAGCAGCTTCTTACATCCTCTCTTTGCTTTCACAGTGACCGACAACTGGTCCTATACTACCGACATCGGTTAACTGACCGACGCCGGCTACATTCTGACCAACATCGGTTATCTAGACCGATATCGTTACCGTGTTTAACAGTTCTTGACAAACCAACAACCTATCAATTCCAACATTTTGTTGTTGTTTCTGTATTCCAGATTGATTAAATCCCTACTATGTCCTCTTGTCCATGGTTGTTATCACCTAGAAACAAGCTACAGCCATGGTTTCCCATGCCTGTTCCATGCCTTTTCCTGAGTCACCCCCTTCACATCCTATGGGGAATCCTATGGATACCAGTAATTTTCCCAAGATCCCTGTAGGAGATAAGGAATTTGCTAAATTTTTGGATGCTAATCCTAAAGCGCCGCACAATATTATTTGTCTCATACCCCTGACCGCATACACCCGATGGTCACCTCCTCGTTGTATGCCTATTAGTATCGCCGCTCACTTAGCCCCTTCCCCACCTAATAACTCCGCATCACCATCATCATCCTTAGCCCCTCTCGCACCAATGGCTTTGATGGTTCATACTACACCAATTGGCTTTCCTTTTGTTAACTGGGGCCCCACATATCACTACCGTCCACTGACCCTACCTCATCTCTCTCAGTAGACTGTCTCTTTTATAACTTTCTCTCTACCACCTATACACACGAGCTTTCCCTCACAAGCTCCGCCCACCTTTTCATTTCCACAAACTCATCCGATGGCCTCAACCTCTTATATAGGAAACCCTTATTCGGCTGCCCCAACACATTCATCACCATTATCTTATCAACATTCAATCCCACCATTGTCTAGTAGTGGCTCTTGGACCAATCCTCCTCTGTTTACAATGACAACACCATCATCTAACCCAACCAATGATTTAATCAAACAGATGATGGACAAGATGCAAAATCTTGAGGCTTCTGTTTCAGGAAGTCGTAACACCCTGACATACGAGAAAGTTTGTCGGGAGCCTATTCATCCTTTTGTCCCCCTTCATACATATCCTCCTCAATGGGAATTACCAAAATTTACTCACTTTAATAGTAAGGAGGACCCTCAACAACACTTGTGATCGCTCGTACATGCCTGCTATTTCGAGTGCTCATGATGATGCCTTACTACTCAGCATACTTTCCCATGTCCTTATCAGGGACTCGCCTTGGAGTGGTATGGCTTTAGCCTAAAGACTCAATCTTCTCCTTTAACTAGTTAGCCCAATCTTTCTTGATCACTTCTCCATCAATATTGCCAAGAAAGTATCCATTACCGACCTCTATGCCATCCGACAATTTGAAGATGAGTCTATCACAAATTTCATTGGACGATGGCGGGGCCTCATTAACCAACTTACTTACGCCTTACCTCAGGCCGAGCTCATCGAACTCTTTACGCGGGCCTGTGATAAACACATTTCTCCCACCCTCCAAATTCAAACTTTCCGCACCTTTGATGAGGCCTTTACTATGGCTCGAAAACTAGAGATTCGAGCCTTAGAGGAGGAGAAATTGAGGTTACGTAACAAAATCTCAAATTTCTGGACCCAGGACTCTACCACCAAACCCAACACCACCAACTCTCATGCATCGGCTGCTTCGAAATAAAAGGGTGCGTACATGAAGTGACGGTCAAATCTCAAGCCTTTGCCTAATACCTAAACCAAAAGCCACCTATAAGTATAAAGCCAAGCCCATCAACTACACTCCTTGGGAGAAACTTATGGTGTGATCTTAGACAAATTGCTTAAAGTAGGAGCTATCACCTTGCCTCCCGTTAAACCTCACTCCGAGTTTGATTCCAACCCGCTATACCTTCTTGGTATAAAGAAAATGACTTCTGTAACTTCCATCGCGTGAAGGGACACAAATCACGAAAACTCGCAAGATGTTGAAAAACATAGTGCAGAAATGGTTGATGTGTAGCGAGATATAACTCTCGATAATCCTAATGCCCCTACTAATCGAAATTTAAAAATCTTCAACAAACCATTTCCAAACCATGCATCTAATAAAGAATAACACAAATCAAGACACCTCAGCCGAGGAGAAGAGTGTGCATGAGATCCATGCGATTTTCAACTCCCAACCCGTGGCTTCCATTGAGGAAATTCTAATCAAGCTTCTTCACCAACGCAGGGATTCTCGCCCCTTCTCCTTCATCATGACAAGAGGATAGTCTTGCTATTCCTTTACCCATAAAGGAATTAACCACTGAGAGTTCTCTTCTCACAAATGAACCTTCTTACGCCACATCCTGCAAGATTGTGAGTGGATGTTATCTAACTTATCTATTCCCCAACATCTCCTTCCACCACTCTTGCTATAAAGAAGAAGGCTTGCCACTTTTTCTCGTCATCCTTAGAGGAGAAACCCTTGAGCCTACATCGCCAAACTCCTTAATCATGACGGATCCCCTCGAACATACCCTCCTACCTATTAGTTCTTCTTCACCTAAATCTTTCCAAAGGACTGGGCTTGACCTCTCTTAACACCCATTGATACAAGGCCTCATTTACCCCCCCAGTATCACACCCACAAAGTGACCGGAATCACAACCCACCTCTCTTCCATACCAAAGTTCATGTTCACACGTGAAGATTGTCATCCCCGTAAGATAGATGAGTCTTATGGGAGCGTTTGAGTACACCATGCTCTACTCAAATGCAGTATGACTAATCCAGCACACCTCTACCATATACCCGAGGTGTTTACAAAATCTCAAAATGCCTATGTCCTCACCTTCACCCCCTCATCTCTATCAAATCCCTCACCACTTCTATCAACCTAACCAAACCTTCCCTACACTGGGACTTCACCAATACCCACTGACACACCCACCTAAATGGTTAGATTTATCCAAAATAATGCCGCAATCCACCTAGGAGACAGACCCAATCTCCTTGAGTTCAATCTATGCCTCTGCCACAACTAAAACCCTCGCCCCTGATCACACCGATACAGCAGGCACAGCTTCAGCCTTCACCATCACACCTACCTTCTATATTAGGGCCTCACCCTCCACCTTGCCTCAATACACCATGCCTCCCACATCTTCTTTAACACGACCTATACCTCAGACCTTTATAGACACTCACGGGCATCTCAACACCGTCGCCCCAAGTATCTCTCCTACCTACCAACCCTAAGCAAACTCGATCATCAAAATCCTTGTTTGCTTCGCTCTTCTCTCCCGTGGTTATTTCCTCGCCACCACATCAGCCGGGCCTCATCATCTAACTAGCTAAACATAACTTCAACCTAGAGAGAAACCATGCCTAGTTAAAACCAATCATCAAAATCCCTTGCCTAAATCACCACCCATATGAACCACTCGCACACAACCATTACCAAAATAATAAACAATCTCACCCACTCAATCAACACCTCATCTTCATCCGAATTTGACCACTCAAAGGATCTTACTCCAAGATCCTTGATATGTTGGTAGGGGATGCGACCATTTCCCTACCCCCGCTCAGACTCTATGATCCATCTAAACCTCGACCTATAGGTTATGATGAATCTAAAATTTGTGCTTACCATCACACACCAGGACACGATGTGCGAGAAGGATGCAAGCTTTGAAAGCCATCCTTCGCCAATCACCTATCTCGGATAGACAACCTAAGAAAGACAATTTACGAGAGAGAATCCCTTAGCTTTGATCACTTCTCCTA
The DNA here is from genome assembly GCA_018340775.1 of Taxus wallichiana var. yunnanensis. Classification (NCBI taxonomy): domain Eukaryota; kingdom Viridiplantae; phylum Streptophyta; class Pinopsida; order Cupressales; family Taxaceae; genus Taxus; species Taxus wallichiana. The sequence goes on from CM031242.1 coordinate 735,725,349, forward strand.
TACCACTGCTTCCTCGCCTCGCCAAAATCTATCATCATTGTAACCCCACCTCTCGAGAATAATGACTTATCCCACCATATTCCTCCTCTCATATTCACGAGATCAACATGATTAACATTGATACTCGAGGTCATAAAAACAACGGAAAAGCTAAAGAAAGCACACCTGCGGCCTCTCTTTCTTTTTTCTTCGCCATCCCGATCACACCACCACCTAAAGTGGTCATTCGTGGACTCGCTATCCCATCTCTGATGGAGTTTCCCATCGCACCATGATCAAACAACTTCACCAATCTCCTGTCAAAATAACTCTCTATGATCTCATTCAAACATTCGAATTGCATCGACAAGCTTTAATTGAGATCCTTCAAGGATAGAGGTCCTACCTAACGAAACCTTGCTCGTCCTCCATTTTAACACCCAACCACGTTGCTTCTCTCACCAAACAACCTACCTCCACAACCACTTTCGTCACTGCGCATGCAAGCCCGCTGCATCGATTTTCCGAAGAAGAAATTATCGTCTTTGGTGCGTAAGATCCACGATCCCACTCTTTTCATCTCAGCCTTACGTCCGGGACATCTGGATACATCGTGTTATAATCGATGGGCGCTAGCCTAAACATCATATCTTCCAAAGCCTTCCAACGAGATGAATATCCCTCCCTAGCTTTATGTGTACCAACCCCACCATGTTGCGTTCATTCAACGATGCTATTACTTCTACCTTAGGCACTTGTGATCCTTAACATTCGTGTAGTGGCCACGTGCACCTTACCCGAACTCTTCTATGTCCTTGAGGAGAATTCCAATACAACATATTGTTAGGCCGCCCTTGATTCGGGCTATGGGATGCGTTCCTCCACCTTACATAGATGCATCAAATTCAAGTATGAGGGGAAGTCATACACCGTTAAAGTTAAGCCGACGCTTCCCCTTTCAAAACTGTAATATGTTATATTTCCCTAATGATGTGCTTGTGCAGTCAAGGCACCCATTGATCCAGCCCAACCATCTACTTCAACCACGCCTCCACTATCCACCTTAACCACACTCACACCTTTGACCAATGAACCCACCGCTCCGAATACCACTTCCTTCCCTGCGAACAACATCCCAACTTCAGATCCCTTGGTAGATGTTTTTCAATGCCTTACGCTAGGGGAATACCACCTATACAATGTTAGCACCTTTCAACCTTTTCATACCCCACAGAGTGCGGATAGTTACATGCGCATCCTACCTACGACCGTCGTGTGGGGGAGGTGATCTCTACGAGACCACCTAATTACCGCACCAACCTAACGTATGGGGGTGTCAACACATCTTCTGTCACCCCCAGACCTCCCCTTGGTGTGGTTCCCTTCCAATCTGATTTTTATAGCTAACCAACCGTCATTTCGCCCTCACCTTCCTACGACACACTTGTGCTTGGAAGGGTTTTAGTTTCAGGTCTTTATGAATAAGGTGACATATGATCATTCCCAGTAACTACCCAGAGCAAACATAAAGATCGTGCAGTGGTCTTGGATTTTTTTGAACCACCTACACCGAAGAAACCTCATTTGATTATATCCAAAAAAAACAATGAAGTCACCCTTCCGAACCATCATCGCCCATTTTTCCATCTTCACCCACAAAGTCGATAGACCTGGAATCTATCCCTCTTAACTTTTTTTTTTCGTGAATGCTATCTTCACGGGTCCTCTTAGTTATCAATGTGATAGTGAAGACCCATCTTCTCTCCCTTTTTGTATCCAAAATGATCGATGAAGATTCACCTTCAATTAACATCACTCACGAAACGAGACTCTAAACCGATTAAACAAAAACTAAGAAAAATGCATCCACGCATTGCCCTCTTGGTGAAAGAAGAGATTCAACACCTCCTTTCTGCTTTCTTTCATCTTACCTATTGACTATCTGCATGATGGATTTCTAATGTAGTACCTATCACTAAAGCGACGGGAGGACTTCGGATATGTACTGATTTTCGGACCTTAACCTCACTTGCCCAAAGGATGACTTCCCCCTACCTAGCATTGATCAACTTGTTGATCTCACTTTACGAGCCATGAGATGTTTTCTCTCATGGATGGATTCTCGAGGATACAATCAAATTTTGGTAGCCCGGGCGATCAACATAAAACCGCCTTCATTACCCCCTGGAGGACCTTTGCTATCATGTCATGCCATTCGACGCCTTGCCAGAATGCAGGTGCGACCTATCAGCGAGGCTATGACTTATATTTTTCATGACATTATGCACACTATCACTCGAGGATTATGTCGATGATTTTCTTGGAAAATCCAAACATGTGCGATGAACATCTACGATGTTTTAACCATTATTTTCAATCACACATTTTTGATACTATGTTCGTCTTCAACCAAAGAAATGTGTCTTTGGCATCCTTTCTAGGAAAAATCCTTGGCTTTATCATCTCTTTGTGTGGCATTGAGGTCGACCCACTAAAGTCAAAGCTATCCTAGAAATGCCCCCATCCACTAACCTCAAACAATTACGTAGTTTACGGGAAAAACTCCAATCTATCCTAAGCATTTCATTTCACAACTCTTAGATCGATGTCAACCTTTCCATCATCTACTTAAAAATGACATTGTCTTTTAATGGAGTGAGGAGTGTCACCAAGCCTTTGAGGCTCTTAAAGCTTATCTCTTGCAGCCACCCGTGCTTGTCCCACCTCAGGACGATCGCCATTTCTACCTTTACCTTTCTGCCACCGACCATGCTATAGGAGCCATGCTCACACATCGTGACTTTGAGCATCGAGAACAAAGCGATTTATTACATAAACCGTACTCTTGTGGATTACGAGACTAGGTATACACACGTAGAAAATTTGTGCCTAGCCCTATCATTTGTGGCCACCAAACTCTGACATTACCTCTTGAATCACAAAACTTTTGTCATCACCAACCTTGACCCCATACATTATATATACGCCAAACCTCATCTAAACCAATGCATCGCCCAATGGCTTATGCTCCTCACTGACCTCAACCTTGAGTTTGTACACCAGAAATCAAAGGACAAACTATCGCAGACCAACTCGTGGAAGCCCATTTACCTGGGGAACAATTTACCAATTTTACTTTCCCTGATGAACTCATCGCAACTCTTTCACTCAGTGATGTGTCGTATCCAATGACCCTCTTCTTCGATGGATCTAAATGCCAGTGCGGTGGAGGGGTAGGCGTTGTTCTCATTCCTCTTGAAGGTGAACCTATGCCTCTTTCATTCAGGCTCGATTTCCCCTGTACTAACAATAAAGCGGAATACGAGTCCCTTGTTTTGGGTCTCCACGTTGCATTACTGTACGTCGGAAAAGTGACAGGTGAGCGTGAGAATCAACAAGTAACTTTTCCACGCACGACCTCCCCGAGGTCGTGCCGAGACAAATGGCGGGGGTAGAATATGCATACAAACTAGTTAGGCAATCTAATGTCTTCGACACGCACTAGTGGAATTTATGAATCTAAGGCTAATAAGGCCCTTCTAACTTGGATCAATGTGATAGATCGATCAGCGAGGATGACCGCTCAAGGCTCCAATCAATATCGAGCTCGCGTGATTCGATCTATGGGTTGCAGGAATACGTGGAAAATGACCCGGGATTGTTTCGTGTATATCTCCCGATAAGGTCATATGGCGGATATAGTTGATTCTATGGACGATTTTCTAGCCTAGTCCGTAGAATTCCCTAGCTTCAAATAGCCGCTATATCTAGTAAGGACAGGTTGTTCGACGATGATAGGTGGAAGTGGAGTGGACTGAAATACTAGTGTGTGTAGGCCAAAGGTGTCTATATCTAATCGACTTGTGGATTCGTTGGGTCAGTGGGACTGTGGATCACAACCATAGACTCTTGGTTGTTGCATGGGTCCCGTTATGGTCATACGCGAGATCAAGTTCTAATCCCTAGTATCCAAAATCGTACGCTTTTCAAACTTCTACGCTTTAGAACCAACAGGTTGTGCGATCTTCTCGTAATACCTTACAGGAGTTTCTTGCAACCTGGATTCTTAAGTGGTATCTATATCTACGAGGGTGTCTCCAAAGTGCCGGTCATGGGAACTAAAGGATCACACTCGAATGTTTGTTCTCTTCGAGCCCTTCTACAGTCATGTGGATATTTTCTAGGGTAATCTGTAGTTTGGCTGACTTGACCAAAACGCATGTGTGCTTGGTCGTCTTCTATGTTTAATCCTCTTAACTGTGAGCTGATCAGTTGTAGATCTACGGTTGTTCGGAATACTTGTATCCTGAGATTTTGGTCTATGTCAACTATTGCTGTGGCTAGGTTTGGTTGAGGCACGATTGGCTCAAATATATATTCCCTGGGCTCTTGAGGTCCCGTGATTGTCATACAAAACAAAATGTAATCTAACTGTAATGAAATAAATTCTAACTATGTGAAATAAATCTAACATATATAACCTTTATCTTTCTAAGAAATATTCTAACAATTCTAAGGAAAACAAACTATTTTAAGCGTATCTAGAAATAATAACTAAACAATAATTTAAAACAGACAAGATAACCGAGTGTGGTTATTTGCCTATGCAATTTGTAGAATTATTCTAAATAAATAAGATAGCCTGTCTAATCTACCTACAAGATTCTCGATCCTACCTCAGAAGTGAGGAGTGAATCATAGTTTCTCAGAAACTATCAATCCCCACAGCTTCCCTGGCAATATCGAGAATAGAATGAAATGAAATAAAGCGATTAACTACTCTATTTGATATAAATCTGACTAGAACTTTGAAATTTAAAACCTGGACTTCGCAGAACAGTGGCGAATCCGATGGTGTATGTGATCTCGTCCCCTCGCATGATCTTCTCGCTTTTCGTGTTCACTTGATCCGAAAAGCGTGTAATGCTAGCACCGATAGGAGTAGATTTTGGGACAAGGACCGCTCAGAATGCATCCGAGAATGCGAGTAGGAGAGGGATAGCACAAGAGTACATGAGCTTGGCTTATGCGATTCCTAAATGCGGGATTTTACTACGAGTCATGCAACGTGAAGCGACTGTAACCTTTGACTATCCTATACGAAGAGCAAAACCTCGCAACTTTAATGGCTTCCTAAGCTATTTCATTCCAAAATAAAGACATCGCTTGCACAAGTTGGATATGTGGCTTACCAACAAATTAATAAAGCTAACCAGTATACAATGAATTGAACTAAGAACTCTAAGTCACAAGAAACAAATTTACAGCAAAAGGAATTCGTGAGGCAAGCTTCTAACCGGATTGATGGAGCAACAAAGATGCCGCACAAGATGGGTCTCGTGGCTTACCAACAGCTGAGCAATGCTAAACCAAGTATGAAGTAAACTATGCTATCAATCCTAAGCAAGCTAACCAAAATACTAAAAACCAGAAGACTCTAACAAGGAAAAATGGTGATCAAAACTCCATCTCAAATTCTTCACACAAACTCAAGCCAAAATTCGCACTAAAATCGCACCATTTGCATGTACACAAACCATGCATTTATAGGAATTCAAACACCCAAGAATCAAAACCAAATTGAACTCCTAAACAATAAACAAAGGAAAAACACTATTCCAGGGGACCAAAAACATTAATGCATGCTCAAGTCGGCAAAGAAAAGCTGGTGAAACGTGATATTTCACGCGGGTCGCGCCAAAAGGGCGTTCTGGAAAATGCAGACCGCCGCCTGGCCAGGGCGCAGCATAGACGCCACCTGCCAGGCGGCGGTTTCGTCACTGAAGATCAAAAGGGGCAAGAAAAGAGGGAAAAAGGGGAAAACAAAGGACACGGGGGCTAAGTGGGGTATGCGGGATGTTAACGCATATCCGAAGAGCTCTTTCTGGATCCCGAACACCTCATGAGGAGACTCAGTATCATCATCGGGGCATTTATTACACTGCCCGCAAACACAGCACTTACAATTTTGGGTACGTATATATTGCCCTCCTCGGAGAAGCGTTTTAGCCATGAAAGGGCATAAAACGGTGGGTCCGAGTATGGCAGTCCCGAAATGGGGGTTTAGAAGTTATACCTTACACGTCCGTGTGTCGAAATGGCGCCATCCGAAATTCCCGCTACCTGCAAAATGAAAAGAGATCTCAAGTGCAGATAGATACAATAATTTGAAAAATAAACGCTAAAATAACAGGGAAAGAGGATGTACCATTTGTGCGGGGATAGGAACTTACCTCCGTCAGCGCTCCGAACCTGCGAAAAGTCATTTTAAGACGAAATAGAACAATATATATATGAAAGTGGGCCCATTTTCCTATTCATTTGCGCGAGTTGATTTGATCGATTTTGAGCTCTGGGACCCACGGTGACGGTTTCTCGCGTGAGTATAGTCGAAACGTCCGCAGTGAGATCGTGATCATGCCTCCACGTGCGGAACGCCACCCCACGAGATCACAGGTTGGTTTTCTTCAATTTTGCATTTTTCCCCTTCAAATTTGAAATGGAAAATTATTTGTAATGGGGGGGTTATTTTTGAAAATGTTTGGTTCAAAAGGTCCATCTAGGGGGGGCGCCTACTGGGTAGGCTCTTTTTTTAGCTAAAATGGTCTATTTTTGCGTTTTTTGACTTTTTAGGGTTAAAAACCCACGCGGGTTTTCGGACCGCGACCGCCGCCCCGCCAGCCGGCGGTTACACGACCGCCGCCCCCGATCGGGGCGGTGCATTACAGACCGCCGCTTTAAGGCGGCGGTTACAAAACCGCCTCCCTGCTCAGGGCGGCGGTTTTGCACAGAATGCAAAAGAGCTTGTTTTGGAGACTTATACTTATATTTTCTTGCATTTCTGTACGTTTTTATGATTCTCCCTGCATTGATTAGATACTAACTTGCTCTGTTTTGTGTGTTTTTGGGTGTATGCAGGCGAGGGAGGAGTACATTAGATGGAGCCGGGAGAGAGAGTGTGATTGGTTGCCCGGGGTATTGGATGCCCTTTCGCCAGACGAGGAGGACACGTTGCAGAGGGCCGGCATATTGCGTATATCGCGTGTGCCCCATGTTACGCCATCTAGTCACATCCTTTGTGACTTATTTTCTTATTGGGATGCAGATCGGAACACTTTCCGACTGCCAGGGGTCCGCGGTGAGTGGACCATCACTTTGGAGGATGTTTACCGTATCCTGGGGGTCCCGATCATCGGGAGGAGGCTCACACTGAGACAGCTGGGTCCAGAGCACGATTGCATAAAGCAAGGTGTTATATGGGGATGCAATGATTTCACGAGGCCGAAGAAGGGAGTGAGAGTTAGATCCATTCCTTCTTTGCCCATCCCCGTATTTCCCGACAGCCATCATGGGGATCCTTGCCTCGAGACCGATCGGGACAAGGGAGGGATACATTGTTATACCGGGCTGGCCCCCATCATCGCACATGAGAGGGCATGGCCGGATATACCCCTGGGGCGTAGATGTTTTGGGGACCACTTATCATGACTTATACAGGGTGGTCCGCTTACAGGACAAGCTTTTGAGCCACCCTACTCTAGTTATGAGTTGGGTGTATGAGCGCTTCATTCCCTATGGCAGAGGCGTGAGGTGGCAGATCCCGGGCCGTGAGGGCAGCCAGATGGTCGACATGCGGCTTAGAGCACCTCACCACCGCAGCTTCCTCACCACACAGATATGGAGGCCACACCATACCACTCATGGCCGGCATTTGGGGAGAGGAGGCTCACATTGATCTCTTGCTCCACCACAGGTAGCTTATCGACCATGTGGGACGGGTGGAGGTACATCCTTTCGGCAGGTCCCTCGCCAGCCTCGGCCTCCCATATGTGGGCATGCTTCCTCCAGTGGCACCCGCCTATAGATCACCCGGGAGGCTGTGAGGGGGCCTAGAGGCCGTGGTTGGACAAAGGTCACTCCCGGTATTCCTATTGCAGCCGGGGGGATTGTTCGGGCCGAGGGAGAGCCGGTGCGCCTCGGGCACCTTTACTTCGGGATTACATCATGTCCCGCTCATAAGAGCGATGACCCTATAGATATTGACTCCGATTCCGAGGAGTCCACAGAGGGAGGGCCGAGGAGCAGACGGATGACAGCGATCCCGAGTGGCATGACACTCAGGATATTATGCACGCAGTGAGAGGGAGGAGCAGAGTGCAGAGAGAGAGACTCTAGTTTCAGAGGAGCCACTCTCTCAGGGCCGTGGTGGAGAGGATGAGTCACAGTGGGGCGACATGTTGCCCCTGCCACAGGAGCAGCTCCACAAATGCATAAGGCATCTCGCAACGGCGCTGGCCCTAGTGACCCATCTTGGAGGCCCGGTGACCCGAGTAAGTCATCCTCTCTCCCTTTCAGTGTTAGTTTGATTTAGGACTTGTTTCAACTGCTATCTCTCCTTATATTTGTATCTTGTATATTTTAGCCTCTTGCCTAGTTTCTAATTCATCTTTCTTCTTTGTTTTGCAGAGACCGTCGACGAGTGGCGGGATCTAATCCGTAGGGTATGCACTGATTCTCTGATGATCCCTATGGATAAGACCCGTGCGGAGCTATCTGTAGATGCCGGGGAGCCCTCAAAGCAATGGGAGCATACCGACGTGTTCGCTCTCCCGCTTGGCACGTGGCTAGATGGTGTCGACTCTCCGTACAGAGTTGGCAGGCTATAGGACAGCCGAGCGCCTTATGAGGAGCCATTCTCATGGCGAGACCATGGCTGCTCCTCGACCCCCGAGCCCTCCGTCCATTCGTGAGCGCCGGCGAGCCGAGTCCTAGCGAGGGCGCGCACCTTCGGCGGGATCGCGTAGGGGTTGAGAGGCCACTTGGCTCCTATGCACTTTTTGTATTATAGATTCTTTTGTGTATTACGGGCTCTTTGAGCGTTTTGACCATGCCTAGTGCATGATGGCATTGTATACAAACATTGATTATTTATATATATGCATTCGTTTTTGGATCAAAACTTTGTCACTTGTGTTTTCCTTTCTGCTTCCAGCTTTTCTGTATACTACGATGTATGTTTTATATGCTTTCTAGAATGTATGCAATGGAAAACATGATGCAAATGTTTGCTTTCTTTTTGTGTTTCATGATGCTCGATACATGATATCAGAGATATATTGTGATCTTAAATCTTAGTTTTTGTGGAGCAATTTGGATACCTCATGTTTGTTTTTGGCAAAGTGATGAAAATAACTAAAGATGATGAATGATTAACTTGCCCCACTCCTAACTCCACGCAACTAGTAAGATGCGAGGGCTCATCACCAAGAGCCAAGAAGGGCGCAAGTTATGAAATATGGTGAAATGATAGTGATGAAAGACAGACGAAGCTTTGGTGGAACCAAATTGAAAACTACAAGCTTACTCTACCCGAATGACTTCATAGTTTTGGATGCAACTTGCTTTGCGGTTTATCCAGACTTAGACCCGTAGATGGCCACATAGTAGACAAAATCTGGGTTTTAGGATTTTTAACTCTCTTGGAATTTTGAGCATCTGATTCATTCATTTTTGACTCAAAGTTTGAATAGTTTGTTTATGACCTTTAACGCTTTTGCATTATCTGAGGGACCCCTACACTTTGCCCCATGCTACTAAGTAAGAAGCGTGGGTTTATCACCGTGGGCAAGGCATAGGCGAGTAAGGGCATTTCCATCCTTTCCCAACCCTACGTCACTAGTAAGAGACGCAAGCTCATCACCGAAGGTTGGTGGGGCAAGGAAATGTGTAAAATAAAATTTTCTCGTTTAATCACTTTTTGACTTGTCTTTTGAGTAAAATGTCAAGATATGCTTGTTTCCAAAGAGATGTGTATATGGGATAGATGTGACACCATGAAGCTTCTAGAATGCACCATAGGCAAGACACCATCCTAAGAAGAAATCAAAGTGAGAACAAACTTGCAGATCTTGGTATGGTTACCGTTAGACTTCATCATGTTTGATTTTATTTGATAAAAGATTCCAAGATGATTGATGATATCGCGAAGATGGAGAGGTATGATTAGAAAGTTTTGTGCCAACAACATCATGAGTTTAGAATGAATTACTTTGAGAATAGATTCCTTGATCACAATTTGTGTAAGAACAAGTGGACAAAATGATCCTAATCTATATGAAATGCAATGTAGATAGTTATATAGGCAAAATAAGCGCTACTGCTTATGCATGTAAACATTTGAGGTGCAGGGAATTGACTTTTCGCCAAATTCCTCACCTTCTAACGTACATAGGAGATAAGCACCATTCCCGTAGTCCTTCATGACTTGGTATGGGCCCAACCATTTGGGCCGGAATTTCCTTCCTTCACGGTCTTCTTGTCGATCCGGCTTGCCTAGTCTTAGAACTAGATCACCTTCATATATGTCGCATTCATAGACCTTCTTGTTATACCGCTGCACATTCGGTCAAAGATAAGCTCTATGCCATTGTTCAAAGATCTAACCTAGTTTCATCTAGGCTTTCTAGTTGGGAGAGACGTGCTTCTCTCGTAAGCGTCTTCATCCGTAATCCTTGTAGTGAAATGCGGAGATCGGGTATTTCGACCTCAAGCGGAGAACCGCTTACGCCCCAAATACTAGCGAGAAAGGAGTTGCTCCCATGGGTGTTCTTATTGAGGTTCTGGGGCCCACAAGGCCGGATATAACTTCAAATGCCAATCCCGCTTGTTTTCTTTTCACTGCTTTAAGGAGAATGGCTTTCACGCTTTTGTTTGTTGCTTTCACTGTCCCATTAGCTTGGGGATAATACAAGGAAGCCGTATGATGGCTTATTTTGAACTTACCGCATAGTTCGCGACTTCTTCATTTTTGAAATAAGTTCCATTATCGAGATAATGATTTGCATGGATACCGTACTACAAATGATTTGATTCAAGATGAACTTAGCGATCACCGAGCTGTGTAGACGGTAGTAAGAGGCATGGCCTCTACCCATTTGGTAAAATACTTCAGTGGCCATGATTATAAAATTGTGGCCGTCGTCAGGATGAGGGAGAGAATTTCCTATTAAGTCTAGGCCCCATGTAGAAAAGGGCCATGGAGTAGCGATTGTCACAGAGCCCAGGCCGGGCATGTGGATCTCGTGAGAGAATTCTTGGCACTTATGACACCTGCGTGCAAACTCTATCGCGTCATGTTCTAGAGTGGGCCAGAAATAGCCCATTCGATGTATTTTTCGAGCGGTGGCATGGCCACCGAAGTGGCCTCCACATATACCGCTGTGGGATTCATGGAGAATCCTCTTGGATTCTTCTGTGTCGACACACCTTAGAAGCATTCCATCGAATGCTTTTCGATAGAGTACCTGCTCTATGATGACATATTTAGATACGATTATGCGTAACCGCCTTCTTTGTTGCGGTGTAACTGCCTCCGGGTACGTATGGTCCATGATATAATTAATGATATCAGTGTACCAAGGGCACTCAGAGATAGCAGGTCGAGTTTCGATGTAGTATACGCATTCATCTGGAAAGTCTAAATCTACTAAATCACCTCCGTCTAATGGGTCATGTACCAACCAATCTGCGATGATTTGTCCTTTAACTGACTTCTGGTTTACAAACGTTAATTCGAACTCTCCCATTAAGGTTATAAAACGTCCAACTTTTTTGGACAAGGACCCTTGTGTGAGAAAAGTCCGTAAATGGTCTGTCTTTACCATGACCTTTGTTTCTTGATTCAGCATGTAATGTCTTAGACGTTTAGTAGCAAAGACTATGGCAAGACATTCTCGCTCTGCTTGTGTATAGCATGTTTCATAGTCGAGCAATGTTCGGCTAATGAAATAAATTACACGCTCTCTTGTGTCATCATCTTCTCCGGCCAACATACAAAGCAAATGAGACATCAGAGCCCGTGAGTATAGAATTAACGGGCGATCTAACTTAGGTGGCATTAGCGTGGGTGGTGATAACAGGAAACGCTTAACTACGCTGAAAGCTTCGTTGCAATCTTCAGTCCAATCAATGCTATAGTCTTTCTTGAGTAAATTGTTGATTGGATGAACGGCGAAGCTTAGATCCGGGATAAATCTCCGGATTGCACCCAGCTTTCCGAGAAATGATCTGATTCCAGATTCACTCGAGGGTGGGACCATTTCGAGGACAGCCCGAATTTTGGTTGGATCAACATCGATCCCTCGTGACGATATGATGTAACCTAGGAGTTTTCCTCCTGTTACACCAAAGACGCATTTCTCCTGGATTTAGCGTAACTCCGTATTCTATTAAACGTGAAAGAATGACGCGGAGTACTTCGGGATGGTCACAACGCTTCTTGGCCTTAGCCAACAAGTCATCTACGTAGGATTCCACGATCTTATGAATTAAATCGTGAAATATATAAGTCATAGCCCGCTGGTACGTAGCACCGGCGTTCTTGAGACCGAATGGCATAACAACGTAGCAATAGGTTCCCCAAGGAGTTATAAAGGTGGTTTTAGCTTGATCTTGCTCGGATATTCTGATTTGATTGTATCCCGAGAATCCATCCATGAGAGACAAGAGTTCAAAACCAGCTGTTGCATCAACAATAACGTCTATGGATGGTAATGGGAAATCGTCTTTAGGACACGCTTTGTTGATGTCTCGAAAATCTATGCAGATGCGTATCTTTCCATTCTTTTTGAGAACGGGAACGATATTAGATACCCATTGGGAGTAGTCAACTGGCTTGATGAATCCTACCTGAAGGAGTTTTATTACCTCCTCTTTTACCATGAGAGCTACTTTGGGCTTCATGGGTCTTGATTTTTGTTTAATTGGCTTTGCATCTGATCTAGTGACGAGGTTGTGCACCGCAATGTGGGGTGCGACTCCTGTCATCTCTTTGTAATTAAATGCAAATGCCTTTTGATGTTCTTTGAGAACTTGAGTATGTATTTCCACTTCTTCTGGGGTTAACGAAGATCCTAGTTTCAAGATTCTTGGTTCATCTTCTATCCCGATGTTGACATCGATTGTTTCTTCGATTAAAGAGGCGTTACCCTCTTCGAACTCAGGTGGTGCTGGAGGTAAATCTATATCATCCCCATTTTCTATCGCGTATATGCTAGGTTCCCTTTGTGAGGGAAGACCCGTTACAAGATTTCCAAGTAGGAAGATGAATGCGGAATCGAGATAAATCTAGCGTGTGATAGAGAGATGTAGTGCCGCATAGGCATTTAAGTAATCCAAAGTAGCCGCATCGCTTTCCAACATGGTCTAGGATGGTAGATTCACTCACTAAAAGAGGATTTGTCATTGTTTTTATTAATGGTTCGTTATGAATGGATACTGTGAAGTGAGTATCTTCTAGCTCATTACTTGGAGTGAAGCATGATGCTGAGGTTGCTATTGAATTGGCGAGAAGATTTTTCTCTTGCGGGATCACTTCAATGGATATGAAGTTAAACACCTTGCTTAAATCTAATACAGCATTTTTGTAGAGTTGTAAATGTTCGGCTTTAGTTTCATATATTTTAGAAACTTGGTTTGTTACTAATTGCGAGTCTCCGAGGACTCTGATGTTATCAATACCAATTCTTTTGGCTAAGGTAAGGCCAAGGAGGAGAGCTTCATACTCAGTGCCATTATTTGTGCATTCAAAGTTTAACTTAAAAGAGAATGGGAGGACCTTCTCCTCGGGCGAGGTAAGAATTATACCTGCCCCCGCTCCATAACGGCATTTAGCTCCATCGAAATGGAGAGTCCAATACTTAGCCGGGAGTATAGATGTAGGGGTATCTGCTGCATTTGCACACTCTACTTCTACCATACAGAGATCTTCTGCTGGCAAGGAACCAACACCTAGGGAAAATCCCATGCCTACTGAATCGAATGGTAAGAACATTGGTGAATCTTGTTCTATCAACTCAATGATCTTCGCAGTAGTCCCTAATGATACTGTTTCTTTAGTTTTACCTTTAGGTGTTGGAGTTGTTTTGGCTATGCTAGTAGTTTCAAGATCCGTCGTAGGTATCAACTTTTCCTTTGGCTTTGGGTCAGAGGGTTTATTAAGTTGGTTTGTTGGAAGTTCAAATTTTGAGTGCACCCCTGGTCTTTTCTTTAAATCAGCTAGGTGCAAATCGAAAGGTTTTGGATCGCTTTGGCTAGCTATGAATACCTTTCCCGATGCAAGAATCTTACTTCTTGAAATAGCGTGGAAGGGATTGCCTTCATTTGATGTATCCAAGGTCGGCCGAGGATCATATTATAGGGTTTCCCGATCTATAATATAGAATTCTCACCAAGATGGTTTTGGGCCCTAAGGTGACCGGCGCAAATATTATAGTTCCTATCAAGTGGCTTTAAGGCTATCATAGCCTCTCAAGGTATTTCATGTAGTAGAACAATTCGTTTCTCCATATCCAAGTTTTTGGAGGAAAGAGAAAGGGACTATGTTAACCGCAGCCCCATCGTCAACCATCGCCCGCTTTACATAGTTATTATAAACCCACACTGCAGTGTAAGGCCGGTCACCTTGGCGTACGATCTCAAAAGATCTCAGTGGGCATTTTACTTATTTCAAGATGAATTCGACATCCTTGTCCGGCTGCCCCAGAGAGGATGGATATCAAAATCTACGTGATTTACTTGTGTTTCAGGAGGTGGAGTGATGTTAATTAGATGGGTTCTTTTAAGAGACCTCCTATGCTTCTAAATCGGAGGTGGAGAATACTTTAGCGAATATCCCCTAACCGGTTTCACGAAGGCGAATTTTTGGGGTTATATGAAAAATTTAGCACCATTATCAATTATTTGCACTGTATCTATTTCCTCGCAGCGCGATGAGATTTTGGACTTGGTTGCAGAGTAAATACTCTGTCGCCGCGTCAATAGACCTTAGTGTCGCTGATTCTCCAATAGACTATCTTAGGTGACGGAGCCCCAACCGTGGCGCAATAGATGGATTTTGAAGTTGAAGCTCATGACATAAGGTCTATTGCGCGACTGTTTGTTCTATTGATTCACCTATTGCATTTGACTTCGAGCGGATCGACAAAGATCTTCCGTCGCAGCATTCTGAGGGGAAACCGCCTCCGAGCTCTCGCTTTCTCATCATGAAAATCTCGCCGCGCATCAACAAGTCCGTGAAACTCTTTTTGTTCTTCTAATGCAAACGCCAGCGTAAATTTATCAGTAGTCACAAGCACGCTCCTTGTCCAGGCCATAGGCCTTAGTGGAAACCACAATAAGAATTGGGTGATAATTCAGCGCCAGGACCTTGGTGTGTATTGGCCTAAAATTCTAAGGCTTCCTATTAGGACTACATTAAGGGATTGTTGACGGTTTTGACATGATTTTGTAACGAGTTTGTCAATGGCCTCATGTAGTGGCCACCGTGTTGCCACATGGTTAAAATAATTATTGACGCGACATTAAGGCCTTGTGTTTTACCGGCGTCACTAGTAGGCCTAACGATGCGCCCAACAGCTTCTTAGTGACGCCCTACCATTAGGCCTTAATGTCGGGTCAATAGGCATTAATGACGCCGCGACAAAGAAATATCATGTCGTCCCATTTTCTCCGTAACCTCTTACGCCCTCTTCTTGCTGCTTGATCAAAAACTCCATGTACGTCATAAGTCGTCAAACAAAATCTTTGTCATGCATCTAGAGAATGAAGGAATATCTATATCTCCTCCATGTCTCGCAAACCCTCCTTGTCCGCGCATCAAAACTTACCGCCACCTTGGTCTGCCTATAATATGGGATATATCATATTGTTGAAAAATGTGAAGTAGAAGTGTTCTACCCGCGAATAATATAGGTTTATATAGGGGATATTTTTCAAGGCTAGGCGGAACTCCCACGAAAAAAAAATTAAAGTGTAATTTTTAGGCGATCAGTCATGGGCATTTTACTTATTTCAAGATGAATTCGCCTTTTCAAAATTTCAAAGGATGGAATATTCAAAATTACGTGATTTACTTGTGTTTCTAAAATTATCCCCGATTAGATGGCCTAGACCTAATGCTTCTAAAAGAGCAGCTCTGTGAGGGGGAGAGTTCTTTAGCAAGTCCAAGAATGAAATGTGTGAAAAGGTCTTTGTTAGGTCACTAATTAAATCATAGGCACCGATGGGTTTTTCAATTATTTGTTGACTCCTATCTATCTCTGGCAGATGACTTGGGCTCGGTTGAGAGAAATACTCTCGTGTTCTTGTTATAGCTTCGATAGGTAGTTCAACGTCTAATTCTACCAAACTAACTATCTTAGGTCTTGGTTGAGCTCCCAACTGTGGCGCAACTGACGGATTTAATGAAGTCGAAGCTTCATGATCATTGTTTCCCGTTATTGCACCTTTGTTTGTTCCAGTTGGATTCAGCCTATTGCTATCATGATTTGGGAGCAGATCGTTAAAGATCCTGAGGGGAGCATTCTCGAGGGGAAACCGCCTCGCGAGAGTATTTGGTGATGATGAGACGGATCTCGCCAAAAACAAGTTCAGAAGAACTGCTTTTGTTCTTCCCGCAAACGTTGCATAAATTTATCAGTAGTCACGACGTTCTAGTGTCGTGACCATGAATTTTATGGAAACCACAATAAGAATTGGGATTATAATTCCCGTTTTGTTGGTTTGGTGTGTATTGTGGCCTAAAATTCCGATCAAACTATTGCCTATTAGGACCAAAGTTTTGGAATTGTTGTTTTTGGTTTTGACTTTGGTTTTGGTAACCAAATGAGTTTTGCCTTGGCCCTTGTATGGGATTTCACCGTTGTTGTTGTTGTTGTGGATGATTAAAATCCACTGTATTGACCGTTGGGGTAAAATTGTTGTTTCGTTGATTGTTTGTTTGTGACGGAGTATTAACAACATTTACCCTCTTGGGTTGGTCGGTTACCCCATCCGTTGTTACCCCACGATTTTTGTTAAGGATTTTGGGTCCTTGATTGACATTTGTGGTAGTTGTAGTATTTTGAGTGGAGGTGATTAACCTCCCATTTGCTCCGTAAGTCTTACGACCACTATCTATTGCTGCTTGATCAATTCGCAGAGCGCTCTCAAGTACCTCATCATAAGTCCTTAGTGGGAACTTCTGGACTTCTTCCTTCACTTCTCTGCTGAGAGAATGAAGGAATAAATCACATAGTTCCATCTGATCCATGTTTGGAGCACTTGCTGATGAATAAAGAACTGTATGCCACCTCTGGATGAAATGAGCGACAGATTCATTGTGTTCTTGTTTGATATGCAAGAATTCCCTGATTCCTGTTCTCAGTAGTTTGTTCATGTCAAAGGCTTTGATGAACTCTGACACGAGTTGTTTAAATGAATGTATGGAAGCCTCAGGTATTCTATAATACCAATCGAGAGCAATGCCTTCCAAGGTTTTGGGAAATATTTTAGCAACAACCCCATCCCAAGGGAGTAATTCTCGTATGGCTGTAGCGTAAGCTTTGATGTGCGCGTTTGGATCTCCCTCACCCTTGAACTTGGGAAAATCAGGGAGAGGTCTTGGAAGCATGACGCTTCGTATGGTGAAATCTAAGGGTTCCTTTAGATATTCTGAATATGTCCCTATTGCATAGCTTTCGACCATTGATGGTGGTTGCTGGGGGAGGAATGGGTTGTTGATATGGCATAACGTACGCGTTGGCAGGGGCATAAGGAGGTCCCTGCGTTGGAGCAAACATGCCGGGAGAGGAGAACATATCCCCTTGTGGCGATTTTGAATACATGTTTAAGTACGAAGGGGTATTATCCAGGAATGGATTGCTCTGTACTAGACCTGGAGGAACAGTGCTAGCGATAGTGGGTCTAGTTGGCACTTGTTGAGGAAATTGAGGAGGCATGCCTAACGTGCCTACTCCTGTGAGGAGATCTACTTGGCCAGAGTGGTATGGAGGATTGGAACTCCCCGTTTGCATGAACGGAGAATTTTGATTTGCTTGAGCAAGTTCTAACCCTCTCACTCTTTCTACTAACGTTGAAATGACTTCATTTGGTGAAGTCACGGTACTTTTCCTAAGCGGCGTTTGTTGTGTACCCTGGTGTTATATAGGCATGTGATAGCCTGTCATGAACTGATTGCTATCTTGCCAAGTTTCTCCAAGAATATTTCCTGTAGAGGTATTTTCTTGAAAATGGGTCTCGGGTTGTGCTTGTAAACCTCCTATAGGTGGGTACATACCCTGGGAGCGTTGTTCACTCCTAGGATAAGGTATTGATTGTCCATCGTCTAAGACCAGGTATGGATCTGATTGTCTACTAATATGTGGTCTGAGTAAAATTTGAGGAGATGAACCGATTCTCCCAGTAAACGTCATATTGTTGGACCCTGAAGGCTCTGTTTGTTGGGTTCGAGGGAGTTGATCTAACTCCTCGGTTTGAAGAGACAAACTATATCTGGTTCTTGGGGTTTGAGTTGACAACTGATTAGTTGAATAGTTGTCACCCCATACTGAGAGCGAGGGTGATGATTCCCTATTCTTTTGGGCGTAGTATGCCTCAAGACCTGTGAGGGTCTCATATATGCGTCGAATCCCGACATATTCGGGGGGTATATGAATACCCGCAGAATAATGGGAAGGAGAGAAGGTGAAAGAGAGAAGATGAAACTTCTCAAAGAGAAGGTGAAATAATTGTTTGATTCACGTTGGGTTCACCAATTTTGTACGTCGGAAAAGTGACAGGTGAGCGTGAGAATCAACAAGTAACTCTTCCGCGTACCCGACCTCCCGAGGTCGTGCCGAGACAGCCGGTGGGGGTAGAATATGTAGACAAACTAGTTAGGCAATCTAATGTCTTCGACACGCACTAGTGGAATTTGCGAATCTAAGGCTAAGAAGGCCCTTCTAACTTGGACTGGTGTGATAGATCAATCGCTGAGGATGACTGCCGAAGGCTCCAATCAATATCGAGCTCGCGTGATTCGATCTATGGGTCATGCGAATACGTGGAAAATGACCTGGGATTGTTTCGTATATCTCCCCGATAAGGTCATATGGCGGATATAGTTGATTCTATGGATGATTTTCTCGCCTAGTCCAATTCCCCTAGCTTCATGATTAGTCGCTATATCTAGTAAGGACAATTGTTCGACGATGATAGGTGGAAGTGGAGTGGACTGAAATACTAAAGTGCGTAGGCTAGCGTGTCTATATCTAATCGACTTGTGGATTCGTTGGGTCAGGGACTGTGGATCACAACCATAGACTCTTGGTTGTTGCGGTCCTGTTATGGTCATACGCGAGATCAAGTTCTAATCCCTAGTATCCAGTAATCGTATGCCTTTTCAGCTTCTACGTTTAGAACCAACAGTTGTGCGATCTTCTCAGAATACCTTACAGGCGTTCTTGCAACCTAGATTCTTAAGCTGGTATCTATATCTACGAGGGTGTCTCCAGCGTCTGGCTGTGGAACTAAAGGATCACACTCGAATGTTTGTTCTCTTTCGAGCCCTTCTACAGTCATGTGGATATTTTCTAGGGTAATCTGTAGTTTGGCTGACTTGACCAAAACGCATGTGCTTGGTCGTCTTCTATGTTTAATCCTCTTAACTGTGAGCTGATCAGTTGTAGATCTGCGGTTGTTCGGAATACTTGTATCCTGAGATTTTGGTCTATGTCAACTATTGCTGTGGCTAGGTTTGGTTGAGGCACGATTGGCTCAAATATATATTCCCTGGGCTCTTGAGGTCCCGTGATTGTCATACAAAACAAAATGTAATCTAACTGTAATGAAATAAATTCTAACTATGTGAAATAAATCTAACATATATAACCTTTATCTTTCTAAGAAATATTCTAACAATTCTAAGGAAAACAAACTATTTTAAGCGTATCTAGAAATAATAACTAAACAATAATTTAAAACAGACAAGATAACCGAGTGTGGTTATTTACCTGTGCAATTTGTAGAATTATTCTAAATAAATAAGGTGGCCTGTCTAATCTACCTGCAAGATTCTCGATCCTACCTCAGAAGTGAGGAGTGAATCATAGTTTCTTAGAAACTATCAATCCCCACAGCTTCCCTGGCAATATCGAGAATAGAATGAAATGAAATAAAGCGATTAACTACTCTATTTGATATAAATCTGACTAGAACTTTGAAATTTAAAACCTGGACTTCGCAGAACAGTGGTGAATCCGATGGTGTATGTGATCTCGTCCCCTCAGTATGATCTTCTCATTTTTTTGTGTTCACTTGGATCCAGAAAAGCGTGTAATGCTAGCACCAATAGGAGTAGATTTTGGGACAAGGATGGCTCAGAATGCAGACCGAGAATGCGAGTAGGAGAGGGATAGCGCAAGAGTACAGAGCTTGGCTTATGTGATTCCTAGCAGGATTTTACTGCGAGTCGTGCAACGTGAAGCGACCAGAACCTTTGACTATCCTATACGAAGAGCAAAACCTACAACTTTAATGGCTTCCTAAGCTATTTTTTCGAAAAATAAAGACACTTGCTTGCACAAGTTGATATGTGGCTTACCAACAATGAATAAAGCTAACCAGGTATACAATGAATTGAACTAAGAACTCTAAGTCACAGTAAAACAAATTTACAGCAAAAGGAATTCAGAGGCAAGCTTCTAACCGGATTGGATGGAGCAACAGCACTGCCTGCACAAGATGGGTCTGTGGCTTACCAACAGCTGAGCAATGCTAAACCAAGTATGAAGTAAACTATGCTATCAATCCTAAGCAAGCTAACCAAAATACTAAAAACCAGAAGACTCTAACAAGGAAAAATGGTGATCAAAACTCCAGCTCAAATTCTTCACACAAACTCAGCCAAAATTCAGACCATTTGCATGTACACACACCATGCATTTATAGGAATTCAAACACCCAAGAATCAAAACCAAATTGAACTCCTAAACAATAAACAAAGGAAAAACACTATTCCAGGGGACCAAAAACATAAATGCATGCTCAAGTCGGCAAGGAAAGCTGGTGAAACGTGATATTTCACGTGGGTCGCGGGTGTTCAAAAGGGTGTTCTGAAAACGCCGCCTGCTTAGGACTTGCCGCCTGCAGGCGGCGGCGGTTTCGTCACTAAAGATCAAAAGGGGCAAGAAAAGAGGGAAAAAGGGGAAAACAAAGGACACGGGGGCTAAGTGGGGTATGCGGGATGTTAACGCATATCCGAAGAGCTCTTTCTGGATCCCGAACACCTTGCGAGGAGACCTGTATCATCATTGGGGCATTTATTACACCATTCCAAAGATGCACTTACAATTTTGGGTACGCATGATTACACTTAGGTGTGAAGTCTATTAATATTTTTGGTTACTCTCAATTGGTAGTAAATCAAGTTATCGACATCTACCAATGTAAAAATGAGGAACTTCAAAAATACAAACATTACGTGGATTCACTTTTGACCTTATTTTCTCATTATTCTATCCAATCCATTCCCCTCTCAATTAATAAATTTGCAGATATTTATGGCTTTCTTGGCCTCACAAATTCTAGCCTCACCAACTCCGACTCAAACATATTTGTCTTGGTCCAACAACTCTTTGCCCCATCTTACTTACTTCCGTATGTATGTATGGTAAATAATGTATTTGCTAATTCGCAAGATACCTAGTATCACCAATTTCACGACTACCTTACAACCTCCTGTTCTACCACCTGACCGTACTAGTAATGGAAAATGTGATTTTCTTAAAAGTGTTTCTCGTTATGTCGTCATGGGGGGACTCCTCTATAAACGTGGCTTTGATGGTATCCTCCTTTGCTGTCTAACCGGCGCTGAAGTCACTCATACCACCCAACAAATCCATGAAGGACTTTGTGGCGGGCACTTTAGTGGCCTCGCCATGGCCAAGCGGATCCTTCACCTAGGATATTATTTGCCTACTCTTAATAAAGACTGATGCGAATATGTTAAGCATTTTGTTATGTGTCAACAACATGCCAACCTTCAACATACTCCTAGCCACCCATTACAAGTCGCATGAGATATTTGGCCTTTCTCACAATGGGGTTTAGACCTTATTGGCAAGATTCACCTGCCTTCTTCGCAAAGATCATCGTTGGATCATCATGGAAACCGAATATTACACTAAATGGGTGGAAGCCATTCCACTCATTTCAACCAAAAAATACAAAATCATTGAGTTCATCAATCATCACATTATCTGTCGCTTTTGGTGTTCCTCATTGCACTGATAATGATAATGGAAAATATTTCAAAAATAAGTCGTTACAAGACCTTTGTGACAACTTTGGTATCAAACATAGCTTCTCGTCACCCTACTATCCACAAGCAAATGGACAAGCTAAATCTTCTAACAAAACCTTAATCAAAATTCTCATGAAAGTCGTTATCAATTCTGAAAACTGGCATGATCACATCCCCTTTTCCCTTTAGGCTTATCGTACCAACTTTCTCGTGCTTCCACTAATGCCACACCATTCTCTCTGGTGTATGGTACCGAGGCTATCTTGCCTCTCGAAATACAAATCCCTTCTCTCATAATATCTCTTCAAGATATTCTCACCAATGATGACTTCCGCCAAGAGCGGTTAGCCCAATTAGAGCTTCTTGATGAGCGTTATCTTACAACTCTTGACCACCTTCAAATTTATCAAAAGCACATCAAGCATGCTTATGATAAGCGAGTTCATGAGCGTACCTTTAAGATTGGTGATCTTGTCCTCAAAGAGAATCAACATGTAACCAAACTAGAAAAGAGAAAACATGGAAAATTTTCTCCTAATTGGATTGGGCCTTATATTATCACTCACACCTATGGATCGTGTACTTATCATTTAGCTTCACTTAATGGTAAACTCGAGCTCGAACCCCTTAATGCCTTGCATCTCCGACCATTCTACTATTGAATTTAGTGTTACATCACTTCTTATCTACCTCAAGCGCTCCTCCTTGAGCCCATTTACCACCTCATACACCTTGTTTCATGCATCTCAAAATAGAATCAAGCTCACATGGTTTGATCATCACCTCCTCTTAATGATGCCTTCCCTTTTTAGTCCTGGTCCATGACTTAAAAGTATCGAAATAAAAAGTTCTCAATTATACGATTCTCGGGATATTATTGAGTCAAACTTGCCGCAAAAAACTAGATACTTCATGCCAAATGGACATCTAGACCTCTAAGCTCTAAACTAGACTGCTCCCTTAAAGGATAGCTATGTGCAAAGCCACATCTACTATTATAAACTAGACTGCTCCCTCGAAGGACAGCTATGTGCAAAGCCACATCGTGCTATTATAAGTAGACTACTCCATCAAGGACAACTATACAAAGTCAGCCTCTATCAGAAGCTTCTCGCATTGATCAGCTTCGTGAAGACCTCAAGAAACAACAAAATGCATATCCCATATAGACTTCCCGCATCGATCAGTCTATATCTAGAAAAATAAAAGTAGTATTCAAAAGCACTTTTGAGTCATGGACTCATCTATTTAGGTTTGGATCTATTTCATCAAAATAATCACCTTATAACAAGTCCTCTACGCCCCAGCTATACCATCCACCTCACCTCACCATTTTTCAAAACAACAAAACTCAAGGGACGTGACGTATAACCGATATATTGTGATTATACAACTCTTTCCACCTATTGACTTCTCACATATGCAAGGTACCTAGAGATTCAAGCTCATCGTATGATAATACGTGGTTTGTTTAGCTCTTTCCAACTATGGGACATTTTTGCCTCTTTTACCCGAATCTAGGATTATGTGTTAATCTTAATCAGGACACGGTTCCCTAATGCTTGGGTAAGCTAACCCTTGCTTTACCTATACCTTACCAACTCCAACAACCTTACCCTACCAATATCAAAATTTTTACCAACCAACAAATTGCCTAACTACAACCAACTTGCCTGAATTCACCTCTCCCTGGTCCTAAGGGAGAACTACATAGGTCTAAGGCCCCTCCTTGCTTTGTGCAATGGGCTATGTAGGCAACACTTAGGAGACATGGGGTCTCCCAAGGTTAGCTCGACCATCCCCTACCATAACCTATCATGTGTTGTCTTTTTCTTAAAAATATAAATGTTTTCGCATATTTATATTGATAACACTCACCTTTGTCCTTTATCAATCCAAACATTCAAAACACAAACATTTCTTATTATTATCATAAACTCAAAATCAACATACATATTCAGTTTTATTTAGATGTTAAACAAATACATCTTCTCTATCATCGACGCACGGTTTGGCATTATTATTTATTCTTCTACCCTTATGAAATTCACGTAGGCCCCGCGCCTCATCCCAAACCAGTAGTGATGGTGATCGCCGATGCCGCTCACCGGCCTCTCCATCCTCAAAGGGGCCATTCGCTATTGGTTCCTCCCACTCATCCACCAATCTCTCCTGTAACATATGAATATGCCCTCTCGCGTGGAGGAATCTTGCCTCTAGTCTCTCCACTCATGACTCAAAACCTCTAACAATCTCATTATCTCATTCATCCGTGTTTAAAGTGGTGAACTAAACCTCGCAGCGGTCTCTCTCCACCGTAATCACAACTATGTCGGGATGATCGGCCCTCTCATGTGTACCTCGCAGCTCTACTACCCACCATAATCTATAAGACTCACACTCCTACATCTATTACCTTGCAATCGGCTGCTGTCTCCTCTGGTCCTTTTGGAAGTGTCGGTCGTGGCGGTGAGAGGGGTGCCTCGGTGTCAATCCTCCTGTATGGTCTATGAGCCATGGGTATATCCTGAACAAATCCAAATTTTTGCACGCACACAATCTAGAGGAATCCTCTCGTACTCACTCCGACTTCGTGTCCCGCGATCCACCTCAATCACTCTACACCCTCAAATCCTCGGCTATCTTTGCCGTCACCATGTAGTTCCCATAAGACCTCCAACAGATATCCGCAATCGTCACCATCTCCCACATCTGCCTATAATACTCGGCGTCATCTATCATGGTTTCGGCTCTTGCCTCTTGCTCTGTCTGGACCCATTGTCTAAATCCTAACCTCTGCACTCCTGTCTCTCCTCCCTGGATCGGTCGGCCTATTGGTCGCACACACACAATGTGCTCATAGGCCCAACAATGTAATAAGTATGCACAATCCAATGTAGTCCTGTGATTTCACCTACATGCCCATAACCCCCTGTATAGCTCCGCAAGATATGCAGGTGCCCATGTAAAAGTAACACTACCTTCTATCATCTCACGAATAATACACATCAATGATTTTAGAAATCTTCCCCCATCCGCTCTAGGTAATGCATAATACCCCACCGCTATCATTAATACCACTGCCAACCTTGTTGCCTCAGGGTGTGCCGTAAACATTATACCATAAGTGAATGTCAAACCTTGTTGTGTCAAATCTCATGCGGCTAGACCAAATACTTTGCCGTTATCGCTACCCACGCCGTGTTAGGCCCTGCCTGATACACTGGTCTTCCTATAATTAGGAGTCTCAAAATTTGGAACACATCTTCTAACATCACTGTCATCTCCCCTTGGTAGACAAAGGTATTCTTTTCAAGATTCCATCTTTCAATCAACGCTGCGCAACATAGCATGATTGCGTGCGATCCGTAAATAATAGTGGATTCTCGCTTAACCCCACATGGTTTATTAATGCCCACTCAGCTGGTGTTACATCCACTGCACTCCGTGACAAAAAGTCGACACCCTATCATTCATCCTCAACCATGCCCGTGCCTCGCACACATTCAACCAACATACAACAAATCAACAAATAACTTCCCACATGTTTTTTATCGCAATCCGTAACTTTACACAGTAACCGATATCAGTTATAGACAACCGATACCAGTTACCTAACCGATACCAGTTATTCCTAAATGATATCGGTCACTGTCAATTCCAACCACCCCGCTCAAAAACACCACCTATGATAACTTCTTCGCTCGTTTTCCCCTCTCTGTACCTACGCACATATCTCCAACACCTGATTACCTACCCTACAACACTCACCCCATCCCAAGCTCTTGCCTATCACCTTTCTACCCATTTACCTTACCACATTCTATTTATAACCATGCAAAATCTCATTCCAACCAAAACAAATTATACCTCTGGGGATGCAGCCGTTTGAGGTGGAACCTGTCTTCCTTCTCCTCTCGGCCCGCTGGATGCTTCTCTTTGTTCAGCCATGTTCACCACCCTCTTCACTATAACTTGCCTTTACACCTTCTTAATCCAAGCCCACGATCACTTTACCTGTCTATTCCTCCTTCTTACTCAATTATCCTATGTAATTACCCTGTATGGATGACAAACAACCTCGCATCTTCGTATTTAACATGTTGCATGCCTCTAAAAATAATAACTTTAGTTGCCTCCCAAGCTTTTCTATATTTAGAAAAGCTCGTTTTAGCGTAACCGATGTCGGTTACATAACCGATATCGTCATATGTGACCGACATCGGTTAAATAACCGATATCGGTCACATATCTCATTTGGCTTATAGGTCCTTTCTTTGTTTTTGTAAATTCTTGGTGGCGCCCGCCTCTTTTCCCTGCATAACGACATAGTTATCAACAATCATCATCATAATACCATCAACACATATGCATATCATCAAACCATCATCAAAATATACATCCAATTCTAATACCATCGACAAAACACATAAAACATTATAATACATGCCATCAACTCAAACATTATACACACCATATGGATCAACCTCATTATCTATATATATCATCAAAACAATGTTACAATATACAACTTTCCCTGCATGGGGCCTCTGTAATCCAAAATACAAAGTCGCACGCAGGCCGCTGTCTCTGTCAAAATCTCGACTCAGCTCGCAGGCCGGCCTCTCATGTCAAAAATATACTCGGCTCGTAAGCCGGTATCAACTATACAACATGTACTCACTCGCATGAGAGCCAAGATATATACAACAAAAATGAATACATAAAATCCTATGAGGGCACGCAGGCCTCTATATACACACACTCGGTTTATAGACCGGTGTCTCTATCAACAAAACCCATCTCTACTCCTAGGGTGACTCAGCTCTCTCCCCCTCCGTTGGCTCGTCTCTCAGCTGGCCCCCGTGCGATCTCACCTCCTACCCGTCACCGACCCATTGGGCGTGGGTCGCGCCCCCGTGACCGTGACTCGAACGCCTCGGCTCTGTGAGCTACATATGGCTGATAGTCGGACCCGGTACCATCTAGTACGTCCTGATAATATTGGGCGTCCGCTCTTGCCTCCATATATCGGGCCTGTGCCACCATGGCTGGTGGGGCTGGTCCCCCGGCTCCTAATAGAAGTGGACCCTGACCTACCAGTATGCCCCGTGCTCGAGGCCGTACTGCGTGATCTATGCCCGAGGCCGTGCTGTGCTTGTGCATGAGGCTATACTTGTGCCTATGCCCGAGGCATGTACTCGTGCTCGTGGCCGAGGCTATGCTCAGTACTCGTGCTTGGGCAACCGCCTCGTAGCACCCCCAATCACGTGCTCGTGTAGTAGCAAGCTGCCCCTGTAATAACTGCACCTGGCCCAAGAGACGGTCCCTCTCCACTATAACAGTAGCCAAATCTGGTTGTGTGGGCTGTGCTCTCATGGCTGCCCTCTGCCCTGCCCACCAAACCAAAAATGCACATGTAACACAGGCGTCGTCCACCATATCATCAACTGGTCTCTCTCGCGACCTGAATGGGTCCAATGGCTGCGGAAGAGGCAGTGGTGCCTCTACATCCTCCCTCCTATAGTGTGGGAAGGGAGGTGGCTCATCTTGCCGTAGGCCCAACTATCATCGTACCCTCTCTAGGGGAATCCGATCATGCTCCCCGGGTCTCCATCCAGCTATCCAAAAGATGTATTGGATCCATCGTAGCTGTGCTCGGGATCCTCCACGGGGCGATGGCCTCTGTATGGCCTCCATATAATATCTAGTGTGGTCAGGCCCTCTAACATATGCCTATAATACGCAACATCTCGCCCTGCGATAACCACTCGTGGCTGGCCCATGACCCCCAACCACCTCTGAAACCCATACCTATACACTTCTTGTGGTCTTGGCTACTAGGGCAACCCTATCAAGGTCGTAAACACATGATATGCTCGTAGGCCCAGCAGTGTAGCAAGAATGTCGAGCATATCCCGAATCACCTCATACGGCAATAGCCCCAGAGCTCTCTGTATAGCTGCACCAAATACACCGGTGCCCATGCATAGCAGGTGTGCTCCTCCACCATCTCATGTAATACTCCCATCAGATCCCATGGGAAGCGACCTCCCTCTGAGTCCGGGAGGGTGAAGCAGTGATACCAATCATCATCAGCATGACAAGCCGTGTCTCCTGTCGATGTGCATGATACATATCACCGTAACAGCATGCTCGCCCTATGGTATGCAATCAATGCGCGTGCATCCCCAAATACTCGCAAGATGCTATCCATCACTATCTCAGCACCCACCTAGAACACCACCTCACCTATGATTGGCAGTCTCAGGATGCGATACATATCCTCTAGTGTGACTTTCATCTCTCCAGTCGGGAGATGGAAGACATTGGTTGCCGGATCCCATCTCTCGATGAGGGCAACCATCAGGCTATGGTCCCTATCCACAGCCCTATACCTCTGGACTCCGCTAAGTCCAACCTCCCGCATGATTGCCCACTGCGTTGTAGTCGCATATGGCCGCATCCGCCCTAGTAGAGGCGGCATCCGATCCCACATCGTCAGCTGCTGGCATGCTTGCAAAAACAACCCACTCCATCAGGCCTACCCTTTACAAAACAACTACCCAATAACCCCAATATCACTAACCCCACCCAACAAACACCTACAATATCCCCTTTACCTATCCCATAACCTACCACCTACCCCACTCATACACCACCCGATTCCCCCCACCCCAATAACCTTTCCTAGCCACTCTACCTTCTCCCCCTTCACCCCAACACTCGATCCTACCCACCTACAACAAATCAACACAACTACTTTCACAACCTTACCTCCTGCCCATGGTGACCGGTACCGGTCACCCACGACCGCCGTCGGTCGACACATGACCGACGCCGGTCTATGAACCCACACATCTATACAACTTGCGTGGTGACCGATGTCGGTCGCTTAGTGACCGACATCGGTCACTGTGGGATTTCGGGCCGGATCGAAAACGGCCCCCAAATCCCCTTTCTTCCTATTTCTACCCATCTACCCAAAATAATTGCCTAAAAACTTACCCACCCTGCCATTTTGACTTACCTAACATATCTACCCACTCTATTTTATGATTTACCTTCATTTATTCATTATTTTCTCAAATTTTAGATTCCTACCCCAAAACCCACATCCTAGCTAAATTCATCAACTTTACACAAAGAGGGATTTAGAGCCTCACCTAATGACGACTACATGTCGTCATGGTGGGATAGGTGGTGGTGGTCCAGCTCCTCCAAAGCCTCCTACTCCTCCAAAGTGCTATGGCATAGCTCCAAATCTCCTCAGCAGGGTCCTCAACCAATCAAACTCTGCCTCCTGATCTCTGGGGCCTACCAATAACTCACTCCCCCACTCAACTAGTGCCAACTCAGCCCAAATACCCAACCCAATCAATTCAAAACTCAGACAAGAAATAGGTTGGCACTCAAATTCACAATGTGAAAATGACACGCCGTATTTTTTCTTTTTATAGGTTTTGACCTCTAACCGATATCGGTCTTCTAACCGATACCGGTCATAACTAACCGATATCGGTTACCTACCTAGTTTACCCTAACTCCTGCTCTTCTCCACCGAACTCTATTTTTCACCACATCACCTACCTCTGGCCTTGCTACATAACCTTATTTTACATTCATTGGCCCGACCCAAAGCCGCAACCATTCAATCGGCCCGACCCAAGGCCGCAACCACCAATCAGGCCCGACCCAAGGCCGCAACCAACCAATTGGCCTCGACCTAAGGCCGCAACCAACCAATCGGCCCGACCCAAGGCCGCAACCAACCAATCGGCTTGACCCAAGGCTGCAACAACCCAATCAGCCCGACCCAAGGCCGCACCTAACCAATCAGCCCGACCCAAGGCCGCAACCAACCACTCGGCCCAACCCAAGGCCGTAACAAACCAATTGGCCCAACCCAAGGCCGCAACCAACCAATCGGCCCGACCCACGGCCACACCAATTAAGTACCTTGACCGAAGCCCACAAATTATGATTCTATCCACCCATAATGTAGTTGTTTGTTTAATCAAGCTCACCTGTTCATGTTTTAGCATGACTAGGATACTTGAATTGATCAGCCAACCAGCTTTGCTTAGACCGAGACCGTGACATTTATCTCAACCAAACCAACCATTTGGTACTGCCAAACATGCCTAAACATTCCGGTACCTTACCCATTATATCACCTGGAGCTACTTCCTATGCCCTGATACCGGGATTATATCACCTTGTTTGGATAAAATATCGACCTTTGCCTATGAATTGCTTGTTTACTCTTCAAACCATGTACCCTAGTCGCACTACTTGCATTTTAACGTGCATCAACTTCCTTGAACTTACCTCACCATCTTACCAAATCTCACCATCATTTACTCTTTATCAACCCTATCCCCGATTTCACGTCACCTCAATCCGTGATAGATTTGAGGGGGATTACCTATACCCTTAATCGGGCAACCACTTCTTATTATTGTCAGTGCAGCTTTACACGACAAGCTACATGACAACAAGGGGCAAATGTAGACACCAAATTTGGGTCTTACGACGCCCTGTACCCCGTATCTCATCCCGCAACCTAACCCTACCTCACCACCTAACCCTTACACACCTAATGATTTATTAATTACCTTATAATTAATAAATCCACATCTCCAACCACGTCACCTCATCTCGCCACCTCACCGTGACTCTAGCCCTAACCCTAAACCAACCTAATTAAGACCTACAACTTGGCCCAGACCCACACCCATGACTCATTACCCTCACCCACACTAAAACGAGCCTAATAATGACTTGACCAAGCCCACAACCGATCCCTCGGGAGAAAAGAGGGAAAGTTGGCTATTTTACTAAAAATAGCCAACTTTGACCTAACCGACATCGGTCCCTACACGGCCGGCGTCGATTAGGCAACCGCCATCGGTTCCCTATAAATGATCTCCCCCAACCAAAAATAGGGGATCCGGAATTCATTTGGTAGGAGAGAGAGAAGTGAAACAAGTAGAAGAGGTTGCAGAGAAGAGGATCGAGCCCAATCTCAGTAATCGAGCAACTAGATCGCTGTCACACTCATCCAAACATTGGGAAAGACTGAGGATAGCTTCATCAGCTCGCTTTCCAATACCAGATCATCCCAATTAAGCCTTACTGTCGCCACCACATTCCTTGGACCTGTATCTTCATCAGGAACTAGTAAGTAGTATCTTGTATGTTTCTAAACACCATTTCTTGAACTTTTAATTCATAATAATTATAAGCTCACTCCTAGATCTACCACCCAGCAGCACTCTGCACCTAACTTTCATTCATAAACCCCGATATTGCCTCAAAGATAGTTTTCTCACTCTCTGAGTTTTCTCCATCACCCTACTACCCCCCCTAATCATATATTAACCCTATAAACACCATAACCACCTTACAACCGATTTCCATTCGAAACCCATAAATCACCGCCCCTCTGGACCGATATCGGTTATCTTCTACCGGTATCGGTGTTATAACCACGATCGCTTATCCAAAGTGACCGCATCATCCGGTCACTATGACTTATACCAAAACCAACCTTTCCCTTATTTACCCCAAACAATCTCATATCCAGCCTTGTCTATCCCTCAGTAACTTGATCCGAACGTATCAATAACTTGGTGACTAAACAAACAACATGACATTTTATTATTAGTAGTTTAGTCTCTATTGCTTTTAGTAATGAGGTACCTAAATCGTGATTTCACAATAGCTTCTTTATTATCATTTGTATTAATTTGTATTAAAAGGAACCACCACCTTCAAAATGAAGTCTAATATTTCCCCGGCCCAAGGCGCCTTCCTCACTTATTGTCTAAGATTTGGTGGTCTTGTATTCTTAATTATAGGTAGTCCTTCCCGGCACAAAGGAGGAGTTCTTCACAATCAATTTTATCTCTCTACGGTACACGCACACCTTCCCAACACTCAACAGTATTCCTCCTAGCCCTAACCCTTATCTCTGCTTCTCAAGAGAATGAAAGGATAGAAGCAACTCTATTCCAGAGCGAAATTCTCAGTGTGAAACACAGGTGAAGTTTGGGGTAAAAGGGAAAAAGGGAAGGAAATGTATAGGTGAGGGTGACCGATGCCAGTCATGGATAACCGACATTGGTATAGGGAAACCAATGATAGTTAGGTAGGGCACGTGACTCTAAACTCTAAGAAAAGAGAGAAGTGTCCGGAGAAAATAGGTTAGTGAGCTGGCAGTGTGATTTGACCAGGGTTTGGTTAGTGAGCAACGACTCCATGAGATTAGGGTGAGAAATTTGATTGACAAGTAGCTATGTTGATTACCTAGTTGGGTGTACTACAGACATAGCTGGAGGGTTCAGAGGTAGAGGTAGTAGAGCTACACGTATAAGTGGCGATCTACCGCCCAAATGGCTGGTGGAGGACATGGAGATGGAGAGGAGGGGGATGGTCAGGTGGCAGCCTTACAGGCTCAGGTGGTAGGTTTACAGGGCCATTTGGCCATAGCCCAGGCACAGATTGGGGTCTTACAGGCCTAGATACAAGCACAAGGGCAGGGGGCACCACCATAGGCACCATGAGCAGTCCTAGTTCACGACAAGAGCGGGGCGGGGTCTCGCAATACAGGTACAGGGGCCAAGACCTATGGGACCACCACAGACCATTTCTGTATCCAGGTTATGGGATGCCCTAGGTGAGGTGAGATACTATCAGGACTAGCTTATGGTGGTCGGGATAGATTTCATATCCTATGTTGAGTACAGGGCACAACAGGCATCCAGTGAGAGGATGAGATCCCGCACTCATAGTGTGGAGAGCACAGGGAGGTCAGCGAGCTCTAAGGCCCAATAAGAGAGAGGCCACCAAAGACACGAGACCAGCTCTAGGTGAGGTGCCAGCAGGGACACAGGAGGCCGAGGGTACGGATGACACGAGATGGAAAACATCCAGGTGAGATGCCTAATATGCGGTCAACTAGTTTTTATGTATACTAGTTATTTTTAATACATATACCAGCCTACGTCTTGAAGACAAGAATATGTATGAGTGATTTGTATATTTTGAGTATAAACCAGCCTACGTGCCAAAGAGATTTTGTTATTGATTCATTTTTTTGTATATATGAGACCGGCCCAAGCGTGGCTTGACATTTTGAGATGATGGACATGATGAGATAGGCATGTATATTGAGATACACATTTATTGATTTATATGATGAGATACATGGTATTTTGTGATTTGTTGATGTGTTTATGAGATATTGGTTTATGGCTTGTGGTAGATGAGATATGGATTTGTTGTTTGTATTAGATGAGATATGGGTTTGTTGTTTTGATATGGATGGAAATTAGGTGAGTTAGGCATGATGGAGTCAGGTCAGTTTAGGCATGGATCGAGTCAGGTTGGTTAGGCATGGATCGAGTCAGATTGGTTAGGCATGGTTTAATTAGGTTGGGTAGGCATGGTTGAGTTAAAAGTAGGTGAAGTTGTGATTCATTATTTTTGCAATAAATGATACTATGGGTCATATATAAGATGTGGTATAATCTATGCATAGTGATGATAGATAAATGGTAGGCGTAATAAATGTATGTTGTGATAATTTTTAAAATATGAAACAACTTATTATGTATGTGGTTTAATTTCCAATGTTGGGTATAAAAGGGAAACGAAGTTAGGTGTGATGTAATGTGAGGCACATGGAAGATGAATTGTTAAGGGTAGAGGATGGCCGAACTAACCTCTAAGGGCCCCATGCCCTTGAAGTGTTACCTACATAGTCCCTGAAAAGGGACCTCGTGTCGATGTAGTTCTCCCATGAGCTAGGAAGAATATGAGGAGGTATGAAAATGAGGTGGTATGTTTTTGGGCATGTTTTGGGTTTATGTTTGGTAGGTATGGGTGGATTATAGGTAAAGTGATGTAGGTGGGGTCGATTGTGGTGAAAGAAGAAGATTACCCTGTAAAGTAAGCGTCGAGGACCAAGTCCTCGTATAAGGTAATCAAAATGTAAGCAAAGATGGTTAAAAGATGAGAGGGGGTAATAAAGCCACCGGATTGGGGAGGATCATACTGAGTAGATCATACCTTGGAGGAGGTGATGAACATAAGACCTGAAAGACATTACATGATTGACTGTTCTATGGTGAAAAGTAGTCACATGATCACCAAATGTCTAAGTTCCAAGAAGTCCCTTGAGGCAATGAGGAAATGGGAGTGGGAATGGTAAGAAGGGTGAAAGGTAGTTAATTTTTATATGGTATGAGGTAGTAGGCCCTCCAGGAAAGAGAACCTAGGTCATAATGGGCAAGTCCATGACTAAATAGTTTTTGTTTTGATAGACTGATCAATGCGGGAAGTCTATATGGGATAAAGAAAATTGAACTCCTTGAGGTCTTTGTGAAGCTGAGTGATGCGGGAAGCTTTGGTTGCTCTCATCTTTTTAAAGCTGTACATAGTTGTCCTTCAAGGGAGCAGTCTATTTATAGCAGCAATTGTCAAGAGGAACATGTCCTTTTGAGGGAGTCATCTTTTTATTAGAAGTTTGACTCAAGGAGTTTGGTCCCATGTGAGGTCTTTGCAGTCATAGACAAGACCAAGGTGAAGGATATGACTCTTGTTCAAAAGGCAAGGTGAAACGACCATGGGAACTGATCTAAGGGTGAACAAAAAGTATCCATGAGAATCATGTTATGTGTAGTGCTGTGATACACAAATTCAAGAGAAGATAACAAGTGATGGGTACTCACATGATTCTTGTTTAATCATTAGGGAGGTGTATGGAGTGGGTAGCACTCAAGGGACGAGCCTAGAAAGAGAAAAAAGGTGAGGTAGGACGATGAGTCAACAATAGAATGGTTGAAGATGCAAGGTGTTAAGGGCTCAGTTCAAGTTTACCATCAAGAGAAGATAAACAATACGCACCCGATCCATAGGTATGAGTTATGATGTATGGTCCAAGCCAATTAGGAGCAAATTTTCCCCGCTAACTTTTTTCTGCATTGGTTACATGTTGATTTTCTTTCAGACAAGGTCACCGACTTGGAAGGTTCATTTATGGAGACATTTTTCATAGGCACATTTAATACGTTGTTGGTAAAATTGAAGGTGATATAGAGCATTAAGGTGATGTGCATCTAATAACTCTAGTTGTGCTAAACAATCCTGACAAAATTCATCTTCATTGAGCATGTCATGGAGAGATATGCAGAGTGAGGGAATCTGACTTCGAGAGGCGGGAGGCCTCTATACCATAGACAAGAGAAAATGGTGTGGCCACAAAGGAAATACATATGCCAATCCTAGTGTGGTATGCCCACAGTGGCAAAAGGAATGTGCGTATGCCAATCCTTACCAGTATCATCAACCACTTTCATGAGAAATTTTGTTGAGGGTTTTGTTAGTGGATTTGGCTTAGACATTGGTTTGTGAGTAATAAGGTGATGAGAAACTAAGTTGAATGTTGAAGGCGTTGCAAAGTTTTTGCAATGTTTTATTTTTGAATTGTCTTCCATTGTCAGTGATGAGGCGATGAGGAACACCAAAGTGACAAATGATGTGGTGGTTAATGAACTCACATATTTTATCAGCTTTCGTGGAGATGAGTGGTATGGCTTCCACCCATTTTGTATAGTATTCGATAGTGGTGATGATCCACTGATGGCGTTGGGAAGAATGAGGATTGATTTCTCTGACAATATCCAAACCCCATTGAGAGAAGGGCCAAATATCACAAGCGACCTATAAGGCATGACTGGGTGTATGATGAAGATTGGAATGTTGTTGGCATTTTACACAACATTTGACGTAGTCACAACAATTATGGTTAAAGGTCAGCCAAGAATAGCTTAGGCAAAGAATAGACAAAGGCATGGTTTCATCCAGGGAAAGGGTAGAATTGACTCATCCGGAAAGTCAAAATTAGAGGGTTGATCCCCGGAAATAGGTGCGTCGGCCGGTTGGTCGGTGATAGCTTGGCCCTCGATGGACCTTTGATGAATGAATTCGAGGTCAAGATTAGCTAAAATCATAAGCCATCATGCGGCTGCACAATCGATTTTGATAAGGTTTGGCGTACATGAAGTGTAAGGGGTCGATGTTGGTCACAACATAGGTTTTGTGGTTGAGTAGGTAATGACGGAGTTTGGTGGCAATGAAAACTAAGGCTAAGAAAATTTTTTGGGATGGTTGTATCGGGTTTCATAGTCCAAAAGAGTACGGATTATGTAATAAACCACCTACTCCCTATGTTGTTCATCGCAATGAGCGAGCATGGCTCCCAAGGAATGATTAGTAGCGGATATGTATAGGTAGAAAGGTTGATCGTCTTTAGGTGGGATGAGTATGGGTGGTTAGAGAAGGTATTGTTTTAAGGCCTCAAAATCTTTGTGATAGTCATCATCCCATTTAAAGGAGACATCCTTCTTGAGTAGATGATGAAATGGTGAATGGACTGAAATTTACCTTGCAGACTACAAAGTTGTTGAAGGTTAGTAGGCGACACCATTTCGAGAATGGCCTTGACTTTATCAGGGTCAACTTCTATACCATGGAGGGAAACGATAAATCCCAGGAGCTTTCCTAAAAGAACCGCGAAGATGCACTTCTTAGGTTGAAGGTAGACACAATATTTAATGAGGTGGTCAAAGATGGTTTTAAGGACGGCAAGGTGCTCAGAGTGACATTTAGATTTGGCCAAGAGATCATCCATGTAATCTTCCAATATGTGATGCATGATATCATGGAAGATGTAAGTCATAGCCCGCTGATATGTGGCACTAGCATTTTTAAGGCCAAAAGGCATGACTCGATAGCAGAAGGTCCCCCAAGGGGTGATGAATGAGGTCTTGTGTTGATCTTCTGGGGTAAGAAAAATTTGGTTATAACTCGAGAAGCCATCCATGAGTGATAACATCTCATGACCAGCGGTGAGGTCAACCAGTTGATCAATACCAGGTAAGGGAAAGTCATCTTTCAGGCAGGCTAGGTTGAGGTCACGAAAGTCCATGCAAATGTGGAGTCCCCCTATCACTTTAGTGACATGGAAAATGTTAGAAATCCAACGAGGATAATCAATGGGTAAGATGAAGGAAACAAAAATAAGGCACTAAATTTCTTCTTTGTCAGAGAAGAGCAATGCGAGGGTGCATTTTCCTCAACTTTTGTTTGATGGGTTTGGCATCGGGAACAGTTACAATATTGTGGACCACTATAGTGGGGTCAATAATGGGCATGTCTACGTAAAACCAAGTGAAAGCGTGGTTATGATCTCTAAGAAAAGAAGTGATGGCTTCTTGTTCAGCAACATCTAAAGATTGTCCGATCTTTAGGATGTGCGGGTCATTCTGAGTATGAATGTTGATCTCGATAGTCAATTCATTCAACATGGTTTGTGTCTTAGAGGGTAACAACCGATGAATATATGAGTCTTCTGCACCAAGGTAGGTGAGTATGGATTCATCATCTTGACATTGAACGATGTTAATTGAAGGTGTGTCATCATCGATCATCTCAGGATACAGGAAGGGAAGAGTGGAAGGGGCCTCGCCCTCATGTTGATAAGTCAAAGGCCCCAAAGAAATGGTTTTAATGAAATTTTTTTAGGAGGGATAGATTCAGGATCCATCAACTTTGTCGGTGAAGGTGGTGATGAAGTTGGAGTGGGTGAAGAAGGTAGAGAAGGGCTAGTATCCTTAATGAGTTCAATGCGGGCCTGTTTGGTAGGTAGTTCGGGAAAGCCGATACCACTACGGTCATTATGTTTGTGGGTGGTATATGGAATAATAGTATGGCGGACTTGCTCATAAAATACGAAACAAAACCCTTCCACACACATCGGTGCACAAAGGTGTGGGCAAAATGACAATTGGTAAGTGATTGGAAGTCGATGGAAAATGGGTGGGTTTCTGATGGTGGTTCAGTGTGTAAGTGGTAGTATCAAGTCCCCCAAAGGTGAGGCTAGTATGAAGATGAGGAGGACCATAAAGGAGGAATTCTCCTATATGGTGATCATAGTGAGGGTGTTGGTGAAGAATTCCAAACTCCCGCAAGTAAGGAATGTGTTGACACTATATAAGCGGTACTCCCTTAGAGTGAGGCATTGAGGTATGTTGGTAGACGGTATGGATAAAGTGTCGAGGTCGATGCCGAGGTAGAGTTAATAGATTGGGAAGCGATGGATCAGCCGTGGGAGGTTATGGCGGTGGTAGGAATGGAGGAGGTATGTGCGGTAGAAGCGGTGGGCTATACTTGGTAGGTGGAGGCATAGGTGAAGAAGTAGTAGTTGTGGAGGTAGATGACTTAATAGGTATGAGCACATCATTGGGTTAGTAGAGCATGTTGCATGTTTTGAAAGGTGAGGGTCACTGGGGGTATAAGTGTTTCCTTCATGTTCAAACTTTACACAATGATGCAAAGTGGAAGGAACACAACCCATGACATGGATCCAAGGTCTGCCAAGCAATAGGTTATATTGAATTCCCCCTCCAAGATGTAGAATAATTCTGGAATAGTGCGGGGACCCATGCAAACATGGAGGATGATAGTGCCTAGTGTAGAGGTGATAGCATCATTGAATGAACGTAACATGACTAGATGTTTATGCATGTAATTTTTAGGTATGCGCATTTGAGCAAATGCATGGGATGAAATGATGTTAATGTTAGTGCCCCCATCAATCATCACATGGCATACCCGTATGTCATCGATGTGGACAGAGATGAAGAGGGATGGGTCCGGGTCATCATTTTGGTGTGGCACGATCTCTTCCTCTAAGAAGCTAAGGGAGGCCACTTGGTGAATAGGGTGGGGTGAAGATGAAGGTGGTAATTTGGTGAGAGAGGCTACATGATGGGGTGTGATAATGGAGGCCACGGGTGTAGGGTCATTGGGTAAAACCTCAATAGATTAAAGAACCTCCATCGAACTTAACGATAGGATTTCAAGGTTTGGATGAGGTCATATAGGGACATTTTGAGGGGAGACTGGTGTAATTGTTTGAGCATGGTGCGATGTGTGACACCATTAGAAATGGGGCAATGAGAGCCGTGGATAGTGATTTTAGGTATGGGTGCAGATGGTATGTTGGGTATAGGATTGGTTGGTGGGTCAGTTGCCTTTTCTTTTCCCTTATCCTTCTGAGCACGTGTAGTGATGTGTATCATGTTGATTTGAGGGGAGTTGGCAAATGGAGAAGGTGTAGGGTGAGTGGTATAATGACACGACAGAAAAAACCTACTGGAGGAGAAAAACCCTATGAGGTGAGTTGGGCGCAACAACATTTAGGTGGCTGCATGGAAATTTCTCTCGATGCAAACCATGTTAATTTCAAATTTTGGTAGTGGATTTAGAAGTCGTGAGGGTGGAGGTTGTGGTCATTGAGTGTGTAGTGTGGGAATGGATGTTGTTGTAGTAGGATCCTTGTCGAGAAGGTCGTCATCGTCAAAGTTGGCCTCTGGAGAACACAACTAGATAAGAACGGTTTTCAATCCCTTATAGTTCTCCACATCATGCCCTGGCACATGATGGTATGCGTAAATTTTATTATCATCAAACCCTTTTGGCTTGGGTTTGAGGGGGTCATAAGGTCTGAGTGGCAGTAATGTGATGACAGAAGTCTCAAGGAGGTTGGTTAAAATTTTGGCATAGGACCCTGCTAGTGGATCACAATGGGAAGTGAACGTGGGTTTGGGTGTAGGTGTGGTTGATTGTTAAGGAATGGTCTTTGGAAGAGGATGAGTGGATCGAGCTATGGGTTTGGGTGCTGGTGTGGTTTTAGGTGTTGATTGTGCTTGTTTAGGTAGGGGTATAGTAGATGGATGGGTAGGAGGGTGTGTGGTCATTTTGACTACCTTATTGTGGGGTAGTGGAGTTTTTTTTTGGGTTGCACCTTCTTGGGTAAAGGTGATGTGGGTGTATGAGGTCTAGAAGGAAAAGAAGATGGAGGAAGAGGGCGAGTTACCCATGGGGATAACGAGGGTGCTGTGAAGGTAGATGATGTGGGTCGTGCTTGAGGTGTGAGAGACAATGACTAAAGTGTAGTGGGTAGTGAAGCAATAGCTAAGGGTATTGGAGGTATGGGTGGTAAAGAGGTTGTAGGTGTAGGTGTAAGTTGGCTTGGGTGTCCGGGTAGGTCGACGTTTGTGAGAAAGGAATTAGCTGTTTTGTTTTTGGTTTATTGGTGGGTGGAGGTTGCTTGACCATCTTGAGCAGCTGAGGTCCTAAGATAGATGGGACAAGTGCAGGTGTGATTGGTGCAGCCGAGGTATGAGTTCTATGGGTTTGGTGCTTCTGTTTGAGTGTTGGATTAGGTGTGGTGTTGACTTTGGAGGATGTAGCTAAATCCAGTTTAATAGGTGGATGAGTAAGGTTGGTGGTCGGGGTGACCCCTAAAGTGGTAGTTGAGGAAGATGTTGTATGCATGGATTTGGGTTTAGATGTAGGTCGGGTTATGGGTAAAGGTGTGGTTTGAGCTATAATAGGTGTTGTGGAAGGGGTTGTGATAGAGGTGGTTGTGTTTGGTTCGATTGGTCGAAATATTTTTGGGTAGATAGTGGAGGTATCAAAAGGATCTCTGCATCTATGTTGAGATGGGAAGTAAAAGGTGCCCCCATAGTAGAGCCCTATCCACATAATCTAAGTGATCAGCAAAATGTGAGAACGACATGTTTGTAGGTGGAGTTGGTGAGGACCTAATGGAAATTCCCGTAAAATGTGTCTTAGAGATGGGGAATTGGCTAGCTTCAACTTCCGTGGGTAAGAGAGCCGAAAGTAGGTTTGTAGGATTTTGGGTAGCTGATGGAGAATGCTCGCCAAGAGGCAAA
Organism: Taxus wallichiana var. yunnanensis; assembly: GCA_018340775.1. Lineage (NCBI taxonomy): Eukaryota > Viridiplantae > Streptophyta > Pinopsida > Cupressales > Taxaceae > Taxus > Taxus wallichiana. The sequence continues at coordinate 735,766,257 of CM031242.1, forward strand.
GGTATCTCAACTGGGTCTATGATGGGTGGAGGAGATGATGGGAGCTCCTCTATAAGTGGAGGAATGGATAGGTGCTCCTCTGTGGGTGGAGGAGGTAATGGGTGCTCCTCTGTGGGTGGAGGAGGTAATGGGTGCTCCTCTATGGGTGGAGGAGGAGGTACCGTGGGTAAATATTCTCTAAGTGGTGAAGCCAAGTGTGAGATGGTCTCAATGTTAGCGGAAGACTCCTCTGTAGGTGATGAAGGAGATGAAAGGTGTTCCTTTATTGGTGAAGGAATAGGGAGGTTGGTTCCGATGCGGAAGGAGGATTTCAGGATAGGATCTCCTCTATGGAAGGAATATGGGGTAATTAGGAGGTGACAGGTACATCATTAAAGATAGTGTGAACCTTATAGGTATGGGTATCGTGAGTTGAGGTCTCACCGGTTTGATTAGATGAAGGAGCATGGTTGGGAAATGGTTTCTTGAAGATGTGTAGGTTTTGGTTGGCAGGTGCATTAGGATTATCCATGGTTAACTCACCTTTCTCAAGCATTTCTTGGACAATATTTTTAAAGTGATGTAGTTTTCGTCACTATGACCCTTTACTCGATGATAGTTACAGAAATCATGTTCTTTATACCATGCGGGCATGGGGCGAGTAGGGTCAAAACCAGTGTGTGGTTTTATGGGTGGAAGAGTGATGGCTTCGGCTTTGATAAGCTTTTCTAAGACAGAAGAGTAAGGTTCCCCAATTGGGGTATGTTTCCGCTACTCTCGTATGAATTGAAAAGTCCGGACAGTGTGAGAGATTAGATGAAGGGGTAGCCTCGATTTGATTTGATGGATGTGTTAGGCTGGCCTTGAGTACCATCTTCGTTAGCGGTGCCCTTAGCTTTTGAATAATTGGTTTGTTGTTTGGAAGAAGAAGATGTATGATTTGACTTGAATTCTGAATTCGATTGCGTAATTGGATTTTCTTCTCTTTGATGGCCCGAATCTCTAACTTTCGTGCCATAGTGAATGCTTCATTGAATGTTCGAAGGTTTGGACTGTAAGGTTGGTGAGATATGTCTAAAGCACAAGCCCATTTGAAGAGATCGATGAGTTATGTTTGTGGAATTTGGAAGGTAAGTTGGTTGATCGACTACACCAACGGAGTGACAATATTTGTGATAGATTCATCCTCATACCGACACATGTGGAGTATAGATCGGTCATGGTAACCTTCTTGACAATATTGATAGAGAAATGATCCAAGAAGGCTTGGGCTATCTGATTGAATGAGAATATGGAGTATCTAGGTAACCCATTATACCAATCTAATGCAAGTCCAATGAGGGACATGGGAAAGGTTCTCAAGAGCAAAGCATCATCATGAGTGATTAAATAACACCCATGTTTGAACGACCGCAAATGCTGTTGTAGATCTTCTTTGCTATTGAAACGATTGAATTTAGGCATTTCCCAATGCATAGGGTATGAGCAGATAGGAATGGATGGGTGAATGGGCTCGTTGCAAATCTCATCATAGGTGAGAGTGTTGTGGGAGCCTAGAAACCGATGCCTCCAATGTTTGCATCTTGTCCAACATCAATTTAATTAGGTCATTAGTGGGTTGCGATGATTGGGTGCCTCCTATAGCGTGAGAAGGTTGGTTTTGGGCATACAACAGGGGTGGCACTCCAATGTATGTGGCTGCCATATAGGTTGGTTGAGAAGAAGGCAGTGAAATAGGGGGTATGTACCCAAAATGAATAATGGATGAAATGGGAGATTGTTGGTAGTATGTATATGGGGGTGGAAGGGTCGTGGTAACCCTAGTGGCAATAGGGGCTAATGATTGTGGAATGGAAAGGACCACGTTCTGAAATGGGGTAGGGGTCACCGACATTGGAGGTGGTAATGTAGCTATGGGTATGTGTGAGACATTAGGGGTGGATGAGGTTATGTTTGGGGTAGTTTTCATGGGTATGGTGGATGTAGTGGGTGCCATGGAGGTAGCAGACGTGACAGTTATAGCGGGTATAGGACCTAGCTGCGAAATGACTGGGGGTAAGGTAGATGCAGGCAACACAGAGCTAGATGGGGCCAATGCAGGAGTGCAAGTAAGAGTTAGGGGGATAGATATGAGCATTTCGTATATCAACTGACCCAAGACATCTCAAGTGGATGACTAGGAAAGGTAAAACCGCAAGGTGACATGGTTTTGATTAAGGATTCGTGTGAACTCCTCATCTCTAGTAGTGATAGTAATAGGCTAGATGGGATCCATGGCTGGTGATAAAATGGAAGGTAGTGAAGGACTATGTGGGAGTGGTTAATAACTGGCATGAAATATGAGTGTGCTTGCTTGTCTTTGGGTCAGCACCATGTGAACCAAGATCTTGTCGTAGTAGGGCCGCTCTCTCGTAAATGACACGAGAATAGCAGAAATAGGTGAATCGGGTGGCAAAAGTGGATTAGGTACCAAATGGTGGTTGGAATGTGAAACAGGATAATCGATGCCAGTTAGGGAAAACCGACACCGGTCTAGGGTAACCGCTGCCGATCACTATAGAAAATGGACAGTGAGTGAAAACAAGGCAGATTAGAAGGTGAAATCGACAAGTATGCCAGATCCGATGATGTTTACAGCATCAATGGGTATGATGGTAGTGATAGGGACTATGAAAAGTGGAAGAAAATGAATAAAATGTCCTTTTAAGTAGGTTAGCAAAAGGACTCGAACTCGACGTTGGTTGGGTATAACCAATGGAGGTCGAGGTAACCAATGACTTCTCGTGAAATTGAAACAATGATGAAAGAAAAGTGGTCGTGAATTAAAATATGGTGTGGAATCAAACCCGTAAATCTAAGACTAATGGTGATATGGCCCAGCAGACTCGGTGAAGCCGGAATACACCAAATGTGATGAGGAGCATGCAAGGATGAACAAAAAGTGAAGAACGTGATCTCTCACCTCAAAACGCAAGCCAAGTAGAAATACTAAGAAAAATGTGATCTTAGGAGTGCCCTTTCTATATGTTTGTTTAGCTTATGCTATTTAGGGACTGACACATGAATTGTGAAATATAGTTTTTTTGTGAGGATGGCTTCCTATAAAGAAGAAGAGCTAAAAGGTGAGGTTTCGTGTATGTTATGGTGGGGGTGGGCTTCGCTTTGAAGTATGACTTGAGATAGAGAAGCAAGCTAGGTGCCCACCGTCTTTGTGATTGTGTGATCACCTACAGCTTATTCCAAGTAGAATTTTGTTTAAGCATGTATGTATTTTGAATTTTTGTGAGGTTTGGTAAGACTCAGAGAAAGAGAAAAGGAAAGAAGTGCTTTTCTACAATTCGTTTGTCAACCATCAGCTGGGCATGACTTCTAGCGTATAGGTTGCCCTCAATTAATGTGAGCTAATGCAATAAATCAGATGTGAAATTGGATGACACAATAAGATGAAGAGGAAGAGGGATGCTCTTTCACTACAATGCAAAAAACATGAAGAAATGGTTCTTTTTAATTACACCAAAAGAAAATTTTCCTTTAGAGTAAAGAGAAAGAATAGGTGGGTTACCAAGGAAGACAATCAGTGTGTATGCTTTTCAAAAGGGAAACAAACATAAAAATTTTCCTCGAATGAATGAAATGCAAGGAACCCTAGATGGGTCCCACTAGGCATGCCAAAATGTTTCACCCGAATTCCGATCGTTTCTTTGAAGTGTTGACAAAACAAATAGGGTAACGGTGTAGAAGGAATACATGTTCAAATGTTGGTTGATGGGTTGTTCCACACACATGACTTTTGAATCCACAAATGGTTGTGAGAGCTTCCTTTGGGCCGGGAGGAACTACTTGTAATAAAAGCAAGACCACCAAAAGGAATTAAACAATATGTGCAGTGAACTGCCTAGCGTATGCTACATCCGGGAAGTGTGATACTTCCTAGATGGCTGTCACATATCCAATGTTTTAAAAATTTAATGTTGTAAACAAAATTAATCCTATTATAGTTTGAAATGATTTAGGTATCTCACTTAAAACACAATACGAAATTGATCTAATCTAATGACTAAGCTAGAATAGAATCCAAACGTCAAATGATTGGTTATGGGTTCTGCAAGTTTGACAGAGGTCTTGGGTAGATCACAAGTGGATGAGGGTGAGATGAAATTTGGTGGGTAGGTCTCTGTTCTGGGCTATATGGGAAAATATGGAGACCGATGTCGGTTAAGGGTAGCTAATAGCAGTCAAGTGTAACCGGTGCCGATTTCTGTGGAAATTTGGAAATGCCACAGAACAAGCTTTGGGTCTCCTTTGTGATTGTACAAAGAAATTTGGGTTGGGATGAGGTATTGGGTGACTAGGGTAGGCTTTGGTGAGGTTTTAATGGGTATATGGAGGTGGAAATGTTGGAGAAGGTCAATAGGTGGCTAGGTAAACAATAGATGATGAAATGAAATAAACCAGAAAAGTATGACATTATACTTACTTGGATTCTGGTCTTGAATGCCTGTGAGTGAGGGATGGAGGTGTTGATGAGGGGTTTGAAGGTTGCAAGTGATCACCAACTGAAGGAAAGCTTTTGCATGGGCTACATGTACATTCCTCTTTGCTTGGTTAGATCAGATCATAGCTGGGATGGTTGTGTAGGAAAAGATGCTTGATCTCCTTCCTTGCATGTGGATTCTCGCTAGAATTCACTCTCTGAAGATGTGTTATCTCTCTGAGATGTGTTTTTTCTCGCCAACCTTCTACTTTTTTCTTCCAACCTTGAGAATAAGGTTGTTTTGGGGTTAAAAGGGTAACCGACGGCGGTTTTGGCTTAACCAATGACGGTTAGGGGTAACCGGTGTTGGTCAAGGTGGGATTTCCTAGGTTTACTAAACTAGGGAGATCCTCTTGATTTCCTCAAATTTCATGTCGTTAACCCATGGATTAGACGGGAGCTTCTTGTGAGCATGCGAGAATGTGGTTAGAGGGAATGTAGGCATTGATTTTTAGGGTTTGGGTAAGTCTTAGTTAGCTATGGCAACTTACTAAGAATAGGTCTTAAGGTGAGGTGGATATGTGGGCATTATTTAAAATAAGATATTTAAATAATAAATATAGTGAGGATAATGAATTAATTAAATTAATATTAGTGGGGTGAAGGGGGCCATGGTTAGGTGAATGTGATGAAGGGTGTTTATTCGTCGAGGGACCAAAGGGGAGTGTGACCTAATTTTAGTGTCTACACAAATCCCATACCCTATTTTTGTTTGACCTTAAGAGGTTATTTTTGACGTACTTTGGGCTCTTACCCCGATGTATGACAAGCTCACCATCTCTAAAAAAAAGTAATTCTTTGATTCCATTTTTTTGAGCCAGTTGGATTCTTGCACTAGTGCTTCATATTTAGCTACATTTGTTGTGCAAATTAAACTTAAATTAAATGGATGATAAATATTTATCACCCTATGGAGAAATTAGTATAACCCCAATACCTACTCTATTTTTTCTCCTTGACCCGTCGAAGAAGAGTCACCACAATCCTTCATGATCATCTTGAGTCTTGAAAAGGTGAGGAATAATTGTTCCTTCTTCATGGATACAATAAGTTCCTAAACCAGTTTCTTCTAATGTCAATAAACTAGCTTCTTCTACAACCAATGCTTCAGTGTATGGGTCAAATTGATGTCTCATGCTTACATTGTCAAGTACAATATCAAGTACTTCTTCCACGAATCTTGGACTCATGATTTGCAACTTATTCTTGGTCACATATGGTATAATTCCCATTGATGGTGTTGATGGTATAAGGTTCAACATGATTTTAAAAAATTGTTTCTACCGTTATAGTTACTTTGGTCCCATACCTGGTCTTGAGGAGCATGTGAGACCAATCAACAAATAAATACCCACCCATTTTGGTAGTGAAGTCTCTGGATAGACATATGGAAAAGAAAGGTGGAAGATCAATGACTAATATGTCCTACGTAAATGAAAAGCTTGGACACACATGAATAGTAATATTGAGATCCTTGATAACCCCAATAGTACGAACCGATGTGCCTATTAGGTTGTGGAGCTAGATTACTTCACAGTTAGCATGAAATGGAAAGTGACTAGAAATAAAGTGGAACTGACATCAATTAGGTAGGACCGACGTTAGTCAGGAAAAATGGGAACCAACCGTGGTTAGGTCTAACCGGCGCCGGTTACCTATACGAAGCACTTTGGTTTTAAGTCACGGGTTTTAATATTGTTTTGTTTCAAAGAAAATATATTGGATGTAATTTCATGGCTATGTTGCCCTAAGTTTGTCTAAGCTTATATAAGCTAGAAAACTAGGGTTAGAGAGGGTTAGATGAATGAAGATAAGGATTAAATTAGATCCTTGATTCTCTCCTAGATTGAGAGGATGAAGATGAAGAAGAAGAAGAAAAAGAAAGAACAGTTACATGAAGACAAAGTCTCCATGGAGAGGAGATGGACAGAAGGAAATAGCAGGTACATCTGAATGGTGAGAAGAGGGTAACGTCTTCTACTGTATTTCCTTTGTATTGTTTAGTCTCATGTAATGGCTTGCATAATATGTAAAGCACTTAGGGTTTCTTCTTGTAGATCCACATGTTGGTGAGATCTTGTATTATAGATCTATGTAGATCTAGTCTTGTATTGTAGATCCATGAGATCATATTGTATTGTTGATCCATGTAGATCTAGATATTGTAGAGGTCTTGTTTGCATATTCACAATACAGTGAGAGCTTGGCTGCACAGTGGTAGATGCAGGTAGCTTTAGGTATGTGAGATCTGGTTATGTTTGAGAGGCACGGTTGTAGTGCACTTAGGTAGATCCAGTTAGAGATCTAGAGGAGACACAAGTGGTGGTATGGAGGCACGGTTTAGTGTACTCAAGTAGATCCAGTTGGAGATCTGGGAGGAGGAGATACTCTTGTAGAGATACATGTACTCTTGTGCAAAAGATTTGGTTTGTAATCTCTTGTTATATTATATATATATATGAAATATCTATCTTTGGTGGACGTATCCCACATTGGGTGAACCACAAGTACATGTTTGTTATGTGTGTGTACTTTTGTGTGATTTGGATTATTCTAGTTTATACTTCCACTATTGTAGATTTTGTGGGGAATTGTTTTTAAACAACTCCCATAGATACCGGTGTATACTGAATACCCAACACATTTGTAATTTGTTTAGGCGTTATAGATTTATTGGCACCAAAATCAATCATACAATGTTGTACCATGTGCTTACCAATGATCAAAGAAATGTAGAATGGTGGTGGCATTATTGGTTTTAGCAACATTTTTTCCTTTTGGTTGACACAAGCTAGTAGCAGTCGACATCCCCTAATTGGCCAATTCACTAGGTATACCAAAACATTTGAGCTTCCCGCAACATATTTTTCTCGATAAGGAATCAAAAGTGCTTCCCACATGGTGACATTTAAGTTGGTATTCTTCATTTTTTCGACAATACTGAAAGGGATACTTCCTACCCTGCCAATATTCCTTTGAGCGTTGGCATCTTCTTTCGAAAATGGGCATTTGGTACTATAACATTAGAAAAACTTTCTTTCCTTATAGCTGACTAGCTTGGTCTGTGGTAAATTATTCATTGTGTCTTTGTTTACTACCATTTGTGAACGAGGTCAAGAAGCATATGCATGATCAAAATTTGGTGGCTAGACTTATATTGCTCTCTTTTTTGACCGAGTATAAGCAACTACTAACGTAGATTCTATATTGAATCCGTAAAAAATCCATTGCTTGATGTAGATTCTATATTGAATCCAAAAATACTTCTCCTATCAATTTAAAAGTGTGGCTTCTTCCGATGTTTGAGATTGACCAGCCTATTCTTGTGGAGGGGATTATCTTGGCTATTCGAAAAGTGTGGGTATGCTCTCACTGTACATAGAGCTTGACTAAGTACTCGCTAGGGAACATATTCTCGTTGTGTGGTCGATGTGCAAAGGGGTAAAACCATTCATATACCTAGACCAAGCTGTTTTGTATAAGGACAAGGGATCTAGAGGAACTACTAGCAAAGGGATCCTAAACATTCAAGGGTTTAATGTTCAAAACTTGGTTTTGAGATTGGTTATTATTCTAAAATGGAAACATGTTGGATTGATACTATTGGTTAGGGGGTTGATAAGGATGAGCATATTGGGATCTGTTGCTCTTAAGAGCTACCAATTCATTTCCAAAAGTTTGAAGCAATGATTTAACCTCATGAAGATCATTTGATGGGGAAGATGTAGATGGAGTTGGTTGACTTGGGCACAGGAGGAAGAGGAGTGATAGTTGGTTGATTAGTGGGGAACTTGGGATATAGAGGCATTGGTGGTCTTGGGGCTATTTTCCCATCCTAGATCAAGCAATTTTCAGCTCTTATGGAAATATCGTAGGAATTGGGTAATGTTTCTCCACCCATCGACTGAATCATGACCACAACATCACTATTCAAAGCCCTTAAATAGTACAAAAATGTGTTAGTTGGGGAAGGCTTTATCGATACTGGGATCTTGTTCCAAGTTTTCTAGAATCAAAATTGAAATCTCCCATGAACTCTTGAGGAGATCTCTTTATGGTGGTTAACTATTCCATGAGTGACAAGTAATCACTCTTATCCTTGAACTATTTGCAAAGATTCTCTCCTAACTCATCCCAATTGCGTACAATGCTAGCCTCCACCCACGAAACCATTGAAGTGATTTTCCCTTAAAGGAAATAGCAAGAAGCCAGACTGCAACATTGTCCTCAGTGACATTATGAACTACATAGATGCTAGCCACATCCTGAATGTGTTCTATGGGAGTGATACTTGTTTCCCCTGTGTAAAAGGTAAAATCTTGAGTGTAGCTACGGGTATAACATCACATTGAGCTAGTGCAAGAGGATTTCTGCCATTAAAAGTAGGGAAATCTTGATCTTATACTACTACCATAGTGGCAAGTGGTTGATTTTATCTTGGTGGAGGGAACCTTCCAAAAGGAGGTGTAGAATGACCTCTACAAGATGATGATGAAGCTTCACCTTTTCTTCTCCTCGGAGGAGATAAAGACAATTCAATATACCGTTGACTTCCTTTCTTTAAATAAGCTCTTTTCTAAATTCTTCACATAAGTTAACACACTAAATCTCAAAATCTAGAGATGTGGAGTCGCTAGGTACCCTAATTTATGAAAATTCTAAGAGGAGTACCAACTCTTAGTTTTGTCCCACGGCATGCCAAAAATTATTTTCATGTGGATCATGCACCCATTGAATCATTAAGTGATCTAGTACAACATGGGAACATCCCCAAGGTGTGGGACCTTGGATCCTTGGGATGAACCTCCGGATAATTTTGGATTCCTAGTAAACTATGTGCATGTGATGTAAGATCAAGGTGCAAAACTACACAACTTTAAAGAAAAACTAATTTATCTATTTCTTGGGGTAAAGGGATGGAAACTTATTGAAATGTATAAAAGTAGTGATGCACCAAAATTTTATGGAACAAAAATATCTACTTCATATACACAGAGTAATATTGCATAACAATATATCACATGCACATCTCCTAATAATATTTCTCAATCACTATACTAAATGAGTACAAAAATTCAGTAACATAAGGGATTCAATAATTTCCACAACTGAAACAGTAAAAATTGCACACCACAAGTTACAGATTAATTGAAAAATATAATTGATATAAAGGAAATATAATCCACACATACAAGGAATTAAATCATTCACAAGTATTAACCGAATTATCAAAGTGCACAATACATCAAATATTCAAAGGCAAAATATTGTTCTGAATATAACAAAGGCTTAAATCTTGTTTAAAGACTCCTATAAAATATAGAGCCCTTCACAATGAGATCTAAAAATTTTTTAAACCAAAATGCATCCTCCTATTTATAGACTAAGAGGATTGAGAAATTATAGCTTTTCCCCTTACTTGCTTCGTACTAAAAATAGAATACATTTATAATTAGGAACAACCTCCCATGAAAATAGAAAGAATAGTTTCACAGGTTTGACCAAGTCAACCATGAAACTTCCATCAATTTCAAAGCTTGGAGGCTTTTGTTTGATAATGGTCATGCCTAGTTAGGACTAGTGTTGCTTGTTTCTTGATCTTATTCTTGCTTCTTTTCTTCTTCTTCAGCTAACTTGTGCTTGAAATCAAGAAAACGCCTAAAAATTCCTTGAACCTCTTCGTCCTTAGGTCCACATGCATAACGGTTTAGAATTTCTACTTTCTCGCTTCTCTAGCTACTTTTTTGGTAATATTTTAGTCTTGTTGATAACCTTCTTGAGCTGACTCAAGAATTTTTGGTAAGATACCAACTTGTAAATAGATTCAAGACTAAAAAAATCGTTATATCATCGTCTTGATTGCCAAACTCTTAAAACGATTAATAATCGATCAATCGGAAGAATATAAACATTTATGTCTAGAAATTTACAATTGATATTGTCGAATTCTTCCATAATGTCATGTTATCACAAAAAAAGTAGCACCCTGAGATTTGGCAATGCAGATCTCTACTTTTTGCTAACATGGGGTTATCCCTCAAGTTGTGGGACTTGCGAACTTGAGATAACCCTCCTGGAGAAGGCCGACTTCCTCTTCCTAATCTAATGTTAAACTAATCCTACTCCTAGAAAGGAAAATGCATCTAACTAATCCTAAACTAACCATGCCAAGGGACTAGGGAGAGAGAGGGGGGTTAGAAAGATGCATGAAAGGGAAATCCTAAGCTAAAAGGCAGTGATAACACCAAAAAGGGGTGAGAGACAATGGTTAGGGAGAAAGAGAAAGCAATGAAGAAGGGATATGCCAAACATAAGTGACATAGACCCAAAGCTTCATTTACCATATATTCTCATATAAAACACAACATAATGAACTTATAAGGAGAAATACATGCACAACACAATGTAATAAGTAAAAGAGAGGAAAGGTTGCAGCTAAAATGAGAAAGGATAGACAAATGTGTCACAAAACAAGATTTATTGCAATAAAAGTATGCACAGACCATTACTAGTTGTAGAGGAAGGCACAAGAACACATTTCCAAGCCCAAAATGAAGGTTTGATGGCTCACAATTGCTTTGGAACAAATTTGACAGAGTTCCATTACAATTTTGAATGTCCATCCTTTCAAAATGAAATATTTTTACAATATATAGCTCGAATGAAAGAGAAGGAAGAAAGAGAAGAGGGAAAAGAGAAGGGGCATGAATTTTCTGGACTTTAACCACCAATAGTCTACATTAAAATCCTCTGCAAAGCACATGGGCATCTTACAGCCATCATTCAGTCTATTTTGTCCTATAGAAGAAAATTGTAGACAACTATAATTTAGCTCGAGTAATTTAAATACTTAAATTACACTAATTATATCCTTTCCCACAAATTGACGACATATCGTCAATAAATACTCATTTTCTCTTCTATCACCATTAATTAGTTACATTACGCTAATTAATTAACCCTTCTATCCAAACAAATACCCCAATTAACGACCTTCCATTAATTAATCCTCCCTTCTATCTAGACTAGTTAATTATTATTAATTAATTAGCTTCCCCTTTCATTAAATCAATAAATCATTATTTATTTGATTTAATTCCTCCCATGGTCTACATCATGCTAATTATTCCTCTAAAAAGCTTCTATAATCTTACACGCCTATTAATTAATCACTTTGGTTAATTAATAAACCCCATCAATCCCCATGGGTCACTAAAGGACAAAATAAATTCTCCTAAGGTTAACTCAACCTATCTATTATCCCACATGTAAAGGGATGTAGAGATTCTTTTATCCATTGGGCTATATAAAGAGCCTTCCTCCTACCTTTCTTCTTACACCTAAATGAGCATAGAGCCTAAGCTATAACCATTTTATCATCTTAGATCATTCTTCATTGGATGAGCTAGCTATTTTCATTTCTTGCATTCATTATTCCAAGTTTGAAGTCATATGAAGATATGTCAAATGGTCTTGTAGCCATGGATTGACAAGACTCCATTCTTGAAAACCCTTTGATTACTAAGGATCTAAATAGGTTAATTTCATTTGATTAACATTCAATAAAAATATATATTAATGGATTAACATGTTAGCTTGAATGATTATTCATATTCTAATGCAAGGATGTTGGTAGATTAGTCCTTTTTAAGCTCTAAGCATGATGATGCATAGATTTTGATTTAGCTTTGTTTTAGGACTACTAGGTGTTATTTATAATTCTCTTTGCATAACTAAAAAATTCTTGCATACATTTGGCATGCCCAGTGGGACTTACTCCATTGTCCTTTGCACTTAATTTCAAGTTTTTGTAGTTAAGTTTCAATTTTGGTTACTAACCCTCTTTTTGCATATATTGACATAACTTGTTTTTCTTAACTTTTTTTTGTTGAGTTTGCATGTGTTGAGTATTTCTTATAGGTATAAAGGAGGTGAAGTGCTGTCAAAATTGGAATTGATGGGAAAATTTCAATATTTCTCCATGTTTTCATTTTTAGAGCTTACTTTTTCAACATTCTACATGCTAGTTTTGTCAATTTCTTGAAAATCTTAAATTCTTGAGCATGTAGGTTAGTGTTTGATAGTTCTAAGTCTTATATTTACATATTAATGTGGTGGGTTGCTATAAAAATTGAATCTTGGTGAGAAAATTTCAAGATTTCATCATGTTTTCATTTTTAGAGCTTACTTTTTCAATATTCTACATGTTAGTTTTGTCAATTTCTTGAAAATGTTAAGTTTTTGATCATGAATGTTAATGTTTGATAGCGTTGAGTCTTCTATTCATATATTAATGTGATAGGTTTTTTTCAAAATTGAATCTTGGTTGGAAAAATGTGACCATTTTGTAGATTAAGGGACGTTTTTTTGACATTTTTGGGTACATGTTAAGTACATACCCATGAGCATAAGAGCATATGTGTAACCCATCTTCTAGAGGCCATAACTTTTACTCCCAAACTCAAAATGAATCCATTTTTTTACGTTGGAAAGGTATTGAAGTGAAAATTTCAATGAAAACATAAATTTGGGATTTATACTTACATAATCTAGAGGTTTTCCCTTTATTGTAAAACTGGTCATTTTCAAGATGTCTAATGTTTTGATGAATGTTGTATTTTCATGTTTTACTTGATTTAGACCAAAGCTTGTGTATGATTTTCTATTGCAAATTTTTGTGATCTTGAGAATAAAAAATAACTTTGATCTCTATTTTTTTAACATTTGGATTAACTTGTAAATTTGATTATTCATTTTGCTTAATAGAATAAACCTTTTCCAAAGCATTTTTTTATGGTCCTTTGATTTGAAGTTTTCTATTTATATGTAGTTGGGATAAAAATTTTGTATGCTCTTATCTTGCACCTTAGGGTGATCTTGAGAATCAAAAGCAACTTTAGTTTTCATTTTCTAACATTTGGTTAATTGGAAACTTCATCTTTCATTTTTGGTTTAAGGGAATGAACATTTATCAAGATTTTTGTATGGTTCATTAATTGCAAAGTTTTCCTTTAATTTTTAGTTGGATTATTTATTGTGTATTTTATTCTCTTGCATCTTTGGATGATCTTGAGAATCAAAAGAAACTCTTAATCCTCTTTTAAATAATGTGATTTGCTTGGAGAACTACTAATGCTTGAGTGCATGACCTAAAAACGCTTGTCAAAGAAAGGAGTTCTAAACAAAATTTTCTAACTAAACGTGTGTTGCAGGTTGTCAAACGGCAAAGGAATAAACCACATTAAGTCTAAAAGATAAAAAAACACCACATTCAAAACACTTGATTTGTAGGTTCAAATAAGGGTACGCCCGTCCGCTTAAAACTAGGACATAACCCCTTTGGCATAAGCCTTAAGCTACAACAATGGGGGTGGTCCTAGGAACCCCAAAGTAGTCCACGCAAGAGGGAACCTTGTGGATGAAACGGGAAGTGCTCCGTATTGTGACCTTATTTAGATTACATGATGGACACATTTATTGCCCACTATTCTTGAAGGGGGTAAAGTAAAGTTGAGATACTCTAAGAATTATTCAATGTGAATTTTCTTGGAAAATCGAGCTCACTCTTAGATAACTTGTGACACCTAGTTGAGTGAACCACCTAGGAAGCTATCTTTGACCAGAACCAACTTTGACCATTTCAAAACCAGTTTTAGTTGAGAGAAATTATTCATCATGAAACATGTGAAGTGTTACTTTGGCTTATTTTTTCACTCACTCTAAGTTGAGGTGAAACTCTACCAAAGTGAGGCCAAAAATTTTCACCCCTAATTGATCTACTTCCTTTACTTTCTTTCGACACTTTGTCGATTAAAAGAAGGGTGACTACCTTTGTGTTATCAATTGATTGTTTTTTCTATTTTTGTGTCTATTTATACCCATTCATGTTTACAGTGGGTTGTTAAACATCTAAAGTGTGTGGACACATTTTCATATCATTGGTATTATTTTTATCTTGATACATGCTCCAAATGGAAACATGCGAGTTTGTACAAGCACTTCTTCTACTGAAAGTAAACCTACCTACCTACCCTAACTAAAACAAGGGAAAGTTAAACAAATCCTACAACATGCAGGAAGAAATAGGTTTGCTTCCTCAAAATGTGTGGCCATGTAATTAATTTGTAAATGGACATGGCCTATGATAAGAGTGGAAAATTGTCTTCTACCTAACTAGCCAAAGTATCAATAAACAAGACAAATACCTCTTTTAGTTGCTCTAAATTTGGACTTGAGAGGCATTTTTCTGATCTTTGGTGCATTGAAGATCATCCTCATGCTCTAAAGTGAGCATGACTGGTTTTGGATTCTCCTTTGGCTCCAATGAAGCCAAGTACCTTATGGGGTAAGGTCTGATCCTTGAAGTTTTCCCACTGCTCTGAAACTTAACTCCAAGAATGGATTCTTCCTATAGACCTTCCTAAAAAGGGGGTTTCTTATGAGCCAATTTGTGTTTTGCATTACTCATGTAAGTAGTTGATCCTCTACCTTGATGACTGGTGTGGCAATGATGTCATCCTTGTTCTCTTCCTTCTCCTCACTGATGAAAAAATTGGAAGATTTGAATCCTCCAATATTTTCCCAAGAGGACTGTTTGAAGGAGCAGGTTATTCTTGCATGTTTTCCTTCATGGAAGCATGATTTTGATGTTGAAGGATGAATGATGGAGAAGAAAAAGTGGTGATTTCCATGGGATCCTCTCCATCAAAGCACTCCTCCAAATCAAACAAACAATATTCCTCCTCATGGTCCTGTTGTGCCAAGTGCTCTCCTTCCTCCATGATGACCTCTGAATCTACAATTTTTTCATCATGGTTCCCCTCATCCTCAATCATGAATTTTGAGAGCTCAAACTTCTCCTCATCATCAGAATTTGGGGAGGATGAAGTGGAAGGAAAGCTTGAATCTTCTTGTGTGGCCTGCTCTGCATTCAATACCTCTAGATCTATGTGGTTCTCCTCTATATGCTCCTCTTCAACTTAACTTAGAGCTACCTGTTCTTCCTCTTCCTTGATTGATTGTGTAGCTACAAAATGACCATCAATTTTCTCAAGAAAAGTTCCATTATGGAAACTTTATTCAAAACATATAGATTATTGATCTTCTTCTTGTTCCACTTCTGCTACAAAATTAGCCTCATCCACCATTGGTTCTTCAACCTTGACCTCCTCTGAAGGCTTGACCAGTAAGGTAATCTTGTCAATTCCAAATCTCAAAGCCCAACTCTTCCAAGATTTTATCATTTCTTCTCTACTGGGCTCTTCTTCTTATATATGGTTGTTTATATGCTGATTTGTAATTGGTATTGTCTCCTCAATAAACAACTTTGTTTCCACTTTCATGGTTGTTAATTTTGCACTTTTTCCATGGATTTAACCATTATTTGTTCCATATTGATCCTTCATTAAAAGTGTAGCAATCTCTAGACATGCAAAGCAATGAGGATCATTGCATTCCTTGAAGACATCTTGCTCACTTTCAATAAATTCTTTCTCGATGCCTTAGGATGGAAACATTAAAATGAATAAAAGAACAAATAGAAAGGTCTCAGTAATTGAGATAATGGGCTGTTTAAATTAGATGTATTTGTCATATTTTCTTGAAACTTGCCTCTATAGGTTGAGATCTCACCAAGAGCACATCAAACTTGTTGAGATGAAGATGTAGACCAAGATACACACCTGTGAAATGTATAGCTTTCACCTACTTCTCCCACCGGGCATGTCATAATTGTTATCACAAAAAGTAGCACCATGATATTTTTCAATGCGATCTCTAATTTTTGCTAACATGGGGTTATCCCTTAAGCTGTGGGACTTGCAAACTTGAGATAACCCTCCAGACAAAGTCAAATTCCTCTTTCTAATCTAATACTAAACGACTTCTACTCCTAGAAAGGAAAATGTAGCTAACTAATCCTAAAATAGCCATGCCAAAGGACCAGGGAGAGAGAGGGGGTTAGAAAGATGCATGAAATGGAAATCATAAGCTAAAAGGCGGTGATAGCACTTAGGCAAAGGGGTGAGAGACACTATAGTGTGGGAGAAAGAGAAAAAATGAAGAAGGGAGAGGCCAGACATAAGTGACACAAACCCAAAGCTTCATTTACCATTTGTTCTCACATGAAACGCAACATAATGAAATTGCAAGGAGAAATGTAGGTACAACACAAAGCAATAAGTAAAAGAGAGGCAAGGTTGCAGCTAAAAAGAACAAGGGAAGACAAATGTGTCAAAGAACAAGCTCTATTACAATAAAAGTATGTGTAGACCATTACAATTGTAGAGGAAGGCACACGAACACATTGCAAAGACCAAAATGAAGGTTCGATGGCTCATAGGCTGCTTTGGAAAAAAATTGACAGAGTTCTATTACAATTTTTTAATGTTTATCCTTTAAATATGAAATATTTTTACAACATACAGCTCAACTAAAAGAGATGGAGGAAAGAGAAGAGGGAAAAGAGAAGGGGCATGACTTTTCTAGACTTCAACCACAAATAGTTTGCATTAAAATCCTCTATAAATCACATAAGAACCTTACAGAGCCATAATTTTGTCTATTTTTTCCTACGAAGTAAATGAAACCATGCCTCATCAATTATAGTGGTTTGAGCTACCTGATTTGATCATTTACATGCCCAAACAGTCCTCTTCTACCTCCAAAATCCATGTTTTCCATTTTTACCCACTAAATGCCACCAAAATCATATTCTAATGATGTAAAATTAAAGGGCTCAATGAAATATTTCCAACGATATAAGATTTGTCTTATTTAGAGCTTGGGATCAAAAGATAATGCCATTTGAATATTTTTCTATAGGGAGGCAATGAAATTTGACACTTGGCAACCTTTGATTAGTTCGGGGATAGGCCTCTACCAAAGTGTAATTGTTTCATCTTTTCCAAGTATCACTCTCCCACTAGTTTGCAATATCAAGCTTTACTTCCTTGCTAGCCATATGTCCTTGTCTTTTACCTTGGCTTTGGCTTTATGAAAATATGTACCAATAAAACTCTGCCATGTTCCTTCGGAATGTTGGACTATCCTTTTCCTTAGTCAGTCTCCATGAAAAATGGATCAATGAACATGTTCCATGCTCTTTTTGCATTTTAGACCTTTTCATATCCCTAGAAACATGAGCCAATAAGAAATGACCACGTTTCTTCACAATTTTTCCCTCAACTAACCATTATGAAAGTGTGAGCCAATAGAAAGGATCCACACACTCACATGCTAGTCCTTTTGATTTCCCACCTCTGACATCCGTGAACCATTAGCCAATGAGGAAGATCCATGCCTTGATGCACTATTAGACCTTTCTTTGAACCTCACTGATAACTGTGAAACACGAGCAAATGAGGAAGCTCCATGTTTCCATGGTGCCAGAACTCACAACTCGCTCTTCTTCATGTTTGGATCTGATTGGATGGGCCTTCACATTTTTCAGACTGCGAAATGTGAGCTAATGAAATGGCACCATGTAGTCCTTCACATCACAATTTGTAAGTCCGGGGGCGCTTAGAATTTTTTGGTTTTTTAGTTGGCTTCCACTATCACATGGGCCTAAACCACGAAGCTTTTGCCATGTGTCCCCACCGATGCCAAAGCTGAACTTGATGGGAATTTGAATGTTATATGGTGTTTATAACCAACCCGCCATTGTTTTAAACTAGGATCCTACGGGTTTTTGAATACCAATGGCCAATGTATTTGGGAAGTATAAATTGATAGCCGTTTGACCATAACAAACCTATAAGAATGGATAAGTCCATTTTTAAAGTTGTTAAATCCAAAATAACCCGAGGGGTAATTTTGGATAACATATCATTCAAATCATCCACCGTGTCAACTCATTTCTCTTCCAAATTTGATGTAACCTCTTGGAATATCTCGAACTTTTAATTCCATTGCTTCTTTAAATTCAAAAGGTTTCGAAACATCATCAATAACGCCCTCCTTTATAAGTAGATTAGAACTGACACTTCAAATTTCCTTCCACATTTCAAGAGAAAGTTCTAAGTTATCACTCTCCTTAGTAAGGAGTTCATTCATCTTCAAGATGGCATCTTTTTCAACATACAATTCACTATACAAATCAACAATAACTTTAATCAATGGGTCTGCCTCCTAAATTAGGTTTTCCATCCAACCCCCTACTGCTCTTCCCTTCTGTCCTATATTTTCTACAACAGAGAAAGACATATCATCAAAGCTTGGAGGAATAGTGAGAGCGGTAGTCTAGATGGGCTGTGTGATCTTAGTCAAAAGGGAAGTTAGTTGTTCAACTTTTCCCTTAATCTCATCCTTAGTTTCTTTATCCTTATCATATTTGTCTATAAAATTACCCAAGGCCACCTGAACATCTTTCTTCACTCCTTCATGGGTGGATTTTCTAAGAGAAAACATGGAAATATGATAATTTTTGTTGTGATTATCTCCTTAGTTTTCCTATAGTTGGAGTAGTTATCTCAACAAATATTTCCCTTATTTGGTCAACTAATAGGTTAGAAACAACTCTTGGTCACTTGGCTTGTCTTCGGGGGGTAGATCTATAACACTCAAATCGAAAACATCAAGTATATGAACTTTATTCTTCTATTTTGGTGTTTTTCTATGTAGCCACGTAGGAATAGAAGAAGAAGATTCAGAAGACAACATAGGCATTGTTACAGTAGTAGTTGGGGTAGTTGATATAACTAGGGTACTGGTCACAATCACTGAAAGTGGAAATGATGTGGTAACAATGGAGGGTGGAGTGGAAAGGATGGCCTTAGGTGTGGGTGAAATAGAAGTGGAAATGGGAAGAGGGGTTTTGAAAGGAGATCCTAACCCCAAAATATCTCCAGTTGAAAGAGTTAGAAGGGAAGAGAAAACATGGGCCATAGAGGGAGATGTGGTGAGAGATGTAGGAGAAGTGGGAATAGAGGAAATAGAAGACACAGTCAAAGGAAGAGTGAGAGGTGGAGGGTAAAGAGGAACTACGGATGGTGAAGATGGAAAAGATAAGAAGAGGGGAGATCATGACACACTTGAGGGATTTACGGGAAAAACTTAGGTTAATGAACTCAGTTGATTGCACTTTGGGAGATGCAACTCCCTTTATAGAAACTCCATAAAGAGGATCTTAAACCTCCAACAATGAAAGAAATCTTACAAGGCCTTGAGATAGGTTTGAAGTCGACCTCTTCCCTTTTGATGGATTGATATGAACCACCAAAGGATGACAGTGCTTGAATAATCTCTGTGGCAAGTTACTCTAATGCTTTGGGTGTAATTTCCAAAGTTATAAGCCATTGTAGGTACAATTTAGAATGGGACTCACCATTTTCTTTTTGTTGTTACATTCCTCAACCGATAAATTAGTCCAAGGTAAGGGTTGATTCATGACATTATTTTTATTGTAAGAAGGATCTAAAACTTGGTTGTCATCATGTATGCCCTTGGAGAAGACTACAATTCCATATTGGGTAACCTCGTGAAGGGTTAACCTTTCAAATTCTCTTTCCCTTACTACATTCTCAACTCAGCAATGGATCCAAATATCCTCCAATTGAGGTATGTGAGCATTGACCGATCGTATTTTCTCGAACTTATGTCCGTAGTCAAAATTAGTGTGCAGGTGGAATGTTTTCAAATTCATTTGTGACATATCCCCCTCAATATTTTTAGCTTTACATGTATAAGTGCACGTGTATCTCGCCTATAGTGATGGAAAATTGGGATCCCGATTCATGTCGATCATGTTAGATCTTGTGATAAATCAAAAATTGACGAACCAATTCCATTAGAACCCACTTGTCCATTGGGCATCTTGGCAGCTTTTTGGAAGCAACTATGAATCCAGGCATCCTAATATATGTGAATTTTGGAAACTTTAAATGATGGCTCCCCATTCCCTTACTTCTTTCCAATCTTCAACTGAAATTATTTGGTTATATAAATATTTATAAAAAAGTACACGAGAACTACGAAGAAAGTAACATTTACCCTTCGAAAGTGCTTAGGACCCTCTGCCATTTTGATTTGGAGATAATACTCATATATTTGAACTATGTTCCTAGGTCCCTTTGGAGTTAATCCTGGATAATGTCTCATTCCCGCCACTGCGTACATAAGGTAGGAGGTCATGAATAAATTTACTAAGGCTAACACATCAGACAGCTTAAAATAAGATATCATTGCTTATGTATTCACTCCATTAAATGAGGTCCTTATTTATCTTGATTATGGAAATGTAAAGGCACATCCACTCTTGGAACTCCCTAGAAGAAGAAAAAGCCGTAAACCTTCTCAAAGAGTGTAATAATATCATTTAATTTTTAGATGAACTCCAATTGAGGAATCATATTTTGAAATCTTGATAATGAAATTTTAGTTTTATCCAAATATCTTTTATTGACGACCCTCGTGCAATTATTATTTTCGCATCCCAAAGGTGCTTAAGAGAAGACTCTAAGGAAATGGTAGCATATTATTCAACATCAGGGAGTTTCAATAGATCATCAAATAAATCATTATCTAGATTGATCACCACTGCTCCATCATCATCCTTCACTTTACATGAATCTTTATCAAAATGTGATGCGGCGGAAAGCACAAACTTCGTATCATTGCATGGATTGGGCAAATGCAATAGCTAGGGAAAGCCCACTATCATAAATTGCTTTCATTCATGGTTTCTTATTCAAAGCCTTGACTCTTCCCCAGAATTTTGGCATGTCAATATTCCCCAAGTTTTTATCCCCAATATTATCAACATTATATGAAATGATCGTCGGGGGTGCCACCCCTTGGTAGTTGTACTTCATTTTGTCCTTCCCTTTAAATGAGGAATCATACATTTTCCTTGCTAAAAATCCAAAAATCAAAATTTGGGGCAAAAGTGAATGCTTAGAACACCTCGTAAACTCAACATGGACTTGTGAGATTTTGAAGTCCAAAGTTCTGAAATCATAACTCAAACCTCGACGAACAACCCCAAAACCCTGAAGAGGAAAACCTCTCAAACATAATACCTCCAAACTTCCAAATCCAAACTTCCGAAAAGTGGAAATCACAGAACTCTAAATCTCTAAACCTTTGAATTTTGAAACTCAAAGTCCCAAAATGTTGATGTTCCAAAAATGTAAACTTTTGAAAACCGAAGTCTTAGAGGAATCCTAAACTCGAAGTCGAAACTTTAGAAAACAAATATCCAAAACTATGTTGTTTCGAACTCAAAATCATAGGTTTTGAAATTCATTTTCTCCTAATATAAACCTTTCAATCTTGTTTGCAAAGTATCTTGAAGTTCATACCTTAGAAACAATAGAAAAAACAAGCAAAGGAAATCCATGGTTTGAATTTTAAGAACAAAACCTAGGAGGAACATAGAGAAATGAAGAATGGAAGACAAGAAAGAAGAAAAATAACATAACAAGAGCCCCAAAAATGGAAATTAAAATAAAACTTGTAAAACTTACCCAAAATGATGAGAAAATTATGAAATAATACCCCAAAAATTTCCTAGGGTTATGGTCGAGATGCACGGGTTTTTCAACGTGTCGTTGTATTAATTCGTCCCAATAAAAATGATAAGTAAAAACTTGCATATTTATAGGAGGGTGAAAATTGATTACTGTGGTCTAACATGTGTGAGGTGGTTAGGAATTTATTTCCTTCAAAAATCATGATTCGTCGAGGTCGGTGTTGAGGTTACATGCAAAGCATGCACTCCGGACTCTAAAGTCTGAATTTCAAGTTCTCGAAATGGTGAAGGGGCTAGGTTTCAAAATTTGAGATCCGATATACAACTAACTTGTAACTTGCACTTCATAACTTGAAGTCTAAAATAATGGTGCAGAATCAGACTTTGGAATTTGAGAGGGAAACTACATGCAAAATGCACTTACAATTCGACTTCTGGTTCTGAATTTTGATCGAATCAAACTACGAGCTTTCGAACTCAACGCTCATTTTGCATGTAAAATGTAGGTCAACTTACGAAATCTAAAATCTAGTGAAAATTAATGCCAAGGAAATTTTTGAAACAAAATTTCCAAAAATCTAAGGAATGGGAAATGAAAAAATTATAAGGAAATTTTAAAAGCCCTCCTAATAAGGGTAACTTGTAAAGTTAACAAGAAGATTTAACAACGGGTTTTTCATATCCTAGCCCATAATTTGTGTGGTTTGAGAGAATGGTTGACAATCAAATCGTGTACTCCTTGTTCGTAGGATACAAATCCAAAAACATTCCATACGTATCGACAGAGGTACATTTGAATGAAAGTGGGATTATATAAAGAGTTAAAGTCGATTTGAAAGGCATGACATGGTGTTGATGATTGTATTATGAGGAAGGATGATCAAATCCCCCATAAACAAGGTTGGTTTTTAGATATGTGGGGTTGTAGGAGATGACATCTTTGACATCGCCTCGTCTGATGGTTATTGGTCCGGTTTTTAGTACATTTAAGGTGTAGGAATTGAATTAATCATGAGGAGGCGGTACTCCCTAGCAAGAGATGTTCCATAATGTCACCGAGGGAGGAGTCATCGGGTAGTTTGGTTGATGGAATGGATGTGCTAGTGGATGCTTCGTTAGAGGATTTAGATTTATATTTAGGTATAAGGACATCATTTGGATGATATGTCATGTTGCAGTTGGCGAAAGGGTTTGGATCCATAGGGACTTGTGAATGTTTTACCCTCGTGTTCATATTTAAGGCATTGGTTAAGTGTCAAGGGACGCAATGCATGCTACTTAATCCAAGGACTTCCTAACAACATATTATATCATAAATATTATTCTATGATGTAGAATATCTCTGGAAGGGTTTTGAAATCGAATTTAAGAGGTAGAATAACAAGACATAAGCATGGGCATGATTGTATCATTAAAAGCTTGAAGTAATATTAGTGTCTGGGTGATAATGGTATTTGGTAATCTAAGTTGATTGAAGGTGATAGATGATATGATATTGATAGTGGCACCTCCATCAATCATGACCCTCTTGATGAGAACATCATTGATTTGAGTGGTAATAAAGAGGGGTAGGTCATGGTCTTCTGGATGAAGTGATGGTATCTCTACAGAGTATAAGGAGATGGTTGAAGATGTTTTGAGAGAGCCTACACAATTTTTAAAAGAATTGGGTCTTCTACAAACATTGTGATAGATTGAAGGGCTTCGATCATGGCTTGTTTATGTGAAGGTGATGTTTGGACCAGCTCGTAAAGTGACATTTTAATAGGATCTTGGTGTAATTGTTTAATGACTACTTTCTATACTACAATGGATGATGGTGGAGTGGTGAGGATGGAGATTTTGGTCTTGGATTGCGGTGGTTTATTGGATGTATTAGGTGTGAGAGAGATGGAAATATTATTTTTAATCTTTGGGTGAGGATGAGACAAGCTCTGGAGGTGGAGGGATAGTGATAAAGGTCTTGGGTTTGTTTTATTTTGATGGATTAGACTCATGAGTACGTGCACAAGTAGTGATGTGGACAACATAAAATTGATGGGGAGGAGTTTACTCAAATATTCCTCAATAGTGGTGGATGTAGATGTTGGATGGGATGTCTTTGATTTGCATAACTCTGAAGGAAGAAGACATTTACTTTCAAGTTTCTTAACGATGTGTGAAAGGCTTTAAATTTTTCTACAAAGTGTTTTGGCACTCGATGGTAGTCACATAAAGCTTTGAAATTATACCATGAAGGTTTCCAACCTTGAGATTTGGATGGCTTAGGAGGAGGTAGCACTATGAGTGATTTTTATTGAATTTCTCTAGGATTGTTGCATAGTTTCCTTTTGATGTGGATGTCGAAGGTGATGATGTCTCATTTGTTTTGGTGATTATGGGAGGTTTTGTTTTTGGTGTGGGTTCTTTTTATTTTTTTGATGAGTGTTTTTTTATTTTGGGGTGGTCATAGGTGATTTAGATGAGGAATGAAGCCCTAGGATATAGGGTTGATGTTTTAATCTTTGTATAAGTGTAGTTGAATGGTTTATAATTGTGAATTTTTTAGATGGGGATGGAGTAAGTTTTTGAAAGTTACAGGGGGTGATACTGGGATACAAAATCATCATATGAACTCTTCATGATTTGAATAATGGGTTGTTTTAAAGATGTTGGAGAATATTTTATAGATGAGATAGATGGAGAAGTGGTAGATGTGGGTGAAGATGTTTTTTCTTTCGTGGGTGTTTCTGATTTTTCGTCATGTATTGGTTCGGGGTGTTACTAGAGGAAGGTGTGGGTGTAGATTCAATGATAGGTGATGTTTTATTGATGTTTTTATGGTATGATGGGTTTGTACGTTGTTAGTTTGTGGTTGACTACTCGACGGGGAATGATTCAAAAATGTCTATTTGAAAAAGTTGAGATTCTTATTTTGGTAGCATTGGGATTGTCTAAATGTAGTTCACTTTTATCAATCAGATCCTAAAGGAAATTATGGAATGAATGAAACCTTTCAATTTCATGGCCTTTAACTTTGTTTTATTTGTAATAATTGTTGTCCCTGTACTTCAAGAGGGTTTTGAAACAAAGGTTTTGATAGGGCGAATAGGCGGAAGGGAGATCATATTGGTGGTAAGAATTTTATCAAAACCTACACTATAAGTCTCTCTCATGGGGGTATAGTTTTGTTATAGATGATAGCATTCATTGGTCAAACGTTCCTTGGGGAGCAGACTTGATGAATATGATATTAACGAGGATTTGGTTTTTTCTTGACAAGAGAATAGTTTGGATGAGAATTTGGATTTTAGTTTATTCGATCTAAGTTTGAATTTGCTTTCTTCAAGAGCACAAAGTTCAAATTATGGTCCATGGTAAAGGCTTCATCAAACATCTAAAAGGATTGGATTTGGAGTGTAGAAGATATGTGTTTGGCACATGAACAGGAAAATAATTTGATTAAATTTGTTTGTGGGAGAGAGAATGATAATTGATTAATTATACCCCTCCAGTAACAAATTTTGCAATGGATTCATCTTCAAATTGTTTGATTGCATAAAGTTTGGTAATGGTGATTTTATGGGATGTTGATTGAAAAGTGTTTAAGAAATAGTTGTGTGAGTTGTGTGAATGAGAAGAGGGAGTATTGTGGAATGCTATTATGCCATCGGTTCCCCGTAAATGACCACTTCCAACCAAAAACAAAGGATCGGATTTTCATTTGATCGGAAGAAAGAGAAATCATCGGGAGAATCTAGATTTGCTTGGCCGAGCAGAGACAAGTGAAGAAACAAGAAGAGTTTGCAGAGAAGGACATCAAGCCCAAGACTGCAACTGAATAACTAGAGCCCAGTAACACTCATCCGAGCATCAGAAGAGGAGATAACTCATCTTGGATTGTCAGATCATCCAACTTGGGTCCTGTCTTCATCATCACAGTCCTGAAACCTGCATCTGCATCAGGGACGAGTAAGTAGTGTTTTATATGTTTCTAAGCACCATTTTCTTGAGCTTGTTGATTAATAGTAATCATAAGTTTATGCCCAGATCTACTACCAGCAACATACTGCACTTAACCTTCACCCATACATCCTGATATTTCCCAGAAGGCCATTTTACCACACTCTGAGTCTTCCCTATCCTCCCATCATTCCCCTCAGCCATCCCCCAATCTTAATAACCCCACAATCACCTTACTGACCAACCCCTATCTAGAAGCATTTAGATTGCTGACCCTACTGGTATCGTTTATCCCCTACCAAAGAATCGGTTTCTCTAACATGCGGTCGGTTACTCCCGGTGGCCGTCGGTCACTTGTGACTTATACCCCGAAACCTTTTTCTCACCTATTTGCCACCTAACAACCTCAGATCCAGTCTGGTTTATCCCTATAACTCAACCTGAACGTATCAACGACCGATGCAACCGACAAACAACGTGGCGCTTTATTATTGATAATTTAGCTTCTATTGCTTTGTAATGAGATACCTAAATCGTGATTTTGCAATAGCTTTCTTTGTTATCATTTGTGTTAATTCGTATTAAAAGGGGAACTGACCACCTTCGAAAGGAAGTTTTATATTTCTTGGGCCTAAGGCAGCTCCCTCATTTATTGTCTAATTAAAATCTGGTGGTCTTGTATTCTTACTTGCAGGTAGTCCTTCCAAGACAAAAAGGAGTTCTTCGCAGTCGATCTGATCTTTCTCTGATGCACGCACACCATCTCAACATTCAATAGGTATTCCTCCTAGCCCTAACCCTTATCTGTTTCTCAAAGGAATGATAGGATAGAAGCAAGTCTATTCTGCAGAGCCGAAACATTCCGTGCGAAACATTTTGGCACGCCCGGTGGGACCCATTTCGGGTTTCTGTTTCTCTTGCTTGCTTTCGTTTTAGGAAGCATACTTGCTGTTGCTGTTTTTGTTATATTTAGTAAAGAATTTGTCTTGCTTTCCTAGTTTTGCATTAGTGAAAGTCATCTTATTTGCTTCATCGAATATCATTTTCGATTTGGGTTTTAAAACACGTGCATTACATTCTTGCTTGTTGTTTTCAATTCTAGTGAACATAGACTAAGTAACAGGTCATACACGTGGGGGTGATTTCCATGGTATTGACAGGAAATTAATCTTACTTTCACTGCACAACACATACCGAATCACTTCATAATTAACACAACAGCTCAAAACATCCCCCCTTTTCCGCGGTATTCCTCCCCTGATTGAGGTAACCTTATAAGCCAAAACAAACTTGACATTCCCCCTAAGTCTTTTGTTTAGGATGGACAGCATTCCGCGTCTAAAGGCATAAGCCCACAATAATTAAAATTAACCCTAGGGTTAGTCTCTAGATTTGCATGTGCATCTTGCTTGTTTTCAGTTCTATTTTCTATGTTATACACTATCTTCT
The DNA here is from genome assembly GCA_018340775.1 of Taxus wallichiana var. yunnanensis. Classification (NCBI taxonomy): domain Eukaryota; kingdom Viridiplantae; phylum Streptophyta; class Pinopsida; order Cupressales; family Taxaceae; genus Taxus; species Taxus wallichiana. Next base: position 735,793,631 of record CM031242.1, read on the forward strand.
GTGATCACCTTAGAACAATTTGATAAATGTACTGAGCATTGTTAACAATCAAATCAGCAGCTTCTTATATTTTCTTATACCAGTCTTCTTACACCGACATCGGTTAAGCGACCCGGCGTCGGCTATAGTCTAACCGACATCCGGTTATCGGCCGATATCTCGGTTCTTATCTTTTACTGATTCTGACAAACCAGCAACCTACCAATTTCACTATTTTGAGTCCGTTTCTGTTCCTGATAGATTGAAACCCTACTGTGTACTCTTGTCCATGGTTGTTATCACTCGAAAGCAAGCCACCACCATGGTTTCACATGCTTGCTCTGTGCCTTTTCTGAATCACCCCTTCACATTCTATAGGGAACCCTACGGACACCAAGTGAGATCCCCAAAATTCTGTAGGAGATAAAGAATTTGCCAAATTTACGATGCTAATCCTAGCGCTTTTGTCTGATACTATTTGTCTCATGCCCTTGACCGTATGCCCGATGGTCAACTCCTTGTTGGCATGCCTATCGGTATAGCTTCTCATTTAGCCCCTTCTCACTGATAACTCCGCTTTGCCTTCCTGCATCCTTTAGTCCCGTCTCCTCGATCCGGCGAGAGGTTCATACGGCGCATGATTGGCTTTCCTTTGGTTAATCTTGGGCCCCATATATCATGTCATTACCCCATTGCTCCTACCTCATCTCTCTTGCAGGACTACTCCGTTCATGACTTGCTCTCTGCCACCTATCCACACGAGCTTTCCTTCTCAAGCTCCACCCACCTTTTCATTCCACACACGTATCCTGTAACCTCAACATCTTATATAGGACATCCCTATTCGGTTGCCTCAACATATTCATCCTCCATACCTTATCAACATTTAACCTCACCATTGTCTAGCGGTGGCCCTTGGCCCAATTTGCCTCCGTTTACCACAACCACACCATCATCTCATCCAACCACGATTTAATTAAACAAATGATGGACAAAATGCAAAATCTGGAGGCTTCATTTCAGGAAGTCGTAGCGCCTTGACATACGAGCAAGTTTGTAGGGAGCCTATCCACCCTTGAGTCCCCCTTCATTCATATCCTCCTCAATGGGAATTACCAAAGTTTACCCGTTTTAACAGTAAGGAGGACCCTCAACAACACTTGTGATCATTTAGACATGCTGCTTCTATCTGATTGCTCACGATGACGCTTTACTACTCCGCACCTTTCCCATGTCCTTATCAGGACCCGCCTTGGAGTGGTACAATGCTTTAACCCAGCACTCAATCTTCTCTTTTAACCAGCTAGCCCAATCTTTCTTGGATCATTTCTCCATTAACATTGCCAAGAAAGTATCTATCATCGACCTCTATGCCATCCGATAATTTGAAGACGAATCTATCGCAAATTTCGTTGGACGATGGTGGGGCCTTATCAACCAACTTACGTATGCCTTGCCTCAGACCGAACTTATCGAACTGTTTACGCGGGCCTGCGCTAAGCACATCTCTCCTACCCTCCAAATTCAAACTTTCCATACATTTGACGAGGCCTTTACTATGGCTCGAAAACTAGAGATTCGAGCCTTAGAGGAAGAGAAATTGCGGTTGCGCAACAAAAACCCCACTTTCCGAACCCAAGATTCCACCAACAAACCTAACACCACCAATCCTCACCCATCGACTGCTTCGAAATCAAAAGGGGCCGTGCACGCGGTGATGGTCAAATCTCAAGCACCGTCTAATACCCCACCAAAAACCACCTATAAATATAAAGTCGAGCCCATCAATTACACTCCCTTGGGAGAAACTTATGGTGTGATCTTGGAAAAATTGCTTAAAGTAGGAGCCATTACCTTACCTCCTGTTAAACCTCACTCCGGGTTTGATTCCACTCGCGCCATACCTTCTTGGTACAAAGAAAATGACTTCTGTAACTTCCACCACGTGAAGGGACACAGTCATGAGAACTGCAAGATGTTGAAAAACATAGTGCAGGAAATGGTTGATGCGGGGGATATAGCCCTCGATAATCCTAACGCCCCTGCTAACCGAAATTTGAAAATATTCAACAAACCATTCCCGAATCATTCTTCTAACAGTAATCTAAACCAAGATATCTTAGCCGAGGAGAGTGTTCATGAGATCCATGCAGTCTTCGATTCCCAGCCAAAGACCTCCATCGAACAAATTCTGAATCAAACCTCTTCACTAACGCAGGAAACCGAACCCCCTTCCTCGCCATCAAGACAAACTGAAATCCTTGCCATTCCTTTACCCATCAAGGAATTAACCGCCCAGAGTTCCCTTCTCACAAATGAGCCTTCTTACACCACATCCTTGCAAGACTGTGAGTGGATGTTATCTAATTTATCTATTTCCCAAACGTCTCCTTCTACCATTCTTGCTTGTACAAGAGGAAGGCTCGCCACTTCTTTTGTCATCCTTAGACGAGAAACCTCTTGAACCGACATCACCACATTCTTTAAACATGACGGATCCTCTCAAACACACCCTCCTACCTATTAGTCCTTCATCACCTAAATCTTTTCAGCAACCGGTTGACCTCTTAACGCCCATTGATACAGTGCCTCATATACCCCTTGTATCACACCCACAGTGGACCGGAATCACAACCCACCTTTCTTCCATACAAAATTTCCTATTCACACATGTGAGGACTGTCATTCCCCAGAAGATAGACAGGTCCTATGGGAACGTTTGAGTACGCCATATTCTACTCAAATGCAAATGACCGATCCTGATGCCTCTACCATATACCCAAAGTGTTTACAGAAGCTTAAAATGCCTATGTCCTCATCTTCACCCCCCTCATCTCTACCAAATACCTCATCCACTTCTATTAACCTAACCAAATCTTCCCCTACGCTTGGGACCTCACCCATACCTAGTCTAACACATCCACCTAAGCGGCTTGATTTATCTAAAAATAAAGCCATCCATCCCATTAGGAGACAGACTCAATCTCCTCAATCTATGCCGTTAACACAACTAAAACCCTCGTCATCACACCTACCTTCCATATTGGGACCCCATCCCTCTACCTTACATCAATATATCATACCTCCTGCATTTTCTTTTAAGCGACCTACGCCTTCTGTACCCATACAGAAATCCAAGGGTATAGCAACACCGTCACCCCGCGTATCCTGTCCACCTATCAACCATAAACAAATTCCATCATCAAAAGATTTGTTTTCTATCACTCCTATTTCTCCGTGGTTGTTTTCTGATATCACATCATCTGTGGCCTCATCATCCAACCAGCTAAACATAGCTTCTACGTCAAAGAAACCACGGTTAGTTAAAACCCATTATCAAAACCCCTTGGCTAAACCACCACCCATACAAACCAACCATACCCCGTCATTACCACAAACTACCCAGTCAATAGCCTCATTTTCCTCTGACTTTGACCCACTCAAAGGGTCTTACGCCAAAATCCTTGCTATGTTGGTAGAGAATGCGACCATTTCCCTACCCCCACTTAGACCTTATGATCCATCTAAACCTCGACCAATAGGTTACGATGAGTCTAAAATCTACGCTTACCACCGCACACCAGGACATGACGTAGAGGGATGCAAAGCGTTGAAAGCCATATTTCGTCAGTCACCTCTCTCAGATAGAAAAGTTAAGAAAGATAACTTACGAAGAGAGAGACCTTTAGCTTCAATTCCCTCTCCTATACCACCTGTCCCCGCCTCACCAAGATCTATCATTATTACAGCCCCACCTCTCAAAAACCATGACCTATCCCTACCATCTTCCTCCTCTCGTATTCACGAGATCAATATGATTAGTGTTGCTACTCGAGGGCAAAAAAACAATGGGAAAGTGAAAGAAAACACACCTGCGGCATCTCTTTCTCCGTCCACCATCCCGATTGCACCACCACCTAAAGTGGTTATTCGCGGACCCGCCTATCCCGTCTCTAATGGCATTGCCCACCGAACTATGATCAAACGGCTTCACCAATCACTTGTAAAAATGACATTGTATGATCTCATTCGGACTTACGAATCTCATCGACAAGCTCTCGTTGAAATCCTTGAGGATAGAGGTTTTACCTAATGAAACCTTGCACATTACCTCTATTCTAACACCCGATCACGTTGCTTCGCTCACCAAACAATCTATCTCCCCAACCACTTCTCTCTGCATGTACAATGAAGCCATTCTTTGTCGGTTTCTCCGAAGATGAAATTATCGACTTTGGTGCTGAAGATCCATCGACCCTGCTCTTTTCATCTCGGCGCGTACGTTCGGGATATTCGGAGTGCGTCGTGTTATGATTGATGGGCGCTAGCTAAACATCATCTCTTGAAAAGCCTTCCAACAAATGAATATCCCTTCTAGTTGCATGTGTGCTAACCCCATCATGTTGCGATCATTCAATGATGCTATTACTTCTACTTTAGGCACCGTGATCCTTAACATTCGTGTAGGACCACGTACTCTACCGAACTCTTCTACGTCCTTGAGGAGAGTTCCCGATACAATATGTTGTTAGGCCGCCCTTGGATCAGGGCTATGGGATGCGTTCCCTCCACTTTACATAGATGCATAAAATTTGAGTACGAGGGAAGTCCTACACCGTAAAAGCTGATCCTCCCCCTTGAAAACTTGCATATGTTGTATCGCCTAATGATGTGCTTGTACCAGTCAAGACACCCGTTCATCCCATCACCCACCATCCACTTCAACGCACCTACACCTTGACCAATGAAACCGCCATTCTGAAATATTACTTCCTTTCCCGAGATAACATCCCAACCTCAGACCCCTTAGTAGATGTTTTTCAACGCCTTACTGTTGGGGAGTACCGCCTATATAACGTTAGCTCTTTCCATACCCCGCAGGAGTACAGACAGTTACATGCACATCCCACCTATGACTGTCGCGTGGGGGAGGTAATCTCTTACGGACCACCCCATTGCCGCACCAACCTAACGTATGGGGGTGTTGACACATCCTCTGTTACCCCTGAACCTCCTCTTGGTGTGGTTCCCTTCCAATCCGATTTTCAATACTTGACAAATCGTCGTTTCGCCCTCACCTTCTTGACTCGTTGTGCTTGGAAAGGCTTTGGTTTTGGTCTTTATGAACAAGGCCGACATACACTCATTCCCGTGACTACACACAAACACAATGATCGCAGTGGTCTCGGTTTTCCTGAAACACCTACACCGGAGAAACCTCGTGTCAGTTGTATCCTGGAAGATGACGACGTCACCCCTACCAAACCATCATCACCCACTTTGCCATCATCACCCACAGAGTCGATAGACCCTGAATCTATCCCTCCTAACTTTTTTTTTCATAAATGCTATCTTCATAGGTCCTCTCACTTATCAACGCGATAATGAGGACCCATCTTCTCTTCCCCTTCTATATCCAGACATGATCGAAGAGGATTCACCTTCGATTAATGTTGTTGAGTGCCAGGATGATGACTCCATCCTCACTTACCTTGGGGCGGATGACTCCTATATTCAACGCACCTTACCGTCTGAAACTCAAACCATGTTGAATGAGTCGACTATAGAAATCAACATCCACACGGAGGAGGATCCTCACATTGTGAAGATCGGACAATCCCTTAACACATCAGAACAAGCCGCCTTTACTACCTTTCTCCGTACCCATAACCAAGCTTTCGCTTGGTCCTACGCTGACATGCCAGGAATTGATCCTACCATTGCCGTCCATAACATCACCCTAAACCCTGATTCCAAACCAGTCAAACAAAAACTGAGAAAAATGCATCCACGCATTGCCCTCTTGGTCAAAGAAGAGCTTGAACGACTTCTTTCTGTTTCCTTCATCTTGCCTATTGACTATCCTCAATGGATTTCTAACATCGTACCTATCACTAAAGCGACGGGGGGACTTCGGATATGCACGGATTTCCGAGACCTTAACCTCGCTTGCCCCAAGGATGACTTCCCCCTCCCAAGTATTGATCAACTTGTTGATCTCACTGCGGGCCATGAAATGCTTTCTCTCATGGATGGCTTTTCGGGATCTGATCAAATTTTGGTAGCCCGGCCGATCAACATAAAACTACCTTCATAACTCCTTGGGAACCTTACATTATCGTGTCATGCCATTTGGCCTTAAGAATCTTTGGTGCGACCTATCGGCGGGCTATGACTTACATTTTCATGACATTATGCACACTATCCTTGAGGATTATGTCGATGATCTTCTTGGCAAATCTAAACATCGCGGTGAACATCTCGATGTTTTAACCATTATTTTCAATCGCTGTTACAATATTGATCCGAAAGCTGACCAAAGAAATGTGTCTTTGGTGTTCTTTGGGAAAACTTCTTGGCTTTATCGTCTCTTTGCATGGCATTGAGGTCGATCCATCTAAAGTAAAAGCTATCCTAGAAATTCCCCCACCCAAAACCTCGAACAATTGTGTAGTTTGCGGGGTAAACTTGATCCATCCGGCGTTTCATCTCCCAACTCTCGGATCGATGTCAACCTTTCCATCACCTTCTTAAAAAGGACATTGCCTTTCAATGGAGTGAAGAGTGTCACCAAGCCTTTGAAGCTCTCAAAGCCTATCTCTTGCAGCCACCCGTGCTTATTCCACCTCAGGATGATCACCCTTTCTACCTTTACCTTTCTGCCACTGACCATGCTATAGGAGCCATGCTCGCACATCGGGACTCGACACGTCGAGAACAAGCCGTTTATTATATAAGTCGTACTCTCGTGGATTACGAGACTAGGTATACACATGTAGAAAAATTGTGCCTAGCCCTATCATTCGTAGCCACCAAACTCTGACATTACCTCCTGAATCACAAAACTTTTGTCATCACCAACACGGACCCCATTCATTATATGTATGCCAAACCACATCTAAACCAACGCATCGCCCGATGGCTTATGCTCCTCGCTGACCTCGACCTTGAGTTTGTACAACAGAAGTCAATCAAAGGACAAACTATTGCGGACCAACTTGCGGAGGCCCCTTTACCTGGGGAACAATTCACCAATTTTAATTTCCCCAACAAACTCATCGCCACTCTTTCACTCAGGGAAGAGTCATATCAAATGACCCTCTTCTTCGATGGATCCAAATGCCAGCGCGGCGGAGGAGCCGGCGTTGTTCTCATCCCTCTTGACGTTGAACCTATGCCTCTTTCATTCCGGCTTGATTTCCCCTACACTAATAATACTGTGGAATACGAGGCCCTTGTTTTGGGTCTCCAGGTTGCGTTACACTTAGGTGTCAAATCCATTAATATTTTTGGTGACTCTCAATTGGTAGTCAATCAAGTTATGGGCATCTACCAATGTAAGAATGAGGAACTTCAAAAGTACAAACATTACGTGGATTCACTTTTGACCTCATTTACTCGTTATTCTATCCAGACCATTCCCCGCTCCACTAACAAATTTGCGGATACTATGGCTTGCTTAGCCTCGCAAATTCCTGCCTCACCAACTGACTCTGACATATTCGTCTTGGTCCAACAACTTTTTGCCCCATCCTACTCAGCCCCGGTTGTTTGTATGATAAATAATGTGTCTGCTAATTCGCAGGATACCTGGTACCACCAATTTCACGACTACCTTACAACCTCTGTTCTCCCACCTGACCTTACTAGTAATGGCAAACGTGCTTTTCTTAAAAGTGTTTCTCATTATGTCGTCATGGGGGGACTCCTCTATAAACGTGGCTTTGATGGCATCCTCCTTCGATGTCTAACCGGCACGGAGGTCACCTATACCATCCAACAAGTCCATGACGGCATTTGTGGTGGACATTTTAGTGGCCTTGCTGTGGCCAAATGAATCCTTCGCCTAGGTTATTATTGGCCTACTCTTAATAACGACTGCTACGAATATGTTAAGCGTTGTGTTATGTGTCAACAACATGCCAACCTTCAACATACTCCTAGCCATCCGCTACAGGTCGCACGAGATCTTTGGCCTTTCTCACAATGGGGTTTAGACCTTATTGGTGAGATTCACCCACCTTCTTCACAACGTCACCGTTGGATAATCACAGTAACCGAATATTACACAAAATGGGTGGAGGCCATTCCACTCATTTCAATCAAAAAAGAAAAAATTGTCGAATTCGTTAACCATCACATTATCTGTCATTTTGGTATTCCTCATCGCCTAATAACAGATAATGGTAAATATTTTAAAAATAAGTTGTTACAAGACCTTTGTGACAACTTTGGTATCAAACTTAGTTTCTCATCACCTTACTATCCACAGGCCAATGGTCAAGCTGAATCTTCTAATAAAACCCTAACCAAAATCCTCATGAAAGTTGTCAATGAGTCCGAAGAAATTGGCACGATCACATTCCCTTTGCCCTTTGGGCTTATCGTACTAGCATTCATACCTCCACTAATGCCACACCATTTTCTTTGGTATATGGTACCGAGGCTATCTTGCCTCTCGAAATACAAATACCCTCCCTCAGAATATCTCTTCAGGATATTCTCACCAATGATGATTTCCGCCAAGAGTGGTTAGCCCAATTAGAGCTTCTTGATGAGCGTCGTCTTACGGCTCTTGATCACCTTCAAATCTACCAAAAATGCATCAAGCGTGCTTATGATAAACGACTTCATGAGCGTACCTTTAAGGTTGGTGATCTTGTCCTCAAAGAGAATCAACATGTAACCAAACTAGAAAAGAGCAAACGTGGAAAATTTGCTCCTAATTGGATTGGGCCTTACATTATCACTCACACTTATGGATCGGGCACTTATCATTTAGCTTCGCTTAATGGTAAACCTGAGCCTGAGCCCCTTAATGCCTTGCATCTTCGACCATTCTACTGTTGAAATTAGTGTTATATCACTTCTTCTCTACCTTACGCTCGTCCCTTGAGCTCATTTACCACCGCATACACTTTGTTTCTTCCATCTCAGAATCAAATCCAGCTCACATGGTTTGATTATCACCTCCCCTTAAAAGATGCCTTCCCCTTTTAGTCTAGTCCATGACTTCAAAGTATCAAAATGACACATTCTTAATTAAAACACTTATGGGATTTTCTTGAGTCAAACTTCCTACAAAAACTAGATGCTTTATGCCCAACGGACATCTAGACCTCTAAATTATACAATAGACTACTCCCTTGAAGGACAGCTATATGCCAAACTATTGCTACTATTATATATAGACTGCTCCCCCGAAGGACAGCTATGCACTAAAATCACATCTGCTACTATAAATAGACTGCTCCCTTGAAGGACAGCTATACACAGTCAGCCTTTATCAGAAGCTTCTCGCATTGATCAGCTTCGTGAAGACCTCAAGAACAACAAAATACATATCCCATGTAGACTTCCCACATCGATCAGTCTATATTCAGTAAAATAAAATAAAAATAAATTTCAAAACACTTTTGAGTCATGGACTTGTCTATTTAGGTTTGGTTCTCTTTTATCAGAATAATCATCTTATAATAAGTTCTCTGCACCCTCGCCCATCCCACCTCACCTCACCATTTGTTTAAACTCAAGGGACGTGACGTATATCCGATATATTGTGATTATACCACTCTTTTCACTATCGACTTCTCGCCTATGCATGCACGATACCTAGGGATTCAAGCTCATCCTACATTAATATGTGGTTTGTTTAGCTCTTTTCAACTATGGGACACTCTTGCCTCTTTTGACTCGGCTCTAGGATTGTGTGTTGACCTTAATCGGGATATGATTCCCTACTTTGGGTATGGCTAACTTTCGCTTTACCCTACCTATTCCAAAATCACAATTCATTACCAACACCATCAACATTTTTACCAATATCAATATCAATATTTTTACCAACCAATAAATTGCTGAATTCACCTCTCCACGGTCTTAAGGGAGAACTACATCGATGAGGCCCTTCCTTGCTTTGTGCGATGGGCTATGTAGGCGCACTTAGGAGACATGGGTCTCCCAAGGTTAGCTCGACCATCCCCTACCATACCTTATCATGTGTTGTCAATATAAATATTTTTCATGTATTTCTATTTGCCAACGTTCATCTTTATCCTTTTTCAAAACAAACAAAAACAACATTTAAAACACAACCATTCTTATTATTATCATCACTCAAAAGAACATACATATTTAGTTTTATTTTAGATGTTAAACAAATACATCTTCTCTATCATCGACTCGTAGGCGGCATCCTTATTTATTCTTATATTCCTATAAAGTTCACTCAGACCCTTGCACCTCCTCCCGAATCAGGTGGTGATCGTGATCGTCGATGCCCCTCAGCTGGCCTCTCCATCCTCAAAGGTGCCACTACCATTGGTTCCTCCCATTGATCCGCCAACATCTCCTGTAACATACGAATACGTCCTCTCGCGTGGAGGAATCTTGCCTCTAGTCTCTCCACTCGTAACTGTGAAGCCTCTAACAATCCCATTGTCTCATTCACTGTGTTTGAAGGCTGCGAGCAAATCCTGCTGAGATGATCTCTCTCCCACTTGTAATCACAGCTATGTCGGGGCACTCACGTGCACCTCGCAGCTCTGCTACCCACCATACCCTATAGGCCTCTGTCGTTCCCGCATCCATAACCCTACGATCGGCTGCTATCTCTTCTGGCCCTTCTGGAGGTGTAGGCCGGGGAGGTGAGAATGTTGCCTCGGTGTCGATCCTCATGTATGGTCTATATGTCATAGGTATATCCTGAATGAACCCAAATTGTCGCCGCACGCGATCTAGAGGAATCCTCTCGTACTCACCCGGCCTATGCCCTGCGATCCACCTCAATCGCTCTACACCCCTCAACTCCTCAGCTATGTGCTCTGTCACCATATAGTTCCCGTACGGCCTCCAACAAATATCCGCAATCGTCACCATCTCCCATACCTATCTATAATACTCGATGTCATCTATCACGGCCTGGGATCTCGCTTCTTGTTCTGTCTGGACCCATCGTCTGAATCCCAACCTTTGCACTCCTGCCTCTCCCGACTCAATGGGTCGGCCTATTGGACGCACACAAACAATATGCTCATAGGCCCAACAATGTAATAAGTACGAACAATCCAGTGTCATCCTGTGTTTTCACTTGCAGGCCCATAAACCCCTATATAACTCTACCAGATATGCGGGTGCCCATGCGAATGTCACGCTCATTTCTATCATTTCCCAAATAACACTCATCAATGCTTTGGGAAATCTTCCACCTTCCGCCCTCGGCAATGCATAATACCCCACCGCTATCATTAATAGCATGGCCAACCTTGTTTCCTCAGGGTGTGTTGCATACATTGTACCATACGTAAATGATAAACCTCATTGTGTCAAATCTCGTGCAGCTGACCCAAATCTTTGCTTTATCGCTGCCCACCCCGCGCTGGGCAACGCCTGATACAATGTTTTTCCTATCATTGGGAGTCTCAAAATACGGAACACATCTTCCAAAGTCACTGTCATCTCCCCTGTTGGTAGATAGAAGGTATTCTTTTCTGGATTCCATCTCTCAATCAACGCCTGCAACATAGCATGGTTACACGTGATTCTTGAATAATAGCGGATTCACTTAACCCCAACCGATTTATCAATGCCCATTCAGTGGTGTTACATCCGCTCGGATTCGTGACAATAAACACCGCACATAGTATCATTCATCCTTAACCTTGCTTCTGCTGCATACATCAAAACGACACATAATTATTCAAAAGAACAAATCTCTACGGGTTTTTTCTCAAAATCTGGAAACCCTTACAGTGACCGATAGCGGTTATGCATAACCGATACCGGTTTGATAACCGATACCGGTTACTTATAAACGATACCGGTCACTGTTAAAAATATACCTACCCTGCTTAAAACATACACCTTCGATATTTATGAAGCCCGTTTACTCCTATTTCTACCTAAAAACCTACGTGATCACCCTGTTTACCTACCCCATAGCACTCACCCTATCCCCAACCCTTGTCTATTACCTTTTCTTTCTCATCTTTACCCACTTACACTTCTCTCATCCTATTCACAAAACATGCAAGAATCAAATTACAACCAAACAGTTTACCTCTCGGGATGCAGCAGCTTGGGGCGGAACATGTCTTCCCCCTCGTCCCTGCCTGCTGGATGCTTCTCCTCGTTCAGCCATGTTCACCACCCTCTTCAAATATAACTTGTCTTTCCGTCTTCTGAATCTCAGCCCACGCTCACTTCACCTGTCTCTTTCCTCCTTATCACTTAAATTCTTTCATGCAATTACCTGTAGCAGTTGTCAAACAGCGTCGCATTCGCATATTTAACTTGTTGCATGACTCTAAAAATAAGAATGCTAAAAATAAGAACTTAAGTTGCCAACCCAGCAGTTCTATTTTTAGGAAAATAATTCTTTCATAACCGATATCGGTTACATGACCGATATCGGTCATATAGCTACCGACATCGGTTACATAACCGATATCGGTCATGTTCACACTTGTTGCTTAAACCTAAGCCTTTTTTTTTTCATTTTTGCAAATTTTTGTGGCGCCCATCCCTTTTTCCTGCATGAACAACACCATTATCCATATTTTTCATTAAATCCATATCTCATCACAATTTCATCAACATCATCTATCTATCTTACAAAAACAACCAAGCCATCAACAAACGATATCAAAAACCATCAATCTATACACCATTTGAATCCAAATCAATAGCTACAAACATTCAATATTCACAAACCAGCGACAAAACATACAACATTTCATAACACAACATGTCAATTAAACTCATCATCTATATACATACATACATCCCATCAACAAAAGACATCAACATCATTAATATATAACACCATGTAAATCAAACTCATCATACATTAAATATCACAAACCATTTTCAAAACACTTAACACATTTTTACGCACAACATGTGGGTCAAATCATCATATCTATATATATACAAAGTTTCAAATATACAATGTGCCCTGCATCGGGGCCTCTGTGATCTCATAATACAACAAAGCCGGCACGCAGGCCGCAATAACTGTCAATAATCTCGACTCGGCTCGCAGGCCGGTCTCTCATATCAAAAACATACTCGGCTCACTGAGACCAAGATCATCCGTGTATAACCCGTACTCGGCTCGCAGTCCGGTATATACAATAAATGAATGAATGAATAAATGAATACATAATATCTAGGCACGCAGGCCTCTATAAACATAGCCGGTTCGCAGACCGGTGCCCATATCCAATGAACCAATACAAAAATATGCAGGGACCCCTCAGCTCTCTCCACCGCCCTCGCTGTTTTCTGCTGGTCCACGTCACCTCTCACCTCCTGCCTGTCACAGACCCACCGGCTGTGGCTGCACCTCCCTGAGATCTCTGGCTCCAAGAGGTCTCTGCTCTATGTGCCGCATAAGGCTGATAATCAGCCCCGGTACCATCAAGAATATCCTGATAGTACCGGGCCTCCGCTCTAGCCTCCATATAACGATCTCGAGCCACCGTAGGTGCTGGGGCTGGTCCCCTGACACCTAATACCAGTGCCCCCCCGTGCCTCGTGCTTTGGTGCCCATGGTGGTGCACATGGCTGCACCGGTGGTGGTCTTTGGTAGCCATGCTTGTGCTTGCTTTGCAAACCATTGGTGGTGCTCTTTGTACTGTACACACATACTGTGGCTTTGAAGCTACTGTACTCGAGCTTGGGCTAGCTACCCCTGTAAGACACCTATACGTGCTGTGCAGCAGTGAGTGCCCCTGTAATAACCGTATGTGCACCCCCCTGAGCTGATCCCTCTCTACTCTAACACCGCCCAAGTCAAAACCATGCAACAATACCAAAACAATGCTCTCTCGCAGCTCTCTCTCCGGCCCACCAAACCAAAAAAATGCTCTGTGCACCTGCATCATCTACTGGTATCATCACCGCCTCTCAGCAACCCAATCTGGGTCCATAGGATGTGGTGCAGGAAATGGAGCCTCTACATCATCCCTCCGATACTGAGGGAAGGGAGGTGGCTCATCCTGTCGTAGCCCAAGCTGGCTGCTGTGCACCCTCTCCGGGGTATCCACTCATACTCTCTCTCGGCCTCCGTCCCATTATCCGGAATGTATCTGGATCCACCGCAACTGCAACTGTGCTCAAGCTCCTCCGTGTGGGTGATGACCTCTATAAGGTCTCCATACAATATCTAATTTTCAAGCCCTCTAACATATGTCTGTAATAAGTGACATCCCGCCCTGCAAGCACTTGCTCGTGGCTGGCCCACGACCCCCAACCACCTCTGAAAGCCGTATCTATAGATGACCTGTGGCCCTAGCTGCTGGGGCAGCCCTACTGGTCTAATGCATATGATATGCTCATGCCCATGCAACTCAGTGTAGTAAAAATGTCGAGCAAATCCCGAATCACCTCATCCGCGATAGCCCCACAGCTCTCTCGTATAAGCGCACTAGGTATCGCTGGTGCCCAAGCATAACATGTGTGCTCCTCCACCATCTCATGTAGCACACCCATAGCGCCGTGGAAAGCGGCCTCCCTCTGAGTCACGGGAGGCGAAGCGGGTGATCCGATCATCATCATCGGCATGCAAGCCGTGTCTCATGGCGGGGTTTGGTACATATCCCCCCATACGTGATACTCGCGTTGTGATATGTCGATGGCGCAGGCATCCCCGAATACGTGTAGGATGTTGTCCATGGCTGTCTCGGCGTCCACCTCAAAGACGCCTCTCCATCAATCGGCACCGAAGGATGCGATACACATCCTCCATGTGATTGTCATCTCTCCATCGGGAGATGGAACACATTGGTCACCGGATCCCATCTCTCGATGAGGGTGACCATCAAACCGTGATCCTTGTCAATCACTGTTTGACGCTAAACTCCGCCGAGTCCCACCTCGTACATGATACCCCACCGCACCGGCTGGACGGACACGTGTGGCCGCATCTGTCTCTCAACAGCGGGGGCATCTCGCCCCGCATCGTCACCGCCGCGTGCCTACAAAACCAACTCACTACATTAGCCCTACTCTTATCACAACATCTACTTATACCCTCTACACCCACCTATCTTACCCTAAAACCTCTGATATCCCCTCCCTCTTCACACCCAAACAACAACCTAAACCATACCAAAACACTCAAACCATACCAAAACACCCCCACCACAACCCAAACCATACCAACACACCCAAACAATACCAAAATATCACCTAAAAATTTTGGAAAACACTCAAACAATACCAAAACACCCCCACCACAAATCCCAAACCATACCAACACACCCAAACAATGCCACAACAACCAAACAACAACCTAAACCATACCAAAACACTCTTACCAAAACACCCCTCACCACCATTTACCCTTTATCAACCCTATCCTGCTTTCACGCTACCTCAATCTGTGATAGATTTGAGAGGGATTACCTATACCCTTAACAAGGGTAACCACTTCTTATTATTGTCAGTGCGACTTTACAAAACAAACTACATGACAATAATGGGCTAATGTAGACACCAAACTTGTGTCTTACGACACCCTGTAACCCGCATCCCATTTCGCAACCTAACCTCATCACCTAAACCTTACACAATTATTTATTAATTACCTTATAATTAATAAATCCACATCGCCATACCTGCCACCTCATGTCGCCACCTCATCATGACCTAGTCTTAACCCTAAACTAACCTAATTAAGACCTATAACTTGGTCCAATTCCACACCTATGACTAATTACTCCTCATCCACACCTAAAACCAACTTCATAATGACTTGACCAAGCCCGCAACCAATCCCTCGGAAGAAAAGGAGGGAAAGCTGGCTATTTCACCAAAAATAGCCCACTTTGACCTGACCGATACCGGTTCCTACTTGACCGCCGTCGGTTGCTTAACCGCCATCGGTTCCCCGTAAATGACCACTTCCAACCAAAAACAAAGGATCAGATTTTCATTTGATCGAAAGAAGAGAAATCATCGAGAATCCGGATTTGCTTGGCCGAGCAGAGACAAGTGAAGAAACAAGAAGAGTTTGCAGAGAAGGACATCAAGCCCAAGACTGCAACTGAATAACCAGAGCCCAGTAACACTCATCCGAGCATCAGAAGAGGAGATAACTCATCTTGGATTGTCAGATCATCCAACTTGGGTCCTGTCTTCATCATCACAGTCCTGAAACCTGCATCTGCATCAGGGACGAGTAAGTAGTGTTTTATATGTTTCTAAGCACCATTTTCTTGAGCCTGTTGATTAATAGTAATCATAAGTTTATTCCCAGATCTACTACCAGCAACATACTGCACTTAACCTTCACCCATACATCCTGATATTGCCCAGAAGGCCATTTTACCACACTCTGAGTCTTCCCTATCCTCCCATCATTCCCCTCAGCCATCCCCCAATCTTAATAACCCCACAATCACCTTGCAACCAACCTCTATCCAGAAGCACTTAGATTGCTGACCCTACCGGTATCGTTTATCCCCTACCGGCAGCGGTTCTCTAACCGCGGTCGGTTACTCCGATGACCGGCGTCGGTCACTGTGACTTATACCCCGAAACCTTTTCTCACCTATTTGCCACCTAACACCTCGGATCCAGATCTGGTTTATCCCTATAAATCAACCTGAACGTATCAACGACCCGATGAACCAACAAACAACGTGACGCTTTATTATTGATAATTTAGCTTCTATTGCTTTGTAACGAGATACCTAAATCGTGATTTTGCAATAGCTTTCTTTGTTATCATTTGTGTTAATTCGTATTAAAAGGGGAACTGAACACCTTCGAAAGGAAGTTTTATATTTCCTGGGCCTAAGGCAGCTCCCTCATTTATTGTCTAATTAAAATCTGGTGGTCCTGTATTCTTACTTGCAGGTAGTCCTTCCAAGACAAAAAGGAGTTCTTCACAGTCGATCTGATCTTTCTCTACGGTACACGCACACCATCTCAACATTCAACAGGTATTCCTCCTAGCCCTAACCCTTATCTGTTTCTCAAAGGAATGATAGGATAGAAGCAAGTCTATTCTGCGCAGAGCCAAAACATTCCGTGCGAAACACCCACATGAAGGATTAGGTACATACGGCTATGGTTCGTAATGAAGATTGTAGATGAACACTCGGTGTTGTAAGATAGGCATTAATAGCGACGGGATTTGAATTCAATATTTATGAAAAGACAGGATTCCCACAATCAAAGAAGTGAGGACTAAAAACATCATGTGTCTTAGATGAAGATGATTAGATTCTAGGAGAGTGGAGTTGTTCTTGATCTTTTGTTTGAGCCATTGATAGGAATTTTTGGTGTTGATCAATTATTCATTGAGCATCTTCCATATGGGCTTGAGCATTTTGTGCATATTGTTGGAATGGGCTAGACATGTTTTTAGAAGTTTGGATACGGATTGTTGTCTTGTGAGAACCATAGAAATAAACAAACAACCAATTAATGAAATGAAATGAAATCTAGATTGGTTGATTATAAGAAGCAATAAAATCACACATAAATATTTTAATTCTCTTGATTAACTTATAAAAAGTGAAATGTGTAAAACAACTGATAAGGTCCTACGAGGTCGTCATGGATGGTTCAAGAATTTTTAAGGCTAGAGTCATCAATATACTTGAAAGTACGTGAGGCCCAAATCTATGTTGGTGTCGGTATGGGGCTTGGTATTGGGGCATACCCCCTCACTTCACGGTCCTACAATGATAAGGGAGTTGGGTGCTTAGCCAATATATTGATAACAAATTATTTATACTCGCCAAAACACCGAGTTGGTTTCCCTATTGGGTGATGAAATCCCAATAGTTATCACTTGGGTGGGAATTTTTGATGCAAATTGTGTTTGATGTGATTTGGATGTGTGTGGGGAAGATTATGTGAATGTAATAAATTAATCCTTTAATTAATCTATGTGATCAAACAGATGCAAGGTTTTTTTAAACCCAAAATAATGATCGATTTCGATGAGGACAGACATAAAAAATGCAATGCTTGAAAATGAACAAAAAGGGAAATGACTTGCTTGAAGACCGCTTCCTTTTTAGATTTTTAATTTTTGTTTTTTTAGCAATGCAATAGTGCAGCAAGAAAAAGTCACCAAAGCCAAAACCTGAAAAAGGTTAGAATAAGACAAAATAAAAATGATGTTAGAGGCCGATTGATCGAGTAATCGAGCAATCACAGAGAGATTGTCTTCTGTGATTAATAGGAATCACTAGCGATTCACCCAATCACTGGTGATTTGACTGGATCATTGGAAATTATAGAGAAGAAGGCCTAAAATGAATAAAAATTTGATTTAAATAAAAACACAAATAAAAAGGGACTAAGGGTCCCACCAGGCATGCCAGAATGTGCGAGAGAAGTTTTTGATTTTCTACATTAAATTAATGAAGTGAAACAACAAAAACAAAACTGACCTCAAAAGATGGCAAGGTTTACCGATACCCACGGAAATGGATGTTGAAGTTGATGTTTGATTAAAGTTGTTGAGTCTAAATGTGTGTGTGTGCGCGCACGTGTGCGTGTGTGTGCACTTGTCCTACAAAGCAACATGTGCTCATAGACACTCGAATATAAAGGATTAGATAAATGGATAAACGATCCGCTTCAAGAAAGGATGATTCCAGAATCCAAAGGGACTTCCTTAGAGGATGTCAAGTCATTTTAGAAAATTAAGTAGATTGATAAAAGTGATGATAAGAATATGTAGTAAATGCTAACAAGTAGAAAAAGATAGATCTTTCTAAAATTCAATATGGATAGGAAAGTCCTAAGCAGCTTCGAAGGTGGCTCGGAAAGTGTAGATGCAATCTGAATGTGTTCAAAGTAATCGTACTAGAAGTCATCAATCTCTTGTTGGATATAATGGAGGAATTCGATCTGATCCTCGATGTCTTGTTCTTCAATGGAGAATTGGATAGCACAAAGTGTCAACTCATGTAGGATGTTGTATTTTTCCTAGAAGAAAGGGTGTTGGATTATAGGAATGCTATAAATGTTTGTAATGGGATGTGAACAACCAAGAACTTGCATCTAACAGAGATCCATACTTGGAAACAACATGTTAAATGCATATGTTTTTATAAAAATGATAAAAAATCTAATAAATTGATAAAAAGATTATTTTTCACAAGAATCGCTGGTGATTTAGGCCAATCACTGATGATTAGGGTGAACTACGCGATTTCAAAGATTTTTTTATAGTTTTTATAATATGAAAGTTTGAAGTTCTAAATGATGATTTTGATTGATTTAGGGGCTACTTATGACTTGAAAGATGAAATACAGAGATATAGGAATACCTTTGAGTAAATGTGGAACTAAAAGATGCCTCAAATCCTCTGTGGAAAAGATCTGAGTTGATAAGATGTAGAATAAAGTTACGAGGAGTAAATATGGTGAAGTATTTTGGATCTTAGGGTAAATGATTATAGATTGAGAAATGTCATTAAATGACTTGATATATATTTGTGAAGATAGTGCATGTGGTGAGGGAAATTAGCGGTGCAAATTTTATGTGTCTCCATAGGTTTATTTCAAATTCATACCCTCGTAGTCGAGTATGAACCATGGAACTAGAGTGTGGCATAGGGTAGTGTGTTGTGTGAGAATATGATGCTAGAAATATGTGTCATGAATGTGCCAAGTGTAGAAATTTTTAGTGTGTGAGGTTTATGAATATAGTATGCCATCAACAATCAAGTGTGAACCGTAACACAAGAGGCGTGTGAAAGACTAGATGCGAAGTGTAGAGTGGAAAATTAGAAATGTGAGACACTTGTTAATGTTAAAAGGGGGAATTAAGCATGATGCCCCCAAATTTTATGATAATGAAGAAGAATAAATTAACATCGTATAAGAGATCATCATTTTCATGGTCAAATCTAAATGTAGATATGTCGAGACCTAGTAAGCGAAGTATGTGGTTGATCATATAAGGAGGCATTGCGGTGTAAATTGTGTTAGGGAAATGACGGGAAGATATAATTAAAAATTAAAATCCACAAATAAATTATCAAGATTATAGATTATGATGTCCTTAATGGTGATATTGATCTCAAGTTTTGTTCCACTGAAGATCAAGTTGCATATATCTTCACCAAGCCATTATGTGCAAAGTGAGTTTTGCAAGTTTCGTGCCTTGTTAGGCCTATCAAAGTTTCCATTGAGTGGGAGTGTACATGCCAATACCACCTCTTAATGGCCTGTTGTAAACTTCCAATACTTCCTCCATTTTGTGATGAGTAAATGTGTCACACTATGTGAATTTAATTGTAAATCCTAGAGAAGCATTAACTATGGGAATGCCTTGTTTTTATAAAAGGTTCCAAAATCTAATATATGTATTCATATATAAATAAATTTTCCTAGAATTTATGTATGGGAAGATTTATATGATTTCCCTTGTTTACATGCAAGCCTCAATCACCATTGATGATTTATGGATCTGCAAATCCTTTTGTAGAAAAAGATAATTTAGCATGTTCTATTTTTTCCCACTTAATATTAAGGGGGAGTGTTGGGGTAATAATTTCAAGTGGGGATACCTTTGGGTGGACCACCACTTCATGTCCCATGTTATTTTAAATTTTATTTAATAAACTTTATTACATATGTCTTCCACAGTTTAGAGTGAAATGGTGTGACCTATTCGCCCATTCTATATAAATAGGATGATCCCTCATGGTATCAGTATTATAGATATATGCATTGAGAATGATATCTTCGTATTGTTATGATCAAAAAATTGTAATTACAAGAAATTTTTCTACAATTGTTCTAGGAGACCAAGGAGAGAAGTGGAAGTGTTGGGTTAAATTGTTGATAAATTCTTAATACATACAATGCTTTATTTCAGTGGTGTCTTTATCCTTCGGGTTTCCCCACTATAAATCTGGTGTTCTCATCTCTTTACTTTACTATTATTTTCTTTCAGCTCTTATTATTACATTCTATAATCTGTAATATATAAACATCTAAATCTATGGTTAATTTAATTGCACATCATAATCTATAATCTTCGACAATTTATTTTTGGATTTATAATTTGTTAATTATATCTTCCTGTCATTTCCTAACAAATTGTACATACCCATCCTCGCCAATGAAAGGTGGTAGTGGACATCCATATGCATACCCATGAGTAAGATTTTGTGAATAGATGAGAAATGAATCATTGCAAATAAAAACATGGCCGAAAGGCATGGGGAATGATATATCAATATGATTAGGATCTAAAGTTCCACCAATGTAGTCAAGCCAAGAATGTCCAAAAATAAGAGGAGAAGGGCGAGAAGTGCATACGAAAAGATCAAGTTGATGGAAAATATGGAGACCATAAGTAGCAATAATATGAACATAGCCATGATAGAGATGAAGAAAATGATGTGGAGGGATGAGATCATCGAGTTTGAATCCCAACCGCACTAAACCATCATATGTGCAACCAGCCTGAGAAAATGGGATTGAATGGAATATGTGGCCAATAAGAATTATTCATGAAGAGAGTGCATGTGAAAGGAGGAAGTGTAGATGCAGTTACTCATGATTAGATGAGGAAGATGGTATGACGTCCAATGTAATGACAGACCCTATAAAGTACCATAGCATTAGTAGTAGGAGGGGGTGGGTATGAAGCAGATGGGATGGTGTCTAATGCACAAACAATTCCTTCGAGTGGAGGCAAGTTGTCTCGAATAGTATGTGGGTTATGGATCAACAACATGATGCATAGTAGTAGAAGTTGGAATAGGTAATGCAAAGGGGTTATATCTAGATGACAATATTGGAATGGGTTATGATTAATGACAACTGTGTATTCAAAGCCCTCATGTAAAAATTTAATGCACCAAAGAACTCGTAGAAGGTGGTCCTTACATGATGTGAAGCCATGGTCTACCAAGTAAGTAATTATACTAAATCGGATGTCAATAACAAAAATACTATAAGGACCATTTTTCCCAACAATAATAGGTAAAGTAATAGTGCTTATGCATGGATGCGTTGAAGACTCATATGCACGAAGAGAAATGGATTTTGGGCTAATATTAGCTAAGGAAAGGCCAATGTTCTGAATGAATGATAAACTACAAATATTGAGCTCAGATCCATTATCAACTAGAGTTCGCTTAATACCCATGTTATTGATGCATGTTTGTATATATAGGGTAGGATCATTGTAGTAAACGAGAAAGATAGGAAGTTATATTAGATGGAAAAGTAAGTCTGCGAGAAAATGCATCTATGAAAATGTCCGATATACTATGTCCTGGATGAGTAGTAGAAGGAATGTGAGTATTAGCTAAGAGAGAAATTATTTTAGCTCTACAATCAATATTGGCTACTAAGAAATTGTGAATGATAATATTTATGATGCAAGGATCCTCGAAAAAATGAAAGAAGTGATGAAATGAAGACCCATTAATGTTTGAAGAGATGGGTTCACCAAATGATTTAACAAATATTGAGATTTTATAAAATCATATTTATTTCAGAGCCATAATTGATAAATAAGACGCTAAAGTATAGATCGACAAAAGAAATAAGCAAATAGAAAAATGAAACCCTAGGTGAAAGAAAGAGAGTATAAGACTTGGATGATTTGACAATTAACGGAAGTATGTTGGATTAGAATATTGATTAACATGAGGAGCAAAATGTCGTAATCGTGCCTAATAAATTATGCAACTGTCAGATATGTCTAAAATGGGGTGTTTGGTCGGGCGCCTAGGCACTGGAGACCTTTATTAGGCACCCATGACTATGAAAATGGTCAGAAACTAATTTTTCTTGTGTCACTAATCGTTGTCACTTACCCAGAAAATGTGTAGTTTTTCAAAAAAATTGAAATTTTGGGGTCGAGTGTTTCCTTTGTCAAATTGTTTTCCCTTGAGAAGTCTTCAAAGTGAAAAGTTTCCAACAATTAGTCATTTTTGGTGTTTTCGAGTCTAAATCCTTTATATTATGGCTATTTCAAGTTTTTTTTTTATGGAACAAGCGGTACATGTTCTCTTGGACCTTCTATTCCGCACTTTACTAATTTTCTGCAATACTCTATTTATTTTTGTGGCTGGGAGTTTTAATGTTTTGGGAACTATTTTTAAGTATTAATGTATTGTGGGTATTGGTGTTCCCAGGGCAATTATTCTATACAAATCCTTGTTCCCGCATCTATTTTCCATCCTCAAAATTTACACACATCCTTTTATTGCATAAATATTGGATGTTTTGGGAACTCATGACCATTGTTCCTTCATGGCCTCTCGTTCCGTCTTCTTTTTCTCTGCACTCGTCATTAATCTCAAAGTATTTTTTCTAAATTTGTTAAGTATTCATTTGTTTTGAGAGATGTAGATATGTGGAGACCCCATGACCCTTTGTTCCTATGGGAATTGTGTTCTCCAGGCCCGATTTACTTGCACTTCCTCGAGTATTCTTTGTAATTCAATTTTTTTGGGTATTCTAAGAACTTGCGACCCATGTTATTTTAACCACCGTGTTCCTCACAAACCCAAATTTTCCACATTTATAATCATTTACATACATTGTGATATTTCAAAATCTAAAGCCCCTCATGGCCTTTGTTCCTTCGGGCCCTCGTTCCCCGCATCTCCATCATATTTACAATACAAAGGGAAAATAAGTAAATTGTTCCATGAATCTTTTTGTTCCCCTCAATACATTGTGAAATCCTAATTGAGAATTTATCCAAGTCTTTTTCAAATGGAAAAGTATAAAAAGGGGTAAAGTAATTCATTTTTACCATTCAAAGTTGGAGATTTCAACTAAGAATTGTGTGACTTCCATTTTCATGCCCTTCAAGCCCATTTCTAGCCATAACTTGAGCATTTTCTAATTTTTCAAAAATTTAAACTAACTTGGGATCCGAGAAGAACGTTATTCTTCTTGTAGATAAAATGTGAGTAATTTTGAACCTTCATGTGTCTCAGTAGTGGAAAATTGGTTTTCATACCCTATTGTTATGTCCTTCTCAGAGAACCATTTTGAACTCTCATCCTTCTGAGTGTCTGTTTCCTCACCTCGCCACCATCAAGTTTCAATATGGGGTTATGAACACATATCCTCTCTAGAAACATCAATACCCAATATTAGGGATAGTGATGTCTAACATGTTGACCTCAATGACTTCTGGGCCCACATTTCTAGAGATAACCCTACTCTCATGGCTCAATGCATCAAAGATAGTGGGATTTCTCATGTCATTAGTTTTCCTCTTTGTAAAATGTGTAAATATATTCTAGCTTTTGCCTCCTGTTTTGATCCAAACACAAAAGAAATTAGAGACCCCAAGGCCAAGTAATTGCTAAATTAGATGTCAATCTGTATAAATGTTGCCTTTAGAATCCCCATCATTGAAGATTCCAATACTCTGACTAGGGTGTAGGCTCAAATCCTTTTTGAGAAAGACAAGGATAAGTACAAGGAAATGATAGCTAAGTCTTGGCTTAAAACTCAAAAAGAGGAGCTTCAAAGTTTCCTAAAGTCATGTATAGATCAGATTTCAAAGAAGAATTATCTGATATAATCACTTTGTTGTCTAGATTAATGGGCCTTCCCTCTACCAATGAATTTCAGTTTTGGATGTGTGTTTACATAAACATCATCTGTGAAGGGAAAAAAGTTGAACTCAAGAGATAATATGTGAGAACCTCAATGAACAACTGGCCAATTTACAACAAAGAAAGACATTCTACATGACCTCATATCTCATGTACAAAATTGCAACATACAGGGTCTAGTTGGGTCTATCTCCAATGGATGATAAGAATAATGAACCAGTGTATGAATTCTACCCACAACTAACCTTTGATAACAAAAAACACCATTTTAGAAGAGTCAATGATTCCTTCACAATGTATATTGTTAGACTCTTAGAGGAAATACAACTGAGAGGGTGTCTGTTGAGGCCAAATAGCTATTTCAAAATATGGTAGTTTTTTCATTCAATTTAGAAGATTTTCCTATATTAAGTTAGTTGGGTTTGAAGGTGCACCAAAAAAAACTCCATGTATTGTAATGACAAGATAGTTCTTGTGGAGGTTTGTAGACAATTTGACATATTATATAGAACATGTAGAGACAAAATATCACATGTATCCAATTCCCAATCTCTTTAGGGAATTATACTTGCAGAACAACTTGGATGCTCAAAATGGAAATAACAATTTTTGCATTCAATTTTTACACATTCCATAAGAGATATTTTGTTTTGATATCAAAGGTTTTATCTCCAATCACCTCATAATGAGTTATTATCATTTTCCTATTCTAGAAGACTATTGGGAGGACTATTTAGATGAATATGAGGTGAGAAGAAGGTATTTTGGTCACTTTCTCTACAAAAAATCAAATATTTCAATATATATAAAGTACCAAAAGATTTTCCAGATGACAATGAAGATATGTATTCTCTTGAATATGTCAAAACTATTCAACACACACCTCTTCTCACCATAAATTGGTTTCAAAAGGAGAAGGATGATCTTTTGGAAATAATTAACCTAGTCTTGGTAAGGACAAAGGTTTGGTTTGAAAAGAAGATGAAAGCATATAGGGAAGGTGTGACACAACATTCTTCTCAAGGAGCATCTACATCACATAAGGAAGTTTATATTTCATTTCCTGAAGTATAGACTCAATCAATTCCTTCTCCTTTTCCTGAATATCTTCAATCAAGTGTACTCCAAGAAGGATAAAGCTGAGAAGATTGAGAAAATTGAAGAGATAGTTGAAAAAAAGTTGAACAACCCCTCTCTCAAGAAACAATAGAAAGATTCAAGAAATTGAACAAATAATTCATCTTTCAGAAGAAGAAGAAAAGGAATAAAGGAACATGAAGAAAGTAACTATGAGGTGGGAGCACTAAAAATAAGAAGATGAGGAAGATAAGGTGGAAATTATAGAACCATTTTAGGAAATATGAGCATTCCCAAGCTCAAATCACCAACCAAGGAAGTGTCTTCTTCTAGTATTGAAACACCCACTCTAGAAGTATCTATTTCTCAAACTCTTGGTTCTCTTAACACACTTGCATTGGGTCCACTTTCTGCTCCACCTTCCAGTGATTCCTTCACATGGGTCTAACCCATGATTGATAATAGGAAGAGAAAGACACCTTCTAAAGCCATTTCTCCAAGTTTTGATGTTGTAGCTGCCCTCCTTAGTACCACTCCCACTCCTCCAACTAAAAAGGCCAAAATTTCTTCTAGGTTGGTTTCTGATTCAAGAGGTCAACAATTTTGGAGATAGAAAAACCAAAGGAGAAAAATATGAAAAATACTTAACCATTGCATGACCTAGAACTGACAAGAATCTCATTGGGTGAGTCTACTCCAAAGGGAGAAGTGCATAATTTGAAATAAATAGTCTCTTGAGTCATTGAGAGGGTAGAAAAAGGAAAACATACATAGGAGCAGCTAGAAGAAAAGGTACAAGTTCTTTCTGGTTTCATCAAATCTTTCCTTTCAGGTGATAAAGTGCTTGATCCTACTCCTCTCTCCTCAATGCCTCCTCCCATTGTTCTATCTAATGAATATGTTCAAGCAATCAAGGATATTCATAAACATGTTTCTTATGGAAAGGCAATTGAGGAAATGGTTGAAGGGATGTTGGTTTCTGGTTGAATTTCATAGAAGAAGCTATAAAGTGTATGAAAACATATCCTTGGCTCAAAGTCAATTTGATACAGTAATCATTGGATCTGAGAAGGAGCTTAAACTCTGGTTGGAATGTATTCAAGATCTTAGGATCATGAATGCTACAAATGAGAAAATCCTCCTTGCACATAAAAGTTTTTGATGATTCAAAAATAATCTCTCTAGAAAATGGTGTTCAGTGTTGAATGGAAGATCAAGGTGCTTGAGGAGGAAATCATTGAACTGAAGTGCATGGTACAAAAATGAGAGGCATTTAAATCTGAGATACTTGTTGAATTTCAAGCTCTACGGTGTCAGTTCTACAAAGACAACTCTGCAGAAAGGCACACATTGGATGAGATCAAAGAAAAAATTTAAGGGCACTCATCAAAGAATATTTGTTCAAGGCTATGAGATTGTGACCAAGGAGAAGATGGAAGAGATTACAAAGTTGCAATGTTTTCATAGAGGCCACCAAAGGTTTGTTACATAATGCAAGAATTGGAAAAGGAAATAAAAGACTCCTTGGGCATCTGGTTGAATGCTATGGAAAACACAACCATCCCAAAAGGCATGGAAATTGCTGGTGCCTTAGTCAAATTCAGAAATCATGTATACTCAAATTGAAGACTCTAGTTGTGCCATCTACAAGTGCTCCTTCCTCTAGTTCTTAATTATTTCTTTCTAGTCATTGTATTTCAAATTTAGCTTTACCATTTTGAAAAGTATGAAATTGTAAATAAAGCTAACTAAATGTAATTCATTAATTAAGTGGTAACACTTAATTAAAAATAAATTAGATTAGATAAAAAATTGGTTATAACCATTCTTTTGCCTATATAAGGCTTTTCTCTCATTGTAAAAGGGTTGTTGGATTTTGGTGTTTTGAATGTAAAGATATAAAACAATTGAAATCAATACAGAAGAAGATTTTCTCTCATATTTTTGTGTTCTTTCTATTTCTATCTCTCAATATTGCAAATGTGAATTTAGTATATTTGAATGTGAAATTGTGTGTTCAATTCATGTGTTATAGTGTAAAGAACTTTGTGTCTTCTATTTATATCTTGTGGATTTTCAAATATATATAAGTTCATGTGTTCTTAAAGTTTCATGCATGCATCAATAAGGTATTATTCTTTAATCTCTATATCTAAAAGTGTTGCCTTCTTCACTCCTTTTTCTTGACAATAGTGAGTATCTTGTATGACCAAGGAGAATACTTGTGTTCTTGATAGGTGGAAAAGTTGAACTTTGTGTCTCTTCTTACCAGTCTTGCTTATTTAAACTATTGTTTCTCTTCCAAAATTCTAATACCTTTTCATCTTTTGTATTGAGAATAATTAAAATGGAAAAATTATTTACACCAAAATCCTCATCTAGATATTGTTAGATTGTATATTTGTAAATAAGTAGTTTTATCCATTTTTGGTGAATAAGGGAACCTCTCCCATAAAGAGGAGGGATTGATGTCCCCTGAACTATTGCTTGTGTCTAAAGACCAAATTTCAACCAATAGTTTTTTACCACCCCATCGTGGGGCACGTACTATGTTTCCCACTAGATAAAATTCAAGTAAATCAGTAGTCACAACACACTAATGGAAAGGAGGTACACACATGAGGAAAAGAGCCCAAGGTTTGGAAGATCCTAATTTTTCGATTATTGAGCAAGGGTTTTCAATTAACTTCTAGAGAGAAGAGGTAGAAGTAAAATATCTTCAAGCACTCCTCCTACAAAATATAGAGTTGGTTCATCCTCTCAAGTAGGTGGTAACACCCAACCCCAATCAAAAGTAATCCTAGTGCTCAAGGCTTTTGATTTTAGTAGGTACTTGTCATCCCTTTACAAACTATCTTTCCTACAATGGCTACACCTTTTCCTTGGGGCCAACAAGTTGGGCCTCTAGCTCTTCCACAACCTCTACATGACTTACCTAAAGGGAATAGAAATAATTTTCCTAAATTTAGGGGTGATGGTAAAGTACACCCAGATGAGCACATATAACAACCTTTATCGTGGCATGTGGAGTTCTTGGAGTGGAGCACGAAGATGTGTCAGTCAAAATATTGTTGAGACACTACAGGATAATGCTACCGATTGGTTCTATCATCTCCCAGTTGGTATAATTACCATTCGGAATACTATGAAGACTCAATTTGAAAATAGGTTCAAACCCAATGAGGATGTTCATGCTCTCTTAGAAAATTTCTCAAATAAAGAAGGAGCCTTATGAACCTATGTGGGAATTTGTTTCTAAATTCAATAAATTGGTTAGTAAAATCTCGATACTCATCCTGTTGATCAAATTCTAAAATGTTTCTTCCTAAATGCTTAGTTACTAGAGGTGAGTTATGCATTAAGGAGAAAACCTTTCTAATCTAGACCTGGATCAAGAATTGGCCATTAGTGTGAGGATGACCTGATTATGTCAGGTAAGTTGAGAAAGAACCACCTAAGGCTAAGGCTTCTACTTTAGGTACATATAGCTATGATCAATTGGTTCAAAATTTGGCCAATGATTTGATTGCAATCAAAAAGAAACTTTCCCAGAATGTACCCTACAAGGACATTCCATGAAGGAATTTTTAGCCAAGAAACCATCTACCTCCTACTCAACCAAAATTGGAAATAGAAGCTCCCCTTAAAGTTCCAATGAATGCAACTTGTGAAGTCCAGGAACCTGATGATGATATAAAAGTAGAAGAGATGGAAGAACCTGAAGAAGAACTAGAAGAAGTCCAAGAGGATGCAGATGACTCTTAAGTCAAATTTATTACTACTAAAGGAATAAATGATGAAGATGATGATTATGATGAAGTAGTTGCAGATATGAACAACAAGTCTTATGTTGTCATGACTAGAGAACAATTAAATAAGAAGAAGGAAAGTGATGCAACCCTTGTAAAAAAAGGAAGTTCCAATCACCATTCATGTAGTTTGAGAGAGAGGATCACCCATTCCTACCTCTTCTTTGCTTCTAAGAAGGTGAGTACTACTTCTTCATCTAATGTTTCTTCTTCCTCCACTTCTATACCTAAAGCACTACATCCTCTACTCTTGTTTCAAAAGCACCCTCAGCCTCAAAGGTTGATAAACCCAAAACCTTTTGTTGTCTAATCAAGAAGTCTCATCCACCTCAGGATCTTTTGATATAATTGACCATATTAAAAAGACCAAAATCCATATTTTTGAGGCTGAAGTTTTACAAACCCATCCTAAAGCCTTTTCTCAAGTGGTCAAGTTTGTCAAATATAATCCTATCCAGTCATCCAAAAATTCTAAAGGCATTTTTCCTACTCCCAACTCCCCTTCCCCAGAAATTTGATGGCTTCTACACCCCCAACTTCTGAGAAGATCGATCCTTTTATGTCACACTTCTAATAGTTGGCCATAAACTCAACAATTGTGTCATTGACTCAAGGGCATATGATAATGTAATTCCTGCTAAAGTTTCCCATGCCCTTGGCCTCACCTTGACCCAAACCTTTGGTTCATGTTATTCAATGGAAACTAAGGAGGTGCCTTTGGTTGGGAGAATTAAAGGATGCTTAAGTAGCTTTTGTTGTATTTCTGAGAAAAGAGTCAAGGCCACCATTTTGGTCATAGACATACCTCCATCTTATGGTATGATTTTGAGTAAGAACTTATGTAAGGAAGTTGAGGTGAAATATAAAATGGACGTCTCACTCTTATTCCAATCAATGGAAAGATGAAGAAGTTGTTTCTGAAAAGACATGTAGAATACATTGTCCAAAAGACTAATGATCCTAAGGCTCAAATTTTTATGAAGATATTGGTCATGGAAACTAAATGGTGATGTCGAAACTAAAAGATAATACTCCCAAGGTGGTTCAGGATGATACCAATGGCATTTGGATCCTTGATTTGTATGGAAGTTGCTTCTTGGCACTGGTTCTAGAGCAGGATTTTTTTTGTCTCACTTGATGGTAAACTTCATCCTTTCTCTTATAAGCTCCAATTTCCAATACTAATAATATTGCTGAGTATGAGGCCCTCCTTCTTGGCCTAGCAATAGCAAGAGAAATGGGAATAAATAACCTTCATGCTCAAGGAGATGCAAAATTGATTTTAAACAAGTTCGAGGAGCCTTTTAGGTGAAGAATCAAAGGATGAAGCATTACATGAACCTAGTATGGGATTGAAATTGTTGGATGCATTTTCAATAAATGTTGTGCTAAGAGAAAGCAACACTAGAGAAGATGCTCTAGCAGTTTTAGGATTATTTTTATCCCCCACCCTAATTTTGATAAAGACAAGTTCACAGGTAGAAATGATTTTAGACCCAATGTCCCAAATAATGCAGACAATTGAAAGTATTTAATGATGATCAACACCTGATTTCCTTTCTTGAATTGAAAGAAAATTTCAGTCAATTATATTTTGAGGAAAGTGAATATGGTTATTAGAGTCTACTACATCTTCTGTATCGAAGAAGGAGTTGAAGAAGAATCTGACCAAGATGTTGTATCAAGCTTAAAGGAAATAAGATACCTAAGGGTATAGTAAGTTTGGAAGATCTATTTGACAAACATGATCAGTATATCAAATAAAAGGTATCACAAGAAGTTTTTCAATCAACTGAATTTGAAAAAGTCAACATCGGAAGTGATGAGGAGCCCAAATTTGTCAATATTGGCAAATGTTGTTCTAGTGAAGAGAGAAAAGAAAATGGTTGAATTATTAAATAAGTACATAGATGTTCTTGGCCTACTCATATGATGATTTAAAAAATTTTAAACCAAGGGAAATGCAGCATTACATTCCCTTAAAGCTATGAATTCAACCATTTCATCGAAAGAAAGACAATATAATCTAAATATTTTGGCATACCATCCACTAGAGATTAAAAATTTGTTGAATGCTTGAATAATTTTTCCCATTCATCATTCAACTTGGATTTCCAACATTGTGCTAGTTAGGAAGAAGAATGGAGAAATTTGAATTTGTGTTGAT
Source organism: Taxus wallichiana var. yunnanensis (assembly GCA_018340775.1). Taxonomy (NCBI): domain Eukaryota; kingdom Viridiplantae; phylum Streptophyta; class Pinopsida; order Cupressales; family Taxaceae; genus Taxus; species Taxus wallichiana. The sequence goes on from CM031242.1 coordinate 735,825,238, forward strand.
TTTAGAAATTTGAATCAAGCTTCTCTAAAAGATAATTACCCACTTTTGTAATGGATCAAATTTTGCAAGAGTAACTGGCTCAAAATGTTGTCCATGCTCGATGGATTCTCAGGCTATAATCAAATTGAATTGATGTACAGACTAACATAAAACTACTTTTACAACTCCTTAGTACACATTTTCCTAGAGAAGGATTTTGTTTGGTCTCATTAATGCAGGTGCAACATTCCAAAAAGAAATGGATTTGGCCTTTGGTGATTTGAAGGGAAAATGTATAGTGATCTACCTTGATGATCTGATTGTTTTCTCAAAGAAAAGAGAAGATCACTTCCAACACCTGAAATCAGTACTTTAGAGATGTAGGGACCATGGAATTTCTTTGAATCCAAAGAAATATATCTTTGGTGTGATATAAGGCAAGTTTCTTGGGAACATTGTCTCAAAATATGGAATCAAAATTGATCCAGAATGTGTTCAGAAATTCAAAATATTCCACTTCCAACGAGTAAGAAAGGTGTGCATTCTTTCTTCAGAAAGATTAATTTCTTGAGAAGATTTATCCCTAGTTTTGTAGAATTGACAAGAAACATAGCTCACATGATGAAAGGGAATCAATATTTTCATTGACTGCTGAAGGAAAGGATGCCTTTGAGAATATCAAGAAAGCTATTTCCAAAACACCTATTCTTTCATGCCCTAATTATGACAAATATTTTGTAATCTATTGTTTTTCCTCTGAAAACACCTTAGCAACAATTTTGGTGTAGAAGAATTTTTAGGGATGTGAAGTGCCTATTACATTCATGAGTTATGCCTTGAAGGACCATGAGTTGAAGTATTCATAAATGGAGAAGCATGCCTTTGTTGTGGTAAAAGTAGTAAATTAGTTCCATTTCTACATCCTAAATTCTCATTCCACTATGTACGTGTCATATATGAAGTCAATTCAATTCTCACATAACAAGAATTTGGATCAAATGAGGCAACTAGGTAGCAAAGGTCCAAGAGTATGACCTTAATATCAAGCCCACTAAACTTGTTCAAGGTAAGGGTTTATGTGAATTGCTTGCTAATGGTCCAAGGAGTGAATCAATTGAAAATGAAACTGCTAGTGTTCCAACCATACTCTTTCTTAGTTCTACTGATGAGTGGTATGCAGACATTGCTCATTTCCTAACTTATGGAGAATGTCCTAACATTTAGGTGCCAAAGAAGAATATTTGTTAAGCTTTGGTCAACACAATATGTTCTCTGGGAAAATTCATTGTTCAAGAGAGGAATTGATGGTCGGTTCCTTAGATGTGTTAATAAAGAGTAAGCATAAGTGATTGTTGAGAGCTTTCATGACCAAACCTTTGGAGATCACTTTTATTCAATAAGTAATAGCTCATAAAATTCTCTGTGTAGGGTATTACTATCCAAAAATTTTCAAAGATGGAGCAAAGTGGGTATCAAGTGTGAAGCATGTCAAAACTTTGTGGGAAGACCCAAGTTGGCCACATTGCCTCTTAAACCAGTATGTGATTGAAGAGCCCTTCCAATAGAATGGGGGTAGATTTCATTGAACTCTCAATCAAAATTCAAGGGCAAGAAACACTCATGTTTTAACAACAACTGATTAATTCATGAATTGGGTGGAGGAAATCCTAGTAAAGATAACTACTTCTGAGGTAGTATGTGATTTCATCAAAGAGAATATTAGTCGATTTTAATTCCAAATAAGATTGTCACAGAGATAATGCCCCTAATTTTTATTCCCATGAGTTGATTGATTTTTTCTATGGATATGGTATCTCCCTTACATATTCATTTGATTACTATCCACAAGGGAATGAGCAAGATGAATTGAAAAAAAAATTGGTAACAATCATCAGAAAGCTTGTAGATGAATCACAAAAAAATTGGCATACAAATATTTACGATGCTCTCGAGGCAGATAGGATCTCACCAAAGAGAGTTATTGGAATGTCTCCATTCCAATTGGTGTATGGTATAAAGCTCATTTTCTATTATTAGTGCAACTTCCAAGCACTTCATCTTACAAAATCTATTGAAAATGGAGATTTCTCAAGTGTTGTGGAAAAAGAGTGATGTACCTACAAAATTTGATTAAAGAAAGATTGCAGGTTGTTGATAGAATTTTAGCACATCAGTAGAAGGTCAATAAATTGTTTGGTAATAAATCCAAACCCGTGGATACTTTTAGATTGGAGACATTTTTCTACTCTATAACAAATGTGGGAACCACGAGGAAGTCGTGGTAAGTTTGATTAACTCGACTTGGTTATTTCAAAATTCATCATTTTGCTGGTGAAAACTCCTATTATCTAAGCTATATGGATGGAACCTCACTTCCATTTCCATATAGTTTCTAATACTTGAATTTGTTCAATATTGAAAATACACAAAGAATCCTTTTGTGTATAGTCCTGTAAATAGTCTTGTATAGTCTCTATTTTTGGTCTGTGTGGTGTTCTTGTGTTTTTGTGTTGTCTTGTTTTATCATTTACCCAATGGATAAGCACTTGTATTGTAACCAAAGATTCTAGGGTCCTTTTCTCTGTCTTATTTTCATTATGTGTCAAGTCACCCAATCACCGAAAGAGCCATTTTTTTTTTTTTTTTATTATTGGCAAATAGTTTTTTGAAAGGGACTATACCCTTGAATACAAAAGAAGGCCTAAAAGCCAAGATAAGCAAAAGAACCAGAGAGAAAAGGATCATAATCCAGATGTTACAATGAAGTTCAAAGTAGCTAAAAATAGCTACCAAGACGAGACAAAACAACAAAATTACTGCAAAAAAGCAGTAAAGGATCCGCAAAAAACAAACAAGGACAGCAGAATCATCTACAGCTACTTCCTAGTAGCTTTGTCTATGATGGTTTTGATATTCTTCCAGGATTTAAACATACCCAAAGTAGTCATATGGGCAGCGTCATTAGAATCCAGCTGCTCCAAGGTCTTCTTGCTTTCCTTATCAGTACCCCAAAGAGTTGTCGGCACTCCGCTTAGGTTGGAGACACTTCTGACGTGTTGTTCAATAAATTCCTCAATCGCCCTAAAGATGGCAATGTTGTAATCATGCCTAGTCTTGGCCTTCCCTAAGCGAGAGTCCAAGGAGTGCAATTTCTTGTATATATCTTCAATTTGGCTGCTGTCCACATCCTCCTCCTCCTCCTTCTTCCTCTTTCCTTTCTGTTTTGTCAAGTTTTTAACTTCATCCTTTAACAATTTCATATCTACCTCTAAGGCTTCCAGCCTTTTTGTAGGGCTTTCCAATTGCACTTCCTGGCACTGCTGATATGCAGGAGGTCATGAGCAATTTCAAATTCATGAGAACCCTTCTCCACAAAGAACGGTCTTAAGGTTAAGCTTCCTAGAAGCCACAGTAACCTGTCTCCACGAGGTAGAGCCGCTTTTTTCACTTAGCGAGAAAAATTGTAATTTTTCAAAAAAATTGTAATTTTTGGGTCAAGTGTTTCCTTTGTCAAATTGCTTTCCCTTGAGAAGTCTTCAAAGTTAAAATTTTCCAACAATTATTGATTTTTGGTGTTTTCGGGTCTAAATCCTTTGTATTATGGCTATTTTGGGTTTTTGTGGAACAAGCGGTACATGTTCTCTCGAGCCTTTTGTTCCCCACATTATCGCTTTGCCCGTAATAATCTATTTCTTTTTGTGTGGGAGTTTTAATGTTTTGGGGAACTAATTTTAAGTCTTAATGTATTGCGGGTCTTGGTGTTCCTTGAGGAACTATTCTATTTGAATCCTTGTTCCCGCACTTGCTTGTTCCCCGCATCTATTTTCCATCCGCCACCTTTCACACCTCATTTGTATTACAAAAATATCAATTTTTTGGGAACTCATGATCTTTGTTCCTCACATGCCTTTGTTCCCGCGTCTTCTTGTTCTTTGTACTTGTCATTAATCTGCAAATTATTTTTCCTAAATTTTCTAAGTATTCATTTGTATTACAGAGATGCGGATACATGGATACCCAAAGAACCCTTTTCCCGAGGGACTTTTGTTCTTTGCAGCCCAATTTACCTTAACTTCTTTGGGGTTTTCAGTATTCTAATAACCTATGACCCATGGTTCCTTTGGACACCTTATTCCCGTAGACCCATATTTTCCACATTTAAAATATTTTACATGCATTATGGAAATTTTGGAAGTCTAAATCCCCTCGTGACCTTTGTTCCTTCGGGCCCTCATTTCCCCACATCTCTATCATATCTGCAATAAAAAGGGGAAAATAATTAAATTGTTCCTTGAATCTTTTTATTCCCCACAAAATGTCAGGAGCTCCTAATTGAGCATTTATCCAAGTATTTTTTGAACAGAAAAGTATAAAAAGGGGTAAATTAATTTTAACCAAGGATGCAAGTCGACTTTCGATTTCAACCAAGGACAGTTCGACTTTCGATTTCATGCCCTCAAGCCCATTTCTAGCCGTAACTTGAGCATTTTCCAACTATTTTGAAAATTTTGAACTATGTTGGGATCCCGAGAATAACACCATTCTTCATGTAGCTAAGGTGAGTAATTTTGAAGCCTCATTTGTGTATTTACTAGCAAATTAGTTTTCATACCCTATCATTTTGCCCTTCCCAAGAACCCTTGTTGAACTCCCATCCTTCTAAGTGTATTTTTCCTCACCTTGCCACCATTAAGTTTCGGATGGGGGTTATGAGCACATATCCTCTCTAGAAACATCAATACCCAATATTGGGGATAGTGATGTCCAAAGATGTTTACCTCAATGAATTTTGGGCTGCATTTCTAGAGATAACCCTACTCCCATGGCTCAATGCATCAAATATATTGGGATTAATCATGTCATTGGTTTCCATCTCTCTCAGTACAATTTGTAGATATAATTCTATCTTGTGCCTCCTGTTTTGATCCGGACACAAAATAAATTAGACACCCCCAAGGCCAAGTAATTGCTAAATTAGATGTGAACTATATAAATGCTTCCTTTAGGATCCCCATCACTAAAGATTCCAATACTGCTAGAGTGCGCACAAAATCATTTTTTAAAGACAAGGATAAGTTCAAGGAAATGATAGATAATTCATGGCTTAAAATGTAGAAAAGAGGAGCTTTAAAGTATCCTAAAGTCATCTACAAATCAAATTTCAAAGAAGAATTGTCTGATATAATCACTTTGTTTTCTAGATAAATGGTCCTCCCCTCTACTAATGAATTTTAGTTCTTGATGTGTGTTTACATAAACATAATCTATAAAGGGAAGAAAATCTTGAACTGGGAGAGATAATATATGAGAACCTCAAAGAAAAAGCAAGCTAATTTACAATAGAGCAATATATTCTACATGACCTCATATCTCATGTACATAATTGCAACATCCTAGGTCTAGTTAGGTCTATCTCCAACGGATGATAGTAATAATGGACCGTGAGTATGAATTATACCCATAGCTAACCTTTGATAACACTAAAAACCATTTGAGAAGATTCAATGATGCCTTCATAATGTATATTGTTAGACTCTTAGAGGGAAGTACATCTGATAGGGTGTCTATTGAGGCCAAATAGCTAATTTCAACATATGGTACTGTTGTTGAGGCTCATAGCACCCCTGGATGCCGATCGGGTTTCTAAGTTGATCTTTAGGCATCCAGCAGTGTGATTGCACAACATTGAAACCTCTCTACAAGTGTGGGACTTGTAAAACGAGAGAGAGGAATCTCCAGAGAAGACTGGTTCCTACTCCTAAAGTACCTGCCACAAGCTATTCTAGTGTAGGCAAGCTAATCTAATCCTAATCTAACCACCAAGGAGACAGGGAGAGAGATAAAAGGGAAAAAGAACAAAAGCCTACACTAAAACGGTGATACACCAGAGAAGGAGAATGTTGAACATCTATCAAAACTACCATGGAACAAGGAGAGGTGAGCAATGGGAAGGATGGACAGATGCATCACAAACCCAAGGATAGATTTCACACAGAAAATGTCCCAAAACTCCATGAACACAGCTCCAGACCTGTAATGAACATTAGAACATGCACAAATACCTGCAATGAAGAGAGGAAAGAAGAGAACAAGCAAAAGAATGAGCAGGGATAGATAGATGCATCACAAAACACGTTTATTGTTGCTCCAGAAGTTTACACAGAACATCATTTCAATAGTAAAAGGCAAAAACGCCATTACATAGCAGAGGAGGAGGTTCGAACTCCATTTTCGACCCTGGAGAAGAAAAGAAGGGAGGGCAGAGCTGGAAAGATGAACCACTAAATAGAAAGAAGCCCCTCCTTACAATTTATAGGAAGAATGAGAGAGGGAGAAGAGAGGAATTTGAAATCTACCCCAACCACCTCCAGACTGCATTTAATTATCTCATTATGGTGGTAGGTGAGAACCCTAGCGAACCCAGAAAGTGGTGAACTATATTTCACATTTTTAAGAATTTTTTCTCACCTAATTAAAGATATCTAGTCATATTTAGATAGAGGACCTTGTAAGATTTCTGAAAAGTCCAACCTTGCATGAATCTGAGCTCCCAGTCCAAAGTTATGGCCATCTGAATATCTGCACCAGGGTCTGCTTCCTGTCAGTGCTCAAAATGTTGCGCCTCCCGAAGATGCGCCATAGGCGCATCCATGTGTGTGTCGACATCCCTTTATGTGCACCAAGGGTGTGGCTTTTTCCCTGTTGACACTCTGTGTCGTGCGCCATTTCTGCGCGCGCCAAGGGTGCATCCTTTACCTGTCGACACTCATTGTCATGTGCCATTTCCGTGCGCCAAGGGCGCATCCTTTACCCTGTCGACACTCATTTTCATGCGCCATTTCCATGTGCCAAGGGTGCATCCTTTACCCTGTCGACACTCATTTTCATGCACCATTTATGTGCGCCAAGGCGCATCCTTTACCCTGTTGACACTCATTTCGTAGCCACAGCGCCTTGCGCATACATTTTAGTGTCAACACTCTGTGTCATGCGCCATTTCTGTGCGCCAAGGGCACATCCTTTACCCTGTCGACACTCATTTCTGTGTGCCACTTTTGTGCACCTTGGTGCATACATTTTAGTGTCAACACTCTGTGTCGTGCGCCATTTCTGTGCACCAAGGGCGCATCCTTTACCCTGTCGACACTCATTTCTGTGCGCCACTTTTGTGCACCTTGGCGCATACATTTTAGTGTCAACACTCTATGTCGTGCGCCATTTCTGTGTGCCAAGGCTATAAATGTCAGGGATTTGAGCTTCTTTGATTTCTATATTCTCATGTTTGTCTATATCGACCCGAGGGGAGATATTTACAACAAGTACTTTGTTCATTCAATTTTGAAGATTTTCCTATATTAGGTTAGTTGGGATTGAAGGTGCACCAAAAAAATCTACATGTATTACAATGACAAGATATTTTTTGTGGATGTTTGTAGACATATGGACATGTTATATAGAACATGTAGAGATAAAAATATTATAGGCATCCAATTTCCAATCTCTTTGGGAAATTATACTTGCAGAACAACCTTGTATGCTCAAAATGTGGAAAGAACAATTATTGCATTCAATTTTTACACATTCCACAAGAGATCTTCTTTTGATATCAAAGGTTTTATCTCTAATCACCTCAGAATGAATTATTATCATTTTCCTATTCTAGAAGACTATTGGGAAGACTGCTCAATGCATATGAGGTGAGAAGGTGTTTTGGCTGAATTTCTCTAAAACAGATTAAATATTTCAACATATATAAAGTACCATAAGATTTTCCAGATGAAAATGAATATTTGTATTCTCTTGAACATGTCAAAACTATTCAACACACACCTCTCCTCACCATAAATTGGTTTCAAAAGGAGAAGGATGATCTTTTTGAAATAAGTAACCCACTCTTGGTAAGGAAAAAGGCTTGGTTTGAAAAGAAGATGAAAGCATATAGGACGGGTGTGACATAACATTCTTCTCAAGGAACATCTACATCATAGAAGGAATTATATGTTTAATTGCCTAAAGTAAAGACTTAATCAATGCCTTCTCCTTTGCCTATAGAATCTACAAGAAATATGTAATCCAAGAAGGATAAAGTGAGAATATTGAGAAAGCTTAAGAGATAATTAAAAATAAGTTGAACAACCCTTCCCTCAAGAAACAACAGAAAATATTCAGGAAGTTGAACAGATAATTCATCTTTCGAAGAAGAAGAAAAAGTAACAAAGGAACATGAAGAAATTAACTATGAGGGTGGGAGCACTAAAAATAAGAATATGAGGATGATAAGGTGGAAATTGTGGAACCAATTTCTACAAACATGAGCATTCCCAAGATCAAATCACCAGCCAAGGAAGTGTCTTATTCAACTATTGAAACACCCACTCAAAGCATTTGTTTCTCAAAATCTTGGTTCCCTTAACACTTGCATTGGGCCCACTTTCTACTCCACCTTCCAGTGATTCCTTCATATGGGTTCAACCCCTGATTGATAGTAGGAAGAGAAAGACAACTTTTAAATCCATTGCTCCAATTTTTTATGTTGTATTTGTCCTCCTTGGTACCACTTCCACTTCTCTAGCTAAAAATGCCAAAACTGCTTCTTGGTTGCTTTTTGATTCAAGAGATCAGCAATTTTTGAGATAAGCAAAGCCAAGAGGGGAAAAATATTAAAAAGAATTAACCATTTATGACCTAGAACTGATAAGAATCCCATTGGGTGAGTCTACTCTAGAGGGAGAACTGTATAATTTGAAATAAACAGTCTCAAGAGTCATTGAGAGGGTATAAAGAGGAAAATAAACATATGAGCATCTAGAAGAACAGGTACAAGTTATTTCTAGTTTCATCAAATCTTTCCTTTTAGGTGACAAAGTGTTTGATCTTACTCCTCATTCCTTAATGCCTCCTCTCATTGTTCTATTTGATGAATATGTTCAATCAATCAAGGATATTCATAAACATGTTGTATATGGTAAAGCCATTAAGGCAATGGTTGAAGGGATGTTGGTTTCGATTGAATTTCATAGAAGAAGATTATAAAGTGTATGAAAAAATCTCCTTGGCTCAAATTCAATTTGGTACGGTAATAATTGGATCTGAAAACGAGCTTAAACTTTGGTTGAATATATTAAGGATCTTAGGATCATGAAGGCTATAAATGAGAAGATACTCCTAACACACAAGGTTTTGATGATCCAAAGAATTATATTTCTAAGAAATGGGTATACAATGTTGAATGGAAGATAAAGGTGCTTGAGGAAGCTATCATTGAATTGAAGTGCATGGTACAAAAAGGAGAGGCATTTAAATCTGAGATACTTGCTAAATTTCAAGCTCTACGGTGTCATTTCTACCAAAAACTCTGCAGTGAACGCACTCATTAGATGTGATCAAAACAAAGTTCGGGGAAATCATAAAATAAGATTTGTTCATGTCTCGAGACTGTGACCAAGGATAAGATGGAAGAGATTATAGAGTTGCATAATGTTGTCAGTGAGGCCACCAAACGTTTGTTGCAGAATGTAAGCATGGGAAAGGAAATGGAAGACTCCTTGGGCAACTGGTTGAATTCTAAGGAAAACACAACCATCCCAAAATGCATGGAAATTGCTAGTGCCTTAGTCAAATTCAGAAATCATGTACTCAAAGTGAAGACTCCAGCTGCACCATCTACAAGTTCCCCTTCCTCTAGTTCTTAAGTCTTTCTTTCTAGTCATTGTATTTCAATTTATCATTTTGAAGTGTGAAATTGTAAGTAAAGTTAACTAAAGTGTAATTCATTAATTAAGTGGAAACACTTAATTAAACCTACAATTAGATTAGATAAAGCTGGTTACAACCACCCTTCTGTCTATATAAGGCTTTTCGCTCATTATAAAAGTGTTGTTGGATTTTGTTGTTTTGAATGTAAAGATACAAAATAGTTGAAATCAATACAAAAGAAGCTTTTCTCTCATATTTCCCATGTTCTTTCTATTTCTATCTCTCAATAAATAAAATGTGAATTTAGTATATTTGAATATGAAACTGTGTGTTCAATTCATTTGTTATAGTGCAAAGAACTTTGTGTCTATTGCATTTATATCTTGTGGGTTTTTCAAATATATAAGTTCATTTGTTCATAAAGTTTCATGTGCGCATCATTAAGGTATTTGATGCAGCCTAGAATTCTCAGATAACACCTAGTCGTGCTAGCACATCACTCATCATAGGCTGAGTGCTCACTCAAAGTGTGCCAAGGTACCAGGTCCCTCTTTAAGGTTGTTGTAGCAGGATGGGAGCATGGTGAAGTGATAAGGACATATAGTTAGAAACTAACCCATCATTACACAATTATACCGAACCAAATCTATAAAGGCATGCATTTAAGTATAAATCATCAAGAAAACAATAGCATGCAATGATAACACATATAAGACACTTTGGTTCGACCAATATTCTTCATATATTAAACATGACAACAATATGATACAATAATAGTCAAGCGCGTATGGATTTGTTACAATTATCCAGTCTCATGCACTCATGAATCTCTAACCCTTCAACATGGTATATCAACTAGGTGATTCATCTAATATATATAGGGTGGGGAACTTTCCCTTCACCACTAACTATGCCAAAAATAGGTCACACGCTAATAATAGCCATGCATTGTTTACAATTATAGCCATACATGCAAGTATGTTATCTATAGATCACTTACAGTTAACTAGAGTGATGAATCTATTCTTGGATTACTTCCATGCAAGAGTGCTTTGATATGATCCTCAAAATATAGACAAAGCGTGGCGCACAAGTCTTAGCATCACTTTGTGTGTTCCGCATGCCAGCCTCTAAAAATAGACTTGATCTACAAAATTAGCTAAGTCCCGAAAGTTTGACTCTACACCTCCACATGCGACGCCTTCCTATTCCTTCATGCCTTCGATCCCATCCCTTTTTTCAGTGTGGAATCTGTGTGTGAGTTCTGCTAAGTGTTTTATCTAATCAACATTACCCCACACTAAACTCATTTTTTCCCCGACAATGCTGATGTCCACAACTGAGTAAAGAATAGTTGAAATATAGAATGTTGAATGAATCTTACACAAAGAATAGAAAAGAATTAAAGAATCAAAGAATTATTCAGGCTTCAAGCTCCTCTGTTTCTTTCTAAAGTATCATCTCTGAATACTCCTTCTTTATGTCTACTTCTAAGTTCTCCCACTCTGTTAATGCCTTTTCTAGCTTTCTCTAGAACATCCACAATGATAGATTCCAGCTCATCCTGAGTTAGTTTTCCTTGCTCATTATGTATTACAAGCATTATGCTTGACATAGATGTATACATCCCTTCCAACACATCCATCTTCTGAGCAATGATTTTTCCAAGTTCATCTAACCTCTCTTTATGTGGTGCCTGTGTCGTGGCCAATGCCTCACGCTTCTACTTTACCATAGTTAGTTGTTCAACATGGCCTAGTGTGTCATCCTTCATGGCATTTTGCACCTCATTGTCTTCTACCAATGTTTTTACCCTTATTAGTGCATCTAGAGTTGTGCATATCATTAAGGCATGATCGGATTTCTTCAGCTCCTCTTGGAGTGCTTGTAGTAGGCCCTCATATGTAGCAATCTTCCTTGCTACTCGATGATTTTTCTACCTCTTCTGTTGGGTCCTTGGCCTGCTCTGGTATACACACCTTTTCATCCTCCAATACTAATTTCATCATTGTTCTTACGTAGTGCATCGCAGAAGGAAATTCTTTTGGTACCTGTGATTCCAAATGTGGGCGTACCTTTAGTATATCATCTCCAATTTCCTCCACCATACTAACAAAAGTCTCATATTTCATTTTTCTTAGATCCCTCTCCTACACTAAAATGTTATTTCCACATCCTTTTCTTTCAGCTCCTCTATCAGCTTTAATTGTAGCAGATTTGTCACTTTTTCTTCTAGCTACCTCAAGTAAATAATTTCACCAAGGCATTGCTTACCTGCTCATCCATCATAACAGTTGGTTTAATTGTCATGTGCCAGACTTCTGGTGCCTTCTTCAACCATCTAGACACACATGATTCTTCACAGACATCAAAATCCGGTTCATCCATATGCGTATGCATCGACCATGAAATTTGCTTTCGTGTTTGTAATGTCACCTTGTTCTCATCCATAAGTACCCATCCGAATAAATATTTTTACGCGACGGTGCTCTGAACCGAGCACAAACAATCATCTCCTGGTCCTCTACATACCCCATTGTTTGTACCCTTACATCCTCACTTGTCCGACAGGACCTTGCCCTTTTGAATGGTGGCATCAAGGTTAGGAATATTGGTTGTATCCTCATCCTTGCCTTGTGTAGCTTCTGATTGCTCCCTTTCTTCCTCTCCATTCAGGTTTTCCTCCTCCTTGTTCTAAGGCTCCTCTTCTGCCCTATGATGGATTAGAGATGGAAGTGCTTTCTCCTTAGACTCTTCCACTTCTTCATCTAGCTTGAGATTTCTTATTCTCTTCTTCTCCTCAGGTTCCTTTACCGGTGAGAGTCGCGGTGACTTCCTTTTTGTCTGTTGGGCTTCTCCTTGTGACCTTGTGCACTTTAACACCTTTATGAACCTTTGGTAACCCTATGTTACCTCAGTATTGTCTTCTCCTTGTGAAGTTGTCACACACTCGTCCTCCTATCCATCAGATGGTTGCTTCCTCCTACGCACCAAACCACCACTTTCCTTATGCTCTTCGTCCTCTTCCTCATCATCCTGAATGGGTTTAGAAGGCCTAGGTGTCGGGATGTATTCCATAGTATTCTTCCTCTTTGGTGGTCCTAGGAGTGTGAACTCATTCTCTACATAGTTATTATTTTCCATCTTTGGTTTAAGTTGGAGATATATGAGTGCAGCCCCGATATCCCCAACAGCAAGTGTTTCTGGTTTGATACTCAAAATCTCTCGAGATAATACTCTCGTTGTAAGCATTCTTCCCCGGATATCCATACTTCTTTTACAAGGTGTGGTATTTGCAATCCACCTTGTCTGCATTAAATACTAACCTCCTTGTATCAGTGAACCGATGAACGGAAGCTTGAAAATACCACACTATGAACGCGTATGGTAGTTTGCACTAGGGGCTCCATGATCCATCCACCATCGGAAAATGCATAATACAAAAGTGTTGGTAAATAGAAAACTGATTCTACTTCCCCAATACCAAGGGAAACTCCTTTGGTATGCACCACTCCTCTTCAAAAGCCACGTGAGTCTGTCATACCACATCTCCACTCTCTCCTTTAGCCCATCTGTCATGACCCTTTCATAAATACTTTCTCGAATCTTTCAAATTTGAAGACTTGTTATTCATGGGGTATTCCCATATATTTTCTTTCGGGCCATCTAGTACTCCAATCTCCATGAATACTAAAGAAAGTAAGAAAAAACCAAAACTTATCTTACTTCCTGTGTGTGCTTCCTCTACTATTTGTTCTACAATAAAGTTGGCAATGTTGTAAATAACCCCTTCTGACATGCACTTTTCCACATGCAGCCACATTGAGTTTACTTGTGACCAACGATCTTGGTCATTCAATTTCGTAACCAGTGCGCTATTAATTTTACTACCAGACAATCATGTAATTTGTCTATGTCCATTCTGTGCATTCCTTTCTGGTATCTCAGTGCTTTTTGTGTTTCCAATATGGCAACCTTGTCAGTTAGGTCATTTTTGATGTCCTCACCCGTTGCCTTTAAACTTGTTACCGTGGAAATTAAAATGGGTGTTAGTCTTACCCTTCACCCCGAAACATAGAAGAAGTCCTCATAGACTCGATCATCATTCACTGTATAATGGTGCATATTTCCTGAAGTATGGGAGCTCATATAATTGGTAAATACCAATCCTTTTCAGTAACTTCTCCCCTGCATCATCATATATCGGCATCCCATCACTAGTTCCCCTGTCCATTCGGGAGTTAAGTAAATCATCCAACTTCTTCTGATTATCATTGGTTCGGTGGTTGTACTCATTTATTTTGCTCTTTCGTATGTGGGAATCTCATTCCTGGCCCACAATTACTTCTTCAGGGTATTGCATCTCTAAAAATTTCTCTCAGGAGTCATCTCTTCCTCATCTTCCACTACTACCTTCTTCTTTCCTTTTTTTGTTGTTGCTTCCTTCTTTGGAGCCATTCTTCCCTTTGTGTTGTGTTTCTACACCTTATTCTATAACTCTTTAATGGTTTACTTCAAACCCTAACCCAATTCAATCATGCGCTAAATTGTGATCATGAAATCACATGCCCTAGCTCTACTTTGTCAATCTGCTTTGTTCAAACCCTTCTCCTACGGGGATACAAGCTTCTCCAATACACAGATCTACCTTTCACCCTTGGTTTCACCCACTTCATACCTCGAATCGCTTACTCAAATATTCACACTTAGATCTTCGTCAAATTCTCATAGTTGCAAGGGTAGAAATTAATTCACATCCCATCCTTATATAGATTTTCAATTTTGATGCATTAATTGCTCCTCCACCTACCAAATACTTCTCATTTATTGCTCAAGTTTTTCATTTTCGTGTAGTACATATTCACGCCATAGCTATAACCTTCTAGTGTGCCTTCCTACCTTTTGGTCACAAACTTCTCTTCAACGTGTGCTCTAGCGCTCGAGTACCTCGTCACCACACCTTCTCCTGGTAGTTATCATGGCTGCAGCTTACCTCGCATTATATTTTTCCTTCATTTATCTCCATCCTTGGTTACTTTTGAGAAGCAATCCTTTGTAAATCACCTTTAGTATCTTACTTCCTCAACATCCACAAAGATTATACCTTCCAATCTTCACAAAGATTATACCCGGGAGTCACCAACAATCCACCCCATACTAAAAGTATGTGCAGTCCTCTGTGCATCAACATGCTTCATATTGTAGTTAGCTTCATGTGCGTAAGCGTGCTGATTACACAAAAACAAGAACTAAATTGAAAAATCATAGCAATGATGAAAGAAACACATTAAGGAAATGTAGAAAGGGAAACCTAATCTATCTTGGCAACATTGCCTTATTACAAACACCAAGAAGACTTATTTATATTAGGGCTTCAACCTACTCTCGTTAAAGTAACCAGAAGTCATGTTCCGTTGATTTCTTCTAACTGGAAAGCACCTGACTCAAGTATGTGAGTTATAACATACGGCCCAGGACCATGCACCTTGAGCTTCCCTAGATGGCGCAAAAACTTAGAGTCATACAAAAGTACCATTTGTCCGACCGTAAATTTCTTATCCCTAATATGCCTATCATGCCATGCTTTCTGGCACACTTTCTCCTATTTTTGACTCCAACGTGCTATGGCCCGGCACTCATCTAGTTAAACCATGTTATCAATCCATTCTTCCAAAGCTTGCTCATCAGCTAGACCTCCAAATACCTTGCATAATGCGCATAGAAGGTAACATAAATTCTATAGGAAGAATAGCTTTCGCACCAAACACCAACTGAAAAGGTGTGGCTTTGTTCAATCTCTTATATGTTGTTTGGTAGGCCCAAAGTATAGCAGATACTTTTTCATCCCAATATTTTCATCCCACATCACAAATATTGGTCAATGTGTGGCTCAAAATCTTGTTGAAAGCCACGCTAGCCCATTTTCCTCGGGGTGATAGGGTGTAATCTTGTGGTGGGCAACCATAAACTCATCTAACAAGTAGTCTCATTTAAAAAATGGGTGCCCCTATCACCGGTTAAACTTAAAGAACATCTATACCGGTAAGAACATTTTCCCATAAGAACCTTGTTGTTGTAGTGTTAGGAATTAATAATATCTAATGCAGAATAATTCCTCAGAATCGCAATAATAAGAAGTATGAATAGAATTATAGAAATGAAAAGTGCACAACACGAAGACAATATTTAACATGGTTCACCCAATGTGGGCTACATCCACCAAGAACACTTGCTCAGATTTTATTACAAGCCAACAGTCTTCACAATTACAATAATCATATCTTGTTTAGAATCAAGCGCTCAACAAACCCTTCCAAATTCACACTTGAATTCACACACACTATTCACCTTCTCAAAACACACTCATAACAATCCTATTGTATGTCCATCTATTTATAAGTAAATCAATAGGTAGCCGAAGAGGTGGTTTTACAAAACAATGGGTACCAAAAAACCATGGGCCCAAAAATAGCCCATAACGGTTACCCATTACCCATGGGTTAATAAACCACCCATGAAAATTTGCTTCGGGGGCTTCACCCCCAAACCCCCTTGACCCGCTCACCGGCGAGCGGGACCACCATAAAAATATCCAAGTGTAACACATGGAAGGTGTACCAAACTCTAACATGAAAACAGGCTCCACAAACATAACAATCTCCCACTTGGAGACTGATTTCCACTGAGCAAGCTTCTCAACCCTTCACTGTCATCCGCGAAGGCCAACCAAAGCTGAACATAGCTTTAGTTTATCCCTTGTGACCACCTTGGTCATCATGTCTGCAGGATTCTGACTGGTATGAATCTTCTCCAACTTCAACTTATCTTCCTCCAAAGTTGTCTTGATGAAGTGATATCTCAACTGTATATGCTTTGTCCTAGAGTGGAAAGCAGAGTTCTTAGCTAGGTGTATAGCACTCTAACTATCACTATGTAGCTTACATTCCTCCTACTTATGCCCCAACTCCTCAAGCAATTGTTGTAACCAAATCATCTCTTTGCTTGCCTCTGTGGCAGCAACATACTCAACCTCTGTGGTTGACAAAGCCACCAGCTTCTGTAGTCGTGAAATCCAACTCACTGTTGTCCCACCTATAGTGTAAATATAACTTGTCATGTTCCTCCTGTTGTCTACATCTCCAGCCATGTCTGAATCTACATAACCATGTAAAGTGGTGTTTGATCCACTGTAGCACAAAATTGTCCCCATGGTCCCTCTCAAATACCGAAGGATCCACTTTACTACTTGTCAATGCTCTTTACTTGGATCACTCATAAATCTACTCACATCTCCCACTGCATGGGAAATATCGTGTCTAGTGCACACCATAGCATACATCAAGTCATCAACCGCTAATGAGTAAGGTACCTTGGACATCTGGTTTCTTTCTGCTTTGTCTTGGGACACTTTGCTCCTTTGATAACAAAAATGGCACGCCAAAAGAGTCCCAACCGATTTAGCATCCTACATGTTAAACTTATCCAATACCTTCTTAACATACTCTTCCTAAGATAAAGTCAGCTTTCATTCCTTCCTATCCCGAGTTATCCTCATACTAAGGATTTGTGTGGCTACCCCCAAATCCTTCATATCAAAGGATTCACTTAGTTGTTTCTTGAGTACTTTTATTTTCTGCATGTTTTTACCTGCAACCAACATGTCATCAACATACAAACACAGGATAATAGAACTTCCATCCTCAAATTTCTTTGTGTACATGCAATGGTCAGAATGACATCTAATATAACCTTGCTCCATCATGAAGCTATCAAACTTCTTATACCATTGATGTGGAGCTTGTTTCAGGCCATACAAGCTCTTCTTCAATTTGCACACCATCTCCTCTTTACCTTTGACTTCATATCCTTCTGGTTGCTGCATATATAGCTCCTCCTCCAAATCACCATGGAGAAATGTAGTCTTTACATCTAACTGTTCTAAGTGCAAGTCTTGTGCTCCCACTATTCCAAAAATAGTTCTGATAGAAGTCATTTTTACTACAGGAGAAAAAATCTCATCAAAATCTATACCTTGTTTCTGTGCAAACCCCTTGACCACCAACCGGGCCTTATATCTTTTCTTTCCTCCTTCTTCATCTTTAACTCTGTACACCCACTTGTTTTACAATGCTCTTTTTCCTTTCGGTAGCTTCACCAAATCCCAAGTCTGGTTCTCCATGAGAGACTTATGCTCCTTATCCATGGCTTGCTCCCACTTCTTACTGGCATCTACCTACATTGCTTCATCAAAGCTCTCTGGCTCTCCACTATCAGTGAGTAATAAATAATAAAGAGAAGGAGAAAACGTTCAAGTTCTTTTCTTAACCTAGAAGACCTCCTCACTGTAGGAGTTTAGGGTTCCTGTTGAGTAGGTTCCTAAACTAATTCATGGGTCATTGTCCCATCCGAAAGATCCTCTACCATTGCATATTCTTTCTTGGATTCTTCCTTGTTTTCCTACAACTATTGCTTATACATGACTTTCTCATTAAAGACCACATCCCTAGACCGAATGATTTTCTTGTCCTTAATACTCCAACATTTAAATCCAAAGTCATCACCACGATAACCAATAAAAGTGCATTTTTCTGATTTATCCTCTAGCTTGGTCCTATCATCCTTGTCAATATGAACAAACACCTCACATCCAAAGACTTAAGAAATGAGTAATATCATGTTAATACACAATAGAGTGTTAAGAATATTGTTTACATATCTTGTGCCAACTAAACTGCAATGTTTCTATATTTTTTTAAACAAGTGAATTCAAATTAGGACTTTTTTGTTACACACATCAATAACACTTAATTTGGAATAATACTTAACAAATAAATTGTAAGTACACTAAAAAAATATAAAATGACTTGTAATAAATCCCTCAAGACCATTTTTAATCATGTACATTTTGTCCCACTTTGGAGTGTGTCAACCACGTGCTTAAAATAAGAAAATTGATATAAGTCCACACTTGAATCTCTTGAAAAAAATGATCTTGCACCCAAGAAACTTCAAAACCATTATATAACATAACATCATATATCATATATCATAACAATAACATAACATCATATATCATATATATCATATGGATAATGGTCACATAATCAAGGCCATCAAATCAAATCAAACACGAATTAATATGATTATGAAAACATACATAGAAGTATATCATGTGCAATGAAATCAAATAAAACATAGAAGTAATATAGTTATGAAAAACAACATGGATATAATGTATCAAACTAAGTGTGCCACATGTATCTAAAAATATAAGTTCACAATGTATCAAACTAAGTGTGTCATACATATAGGACCACATGTAGTCACATAAGGCTATATACATGGACTATGAAGAATCATGAACTAGGACTAGATGACATATATATCTATACATCTAGGTCCTATGAACCTAATTATGAAACATCTTCCCTCTTTTTGCCCTACTATAAAAGCATGTCCATGACCTGTGGATGTATGGAGGGATATACCATTATGGATTTCATTTGTGTGGTCCTAGGCATCTCTAAGCAGGCCTATAACCTAGCCTGTAAATTCATAAAAATCAAGTTTTTAACACCCAATTTTTTAAAATACATTCAAAATTTAGAAACTTAGAATTTATAATGCATGTGAAATCTTATCGCAATCTCATGATCCCTATCAATTTGTTTTCGACGTGTTATAAGGTCAATGGTAGACTCACGAGGGGTAGGCTACATACAAATAAATAGTTCAAATTAAATATTTCATATAAAAATTTGATATTGTAGATAAGTAATAAGAAAATATTCCTCCAAAAGTTTACAAATTTGAAAAATTTTACCTAAGTTAGTGGATCTGCAGACACTTTGGAAACATCTACAATAGCCTCCACAATCTGCATATATGGAGGAGTCTCTCTAGCAATCATAAGCTATACAAAAACATATAGATCAATATTAATTGAAAACTATCTAGGAATGAGTATTAGCATGAGAAGAGGACTAGTATTATCATGATCTTAGAATAGGTATGAAGGTGATATCAGGTATGAATGAGATGTTTGAATGATCTTAGAAATTTCAGTAGGAATAAAGAAAATGACATCATTGAATGAAATCATGATGCAGGTACAATAATATTAAGTCATAAAAATGGTTATTAGAGATATTCAAGAAGTAATTCATTAAAGATGTGGAATGTATTTCCAGTATGTAGAACTTGGTTCTAGGTAGGTCACCAAGCTATATCCATTGTGTACATGAGAATGCAAATATAGAGAAACTTGATGAATAAAAGATATATAATATGAGATTAGGTGTATAGATTTGCATAGGAGTATTGGTGATAAACATGAACCAAAATACCCATGATATATTTAGAAATGTAGGTAACTTATCCCATATTGTCATGTCTCTTTGTTGTTTAGAGAGAAGAGGGTTAATAAAGAACATGCATAGAACTAACAATGGTTGCAAGGTCACTTATGCATACATCCTAAGAAGCTAAAAGAGATCCTCAGAGGCAAGGGATGATGGAGAAAGCATTAGAGATGGAGTTCTCTAGAAACATGTCTAGCATAGAGGTAAGTGTCCATGATCATGATAAAAGGAGAGTTTGTATATCTAGGAGAGTGTTAAACTTAACCCTTGCATCATAAGAGCTTAATGTTATGATCAAATTATACTAGCTAGAGTTATGGGATTGCAAACTACTAGAAAATTCCACAATTAGAAATAAAGTGTAAAGAGAAACTAACTCGTAAAAAATTCATGTGAGGCATACTAGTATCCTCAACGCCCGAGTAGATGATGACTGCAGAGGCTCTTGCGTATAAAATACAAACATATTAATATGTACATGTACACGTGAAACATTATACACAAACATTAAAAATGTGTATTTAATAATAAAAGTGAAATCAAATAAAATTTGAAATGTAAATAACTTGAAATTTACGTCACGTAACATGCCCAACTACGATGCAAGCATGTCGACACCAAATGTGTCCTTCATCGACTCTTGCTGTTTTAAAAAAATGTTTTTACATGTATGTACATAATGTAATCAAATAAATATATATTAAAATCTCAAATGAAATAAACTAATGTATATATATCTATATATATTATATTTATTTGACATTTACCTCGTGAAAGACCAAGATCATTCACACCACTCCAAAATATCTGCCATCATCTCTTATAGAGAAAAAAATCATGTGATCCAATGAAATGATGTCTCGCTTTGTAGTGCATATAACACCACATGATCCACGGTGGTGTGGTGTGCTAGAACCCGATGCCTCCACCAACATCACTAGATGCAATCTGGTCACTATCTTTGGTCGAGTGTTAGTGAGCTCTCTTAATGCATGTAGAGTGTCAATCTCCACAACCCCCTTCACTATAGGAGAGATAATTGAAGGCAGTGGGGGTTTTGGGGCATGGGGTATCCTTAGTTGACCAACATGTGCACCGGGCCTATTCTATGCAGAGCCACCTCCTTGCCCATAAAACTCAAAAAAATTTAAAATAATTTGGGACCTCATTATACACAAACTCACAATATAATTTATTCAAAAATAGAGAGGAACCTTATTGTTGTTGCATGGTGGATAATCATAAACCATCCACCATCGGTCCTAAGAACATTTCTTGGTTCGGTCATCGTGGAACTAACGGCTTGGGAACCCTTTGCAAGTAGTTGCGCGGGGGCATTAGTTCTCGGGTCGATAATAATGCACAAATGTAGGCTTTTGAATTTTTTTCTTTTACGGTCGCATGGGATAATTTATTAGCATACCACCACCTAAAATCACCTCTAAAAGTATTCCATTTGTCTATTTGATTGGTTACGGAGTCTACTTTGCCAACCAATGTTTGCAATGTGTTGGCTAAATTCATGCGAGATGGATTTGTGGCATGATTTTATCTTATTGTCTGAATAAGGTTCTCATTGGCAATTATTTTGTCGGATTCTTCCAATGATATCAACTTGTGATCATCTTTGGTTCCGTGGAGACCGAAGGAACAATAGGAGGCGTATCTACATTTGGAGGAGGGTTTTGAGGAATATTTAGGTGGTATACGGGATTACGAGCTTACCGAACAACTAAAAAAACAAATAAATGGTATATATAAACAAAAAATTGAAAAACCCATGATAATCACAAAAAACATTAAATGCAAGAAATTTGATGAAAATTAAGGGCTTACCTCTTCGTCTTGGCAACATTGTTGAAAATTTTGTGATCCAGAAGTCCGAAGAGAAATTTGTAGGGGGTATTTAAAGCTCAAGTGCCAACAATGGAGGAGAAATAAGCTTATTCAGAGGGGAATATGGGAGAAAATGAGAAGTCATGGGTCTGTTATTTTTGTCTCAGAGGATTGCAATCGTGGTTTATAACCGCGATCACAGTTTTAGGTTTAGAAAATTTCAAGCCTATAGAAAACAGTCCACGATCGCGGTTTTAAAACCATGATCACGGTACATGAATTTCAGGTTTTCATGTCCACTTTTTTGTCCACCAACTTGCTCCACTTACCCCAAAGCCTTGTTTTAACAAGAGAAAAGTCACTCCAAACATTGCACAAGGGTTTGATAAAAAAGGGTTAGCTCATATAGTTGAGGCACACCATATCTCACTACTATTACATCAGGTACATTCTATATTGTGCAGTTAGCCCTCTATCTTGGTGTCAAGAGAGATGAGGGCACACCTAAGGGGTTGGTTACCTATACACACATACACAAGTACCTAGGAGAACTACATAAGGCTTGATCCCACAATAAGGGTATGTAGTGTAACACTTGGATTGGTTCAATAACTAATAGTCTAACTTCCAAGGGTAGTCTAGCCTCTGTAGACAGAAATCACTACTTGGGTACATTTCTAGGTCCTAATCACATACTAATATTCATACGATTCCCAAGCAAGAAAACTAGTAATTGAAATCTATCTTTGGCCTCTTTTATGTATTTCTTATTTCCTCTTTGGTTTTACACACCCCATAACCTAGTTTTATATTCATTGCTTTATCTTTATTTACTCTGGACATCATCGACCAACCAGGACACCAACACCCGGTGACCTTGTTTCCTTTGTGTGCCCCGATCTCTTTGTATCTTGCTCACCCCTTTTAGACCTCTTTTATCTTTTGGGCATCTTGTTTTCTTATGGGTCGGCCTTTTAGCTATCAATTATGAAATTAAAACAAGGGAATCATATAAATACAAATATATGTGACCATAATAAAGGACCAAGATCTAAGCATCTACAATCACCACCTAAGGTTGCATCCAAAGGCATTATAAGAGCATCACAACATTCATCTAGCTATCATTCAAGGGACAAGGGATTTCATTTTTTTGCATAAAATTCATAGCAAGGGAAGTTCATTTTTACATCCACACATCTATCTACATTACTACATCTATCTATTTCTCACTATCAAGTGCATCTTTCACAAGAGCTTCCTACATGGAGTCCGAGATGTAGTGCAGTGTTTGGTTGTAAGTTCACTCTGTCGGGTAACCGATGGGGTCAATCTGACTCCCCATTTGCATTTTTTTCTTTTTAGGATTTAATGTGTTTTGGGGTTTTGTTGGAGGTCATTTGTTTTGCTGGTTACAGGTGAATTCTATAGATAAAGTGTGACACACATGAAATCAACATCGAAGGTTAGTGTTGGTTAAAAATTTGGTCTTTAGACTCAAGCAATATTTCGAGAGGACAATATTTCAAGGAGAAAACTACTTATTTACAAATATACAATCTAACAGTATCCATATGAGGATTTTGGTGTAAACAATGTTTCCATTTTAAGTTATTCTCAATACAGAAGATGAGAAAGGTATAGAGGCTTTAGAAGAGAAAAAGAAAACACTAGTTTTAATGAGTAAGACAAGTAAAGAGAGACAAAAAGTTAAATTTTTCACCTATCAAGAACATAAGTATTCTTCTTGGTCATACAATATCGATCACTATTGTCAAGAAAGAGAAGTGAAAAACGTAGAATTTTAAGATATAGAGACTGCTGAGAGATAATCATGTGATCGGATAAAAACTTAGTAGAACTCACACATAGAGTCCACACAAAAAAATAGGATGGGATCGAAGGCATGAAGGAATAGGAAGGCGTCGTGCGCGGAGGTGTAGAGTCAAACTTTTGGGACTTAGCCAATTTTGTAGATCAAGTCTATTTTTAGAGGTTGGTGTGCGAAACACACAAAGTGATGCCGAGACTTGCACACCACACTTTGTCTATATTTCGAGGATCATATCGAAGCACTCTTGCATGGAAGTAATCCAAGAATAGATTCATCACTCTAGTTAACTGTAAGTGATCTATAGATAACATACTTGCATGTATGGCTATAATTGTAAACGGTGCGTGGCTATTATTAGCATGTGACCTATTTTTGGCATAGTTAGCGGTGAAGGGAAAGTTCCCCACCCTATATATATTAGATGAATCACCTAGTTGATATACCATGTTGAAGGGTTAGAGATTCATGAGTGCATGAGATTGGATAATTGTAATAGATCCATGCGCGCATGACTATTATTGTATCAAGCCTCTGTATTGTTTTCATGTTTAATATATGAAGAATATTGGCCAAACCAAAGTGTCTTATATGTGTTATTATTTCATGCTATTGATTTCTTGATGATTTATACTTAAATCCATGCCTTTATAGATCAGTTCGGTATAACTATGTAATGATGGGTTAGTTTCTAACTATATGTCCTTATCGCTTCACCATGCTACCATCCTACTACAACAACCCTAAAGAGGGACCTAGTACCTTGGCACACTTCGGGTGAGTGCTCAACCTATGCTGAGTGATGTGCCAGTGCGACTAGGTGTTATCTGAGAATTCTAGGCTACATCATTGGTTTCGTTGTTGGGACCTCTTTTTCAGTTGTTTTCAGGATGGTTCGTGATGAATACATATTGGCTAACTTTGGTGAGCGTTGAAGAGTGGATTCATGATATGGAGGAAGAATATGCACGAAATTTTAGCATTGGATCCAGATTTAACACATGCACTTGGGTAGAGTAGAATTTGTATGACAGTTTGTACGAAAGCTTCTTTGCTATCTTTACCATAGAATTACACAAGTGGTTGATTTGCATATGTGTCTCGATCAGAATTTGAGGTATCGCACACTTGTTTGGACACAGGAGGAATTTCAAACACTATATGATGCTGACTTGATCTAGAATCGCATGGTAGATACCTGGTTTTGTGGTGTTCTAAACAACTATATTCTGGAGTATTCAATTTCGACTTATTCGTGCCCGGAGGTAGGCTGAGTTCCAGCGGTTCTATGGTATCCTAGAGGGAATTATTTTCAAGGTATTCCAATGGTGATCAAGATACTGATGATAACATTGAACTTGGAAGATAAGCCCATGACAAGTTAAAAATCTCCATGCGTGGGGGCAGGAACAAGATTGGTGAAAGATGGCAGATCTAGCGGCAACATGACAGAGGGAAGAGAGGTGGCTGAAGTATGATGAGGCACGTGAGAGGGAATTATGGAAGAAGCAAGAAGTTGTAGAATGGATGGTGTTGTGGAGAGAGATGGCTCGTGAAGGATTTGAGGCTCATGAGGATGAAGAAGAGCTAGAGCATCAGGAACTCCCCCATCTAGGAAAGCATGACAAACCCCTCTTCAGCCTCACATGGAAGTGTGCCAACAGATATGACCTAGGTTGTGGGCGCGCATCTAAGCCAATCTACTAACCTAGCCCTTTTGCTTGGTTTTCTAATATCTAGTACAACAGGTAAACAAAGTTTTCATTTAGGAAGTGAAAGAGTAGAAACAAGTCAAATGGTAAGTACATCAATGGCAGCATAGACAGCTTCATTATTCTTTGGGGGTACATTTTCAGGCTCATCATCTGCATAAAATATGAGTGTACCAAATGTGGGATTCACCTCTGGAATTGAGACTACTTAACAAAATGTAAGAGTCCAGATATAGTAACACTATCGGGACACGGGGGAGTGCATCTACGGGCCCTATCCTAAGTTCGGGACGAGGATCAAGAGGTATGGGTAGTTCTAGTTTCGATGGTTCGGTGGTTTTGGAGGTAGAGAAACCAAGGTGGTCAAGGCTCGTAGCAACCCCAGAACATTTATATGGAGATGTCTCTTAGTCTCCCAGAGTACAGAGGTATCGAGGATGCTACTGAACATATTCATATGTGTGAAATATTGTGGCACATGAAAGGTATCATGGCTTCTGAGTGCAAGGAAAGTCAATTTGCTACTACGTTACAGGCGCGTGTGCATAGCTGGTATAGGAAGTTTGATCCCAATCAAACTTGTATTGATTATGCAGCATTGAAAGATGCTTTCTTAAAAGAGTTCCATATCCTAGAGTTTGAGCAGAAGAGTATAAGCGCACTTAAGGATATAAAGCAAGGCACTACTAAAAGTGTACGTGAGTATGATGCCCATTTTAAAACACTTCTATCCAAACTCTCCTATGATATACATGCAAGTCAACATGCACAATGGTTTGTCGGGGGATTGATTACTCCATTTTGAAGAGCATTATCGCATAAGACTTATACCGACCACACGAAGCATTGGAAGTAGCTCTACGTGTTGAGTCAATGGGAGTATTGACACTAGAGTTAGTCCATTCTTAGAGGCCTAGATAATAGCTATGGCAAAATAGTTAGATAAATTATCAGCAAACTCAGCTCATGAGACGCGCTCAGGAATCAGTGTATAGATTGTGAAGTGCAAGGCAACACCAAGGATAGTTTCCCTCATGATTTGTACATTCACTTGCTATTAGACTATGAGATTTGCCATTTGAATCATGATGTTAGTCACTGCCCCTTACTACAACGCGTGATCAGGAAGAATGTATCCTCTTTTTGTAAAATTTATAGGTCCATGACCCATAATACTAAAGATTGTAGATTGATTGGCCAGATCCATGATGCCATTGATATTAGCGTGTGACATGCGAGTGTGGCTGATAGTTCTAAAGGAAAGAATGAGCATCAGGATAGGGATTATAATCAAGTGCGCTATGACAAGAATGATGGAATATTTGAAGGAGGTCATGGAAGAGGACAAGGATATCGAGGCGGATATGGAGGATGAGGCCGAGGTGGGGAAGAGGTGAATTTCCTTGAGGAACTTACTATACATGTGGCTCACCTGACCATTATAGGCGCAAATGCCCATAGAATATTTCCTGTTCATTTTGTGGAAAGGGGCATAGTTATGAAGAGTGTCCGGACTTGTATGAGCATCTCAGTAAGTAGCACAAGTAAGAAAACAAAGGCACAGGGATGGTTAGAATCCAGCGCGTGGTAGAGAATCAGTGGATGCCCAAGTTAACACTAGAACCCAAGGTAGTAATAGTCAAGATAACCACATGAGCTGAGGTGGCACATGTGAAAGAGGTATTGCAACAGAAGCCAACAATCACTAGGGAGGAGGTTTTGCATGCTAGGTATCCAGATCCAACTCATCAGAAAGAAGTCTATCAGGAAACTATAAAAGTCCTTACAAACCTTCAAGGTGAAATACAATGTTTGAAAGAGAAGTCTTGGAAGTTGGAGCATAAGGATACAAAAAAGGCCCCATCTGATATTGATGACATCAGAGAGGTATCTAGAATGTTGCACCAGGAGAATATTATTCCTTTATTGGGAAATTGGTTGAAGGGGAATAGTCCACGTGTGGGAGCCGATCTTGGAAGACAAATAATCCATGCAAATATCCCCCCGATAGCATTGACTATGACAAGGAGATCACTTTGAATGCTGTTGTGGATGGTTGGTTGTTGAGCAATATTTTGATTGACACAGTGTGGAAGTGAATGTACTTACATTGGATGCATAGGTACAAAACAAATGGGAGACCTCCATTGCAGCCATCATCTAATGTATTGTTCATGGCAAATAGAACAAAACCTACTCCCATAGGAGTTTTGAAGGATGCATCTATCACTATACTGAGGGGCCAAGTTCATAGGAGACTTTGAAGTGTTAGCACTTGC
Organism: Taxus wallichiana var. yunnanensis; assembly: GCA_018340775.1. Lineage (NCBI taxonomy): Eukaryota > Viridiplantae > Streptophyta > Pinopsida > Cupressales > Taxaceae > Taxus > Taxus wallichiana. Next base: position 735,852,932 of record CM031242.1, read on the forward strand.
GGAAGTAGATAGCTTCCTAGCTTTTCTTGGGCGCCCTTGGTGTTATGCAAACAATGCTGATTTGAGGTTTAACAAGGGGTATATCAACTTCGAGAACAAGGAGGAAAGGGTCATAATACCATTGACAGATGGGAAATCCATACCATATGTGGAACCTTTGAGTGAAGAGGACTTGAACAGAATTTATATATGTGTTATTCGGGACCCAAAGGTCAATGAGCCATCTAAGGAAGGAATCCTTCATTGGGAAGATTCTTAGTCAATCAATGACACTATCAGTATTACTTGTGATAATTGGGCTCATGGTACTTATGAATTGGTGGGGCATAAAGTTAAGTGCGTGGTTGATTACAAAAAGGGTTTTCTCTCTGTCTGATGTATAGGTCGCTCAGTACCCCGATATACTGGATCCGAAGATCTGGCTGGATTCTTGTAGGCCATGGAGGCAAATTGGGTTGACCAAATTAAAAGATGAGATATGTTATCATATACTTTACACAAGACAACAATGCGTTGGTGGGTGGTTCATAGGGATAATCTCTTGGAATGGGGAGAGATTAGGACCACCTTATCAACTAGGTTTTCAAGAAGTAATGCACCTACAAATATTTTCCCTTATCATGGTGATCAACCTATTCAACATCATATCCAGCAGTGTGAGAGACTCTGGATAGTAGGACAGGAAGCATTACCACCCTCACTTTGGGTGCATCGGTTTTATTCTACTCTATAAGGTTACATGCATGTTTGGTATGTATATGTTAAATTACATCACGACACTGGAAATTGGTAGAATTTGACTGCAGGATGATCCAAAATTTTGACTTCTTCTCATCTACACCACCAGTGAACAAGGATTTAAGATTTATCAAGCGCTTAACCATGGGAGATAGTGGGAAAGTGGAAGAAATTATTTAGGAATTATTTGGTGAGACAGAGACAGGGCGTGTTTTGAGGAAGAAGTAGATGATACCATACTACTTGAGCGCACTTCTCTGGAAAAAGACAAGGGGAAGTTGGTTTACATAATTGATGATGAGGAAGTTGAGCACTTGGAAGTTGATCATTCACATGGAGCACGTGAGGTGTTAGACAATGCGAGATGTAGATACACATGCATATCATGAACCTATGAAGACAACAAAGGTAAATATTGGCATAGAAGCTGAACCTAAGGAAGTGATAATTGGGGATTACTGGTCAGAGTCAGAAGTGGCAAAGATCATAGAGTTACTTGAGACTATGAGGACTTATTCCCAAGAGGATACCATGAACTTAAAGGCATGCATAAATCACTTGGAGAAATGAAGATAAAGCTTAAGGAAGGTGCGCGCCCTGTTAGGAAGAGACCTTATCGAATGAATCCCAATTTGCGCAAGAAAGTAAAGGAGGAAATTGAGAAGATGTTGAAATCTAGGATCATTCAACCATTGGATGAGTCTTAATGGGTCAATTCTATGGTGATAAGTATCAAAAGGATAGTAGGATTCAAATTTGTGTTGATTATAGAGAGTTGAATGCAACATGTGTTACAGATCCTTTCCTCTGCTTGTTCACGAGAGGAAATATTAGAAGGAGTGTCTAAGCACGAGATATATTCATTTACAGATGGGTTCTCAGGGTATCATCAGGTTAGGATTGCCCCGAAAGATCAAGAAAAGACCACCTTCACTCTTGAATGGGGAAGCTTTGCCTATCTTTGTGATGCCCTTTAGATTGAAGAATGCACTTGTTGTATTCTCAAAGATAGTGGTGTAAGCATTCAAGGATTTTATTCGAAACTTCTTGCAGGTCTATCTTGATGATTGGACCGTTTATGGGCTAATTAAGGATCATTGTGACAATTTGTGCTTAGTGTTTGAAAGATGTAGATAGTTGAGTATCTCGTTGAATATCAAGAAGTGCATCTTTGCTACTCCCTTTGGCATACTTTTAGGACACATAATCTGTAAGGAAGGATTTTTGGTTGATCCAGATAATGTTGCAGGTCATTTTAGGCTTGAAAAGCGTCGCCGGTCAAAGTGAGGTGCGCAAATTTTTGGGTCATACGGGTATTACATGAAGTTTATAAAAGGGCATGCCAAAGTTTTTACACCCTTAGAAGAATTACTCAAGGGAAAGGTACATTCTATTGGGGAGTCGTAGCAGGTGCACATTTGAGATACTCGAAGACGAAACTTACTACCACGCCTATCTTGCACTTTCCTTCATGGGATAAACCTTTTCTTGTTCACGTGGATGCCTCTGGCATGACCATTGGTGTTATCTTATCTCAACTTGGAGAAGGTATAGTTAATCATCCCATTTTTTTGCTAGTAGGAAGTTGACCCCTGCGAGCAATTATACCACTACGAGCGCGAGGCTTTTCCATGATATATACCTTGCATAAATTTCAACGATGTCATTGGCCACACCTTTGTGTTTTATACAAATCATATGGCATTGAATTATTTGGTGAACAACACCATCTTATAGGGGCACATATGTAGATGGATACTCTTATTTCAAGAGTTTGACTTTACAGTTGTGGTAAAACTAGGGAAAAGTAATTTTGGACCGGATCACTTATCTAGAGTTCAATCAGGTGAAGAAGCACAAACAATAGAAGAGACCATGCCTGATGCACAGTTGTATAGGTTACAATGCATGCCAATGGAATTAGAGGACATTGTTGTCTTCCTAAGGATGGGGATGGCACCAAAAGGCATGAGGTCTTTGGAGAAAAAACAACTTGCTATACGCGTGGCACCATTCATGTTAATCAGTGGTGACTTATACAAGTTAGGCAGAGATGAGGTGTTACGCCATTGTGTATTAGAGCATGAACGAAAGGATATAATGGAGGAAGCCCATGGTGGTATTGCAGGTGGCCACTATGCAGGTGATGCTACAACATGAAAGATCCTACTTGCTAGTTTGTGGTGGGAAACGTTGTATAAGGATTGTAAGGAGTATTGTAAGGCATGTGACCATTGTCAGCATCTAGGTCGACCAAGATAGAGGGATGAGATGCCTTTACGACCAATTACAAGTGTAGAACCCTTTAAGAAATGTGTGATAGAATTTGTAGGGCCTATTTCACCAGTGCGCATAGGACTGGATCGTGTTATATCATTACTTATACAGATTATCTTACAAGATGGGTAGAAGCGGCACTGCGAAGGACTATACAACGACTACATGTTATGTTTGTGGAGCTTGTTTTCATGTTAGAGTTTGGTACACCTTCCATGTGTTACACTCAGATATTTTTATGGCAGTCCCACTCACTAGTGAGGCGGGTCAAGGAGTTTGGGCGAAGCCCCGAAGCAAATTTTCATGGGTGGTTTATTAACCCATGGGTAATGGAGAAGTAACCGTTATGGGCTGTTTTTGGGCCCATGGTTTTAGTACCCATTTTTTTAAAACCACCTCTTCGGCTACCTATTGATGTACTTATAAATAGATGGACATACAATAGGATTGATATGAGTGTGTTTTGAGAAGGTGAATAGTGTGTGTGAATTCAAGTGTGAATTCGGGAGGGTTTGTTGAGCGCAGCTCCAAACAAGATCTGATTATTGTAATTGTGAAGACTGTTGGCTTGTAATAAAATTTGAGCAAGTGTTCTTGGTGGATGTAGCCCACATTGGGTGAACCACATTAAATATTGTCTTCGTGTTGTGTATTTTTCATTTATGTAATTCTATTCATACTTCTTATTATTGTAATTTTGAGGAATTATTCCACATTAGATATTATTAATTCCTAACAATTGGTATCAGAGCCTAGTTTGGTTTGCTGAAGTGTTGAATCACAGGGAAATTTTTAGCTTGAGTGGGAGCTATGACAGATGATGGAAGATCTAGGGTTGATAAATTCAATGGGCATAATTTCAGTCTTTGGAAGATGCGGATGTATGATTACCTTTATTAGAAGGATCTTTATACTCTGTTGTATGCGAGAAGGTGAATAAACCCTCGAGCATGACAGAGATGCGGAATGGGATTTTACGGATAGGAAGGAACTTGGGACAATCCAGTTATGTCTTACATCTTCGGTATTATTTAATGTTTCAAAGGAAAAGACTACAAAAGATCTAATGGATGCATTAGGAAGTTGTATGAAAAACCCTCTGCCTCTCTAGCAAGATATTTTTAATGAAAAAGTTATTTAATATGAAGATGTCGAGAATAGTTTAGTTGCATATCATTTAAATGATTTCAATCATTTGTGAATATGCTTGCTTGATTCTGATAGAATTTGATGAAGAAGTTAGGGCTTTTTAATTGTGCTCTTTACAGAAAGTTGGAATAGCCTAGTAATGGCGGTAAGCACTCGGTTCAGCTAACTCGAAGTTGAAGTTTGAGGATGTTGTAGGGGGTGATTCTAGCGAGGAAATGTGAAGAAAAAACTCAGGGAATCTTCTACTTCGGGAATGCTTTGACAGTGGAAACTAGAGGGAGACAGAAGAATAGAGGAAACCGTGAAAAATCGAAAGATCGGGCAAGGTCAAAATCCAAGAGCAAGATTGTATGTTGGAATTGTGGAAAGTCTAGGCATGCAAAGAAGGATTGTTGGGAGCTTTAGGATAAGAAGAAACAACAGGAAGAAAACAAGGAGGCAAATGTGGCATCGGGTAATGTATGCCAGGATGCTTTGATTCTTTCTTTGCATAATATTATTGAATCTTGGGTTTTAGATTCAGGGGCTTCTTTTCATGCTACTCCACATAGACATTATTTTGTTGATTATGTTCAAGGGGATTTTGGGCATGTTTTTCTTGGTGATGATGAGCCTTGCGGTATAGTTGGAAAAGGTTACTTCAGGTTAAGATGCGGAATGGGAATACATGGCTATTGAAGGATGTCAGACATGTGCCTACATTAAGGAGAAATTTTATATCGGCGGGGCAATTGGGAAGTGATGGTTGTACTGTGATATTTACAGATGACTCTTGGAAGGTTACCAAGGGTGCTCTTATGGTGGCAAGAGGTAAGAAGGTTGGAGCCTTGTATTTATCCACTGATAGTACTAATGATTGTAATCTTGTGGCTTCAGATGTAGATACAACATTATGGCACTATAGGCTCGGTCATATGAGCCATAAGGGCATGAACATCATAAAGAAGAATTTTCTGGATATACAAAAACATGTTTGGATTTATGTGAGAACTACATATATGGGAAACAGAAGCGAGTAAGGTTTCTCAAGGTTAGACCTACGAAGAAAGAGAGTAAGTTAGAGCTGGTACATTCTGATGTGTGGGGGCCAGCTCAGGTATCATCTCTTGGGGGTTCAAGTTATTATGTTACTTTTATTGATGATGCAACAAGGAAAGTTTGGGTTTATTGTATTAGAAACAAATATAATGTATTTGATAATTTTATTAAATGGGAAGCCTTGGTAGAGAATGAAACAAGTCTTAAGTTAAAATTTCCCAAGTCAGATAATGGAGGGGAGTATTACAGCAATGAATTTGATGATTATTATTCTAAGAATGGAATCCACAGGAAAAAGATGGTTCCAGGGAACCCCTTGCAGAATGGGGTGTCAAGAAAGGATGAATAAAATAATAATGGAACATGTTAGGAGCATGAGGATACATATAGGACTGCCTCTTTATTTTTGGGCGAAGCGGTGAGCACAACTATGTACTTGATAAACAGAGGACCCTCAAGTGCCTTGGATGGAGGCATACGAGGAGGCTTGATGTACATAAGAAAGTCGAATTACATGGTAATGTGTTTACCTTGTTGCAATCACATTGATGCGAGCCAACTAGTGACAAGTCATGCCCCGGATGTCATGGAAGTAAACTATCACCGCCAACACATCGATTGCGGGAGTATATGTCTTCGGTCTTGTATGGAAAACTCTAGGGAGGCCCGGTTTGGATTGAGACCACCCGATTTGGAGCTACGAACCCCTTCCCTATTAATCCCAATTCACGTTTTTAGAGGAAACTTATGACGATCACAACTTAGCACTCATTCATCCAAACTAAGAACAATCTGAGAAAAAAATTGAGTGAAGGAGTCCTCTAGTCGCATCCAATAATTCAAGGTCGTGACATTCCTTGAGCCTTCGTGGCATAATTGTTTACAAACTACCTTTTCTAGGTAGTCCTAGGAAATGAACGGAGGTGAGTAGTGATAAGTCATGCCTTGGGACATTGTGGCACTAAACCAAATGTGCCAAAATGTTTGAGTGGCTAGGTAAACACTAGCGGAGGTGTCGTTTTGATGCACGTTTCTTCTGGGATACTTCATTCCGGCGTAGTCCCTTAAGAGCCATGAGACCAAAAAACTGTTCAAATTCGATGGGTGATTATTCGAGTCTTCGTGGCACCTAGAGACATCTTGTGGGATCCTACACCTTGGCATAAGGACCCTCTATATTAGTATGTCTCGGTTTTTTCCATCTCCAATCGGTGCTCTCGCTGCCCTATTGTTTGCAAACACGTGAAATAGTGTAGTTTGAGCTAGTGCGAAGGTCACAAACGCCATATTTTGCGAACAGGTGAGTCGTGGCACCAAACAGCGAGAATGTGCCAACACATCATTGTGGCCAAGTAAATGTTAAAGGAGGCATCGTTTGATGCGAAAATGTTTTTGCTTCTAGGCTACTTCATTCGAATGTAGTCCCTTAAGAGCCCTGAGACCAAAAAATTGTTCAACTTTGATGGGTGATTACTCGGTCTCCATGGCACCTAAAGACGTCTCATTGGATCCTACACCTCAATGTAGGGACCCTCTATAATAGTATGTCTTAGTTTTTATGTCTTGAATCGGTGCTCTTGATGCCCTATTGTTTGCAAACACGTGAAATAGTGTAGTTTGAGCCAGTGTAAGGTTGTCAAACGCTATATTTTACAAATGGTGGGTCATGGCACCGAACCGATCGTGCTAAAAAAGCTGGGTGGCTAGGTAAACACTAGATGAGGTGTTGTTTTGGTGCGCGACAATTTCATTGCTTGAGCTACTTCATTCGGGTATAGTCCCTTAAGAGCCCTAAGACCAAAAACTATTCAACTTCGACGAGTGATTACTCGATCTCCGTGGCACCTAGAGACATCTTGTGGGATCCTAAATCTTGTCGTAGGGACACTCTACATAGCATGTATCTATTTTTTACGTCTTGAATCGGTTCTCTTGTTGTTATTGTTTTATGGCTTACGCGTGAAATAGTGCAGTTTGAGCTAGTGTAAGGTTGTCAAACACTATATTTTGTAAACAGTGGATCATGGCACCAAAATGAATGCTCCAACATGTCTAGGTTACTAGGTAAGCAAAAGAGGATGCATCATTTTTGTGTGTGAAAATTTTGTTATACAGGCTACTTTGTTCGGGCGTAGTCCCTTAAGAGCCCTAAGAACAAAAAACCATTCAACTTCGATGGGTGATTACTCAATCTCTGTGGCACCTAGAGACGTTTTGTGAAATCTTATGTCTTGGCGTAGGAATGCTCTATAATATTTTTTCTAATTTTTTTATGTCTCGAATCGGTGCTCTCGTTGCCCTATTGTTTGCAAATGCACAAAATAGTACAGTTTGAGCTAGTATAAGGTTGTCAAACACTATATTTTAAAAACGGTTGGTTGTGGCACCAAAATGGCTGCTCTAAAATGTCCATTTGGCTAGGTAAATGCTAGAGGAAGCATCGTTTTGGTGTGTGACAATGTTGTTTATGCAAATTCTACTTTCATTCGAGCATAGTCCTTTAAGAGCCCTCGGACCAAAACCTCTCAACTTCGCGAGTGATTACTCGGTCTCTGTGGCACCTAGAGACATATCGTCAGATCCTAAACCTTGGTGTAGGGACCCTCTACAATATGATGTCTCATTTTTTCTGTCTCCAATCGGTGCTCTCGGTGCCCCATTGTTTGCAAACATGAAATAGTGCAGTTTGAGCTAGTGTAAGGCTGTCAAACACTATATTTTGCAAATGGTGGGTCATGGTACCAAACCGACTACGCAAACACGTCTGAGTGGCTAGGTAAATGCTAAAGGAGGCATCTTTTTGGTGCATGACAATGTTGTTGCTTCCGGGTTGCTTCGTTCGGGTGTAGTCCCTTAAGAGCCTTGAGACCAAAAAATCGTTCAACTTCGACGGGTGATTACTCGGTCTCCATGGCACCTAGAGACATCTCATTAGATCTTACACCTCAGCATAGGGACCCTATACAATATACTATCTTAGTTTTTTTCATCTCCAATCGGTGCTCTCGCTGCCCTATTGTTTGCAAATGCATAAAAAAGTGCAGTTTGAGTCGGTGTAAAAATGTCAAACGCTATATTTTGCAAACGGTTGGTCGTGGCACCAAACCGACTACTCCAACACATCTGGGTGGTCGGGTAAACACTAGAGGAGGAATTTTTTAGTGTGTGACAATGTCGTTGCTTCGGGCTACTTCGTTCGGATGTAGTCCCTTAAGAGCCCTAAGACCAAAAAACCATTCAACTTCGACAGGTGATTACTCGGTCTTTGTGGCACTTAGAGATGTCTCGTTGGATCCTACACCTTGGCATAGGGACCTTATACAATATCATGTCTTAGTTTTTTCCATCTCCAATCGGTGCTCTCGTTACCCTTTTGTTTTGCAAACAAAGTGAAATAGTGCGATTTGAGTTAGTGTAAAGTTTATCAAACGCTATATTTTGGAAACTATGGGTCATGTCATTGAACCAAATGCTCCAACACATCCAGGTGGCTAGGTAAACAATAGAGGAGGTGTCATTTCGGTGTGTAATTTTTTTTCTTTTGGGCTACTTTGTTTAGGCGTAGTCCCTTAAGAGCCTTGAGACCAAAAACCGTTCAACTTCGACGAGTAATTACCTAGTCTTTGTGGCACCTAGAGATGTCTCATCGAGATCCTGGACCTTGGTGTAGGGACCCTCTACAATAGCATGTCTCATTTTTTTCTCCAATTGGTGCTCTCGCTTCCCTATTGTTTGTAAACACACGAAATAGTGCAGTTTGAGCCAGTGTAAGGTTGTCAAACGTTATATTTTTCAAATGGTGGGTGGTGGCCTTTGAACCGAATGTGCACACATGTAAGGATGGGCTTGTAAACACTTGGGGAGGAATTTTTTTGGTTCCTACACTCCCGGTGCTTCCTGACTACCTCCTCTGGAGCCAAGAACCCAATCCACGGGAACATAAACTGTTGTTAGTTACTTCTCTTTTCTTGTAAAACAATGAAAGCTTCTCTTAGCTTCGAGAATATAAAATTATCTACTAATAGTTCTAACCATGTGAAGGTGGAAAATTTTTGGTACCACAAACCCGCATAAAAATGTTAGTCAAAGAAATTTAAGTTGAATAAAAACTATATACTAGATATATACAAAATACACAAATTTAATAAAATATATGAACTTGAATGATCCGGTTGACAAATTTAAACACTTCAAACAAATTATATATACCGGATGAACATGTCTAAATTCATTCCAATGAACCATCAAGTCATGAAGGTGGAAACTTTTAAGGTACCACTAACTCCGCATAAAAGTGTTAAAGTCAAAGAAATTTAAGTTAAATCAAAACCATACTAGATATATACAAAATACACATATTTAATAAAATATATGAACTTGAATAGTTGACAAATTTAAACACTTCAAATAAATTATATATACCAGATGTGAGCAGCTAAATTCATTCCAATGAACCATCGAGATTGGATCTACTCTAAATAGCAGACAACATTGCTACATGATATGACTCTCAAACCTTCCAAAGAATCTTGTTATTAGGCCTTCCTCGATATCTATACAACTGAATTTTTATCGCTAGAACTAGATGCAAATATAAGAGTATTTTCCTATGTGTCTCAAAGTCTTCAAACACCTTAACAAAGGAATTTTTTAATGGATACCATCGAAGCCAAGTTCGATAAATACCATTGACCACAGTAGGGTACTCAATATCTTCGCCATCTATAATAGGAGAAGTAAACTTATTTCTTTCCTCGATGCTACGACATAAGAAATAGTATGTTACTTCTTCATTGTCTTCTGTTGTAATAAGCGTAGTGCCCACACTTTTTATGGCTCAGTAGCTTGTTTTTCTTTGCTCATAAACACGTTTTGATAGTGATTGGTTATATCTTGGACATTATTTTTAGATATTTGATCCTATTAGACATATGTGGACATTTAGGCGTATAGCGCCAATTTAGCTTAATTTCTATATTGTCACACTTTCTTATAATATCATGGATACTAATGGATATGATGCTATGTTTGGAACATAATTATAATAATAGATAGTTGTTGCATGTGGAATTACTGTGGGTATATGTCATGTATCATCTTGTCTAACTTTTGTAATATTAAGTATAGTTGTGCACGTTGTCACATCTTGATTTCAGAGTGGGATGTTAGGTTAGTTTAGAACACATTGATATCTTACTATGTCATTGAATTATCTTATATCGAGACAGTGCGGTTAATGTGTACAATGAGTGTGCAGGTGACAGGTTTACAGGAGAACGTGGGATTCAGGCCAGCTACTCAATCTTGCACAAGCAGCCCACGGGCTGAGTCCTAGCCATGTTTATTGTGTGAAGCCTTAGTATAGGAGATTATTATTTTGGGCACTATGAGTGACCCCAATTCTTGTAATGTATTGTGCTTTGAATTATTAATTTTGTTTAGGGTTGCTAGTGAAGTTGTAAACTTGTTTTGGGAGTTAATAACTCCTCTTTCATTTAAATTGTTGGTTATGTTTAATGTGTCACTTAATCACAAGGGTTTAGGGTCACATGTGAGACCCTTGGGTGGTCCCCACACCCTCTACCCTTGTGCCAAAAATGCAAAACCCGAAATTAGGGTATTTTGGGCATTTTTGGGGACCCCTTTGTAGCTTGGGAGTCCCCTAACATAAAAATGAGCCCTTGGACCCTACCTAATGGGTAGGGGGGCTTATTTTCAAGGCTAGAGGGAGTTTTCCCTCCCTTTTACCTCTTGTATAGTCACATCCATGTAAGGGATGTGGATTTGTGTGTTTATCAAAAGTTTCACTAATTTTGTCTTGCTAACATTTAAGGGAATTTGGGAGAAGAGGGCAAAAAGACAATTTTACCCTTTCTCTCTTTTGTTTTGACATCTTTGACCTTGATGAGGGAGAGGGGTGACACATGTCACCCCCTCATTTGTGAGGATGCTTGCTTGCTCCTCTTCAAATTCCCATTCATGGGAAAAGAGAGGGACTTTTTCTTTGGAATTTCTTGCTTGGATGCTTGGGTGATTTGGAGCTTGGGATTTGCTTGAGTCAAGAGTGGAGAAACTTGAAGTTGGGAAGATTTTTGGAGAGCTTTCCTTGAGGTAGGCTCTTATGTCTTATTGTTGTGTTGCTTTCTTTTAGTTGTTAGATTGATTGCTTGGAATTGTTAATTGTTGAATGTAGATTTTGGTTGCTTGCTTGTGTTTACTCCCTCCATCATATGGCATGATGGAGTTTTGGAGTGTGGGGGAAGAGAGAGGGAATTTTCCTCTCAATCCTCAAGGCTTGATGGACAAGCCTTGTAGGGTCTTAGTGTTTCCCCTCAATGGTTGAGGTGGGGAAGTTGATTCATTTAGCTTGAATCTCCTTCCCCATTCTTGGTAAGAAACCCCTTTGGGGTTTGAAAATCCTTCCAAGAAGGACTTGGAGAAAGGGAGGAGGAATAAGGATGGTTTTGGTTTGTAATTAGGAGCAATAAGGAGGGTTATGGAGTTTGTTGCTTTGTGTAAGAAATTTTAGAATAAAATTATTGGAGAACTTTCTCCTCTCTTCCCCATTTTGAGGATGAACATGGGTTCTCCTCCTTGTAATTTTGGAGTCTTGTTTTGTGTTGTCCTATTCTTGTGTGCTTGTATCATTGTTGGTTTACCCTCCATCTTGTGCAAGTTTTGGTTAGTTGCCCTCTTTCCCATGGGCTTGGGGGAGGCTAGCATGCATCCCAACCTTGGGAGAAGCATGTCATGATGCCTATGGTTGGGTGGAAAACAAGCTCTCTCTCCTTGGTTGTATTTCCCAAAGGCTTTTGAAGTGGATCTCAAGATGGTGTTGGTGGCATATTGGCCTCTCTTTGTTCTATCATTTTGTGGGAAGCATTGAAAATGCTAAAGTATGGTTTGGTGGAAACATCATTTGTTGTAAAATCTCCTTTGTATATTTGGAGATTATTCTTTTAAACTTGAGTAAGATTAAGTTGAGAAACCCCTTTTATCTTTTTGAAGGAGCTTTGTATTGTACCCTTCTTGAGTAGTTCCTTGTATCTTGAAGAAGCAATGTAAAGTGAATTTTGAACTTCTTGATAAGAAAGCTTGTGTTAGATGCTCTTTCCTTGTAAAAAAAAAAAAAAACTTGATGTAACTCTTGTTGTGATGAAAGGTTAAGTTCATCGGAAAATAAATATTATTTAGACTACATTTGAAAAGGTTTAAAGAATTTGAATGAGTTTTGTTCTTGTTTATCTCTGCAAAAACAAATAAATAAATGATACATAGGTATATTTCTTGTTGGTTATTCTATTTGGGGTGTAAATCTGAAATATGTTTTGTTTAAAACATTGGAAATGAAATATAATTTTTAGCATTGAATCTCATGAATGATATTAAATGGAAATACTTTCCTTCATGCCTTTCTTTTGTTTTGTTTTCTCTCCTTGTAATCGTGGTAAAATAAATAAAAGAAAAGAAAGTTTGAATTTTTTAGGAGAAGATTTAGAAGTTGTTTTATTAAGTACAAAAAAAAGGAAATTATTATGCCTATTAGCTGGTGATATATGTGGGTATATATATATATATATATATATATATATATATATATATATATATATATATATGTACTTATATGTATATATGTACTTATATGTATATATTTATTTAACTAGGTTGTTATTAAACTGTTTAATATGTATATTCATGTATTTAAGTTATCTATAAAATGTTTTTATATATATATTTAAATAAGATTTAAACAAAATTTAATAACCAAAAATATATATAAAATATATATATATATATATATATATATATATATATATATATATATATTATATAAATTCTTTTTCTCTAAAAAAATAAAAATAAAAAATGTATATAATACAAAGAAAGAATGTTAAAATTTCTTTTAAATTTAAAAAAAAATGTATTGGTGGGGGGTTCGGCCCCACCCCTACATATATTCAAACAAACAAAAAAAAAAGTGGCGGGCGAAGCGAGACCCCCACCCCGCCCGCACAGACCCAGACCCATGGGGGCGGCGCTGCCCCCACCCCACCATACTCTACCGCGCCCATCCGCCGATGGCGCCATCCTCCTCCCGGCCCGCCTGCACCACCCCTGTCGAGCCCAACCTGCTCCCCACGCGGCTTCCACTCTATTTACCTCCTACATGTTTCACGCCCCTCCCCGCGCCCGGCTCTGCTGCTGTCCCCACACATCCCCACCGGCACCACAATCGCCGCCCCTGCATTGTCCCCTTCTCCTCGCGGGCTCCTCCACCCCACAGGGCACCTCCCACTTTGCACAGACCACTCCAGCACCAAACCGCCGCCCTCTACCACCTCAGGCACGGCTCCATCCACATAATGGCGGTTTATTAAATCTGAGTTCTTCCTTCTGTAAATTTATACTTGGTTTCGTTTACATGTTTGCATATATAATTTTACTTGTATTTACAAATGGTATAATATTGACACCCACAACCAGATCTTCACCTGGTAGAAGAATATTAACTAAATAAAAGAAGAATAAACAAAGTTTAAAACCCTGGGTTCTCTCAAAAATCTTGCTGAAATGAAACAATCCTTGAGAAGAATCTCCTCCAACTAATCCTGTAATGCAAATAAACAAAAAAAAATCAAGAGTAAAATACAAGAGAAACTTGAGATCTCTTCATGACCATTCATGGCCTCTCCTAAAACCTGCAGATTTCAAAATGAAGAAAAAGAAAGGGAAAGAGTTAGAGATGTGCTAAGGAAAGTTAGGGAAAACTTAAATCTAGGGCTGAGATCTATTTTCATCCTAGGGTCCACAATTAACCCTACTCACTTTAGGTCATGGGTATTTAAAATGTGAATGGGAGATAAAATTTTAGGATGTGTGTGTGGGTAAACAAAATAAAAGGGGGAAATCTAATTAATTTAAAAGAGGTGTAGACTCCTTCTAGGGTGTCTCTAGTAACTTAATAGAAATTAAATAAATAAAATAATTTGGGGTTAGTGATTTAGAAATCGGGAAATCAATCTAGTTTAAAATGAATAATAATGGGAATCCGATTTGTATTTTAAGTATTCACTTCAAAAAAAAAAATTAGCGACTTATTGGACTGTTTTCCGGTGTCCCGAGGCGGGCATTACAATAATTTGTAAACACATGTCCTATAAAAAAGGTTTCAACTCAAATTTAAATTACATATTAATTTCAATGGACATAACTCAATACAAAAATTGTAAATAACCATTTACCTTGTCACACAAAAATTGAATTTTTCGTCAAATTCCTTGGATGTTGTTACTTCATCTAGAGAAACAAGTTGTAATGCTGTGGAGGTCGATAACCGGGAAGTGGAGTTAAAGGCCTATAAATCCATCCATCTATCCATTTGTGAATCACACTCAGCAAGAAAAATTTGATAAAAGATGCACAAAAACAAGCCAAATTTCTTGTCCATGTGGCCCACGAAGTAGCGTCGAGCTACAAAATGAGTGCATATCACTGGATCCTATGAGTGTCATCAATCCTCGAGTTAGCAATTTGTTGTTCCTCTATCAACCAAAAATATCTATGAACTGTGAAATTTTCTAGAGAACCTCGAGGCCATGTTGTCAATACATCATTCCACTATGCTCTTTACATCTTTTAATTTAGCACCATCTTTGTACTTGACTCTTCTCTTACAGATTTATTTTCACACATGCCCCTACACTTCATGCTCTCCTTTTCCATGTCCAACCTCAATGAAACTCCAAATATGTTGCACACCCATCTTGACATGCATCTTGCTCATCCATAAAAAAATTCACGCATTCTTAAACTGAGATGTGTAATTATTTGACCATATATATTTTTGATTGAAGTGGATGTCCCTATTAGACAAGTTTCCATAAAATAATTAGAAACACCCTTGCACAAATTTAGTAGAATGAGTACGATCATCACTGATATAAAATTGGTAGTCTCTTAAAAAAAAATGATCATTCTTTGTACTATTAAGATAATGTATAAATCCTATATGCACAAAAATGGCAACCTGTACTGAGTTGTAATATTGTGATTGAACCTCCATTTGTGGTTGGAATGTGTAATTCTCTACAAAATCAACCACTAAAATAATAATACCAATAGGAAATGTGTCCTTACATATCTTGAATTGTTCATCCAACCATCGAGCTTTGTGTGTATGCCAAACATACTCATAAACTATTTCATCCTTAAATTTTCTAATAAATTGAAAAACATGCATATGTTTTGTAACTAACTCACACCTTTTAAAATCCTTTCCATATTTCAATTGGTATGGTACTGATTTATATTTATCAAACTCAACTAAATTATGTCCTATTGCACCTCCAATTTTCTCATGGATGCAACTTTCCAATTTAGGTAATCCGTCGCACGTACTGCACACTTCCATCTAAACAATCCCGATTATAAAAAAATGTCCAACTTCTCTTTCACAAAATATCGTAGGAATAAAATCCCTTAAAGATATTGGTGGAACTTGAACACCACATTCTAATAACATAGTTTCATAATGAAAATCAAAATGAATATGTAAAAATTTAGCATAATACATCGCAAATTCAACATGTTACATACAACAACAAGTGGTGTGAGTGTTGTCCACTCAAAATTCCCCTGCTTTTAAGAAGTTGAAAATTTAAAATTTTGAGGTTAAGTGTCTTCTCTGTTATCCTGGCAATGTGAAAAGTCGAGAAATTGGAAAAAATCTACGTTTTTGGGTCATTTTGTGTGTTTTTCGGGCCTGTCGGACATTTTTGTCCCGCGTGTCCCAAGTTCAATTGGGCTCTCTGTTCCTCAATCAGCTGATTTACCCAAAGTTAGTCCTTTTCGGGCCCGACGAAACTTTTTGTCCCAAATGTCCCAAGTTAGTTTGGACCCTTTGTTCCCTTTTCGGCCGATTTGGTCAGTCGCGTACTCCGCGTACTTATGTCCCGCATGTCCCAAAAGCATTTGTGCGTCTTTTCCCCGCATCGTTGAATCGGCCGAGCCACGTACTTCACGCTTTCGCGTCCCTCGTGTCCCAAATGAACCAAGTGCCATTCATGCTAATTTTTCCCACTCTACCCGAATATCTTGCTTTTCAAATTGGTAGGTATGTATTTAATGCGCATTTATTGCCTTTCTCTCTCCTAAACGGCTATATAATGAGCAGCCCCCCTATGCATTTTGCACACTACTTTCATGCTATCTATTGCTCGAACCCTTGCAATCTAAATTCCTGTGCGCGTATCCATCCCCTCTACAATTCCATCCCAAGTCTAGCTTGCAGCTCTGCTCTCTGAATTACTATCAACATGAAGATCAAATTCCAGGGGCAGGAACAAGTCTCACCACTAGAGTCCGTCGTTCCCGATATCGGGGACAGTGAAGTTCGCCACCTTGACTTTGGTGATTTTTGGTCGAGGTTGACAGACACGAACCCTACACCAATGGCACCGATGATTCATGACAGCGGTCTAGCTTTCGCGGGCGGTTTCCCTATCTCGGTGCAATGTGCAGACACAGTGCTCACATGCGGGACTCATTTCAACCCTGATTCGAGCGAATTAACAAACATACATGGGGAGCTCATCGCCAAACTTGATGCTACCGCCATTGGCACTACACTGAGGATTCCAGAAATGGATAATGCCATAGTTGTCTCCCAGAATCAAGCACAGGCCCTTTTCAATCAAGACAGTGATAACTATAAGGCGCGGGTGGCGAAGTCCTGGCTTAAAAACCCTAAGAAGGGGGCATCTCATCTATCCAAGACTCTTTTCCATGCAGACTTTAATGAAGAATTGTCGATTTCATAATCCTACTGGCTCGGGTTATGGGCTTACCCTCTACTAATGAGTTCCATTTCTGGATGTGCCCGCTCATCAATATGGTGTGCGAGGGAACTCAAAATATCAACTAGGCAGAAATCATCAGTATGAACCTAGCGGAGCAGCTGTCCAATGTACAACAAACGAAGAAATTCTATATGACTTCGTATCTGATGTATACTCTGGCGGCATCAAGGCAATGGTTTGGCTTTTCTTACAATGACACCTGAGGATGATCCACGTGTATGCTTCTTTCATGATTCACCCAGAGACCAAAGAACCGTAATTTCCAAAGGGTGAATGATGCTTTCACCATGTACATGGTCAGACTTCTTGAGGGTGACACTGCTAGAAGATTTTCTGACAAAGCCATGAGTCTAATATCACACTACGGTGCTTATTTTATTCAATTCAAAAAATTTTCTTATGTCAAAGCTTCTTTGGCTCTGACAAGAGCACTCCTCTTAGGCTTCCTATGTTCTGCAGTGACAAGATGGCCTTGATAGAAGTATGCAGGCAATTGGAAAAATTGCATAGAACCTGCAGAGACAAGAAAATTACTGGTTTGCACTTCCCCATCTCTTTGGGAAACTACACTGCAAAACAGCCCTGGACGCACAGAATATAGAAAGAGCCCTAGCTCCCATTACTATCCATTTCTTCAAGCCCAGAACTTGCTTCGACTTGAAAAAGTTTATTGAGCAGAATATCAAGATAACCTATCATCATAGGGTAGACACAGAAGACTATTGGGCTGACTGTGCTGATGATTTTGAAGCCAGAAGGAGGCATTACGGCAGGTTTTCTCTGACAATTAATCCAAGAACTCGGCTTGTACCAAGTTCCTGAAGGACTCAAGGATGACAATTCAGATCTATACTCATATGAGTATGACAATGTGGTTAAGCACACTCCCTTGGAGGACTTGGATTGGTTCAAAAAGGAGAAAGATGATTTGGCTGATATCCTGGCTCCAGTCTTAGTCAAGACTAAGATCTGATTTGATAAGAAAGTCAGAGAGCTTAGGAGGCACTCAGGGGAATCCTCCTCTAAGGATGTTTCAACACCCAGGAGGGAAGCATCAACCCCAAGATCAGAAACACCTTTGCAAACCCCTCCTGCCTCGTCAGCCCAAGGACCTGTTGCCTCTACTCCTTCATCCACCCAGGTATATCAGAAGAAATTTAAAGAAGTTAAGAAGGATCCTGTGGAAGAAGATCCCTTGAGAAAGCATGCAGAATTGCCTTTAGGACCGTGAGAACATCATTGTTCTCAATGAAAGTGAAGAAAGTGAAGTGTCGGCTCCTACAAGTGCCCCCAAGCTCCAACGGATAAGGACAAAGAGTGCACGAGCACTTTGAGCTTCCAAGTACTATTGATTCCTCTGCACTAGTTGTCTCAAGCGCCCCACTCATGTCTCGGCTCGAGACAACAACAAAGGTCTGAAACCTTGGGCGCCATGATTTCTCTGTCTCTTGGTCCTCTTGCCCCTCCTACTTCTTCCTCCTCCTCTTTTGCATGGAGTGCAGCCTCTCGTCGGCATTAGAAATAGCTTACGGTGTGGTGAGGAAGATCAAGGTCTGGAGGAGGCTTGAGAGAATTGAAGAATAACTGGCAGAAGGGTGAGGCTTTCAAAACACTAGTTGTATCTGCTTTCAAAGATATACATTGTCATCTTCAGGATGAGACTTCTGGTGTGCCTCTCTCCTTGCAAGAAATCAAAGCTCAGTTCAGAGCTTTTGTCAAAGGTAACCTATTCAAGGAAAGCTCCATTTCCAAAGAAAAAATGAAGGAAATCTGCTCTCTTCAATCTGCCATTGAAGAAGCAAATAAGGATTATCATACTCATGTCGAGTTTGATAAGGAAATGGAGAAATGTCTCGGATTTTGGACCCAGTCTACAGCCAACACGTCAGTCCCTCGTGGCAGAGACATAGCCGAGGCGTTGAAGAGATTCAGACAGTGGATTTTAAATTCAGTGGGTCCCTCCCAGTCATAAGCACCTATCTTCTTCTCCTAATTCTTCTCTTCTCTTCCCATTCTTTCTCTCGAATTTATTGTAATAATTAGTTGGGGTATTGTGATTGGCAACCCTTTAACTAATCATTAGTTAAAAGAAGTAGTTACCGAGAGTAACTGATTTGTAAGCTATATAATGGCCTTTCCTCGCCATTTTGAAGGGGAGGAAGAACTTGGCTTATTTTCTGAAAGTGTAAATAAATCATAAAGAAATCAATACAGAAGGGCTTTTCATTCTTTATCTATCTGATTTCCTTTATCCCTAAGCTTTTCATTTAATCTTGTTAAGATCATTTGTCTGTATTATGTTAAGAAACTTTGTATTCTTGCAGATGTTATTTATAGAACTTTGTGTCTTTCAAATTTCATCTTACTAATATGATACCAATGATCTCGTTTCAATTCACTGTACCTTCGCATGCATAAGGAATTACTCTGTCATCTATAATTCTGAATGGTGCCTTTCTGCTCGTTCTCATATTCTCATTCCTCAGTCCTTTTGTAATTGATGATCCTTATAGAAAACACTTTCATAATATCCAAGTTCCACAAGAAAATCATGTTTTGTATATGTGTAAATAGGTTCATTTCTGAATAAGGGAACCTCTCCCATTAAAGAGGAGGGACTTCTTGTCCCCTGACTGTTGCTCTCCGTGAAGTCCTATTTGACGACCAACAGTTTTTGGTGACTCCGCTGGGATTCATATTCCAGTTTATTTATTGATCATCTTTTGATCTGGCGACTCCGTGTTTTACTCGAGGGAGAAGGGCCCTTGGTATTGAAGATTCTCAGTTTCATCTTTTGGAACAACAGGGTTTTCCTTTCCCTTCAGCAAGAAGAAATAGAAAGACTCGTTCAACAAGCACCCCACCTATCCAAGATAGAATCCCTACGGGTGTTATTCCTTCAGAGCCAATCAGTCCTAATCTTCGAGCTTTGATTCTTGCTGGTGTTGCAGTTCCTCTTCAAGTGGTTTTTCCAAGAATGGCGGTACCATTGCCATGGGGTCATCATGTCGGGCCCCTTGCTCTTCCTCGGCCTTTGCGCATGAGTTACCCAGAGAGGTAACCGTAATAACTTCCATAAATTCAAAGGTGATGGTAAAGTGCATCCTGATGAACACATCGCAGCCTTCATAGTTGCATGTGGGGTTCTGGGAGTTGAACATGAAGACGTCTCCGTAAGGCTTTTTGTTGAGACTTTACAAGATAATGCTGCTGATTGGTTCTATCACCTTCCGGCCGGTGCTATCACTAGCTGGGACACAATGAGAACTAGGTTTGAAAACCGTTTCAAACCAGCAGAAGACGTGCATGCCTTGCTAGCCCAAATTTCTCAAATAAAGAAGGATTCACAAGAGCCTATGAGAGAATTTGTGGCCCGATTCAACAGGTTGATTAACAAAATTCCACCAAATACTTGACCTGTAGATCAAATTCAAAAATGTTTCTTCCTAAATGCCCAATCACCTAAAGTTAGTTATGCACTGAGAAGGGCTAATCTCGCAACATTGGCTGAGGATCAAACTCTTGCTGTTAGTGTCGAAGATGATTTAATCATGTCAGGGAAGTTGAAAGAGACCCTTCTAAATCTAAGTCTGCTTCTTCTTCCTCTTCCACTCCTGGACCTAATACTGATCCATTGGTTCAAAAACTTGCAAATGATCTCATCGCCATTAAGAAACAATTGGCTCAGCATGCTCCCTATGCAGACGTTCCAAGGAGGAATTTTCAGCCCAGAAATCATTTGCCTGCTTCTCAAACAAGGCTAGCGCTTGAAGGACCTCCTATTAAAGTTCCTGTCAATGCAACTTGTGAAGTTGAGGAACCAGAGGATGAGGAGGTTAATGAAGATTGCGAGGAATTCGTTGAAGAGGTTGATGATGAAGCAGATGAACTTGAGGGATCTCGAGTTAATTTCTTCACCACTGAAGGCATTGATGATGGGGATGATTATGATGAAGTAGTAGCGGACATGAATAGCGAGTCATACACTGTCATGACTCGAGAGCAGACAAATCAGAGGGAGAAAGTGATGCAGCCTACCAAGAAATCTAAAGAGCAGCCGACAACTATCCCCGTAATTGCGAAAAGAGGATCTCCTATCCCCATTTCATCTACATCAAAGGTGAGTCCTGTCAATTCTGCTACTAAAGTTACTTCTTTTTCCCCTAAAATTGATAAACCTAAGATTTCAAGTGATGATAACCCGTCCACTTCTGGGTCTTTTGATATTATTGATCACCTAAAAAAGACTAAGGTTCAAATCTCAGAGGCTGAATATTATCAAACCCATCCCAAGGCTTTTGCTAAAATGATTCACTTTGTCAATTCCCATTCTAAAACTACCTCTAAAGGCCTTTTACCCACTCCTTCTTCTACACCACAACCTAATCTGATAGCCGTTGTCACCTCACCCAGTGACAAAATCAAACCATTCTATGTGACACTTCTTATAGCTGGTCATAGGCTCAGTAATTGTGTCATAGACTCAGGAGCATCAGATAATGTGATGCCTGCTAAAGTAGCTCATGCCTTAGGCTTGACTCTCACATGCACTTATGGATCTTGTTATTCTATGGAGAGTAAGGAAGTGCCCTTGGTCGGAAGAATTAAAGATGCACAAGTGGCTTTTCTTGGCTTTGCTGAGAAGAAAGTTTTGGCTACTATATTAGTAGCAGATATTCCTCCTTCATACGGGATGTTGCTAAGAAGAAATTTTTGTAAGGATGTGGGTGGAGAAATTCAAATGGATTGGTCACATGCCCTCATACCTATTAATGGACAAATGAAGAAGCTGCTGCCTGAGAAGCAGTCTGAGTATATTGTACAAAAATCTGATGATCCCAAAGCACAAATACTCTATGAGGATATGGGGCATGGCAACTACATGATTATGTCTCCTGAAGAAATCCAACTTCCCAAAGTCTCACCTAAAGATCCTAATGGTGTTTGGATATTAGAGTTTGATGGAAGTTGTTCCTCAGCTGGTTCTGGAGCTGGTGTCATATTGGTGTCGCCTGAAGGAAGCCTTCACCCTTTCTCATTCAAGTTACAATTTGAAAATACCAATAATACAGCAGAGTATGAGGCTCTCATTCTTGGACTCCAGGTGGCAAAAGAACAAGGTGTGAAGAATCTTCTAGCTCGTGGAGATGCGGAATTGATTGTAAAGCAAGTTAGAAACCTCTTTCAGGTAAAAATGGAAGGTTGAAACATTACAGGAATCAGGTTTGGGATTCCATTGAATTTCTTGATGCTTTCTCCATCGAAGCAGTACCTAGGGAAGAAAATACCAGGGCTGATTCATTAGCAGTCTCTGGGTCACTACTCATACCTCATCCTGACTTCTCTCAAGATAAGTTCACCATTGAGATGATCCATCGACCTAGTGTACCTGATAATACAAGTAACTGCAAGTTTTCAATGATGATCAACACTTGCTTTCTTTCTTAGAACTCAAGGATAATTTTGAACAGCTATACTTTGAAGGAAGTGATAACTTGCCCCGTGAAAGTGTGCCCTTTTCAGCCACCCAAGAAGAAGAAACGGATCAGGATGGATGTATCAAACTCAAGGGAAACAAGATCCCTAAAGGATTGGTGAGTTTAGAGGAACTGTTTGATAAACATGACAGGTATGTAAAGTCTAGAGCTTCTACTGGACCTCAACAATCAGCTGAATATGAAAAAATTAATATTGGGAGTTCTACTGACCCTAAGCTCATGAACATTGGAAAATGTTGCACACCCAATGAGAAGAAGAAAGTAATTGATCTTTTAAAGAGGTATAAGGATGTTCTTGCCTACTCCTATGAAGATTTAAAAGCTTTCCAACCTAAGGAGATGCAACATTTTATTCCTCTCAAACCTGGGATTAAGCCTTTTAAATAGAAGCAGAGGCAGTACAATCCTAAAATAGATGACACCATTTTTCAAGAAATACAGAAGTTGCTTTGAAAGCCAAAATCATTTTTCCTATCCATCATTCAACATGGATTGCCAATATTGTACCTGTTAGAAAGAAAAATGGTGAGATTCGTATCTGTGTTGACTTCAGGAATCTGAACCAAGCTTCCTTGAAAGATAATTATCCTCTACCTATGATGGATCAGGTCTTGCAAGTAGTAACGGGATCTGAAATGTTGTCTATGCTTGATGGATTTTCAGGATATAACCAGGTAGAAGTTAATACTGCAGATCAACACAAAACGGCTTTCACTACCCCTTAGGGTACCTTTGCTTACAAAAGGATGCCTTTTGGGCTCATTAATGCCGGTGCTACTTTTCAGAGGGCTATGGACTTGGCCTTTGGAAGTTTGAAAGGGAAGTGTATTGTTGTATACCTTGATGACTTGACTGTGTATTCTAAAACAAGGGCGGATCATTTTCATTTTGACAGAGAGACGATTACTGCTAAGATGTAGAGAACATGGGATCTCCTTGAATCCTAAGAAATCTATTTTTTGTGTCACAGAGGGGAAATTATTAGGGCACATTGTCTCCAAATATGGTATTAAAATCGATCCTGAGCGAGTTCAAGCTATTCAGCAAATTCCTCTTCCAAACAGTAAAAAGGGCGTGCACTCTTTCTTTGGTAAGATCAACTTTCTGAGAAGGTTCATCCCTGATTTTGCGGAGCTAACTCTGAATATTTCCCAAATGATGAAAGACAAGCAAACGTTTGGTTGGTCTCTTGAAGGGAAAGAAGCCTTTGAAGGTATTAAAAGAGCCATTGCTAAAACTCATGTTTTAGCATGTCCAGATTTCAACAAAGATTTCATTATCTATTGCTACGCCACAGATAACACCTTGGCTGCTGTTTTGACTCAAGAAGATTCTAATGAGCACGAACTCCCAATTGCATTTATGAGCTATATTTTGAAAGATCATGAGTTAAAATACACCATGATGGAAAAACATGCTTTTGCAGTGGTTAAAGTTGTCAAGCAGTTTCATTTTTACATTCTTAACTCTCACTCCATGGTGTTGGTACCAGATACAACTGTTAAGTCAATTCTCACATAGTAGGAATTTGGATCCAAGAGAGGGAACTGGGTGGCCAAGGTCCAAGAATATGATATTGACATCAAACCAACCAAGCTCGTCCGTGGAAAAGGCCTATGTGAACTCATCGCTGAAGGAGCTAGACATGAGTTACTGGAAGATAAAGTTGGTCTTCCTACCGTTCTGTTTCTTAGCTCAGTTGACGAATGGTATGCTGATATCACTCATTTTCTCACCTATGGGGAATGCCCCTCTCATTTGACTGCCAAAGAAAAGAGAGTTGTTAAACTAAGGTCAGTGCAATATGTTTTGTGGGAGAATGCCTTGTTTAGGCGTGGATTGGATGGAAGGTTTTTGAAATGTGTGGACAAGGAACAACGAGAAAAAGCTACTCTCAGCTTTTCATGATCAGGCATGTGGAGGGCACTACTCATCAACTGTTACTTACTCACAAGATTCTTCGTGGAGGATATTACTGGCCTACCTTGTTCAGAGATGCATCAAAGTGGGTTGATAAATGTGAGGCTTGTCAGACTTTCGTAGGTAGACCCAAGTTGGCCTCTTTGCCCCTGAAACCAGTTGTAATTGAAGAACCTTTTCAACAGTGGGGTTTGGATTTCATTGGAGCACTTAATCCCTCTTCTAGTGTTGGCCATACTCATGTATTAACTGCCACAGATTATTTCACCAAATGGGTAGAAGCCATTCCAGTAAAGTACTACTTCTGAAGTGGTATGCAGTTTCATCAAAGAAAACATCTTGGTAAGGTATGGTGTGCCAAACAAGATTGTGACAGACAATGCTTCCAATTTTTCTTCAACCGAGATGATGGATTTTTGCTATGGATATGGCATCTCCTTGGCTCACTCCTCAGATTACTATCCTCAGGGAAATGGACAAGCAGAATCTACTAATAAAAATCTGGTGACCATAATAAGGAAATTAGTCAATGAGTCCCAACGAAACTGGCACAAGAAACTCTATGATGCTCTTTGGGTAGATAGGATCACACCTAAGAGAGCCATTGGAATGTCTCCTTTTCAGGTGGTATATGGAGTAGAAGCTCAATTGCCAGTAACAGTGGAGCTGCCAGCCTTGCATCTAATGAAGGCCATTGAAGATACCAGTTTCAATGATGCTTTGGATAAGAGAATTATGTACCTTCACAAATTGAATGAGGACAGATTGGAAGTTGCTGATAGGATATCTGCTCACCAGCAGAAGGTAAAGGTCTTGTTTGATAAGAAAGCCAGGTTTAGAGATTTCCAAGTTGGAGACATCGTTTTACTATGGGATAAAAGGCATGAACCTCGTGGCAGCCATGGCAAGTTTGATTCCCTTTGGCTCGGACCTTTCAAGATCAGGCACTTTGCTGGTAAGAATTCTTTTTACCTTGATTATATGGATGGTTCTTCTCTCCCACTTCCTTATAGTGGGCAGTACCTGAAATTGTTCAAGTCATAGGTGATTAGGAAGTCCTGTGTATATTCTGTATAGCGTTTTGTTTTTCTTTCCCTTTGTTTTGGTGTGTTGTCCTCTGTATTGGTTTGTTTTTTGACTCCGTGGCCTAATGGATAAGGTACTGGTCTACTTCCCCGAGTTTTGTCTAAATTCTTGCCTTGTCTCATTCTTTGAATTTATGCCAAGTCATCCCCAGAAGGAGCCAGCTATTGTCCACTCAAAATTCCCCTACTTTTAAGAAGTTGAAAATTTAAAATTTTGAGGTTAAGTGTCTTCTCTGTTATCCTGGTAATGTGAAAAGTTGAGAAATTGGAAAAAATATGTGTTTTTGGGTCATTTTGTGTGTTTTTCGGGCCTGTCGGACATTTTTGTCCCGCGTGTCCCAAGTTCAATCGGGCTCTCTGTTCCCCGATCGGCCGATTTACCCGAAGTCAGTCCTTTTCGGGCCCGTCGGAACTTTTTGTCCCAAATGTCCCAAGTTAGTCCGGACCCTTTGTTCCCTTTTCGGCCGATTCGGCCGAGTCGCGTACTCCGCGTACTTATGTCCCGCATGTCCCAAAAGCATTTGTGCATCTTTTCCCCGCATCGTCCGAATCGGCCGAGCCGCGTACTTCACGCTTTCGCGTCCCTCGTGTCCCAAATGAACCAAGTGCCATTCGTGCTAATTTTTCCCACTCTACCCGAATATCTTGCTTTTCAAATTGGTAGGTATGTATTTAATGCACATTTATTGCCTTTCTCTCTCCTAAACGACTATATAATGAGCAGCCCCCTATGCGTTTTGCACACTGCTTTCATGCTATCTATTGCTCGAACCCTTGCGATCTAAATTCCTGTGCGCGTATCCATCCCCTCTGTAATTCCATCCCAAGTCTAGCTTGCAGCTCTGCTCTCTGAATTACTATCAACATGAAGATCAAATTCCAGGGGTAGGAACAAGTCTCACCACTAGAGTCCGCCATTCCCGATATCGGGACAGTGAAGTTCGCCACCTTGACTTTGGTGATTTTTGGTCGAGGTTGACAGACGCGAACCCTACACCAATGGCACAGATGATTCATGATAGCGGTCTGGCTTTCGCTGGCGGTTTCCCTATCTCGGTGCAATGTGCAGACACAGTGCTCGCATGCGGGGCTCATTTCAACCCTGATTCGAGTGAATTAACAAACATACACGGGGAGCTCATCGCCAAACTTGATGCTGCCACCATTGGCACTGCACTGAGGATTCCAGAAATGGATAATGCCATAGTTGTCTCCCAGAATCAAGCACATGCCCTTTTCAATCAAGACAGTGATAACTATAAGGCGCGGGTGGCGAAGTCCTGGCTTAAAAACCCTAAGAAGGGGGCATCTCATCTATCCAAGACTCTTTTCCATGTGCAGACTTTAATGAAGAATTGTCGGATTTCATAATCCTACTGGCTCGGGTTATGGGCTTACCCTCTACTAATGAGTTCCATTTCTGGATGTGCCCGCTCATCAATATGGTGTGTGAGGGAACTCAAAATATCAACTGGGCAGAAATCATCAGTATGAACCTAGTGGAGCAGCTGTCCAATGTACAACAAATGAAGAAATTCTATATGACTTCGTATCTGATGTATACTCTAGCGGCATCAAGGCAATGGTTTGGCTTTTCTTACATTGACGCCCACAAGGATGATCCTGTGTATGCTTACTGCTTGCAGTTCACCCTAGAGACCAGCAATCGTAATTTCCGAAGGGTGAATGATGCTTTCACCATGTACATGGTCAGACTTCTTGAGGGTGACACTGCTAGAAGATTTTCTGACGAAGCCATGAGTCTAATATCGCACTACGGTGCTTATTTTATTCAATTCAGAAAATTTTCTTATATCAGGCTTGCTGGCTACGAGAGCACTCCTCTTAGGCTTCCTATGTTCTGCAGTGACAAGATGGCCTTGATAGAAGTATGCAGGCAATTGGAAAAATTGCATAGAACCTGCAGAGACAAGAAAATTACTGGTTTGCACTTCCCCATCTCTTTGGGAAACTACACCTGCAAAACAGCCCTAGACGCACAGAATATAGAAAGAGCCCTGGCTCCCATTACTGTCCATTTCTTCAAGCCCAGAACTTGCTTCGACTTGAAAAAGTTTATTGAGCAGAATATCAAGATAACCTATCATCATAGGGTAGACACAGAAGACTATTGGGCTGACTGTGCTGATGATTTTGAAGCCAGAAGGAGGCATTACGGCAGGTTTTCTCTGCAATTAATCCAAGAACTCGGCTTGTACCAAGTTCCTGAAGGACTCAAGGATGACAATTCAGATCTATACTCATATGAGTATGACAATGTGGTCAAGCACACTCCCTTGGAGGACTTGGATTGGTTCAAAAAGGAGAAAGATGATTTGGCTGAGATCCTGGCTCCAGTCTTAGTCAGGACTAAGATCTGGTTTGATAAAAAAGTCTGAGAGCTTAGGAGGCACTCAGGGGAATCCTCCTCCAAGGATGTTTCAACACCCAGGAGGGAAGCATCAACCCCCAGATCAGAAACACCTGTGCAAACCCCTCCTGCCTCGTCAGCCCAAGGACCTGCAGCCTCTACTCCTTCTTCATCCACCCAGGTATATCAGAAGAAATTCAAAGAAGTTAAGAAGGAGCCTGTGGAAGAAGATCCCCTGAGAAAGCATGCAGAATTGCCTTTGGGACCAGAGAACATCATTGTTCTCAGTGAAAGTGAAGAAAGTGAAGTGCCAGCTCCTACAAGTGCCCCTGAAGCTCCAACGGATAAGGACAAAGAGGTACAGAGCACTGAGCTTCCAAGTACTATTGATTCCTCTGCACCAGTTGTCTCAAGCGCCCCACTCATGTCTCAACTCGAGACAACAACAGTGCAAACCTTGGGTGCCATGAGTTCTCTGTCTCTTGGTCCTCTTGCCCCTCCTGCTTCTTCCTCCTCCTCTTTTGCATGGGTGCAGCCTCTCGTCGATAGTAGGAAGAGAAAGTCTTCCTCTCGGAGCTCAGGACCAAATTTTGATGTTGTGGCAGCCTTGTTAGGCACTACTCCTCCTTCTCGTGCCAAAAATCCAAAATTACCTCCAGGATAGTGTCTGATGCTTAGGGCCAGCAATTCCTGGAAATAGCTAAGCCTACTGTAGATAAACCAGAGCAGGATTTGTAGGCATCTGACCTGGAACTCTCAAGAATTCCTATGGGAGAGTCTACCCCTGAAGGTGAGATCCACAATCTCCAGGAGACAGTCACAAGAGTCATTGGGAGGGTAGAGAAAGGGCAGCAAACCATAGAACAGTTGGAAGAACAAGCCCAAATTCTTACAGGTTTCATCAAATCTCTTTTGTCCAAGGACAAAGTTTTGGACCCTACCCCATTGACTACTCTTCCACCACCTATGATTTTGAGCCAAGATGAGGTATAGAGTATTAAAGATATGCACAAGTATTCCATCTATGGCAGAGCTATGGAGGCCATGGTGGAAGATATGCTTGTTGCAGGATTGAACTTCATCGATGAAGCTTTCAAACTCCATGGAAAGGTGAACAACTTGCAACAGAAGCTCTCCTCCACTATTGGGATCATAGATAAAGAGCTTAAACTTTGGAGCAGTTGCATAGTAGACCTCCGCCTCATGGGACAAATAGATGAAAACATTTTATTGGCGAGTAAGGTTTTTGATGATGCAAAGGATAATCATCAAAGTCCTGGTTTACAGCGTGGAGTGGAAGATCAAGGTCCTGGAGGAGGCTTCGGGAGAATTGAAGAATAGCTGGCAGAAGGGTGAGGCTTTCAAACACTAGTTGTATCTCACTTTCAAAGATATACATTTTCATCTTCAGGATGAGACTTCAGTGTGCCTCTCTCCTTGCAAGAAATCAAAGCTCAGTTCAAAGTTTTTGTCAAAGGTAACCTGTTCAAGGAAATCCCCATTTCCAAAGAAAAAATGAAGGAAATCTACTCTCTTCAATCTAACATTGAAGAAGCAAATAAGGATTATCATACTCATGTCGAGTTTGATAAGGAAATGGAGAAATGTCTCGATTTTGGACCCAGTCTACAGCCAACACGTCAGTCCCTCGTGGCAGAGACATAGCCGAGGCGTTGAAGAGATTCAGACAGCGGATTTTAAAGTCAGTGGGTCCCTCCCAGTCATAAGCACCTATCTTCTTCTCCTAATTCTTCTCTTCTCTTCCCATTCTTTCTCTCGAACTTATTGTAATAATTAGTTGGGGTATTGCGATTGGAAACCCTTTAACTAATCATTAGTTAAAAGAAGTAGTTACTGAGAGTAACTGATTTGTAAGCTATATAATGGCCTTTCCTCGCCATTTTGAAGGGAGGAAGAACTTGGATTCTTTTCTGAAAGTGTAAATAAATCATAAAGAAATCAATACAGAAGGGCTTTTCATTCTTTGTCTATCTGATTTCCTTTATCCGTAAGCTTTTCATTTAATCTTGTTAAGATCATTTGTATGTATTATGTTAAGAAAATTTGTATTCTTTGCAAATGTTATTTATAGAACTTTGGGTCTTTCAAATTTCATCTTACTAATATGATACCAATGATCTCGTTTCAATTCAATGTACCTTCGCATGCATAAGGAATTACTCATCATCTATAATTCTGAATGGTGCCTTTACGCTTTCGTTCTCATATTCTCATTCCTCAGTCCTTTTGTAATTGATGATCCTTATAGAAAACACTTTCATAATATCCAAGTTCCACAAGAAAATCATGTTTTGTATATGTGTAAATAGGTTCGTTTCTGAATAAGGGAACCTCTCCCATTAAAGAGGAGGGACTTCTTGTCCCCTGACTATTGCTCTCCGTGAAGTCCTATTTGACGACCAACAACGAGCATGGCTGATTTTCACATAGAATGGTTTCAACATTTCAAAAAAATGTTGACTAATTTTAATTTATAGATGCTCCTGTTCAAACTTATGAAAATTTTGAGTTTGTGTCATATCTAAGAAATGCTTTGGATGTGGTTCGTGATTAATAGAACCAACTCTCTATTTTACATCTCTTGATAGCAACTTCTCTTATAACATCAAATATATATTTTTCCTTACATGGTGCTCTAGCATAAAATTCCCAAAAATTGGTGTTATTTAGTGATTGAAGGATATTACATCTTTCAATTGCTTTCATTAGAGTTTTTCGATTAACTTTCAACATTCTACTTGTTTGTGTAATCAAATGTTATGTTTTTTAATTCACTTACAACACTAGTAGCAAGTACATGACACACAATATTACTATCCCTTGTGCGTCTCTTGACACCAATAGTGTGATATGCATCATGAAGGTTTTCAATTAATCAGTAGAGGTTTGACCACGTATATTAGATGTTGTCGATCCTAAGGTGTTTAATGTATGTATCATTTTATTCAATTTCATTAAACTAACTAATTATTGATATCTTTAGGAATTATTTAAAATTTTAAAGTTTTGATTTATCGTTCGGAAAGTTTATCAAACATTGGTTTCAAAATGTTCTCATAAATTTCAATAAAATAATTAGGTCTCTTATGTAAAATCCTATGAGGTGTTTATGTCAAATTTTTCTTGCCTACCATTTTAACTCGAATTTCTGATTCACATTTTCATTGTCTCCTTCAATTTCAACATCACTACATCACGAGTATTTAATTCTTCTTTAACATTCACATTAAAAACATCTTCATCATGAGTATTTAATTCATCTTCAACATTGTCAGTAGAAATATTATTTGGTTCCTCATTACTTACAATAGTAAGGGTTGAAGATGAACCTCTTCTTGATTCACGAAAATTCTGCATTCGCTCAACATTTTGAAATCATTTTTCCTCTAATTAAATGGTTTTTTTTTTACGTATTTACTTCCTTTTTGATTGTTTCTTGTCTCCCATGATGTTTTTCTTTTGGTGATAAGAAAAATGTGCGTAAAGTGACATAATTTTGCAATAATTAAATAAAGTATGGCCAAACAGTAAAAATCACAAGGTAATTGAAACTTTGGGATATGTGTAAATATGATTAAATAACCATAATCGTGCTTTATAAAGCGTGATCATGGTTCTATATGTATCATCAAATCCGACCCTCAAGGCTCGAGATATCTTCTTTTTCCCCAACCAGAGCTATGGGAGGTCATTATGGCATGTAAGAGGTCAAAAACTTTAAATGTTCTCTTCCATGGACTTGAACCATGCTGAAAATTTGAAAACGTCTCACAAAAATGGTATCATCACGTAGGGGAGACTATTAGCTTCGTAGAAATATTGATTTTAAAGTGAATATAATAAGATAAATATCATTTCATAATTTTTTATTAATAGTAGATCTTTAAGACATTTTTTCTGTGAATGTTCATGTCTACATTTAAGACTGCAACTTTTGTTTCGCTTATCAAAATGTGATAAAACATATACCATCCCAAACATGGCAAAATTCTATACACGTTAAAAAAATTATTTGATTTCGATATTTTTTGATATAGTTATGGTAGGCAAACGGAAAGTGCTCCATTTTCTAAAAATTTCATACCACTTTCACGGAAAAAATCATTAAAAAAATATTTCTCCAAAAAATACAAAATAAAATCCATCCCAAGATAGACAACATCTAACTTTTCACCAAAGGAAAAAAATAACAAGATTTGGTCATCCAAATCATGGGAAAACAAACTACAATCTTACAGGGTTTTTTTTTAAAAAACCAAGTCATATAATTTTGAGTGTTTGATATAGCTAAACTTGTTTGTTTTTAAAAAACATTAGTAGTTTAGAAACTAGATTCCGGATGCTACGATTCATTTTATTTTATTTTTCTAATTTGAGTGTGAGTATTGCTAATAATCCCTACAAATTGAGATTTCATTGTATTTGTAATATGACGTCCACTTATGACCCCTTTTTGGTCCACTAACTTGTTGCACTTACCCTTTGTGACCTTTATTTTCTTGGAAATGGAGGAAGCTAGACTCTTTTGACCTATTTGAGTGCTTCAAAATTTTAATATGGACCATTCTAGATTATGTGCAATTGATTTGGGGAGATTTAGGAACCCTTTGAGTGTTTAGGAGAATAATTTGCAATAGTAGCCTATGAGAGTTTCAAGTGAGTTATAAGTTGAGAATGAATTGCTTTTATAGCCTTTCATAGGTGAATAATTCTAATAAGGCAGACCACTAGGAAGATGAAATGACATGAAGAAAGATTTTAAATTAAAATTGCGGTTAGTGAATGTGAAGGGGTGGGACCATACATTGGCCAAGACCGGACCTTACATCCCACCCTTACTATATGGTTTGAATCGGAGAAAAAAACTAAAATTGAAAATTGTGCCATGAACATCAAATGATGTATGTTGCTTTGATTAAATAATAATCTCATAATCGATGACAAATTAGAGTGTAAAGATAAGTAAGTTGTAGAAGAGCTAGAGAGATGAGGAGATTGGATTCTAAATGTGAGTATTTGTCTTAGCAAGGGAACATGGTCAAACTTGGCATTGCACAAGGACAAGTTATTAAATTTTAGTGTCTATAGATGGTAAGACCTATCCATGACAACATATTTGTGCCTTCATGGCCTATTGTATGGAATACATATGTAATGATATACTTAAAAATTAACAATAACCTCACTCACGATACCATAAAAGGAACAATAACCAAAGCAACAAGGCAAGGAAAAAAACTCCAGAGTGTCACAATCCAAGAAAAGCCAAGGTAACAAGGCAAGGACACAAAACCTGAAGAAGCAAGATCAACACCACACCCTCCCATACTACTTGAATGGGTGGAGTGATGCTACAAATCTATATGAGTTGTCAAAAAAACTACTCGAACACTAACAAACTAACACTGGAATGCACGAATAGATCCCCCACAAGAGATATCATTGTTAACATGTCAAAAGTGTCGAAAATATAGATACAAAATCTCTCAACAAACAAGAGAGATACACTACACATGCTAAAGAAATAATGCTCAAAACAATAAGCATTACAATGCATAAGGTATAGAAATTGGAGCAAGAGGTCGAATGGTGGAGGAGCCACGCCTATAGAGTCCTCTCAAAAATGCCTATGTCATCACCACGACTAATCGAGATATCCACCCCAAATCAACACGGATGGATGAAAAAGATGTTTGCATATGACTTGGTGTAAAATGCACAATGGGTGCATGCAAAATAATATCGAGAATGTGTGTCGGAGTTGATCATGTATGACACCTGAAATCTCGGAGTTTCTCAATCCCGAGTGAAGGTGCGAACTCATGTGTTTCTCATGATCCTCAGAAATAGGTGAGCGAAAAACAATAGGAGCTTTGTCAATGTGTGATCCCAATGAAGTATCTTCTCAAAAATCAAAGTCATGGCGAGAATGCCACTTAACATGTGGAATAGGGGAAACAATACCCTATGAATGTCTCAAATACCTCCCCGAGTGAAATCTATAAAACAGCAGAGCATGCGAATCCCAATGTAGTGGTATGCTTCTCAAAGGAGCCATGCATATGAGTAGAAGTAGGACACACAACATTTGTTACTCAAATAGGCACGAGATGTGGAAAAGCATGCAGTAACAAGGCTCATAGGCTTACGAGCATCAATATCAGTAACAGGCTCAAAGAATGGCATATCAATGTCAGTGGGTACAAAAGCAACAGCTGCAAGTGGACTAGGATCCTGGACATGGTTATCCACAATATCCTTATCGTGAATGAGTGATTGTAGAAGAGAATTTCACTTCTTGAGTGATCTATTTTCTTCCACAAATTTTACAATATCCTCTTGAAGTCCACACACTTTAGATAAAATCATATCATTCTCAAAATCCATGATAGATACAAGAATGTAACTCCCAAAAGTTTAGGACGTCGGGCTCAACCGAAATTGCGTCCACAATTGATTACAACACTCCTCCATATTTGACACTTTATAATGAGTGCGTGTTACAATATGGCACTTTATAATTATATTATAATTCTCAAAAATAAATATTTCCAATGGAAAGAGCACAAAAAAAAGTACTTTTGCAAAAAATGGCACTCAAAACCGAGTTACCGATCAAAAGATACAAGCTTTTCAATATTATGTTCTGTTATTTATTTTAGTTACCACTAAAACAAAATAAAATGCTCTTACCACACAAATAAAATGAAAGGAGGCTGGAGTTAAGCACCTAATCACAAGATTTAAGCCCTCATACAACCATACCATATGACCAAGGGCTAAGGATTTTAATGGATTTACTGATCAATCTTAGGGTTTTACCACCTTCTGGATCCAATGGAAGCCTCTATTTTACATAAAACCATGTGCAACAACAAAATACGACCAAATCCCAAATACATGAATATACAAAGAATTTATTTACAAAATAAAACTTACAGACAGATGTCAATAGCAATCTCCTACTCTAATACCATAAAAGGAATGATAACCAGATCGTACCAAGCCAAGAACACAAATGTTAATCAAACACCACGATCTATAAGATGAAAGCAATTCGCTAGAATAACTTTACATAAAACCTTTGCAAACAAATGAGCAATAATATCATATATTATTATGGAACTCAATGAAATACAATGAGAATGGGCCTTGCTTATATAGCAAGGAATAACAATCTAAGAACCAGTCAAGGTCATAGATCCAAGCCATAAATCAAGGAAATAACTAGTCATCAAAGAACTAGTCATGACCATAGATTTAGGAGAGAACTAGACATCAAGGATCTAGTCAATACCATAGATCAAGGAAAGAACTATACCTAACAACTAGATAATATCTCCTAATATCTAAATAAGATAAAAGAAATATCCACACAAATAAGTGGGTGAGGATAAATACAATGAAGGTAAATAAAGTACCTAGTGAACATGAGCTAAGGTAAATCATACGTGGCACACCTATTTACAAAACAGATTGATCGAATTATGTTTGGTTTTTTTTCTTACACTTTCAAATCATTCGTTGTGATCTCCTTGTATGGAGCTATTCTGGTGAAGCCCAGTGTCAGTTGTTTTTGAGTTTTGTGATCAAGAAATGGATTCAGACCATAGTACACACCAAAATTCTTCAACATTATATGATTTTTTTGAGCCGAGCTTCTTGGGATACCTTGCAGCGAGTTTTTACTCTCTTTATTTTGTTGTTACTCGTTTTGGGTACCTTGTGGTGTCCTTTTTTTCCCAGTTATTTTACATGAGTACCTCATTAGGCCTAGTTTTCGGGACTCATATTGTGGACATGACACTTCTATTTTGGCCCCTCGCTTCACTTGGTGGGGTGTTAGAGTAGGTATTTACCGTGTTTCACTTTGGGTTAGCATGCAGTATGAAACTTGCTGGAAAACACAGTAACCAACATCAATTATGGAGGGACTAACATCAGTCACCAATGAGCGAAGATCGGTCAAGCAAGGAGGAACCAACATCGCTTAAGGCTAACCGGTGTCAGCTTACTTGTGTGTAGATGTTTTAATTAACTCTCGGGAATTCATCTATTTTTAGTGTTAAAGTAGATCTATTGATTGTACTTGTATGACTAAGTGCCCTAAGTTTGTATACACCTATATAAGCATGAAATCTATGGTTTAGAATTAATAATTAAGAAGAACTTGCAAAAGTTGATGATTATTGTGAGAATAATTTTGAGATAGAGAATTCTTGGTGAAGAAGCGGCGAAATTGGTGAAAGACAATATTGTACATATCGAGACATATGAAAGATTGTAAATCTTCAATTGTATATCTTGTCAAATCTTTGGATAATAGATTGGCTTGTTTCTCGGTGGACGTAGCCCACACTGGGTGAACCATGTTAAATCTGGTGTTGATTTATATCTCTTTTTTTGTATAATTCTTCTCGTATAATATCCACTTTCATTGCATGTATTTTTAGATCTAATATATTATCTGTGCATAACCTTGTCTAACCCTGAACATGTAATTCATTAATTAAATGGTAACACTTAATTAAAAATACAATTGGACTAGATAAATTTGGTTACTGACCACCCATACCCTTCTCGCCTATATAAGCCTTTTCTCTCATTGTAAAAGGGTTGTTGGATTTTGGTGTTTTGAATGTAAAGATACAAAACAAATTGAAACCAATACAAAAGAAGCTTTTCTCTCATATTTCCTGTGTTCTTTCTATTTATATCTCTCAATATATAAAATGTGAATTTAGTATATTTGAATGTGATCTTGTGTGTTCAATTCATGTGCTATACTACAAAGAAATTTGTGCTCGCTACATTTATATCTTATGGGTTTTCCAAATATATAAGTTCATGTGTTCTTAAAATTTCATGTATGCATAAGTAAGGTATTAGTCTGCAGTATCTATATCCGAAAGTTCTACCTTCTTCACTTCTATGTATTGACAATAGTGAGTGATCTTGTACGACTAAGGAGAATACTTGTGTTCTTGATAGGTGGAAAGTTGAAATTTGTGTCTCTTTACCAGTCTTACTCATTCAAACTATTGTTTTCTCTTCTAAAACTTCTATACCTTTCTCATCTTCTGTATTGAGAATAACTGAAAATGGAAACGTTCTTTACACCAAAATCCTCATTTGGATATTATTAGATTATATATTTGTAAATAAGTAGTTTTCTCCATTTTTGGTGAATAAGGAACCTCTCCCACAAAGAGGAGGGATTGTTGTCCCCGAAATATTACTTGAGTCTAAAGACCAAATTTTCAACCAACACAAACCTTCGATATTGATTTCTTGTGTGTCACACTATCTCCGCGGAATTCACCTATAACCTACAAAACAAATGATCTCTTGCAAAACCCCAAAACACATCAAACCCTAAAAAAATGCAAATGGGGAGTTAGACTGACCCCAGCGGTTACCCAACAGAGTGAACTTACAACCGAGCACTACACTACATCTCAGACTCCATGTAGTTTTGTGTGCATGTGTGTAGAATCATGCCCTAGGAAGCTCTTGTGCAAGATGCACTTGATAGAAAACAATAGCTAGATGCAGTAATGTAGATAGATATGTGGATGTCAAAATGAACTTTCCCTCCTATGAAGTTTATGCAGAAAAATGTAGTTGCTTGGCCCTTGAATGATATCTAGATGGATGCTTTGATGATCTTAGAATGCCTTTGGATGCAACCTTAGGTGGTGATTGTATATGCTTAGAGCTTGGTCATTTATTATGCTCACATATCTTTGTATTCATATGATTCCCTTGTTTGAATTTCATAATTGACAACTAAAAGGCCGACCCATAAGAAAATAAGATGCCCAAAAGATAAAAAAGGCCCAAAAGGGGCGAGCAAGATACAAAGAGGTCGGGGGCACACAGAGGAAAATGAGGGCACCCGGGTGTTGGCATCCTGGTTGGTCGCTAGCGTCTAGAGTCAATAAAGATAAAGAAATGAATATCAAACTGGGTTGTGGGGTGTGTAAGACCAAAGAGGAAACAAGAAAGAGAAAAGAGACCAAAGATAGACGTCAATTACTTGTTTTCTCTCTTAGGAATCATATGAATAGTAGTATGTGATTAGGACCTAGAAATATACCCAAGTGCGTGATTTAGTGTCTACAGAGGCTAGACTACCCTTGGCGCTTAGGCGCCGCCGTTATTGAACCAATCCAAGTGTTGCACTACATACCCTTATTGTGGGATCAAGTCTTATGTAGTTCTCCTAAGTGCTTGTATAAGTGTGTATAGTTAACTAACCCCTTATATGTGCTCTCATCTCTCTTGACACCAAGATAGAGGGCTAACTGCATAATATTGAATGTACCTAATATAATAGTAGTGAGATATGGTGTGCCTCAACTATATGAGCTAACCTCTTTTATTAAAACCCTTGTGTAATGTTTGGAGTGACTTTTCTCTTGTTTTTTTAATTATTGGCAAATAGTTTTTTGAAAGGGACTATACCCTTGTACACAAAGGCTCAGAAGCCAGAATTGAAAGTTAAAGCACAAGAGAAGGATCAAAATCCCGATAGAACAATTAAGCCCAACTGCAGAAAACAGACTGCAAAGCAACGACAAAACAACAGAAAAAAAAACTGATGCACAACAAACAAACAACAATGGCCTGTCAACACCATTGGAAGCAATCTGCTATCCGGCTAAGAAAAATGAGACCAATAAAACCCAGCCAGCCAATAGCAGAAATGAGAATCATCAAGGTGAAGTGTTACCCTTCAGAGTGGTAGATTTTTTCTTTTTGTTGACCGTAATCCACCCTGATGGACTTTTCTCTTGTTAAAACAAGGCTTTATGACCTTTGTTTTCTTGGAAATTGAGGAAGCTAGACTTTTTGACCTAGTTGAGTGCTTCAAAATTTTAATATGGACCATTCTAGATTATGTGCAATTGATTTGGGAGATTTAGGAACCCTTTGAGTGTTTTGGAGAGATATTTGCAATATAGTAGCCTATGAGAGTGTCAAGTGAGTTATAAGTTGATAATGAATTGCTTTTATAGCCTTTCATAGGTGAAATATTTTGATAAGGTTGACCTTAGGAAGATGAAATGACATGAAGAAAGATTTTAAATTGAAATCGTAGTCATTGAATGTGAGGACCATACATATTGGCCAATACCAAACCTTACATCCCGACCCTTCTATACGTTTGAATCGGAGAAAAAAACTAAAAGCGAAATTTGTGCCATGAATATCAAATGATGTATGTTGCTTTGATTAAATAATAATTTCATAATTGATGACAAATTAGAGTGTAAAGATAAGCAAGTTGTAGAAGAGCTAGAGAGACGATGAGATTGGATTCTAAGTGCGAGTATTTGTCTTAGCAAGGGAACATGGTCAAACTTGGCATTGCAAAAGGACAAGTTATTAAATTTTAATGTCTACATATGGTAAGACCTATCCTTGACAACATTTGTGTGCCTTCATGGCCTATTGTATGGAATACATACATAATGATATACTAATAGCCAATATTTTTCGTGTAGCCTCAAAGGATATATAAACTTGACTGGTTCTACACCATTCTTTTAGGTTCCATAAGGTAATTTCAAACTTTAGTCGATACTTTTCTTGTCCATTTCTTGATTAATATTGGACAATGCATATCTTTGCACACATCACTCAAGTTAAACAAAAATTTCATGAAAGGGTTATGAATTACATCTTACGATATAATAATTTGTTTTCCTAAGGGCCTAAACACATATATACAATGAGTTTATTGAAATATTTGTTGCTAGCATTATCCTCGAAGCTCAAAGAAAAAAATAGGTTTCTTAACTTTACTTATTTTGTGGATCCATGTCAAATGATAAATGTATATGAGACTAAGCGTATTGAATCTACATGTTGAGCACAAGTTCATTTAATAGTAATAAATTTCAAGCAAATCACTCAATTCTTTAACATAGTAGATATATATTCCAAGAAAATTAATAAAACAATCTATAAATATGTTTAATAACCCACATGGCTCCCTTCTTTTTCAGGGACTATGATTGAATTTTCAAAGTAAATATTAACATTTTAATTAGGAAACATTAGTAGTGTTAATTATGGTACTTCAACAAAGATAAATAAGTGTAGGCTAATGACACTAAAACAAATATTATTATGTGCTTTTTCTCGTAGTCACGAGATTAATGGTTCAAAATCCGATATAAATCTCAATAGACATATAGACCCAAATCAATAGTGGTTGCATAGAATCCGAGGCCTAAATGGTCCAATTTTATTTGCTTTATAAGAGACTCTCAATTATATAACACAAATAATTCACTCCATAATTGGACAAAAAAGTGCAATAAAATCATGCAGACCATCGAATAAACGTATATTCAACTAACCGAAACTACCTACACATCAAAATCCCAAAATCATAACACAAAATTTGATGAGTAGGGAAAATACCACTTGTATTAAATTGCATAGGCAAAATAAATTTATAATAAACACTTAAAATATTTTTAATTTCTAAAAACTTGTTAGTATACTAATCTATTTTTAAAAATGTACACATGATATGGAACTTGTTGGGATTGTTAGAATATTTTTTTAAATGTTTTTTAAAGCTATTATTGCAAATTTCTTAAATCAAACTTGCATATTTAAAATATGACTTTTTACGGCAGCTTTCACTTTTATATAAATTTATATTTAATTATATTGATGTGCATAAATATATATTTAAATATAATAAAATAAATACCTTTAATATTATTTGTTTTACATATTTGTATATTTTGAAAGGTGATGTTAAAAACCCATTGTTATTATGATATAAGTGGTCATAAAATTTGAAGTCAATTTTTGTCACATTAAAATATTAAACAACATTGACAACACAATTATCAAGGGATTTTAATTTATTTTTGAAGTTTCAATGTCATGGCTTTTAACAACATTACCATATGAAATTATTTTAGAAGTAATAGCCTAAACTCAATACGAGCGATATTTAGTTTTTGGATACGTCTCATTTGCAAATGTAGGTAACCTTTTTCACTATTTTCCCACTCGAGAGCACATGCCACTGCCACTACATTCATTGCATGTCAATACAAAAGCTAGAAATCTAAACAAAAAGAAGTCATTTTTCATTGTAAGACATTAATTACATTGGTCCTCATTTATTAATCTTTAGAGAAATTGAAAACACAAGGAGAAACGAGAAGCCAACTCACATTGCAAATAACAATACTACTAAGTTAGTTTGGATCAATGTTGTTTCTCACATAGAAATTTAAAACACCAATTATTTTTCTCACATAGAAATTAAAATATATATTAAAAAAATATAGATATTATTTCATAGTCCTTATTGTAAAACAGTAATATTGTTATTTGTTAATATTTCAATGATACTCTATTTTTGATATTGTATTCCATCGCTTTTAATTCAAATGTCAATGTCAAAACAAGCCCATGACACACCCTTAGAAACCTAATTCATCTTAACATCTACCACAAAATAAAATTGTAGAGGTCGTTTTACTAACTACTATGTTGTCTAGACTTCACATGAAGCTTACACTTTTTCCTAACACCTTGAAATAAATATTATGTTGTGTGTTCCTCGTCCAAATGCCCCATGTACATGTCATGCATGTGTATCCACCCTTGTCCTTCCTCTCTTGGTTATGTATAAAATGTTGTGTGCTTCATTCAAGGACATCCATACTCATAGCCATATTCTCAATGGCCAACACAACACCTTTGAAGAGCTAGTTGATGGTGAAATTATTAGGAGCACCCCTTGTAATTTTCATTTCTTCACCCCTTTCACATTGACAAACCGTGATCTAAGACTCGAGTGAGGAGGAAAACTATTATGCGGCAACAATCACGTGACACCAAACAATTGTATGAGTGCAAGGTTTTTTAAGAGGACGACGTGAATATGGGAAATAGTAGTCCTAAAGAAAAGGTGGAGGAGGAAGGGCTATCTTCAAAGTGCTAGTAAGAGATGAGAATTATGCCTCACCGATGTCATTCAATAAGTATTCAACCAAGCTCGAGAGAGGAAGGAAAGGAGAACATGAACGAGAACGAGAAAGGACATGGACAAGAGCTCATCAACATCAATCGCAAAGAGCAATACAACTCCCTCAACGTTAACATCTCACCCACCCACTAAGACATTCAACAAAACAACATAAGCACATCCTTCCCATAATGCTACTCATCCTCCTTAACCATTTTCTACAATTCATTACAATCATTTAATTGATTACATTTATTATTGTTTATGTTGGCTAAGTGTTATAAAATGGAGGTTCAATTTCATTCATTCCTCCTTTGGCTTCCACTGGTTCTCACATATATTAATATATACAATAATTTTGTCACAACTATATACAAGTTTTGTTTGAAATTGCAAACATTGAATGTGATAACACATGAAAGTCTTTCCTTATGCTCCACACCAATAGGATATGTCCGCTTCGTTTCATTTCCTGAGCTACTTTGCTTGTTACATACTATAAAAGAAATCCACAACTCTAATTTGACCGTATGTCAATGCAACTATGACAACAAATGATCGTCATTGATTTCCTTTGCCTTGTTAGTCACAAGGACCCTTCCTCCGCTGAAGACATGCCTACCAAAGTGTAATTAGTTGTGATTTTAATAAACAATTAAATACTCCTACTAAGCTATGGTCTCAATATTTTAACAATTTTTAATTTTAATTAATTAACTTATTTTGTATGACACTACCTCTCCAAGGAACCAATTACCCTTGCATTTACATAATCAACTGGGAGGACTAGCCCTACATTAACACACCTTAGAATGTGTTAGGTCATTGAACCACAAATTCTGCTATAAATATCAAAATAGATAGAATATATACTCTCTATTTTCCTATATCATCAACTTAAAATATAATTATAATTTATTACTTTTATATTCGCTATACAATAAACTTTTTCTATACCCAAATATATCTATTTAATTAATTTTTCCCACCAGAGACTCTTGAAAACTTAGATCTCCTCTATATTTAAAAAATCGTATGCACCAAAAGATAACAGCAGCCCCAATAAAATATAAAGATACGAAAAACCAAAACAAGACACACACTACTCAACAAAACTCACAAATCTCAATTTTTTTATAATCGTGGAAAAGAATAAGAATCGTAGGGGAATCTTGTATCCAAAAACAAAGAGGCCGACACCATGACCAATCCATGTGGGAGACCCTATGACCA
This sequence comes from Taxus wallichiana var. yunnanensis, assembly GCA_018340775.1. Classification (NCBI taxonomy): domain Eukaryota; kingdom Viridiplantae; phylum Streptophyta; class Pinopsida; order Cupressales; family Taxaceae; genus Taxus; species Taxus wallichiana. The sequence continues at coordinate 735,896,128 of CM031242.1, forward strand.
ATCCATTACGTGTTTGGATTGTCGTGAAAATAATTGTGCATGCCCCACGTACACGCATAAGCCTATAAACGTGACGCGCCATATTATCTCTATTTTAATAATGCATTTTGTTCACACACTGGTCGGTAGCGAGACCGTGTTTTGACTAATGTTTTTTTCTTTTCGAAATGTAATTGTCATTTGGTAACGTCCCACTCTATCTCTATGGAAGGGGTAATATCATTCAATTATTATAGAGTTGTGGGGACCATTAGAGTCAATTTTAATACCAACGATAAATTATTATATATATTTAGTTTTTACTTTTAGATTTAATTTTGTAGGTTTAGGTTAATTTATATTTATACATATTTCATGTAATAGTATATTGACTTGAAAAGTTATATAGTTCAATTTTAAAAAATCATTATATAATGTGAGTAAGTACAAAAATATCATTTTATAAAACTTAAGGTACTTAACTTATATTTGTGACATATGATATTGACTAAAAGCTCTATAATTTTTTTGCGAATTTCCCACTAATTGGTAATGCGATTTGAGTAAATAAGAACTAAAGGCATCATTCCTTTTGGAGACCTCCAAAATAACACTAGGTCAAGATAAATTTTTATGGAGCATCGAATGTACATTTTTGGGCCTTGTTGAGTACAGGGGTGCACCCTAAGAGGAAGCATAGACAAATTCATCATGACATCTTCTACATATCTCTATAAAGGTATTAACAATAAAGCAAAAATTATAGCATTATGCATTAGTATAAAAGCTTGCCGAAAGAGATATAAGGTGATTCTATAATCACTATGAATGGGCTTTAAAAGGCCCCACCCCAAACTAGTCTCTCCAATGCCCTCTCGTATTGTGCCACTCTTCTCTTGAATAAATTCTCAGAACCACAATTGGCTATTGTTATATAGAGAGGGAAATATGGTTGCAAATCACCTAGCTAATTTATTGGAGTTTGATTAGACATTTTCAATTCATTTGAAAGAACTTATGAGTCTATTGTGTCCATAACACACATCCCTAATTTCCCTTAGGAAAATCATGGACCCTCTTTTTGCCTTTTTTTGAAAGTTGCATTCTTGTGCACCTCAATTTTTGTCTTTTGCACAATCCTCCTTTCTCCCCTCGGGCCTCTTCAAAATCTATCTTGGCCCTTTTTTGCTAAGTTCTTCGCATATCATGCTTGCTCAAATTTACTTGTCACAATATCCATTGCATGAGCAAAGTCCCTTAATGCGTGCACCTTTCTAACAGGGGGTCTTAAGTGGACGCATTTTTCTAAGAAAAAAACTTCAACTTGTACGAGTTTTTCGAAATAGTTACACTCAAAATTGGAAGATGTTGTAGAAATATGAATCGTAGCATTTTGAGTCTAGTTTCTAAGATACTAAATTTTATTGAAAACATATAAGTTTAAGTGGGTAAAACAACTAAAATACCAACAGATGCTCATGTTTTTGTTAAAAAAACATAATAGAGTGACTTTCGTGCCCCCACCATTTTTTGAGCACCATTTAGTATTTTTGAAAACCCTTTGTAGAAAGATAGCTAGGAGCATCTAGTTTGGGCTCCATTTTTTTAAAAAAAAATTAGTGAATATTTTTTTATTTATGATTTTTCTAGTACGAAATTTTATGTTTTGAAAAATAACGGAGCTCAAACCGTGCCCCCCCTAACTACCTCAAAAATATCGAAAATTAGATTTTTTTGAATATGTATAGAATTATGCCTAGTTTGGGCTAGTATAATTTTTTTGAATTTCGATCACCAAAAAAAGATACACCATGAAAGATAGACATATTTACACTTCAAAAAATAGCTATAAAAAGGCATAGTTAGAAAATAAATAATATGGAAACCTTATATTAGTAAGAAAATTTGAAAAATTATATTTTTAGAAAGAAGAGACTTTGCTCTACATCATGGTATAATTTTTTTAAAATGGATCATTTTTTATTTTGATTTATCATAGAGGAAGTGTCATTTTTACATTTTCTTGTAAAAACACGTTGTTTGTTGTGTTTGTGTATAGGTCCATGCCTCAGGCTTGGGGATCCAAACCGGATCCCAAGCCTTGAGGCATGGCTTGGGAAAAGAGAAAACAAAAATACACGTTACGTATGCATAACGCGTTAATGTAGTAGTGTAAACATTATGTATGCTTTTGACATGCTTCTATTTACATAAATAAATGTTTAATATTATAAGTTTTTTTCATTTATTATTATATAAAAATAATACTTAATAATAAATTTATTTATACTTAAATTTATTTATGTAAATATAAGAAATTAGGGTCACTCTACACCTTATGGAATTAGTCTCACAGCTCCATGAGTCATGGTTTAGGAGATAGTTTTTTAAAGTATAATTTGGTCAGTACATAAGTGATTTTTCAGATTTCAGAATTCAGCCTAAATCTTTTAGCATTTAACTTCTACAATCGAAACCCTAAACCATAGGCCATAAACCTAAACACTAAACTGTAAACCTTGAGTCCTAAACCCTAAACCCTAAACCTTTAACCATGATCCATAGACCCTAAAACCTAAACCCTAAACCCTAAACCTTAAACCTTAAACATTCAACCCTTACCTGTGAGCCCTAAACCCTGAGCCTTAAGCCCTAAACCCTAAGCCATAAACCCTAAACCCTAAACCATAAACCATGAACCATGAGCCCTAAATGCTAAACCCTAAACCGTAAAAACTAAATCCTAAACCCTAAACCCTGACCCTAAACCCTAAACCTTAAACATTGAATCCTAAACCCTAAACCCTAAGCCTTGAACCCTACACCCTTATCCCTGAGCCCTAAAATCTAAACCCTAAACCCTAGACCATATACCCTAAGCCCCCTAAACCCTAAACCCTAAACCCTAAACCATAAACCATAAACCCTAAACCTTAATCCCTAAACATTAAATTCTAAACCCTAAACCCTGAACCCTGAACCATAAACCCTAAAACCTGAACCATAAACCATAAACCCTTATCCCTAAACACTAAATCCTTAACCCAAACCCTAAACCCTAAACCTTAAACCCTAAATCCTTAACCTCGATCCGTAAACCCTAACCATAAACACTAAACCCTAAACCCTAAACCTAAAACCTAAATCCTAAACCATAACCTTGAACCTTGAACCTTGAACCCTAAACCCTAAACCCTAAACCTTAAACCTTAAACCCTGAACCATGAGCCCTAAACCCTAAACCCTAAACCCCAAACCATATTTCATCAATATTTCCTAGTCTCATGCCTAGAACCATCATTGAGTCTGCTTATAGAACTACCTTGTTTATGAGAGGTGGGACAAGTAACTAAATGGATATGACATCTACCTTGTGCCTTGTAATGCATATATTACACATCTCTTCCAAACTTGTTTCTCCCCACATATACTTGCACTCTTGAATGTAAATTTATTCACACTTTGAAACAAATTTCACATTTCTCATATTTCCATGTATGGTATTATGCAAGCTAGGATGACCCATTGGAAGTTGGAAAAAATAACCATCACAACAAAAAAATTAATCTTAAAGGAAACAAAAGAAACATAGAGAATATATCAATGCAGAGGTGTAGGATCATAATTGAATTTCCTGTAGTATCCTCTCCTCCGGAGAAAGATAAAGTTCAAGTGTTCTACTGGAATGGATAGTAAATTTGACAGAACTTCCTAAAGTGTTCAAAATAAGCATAGAAATAGGGGAATGGCTAAGAACACTAAGGGGTTATCAATCACCTAGTAAATCTTTCTTGTTTAGTTCTAAATGGGAGTTACCTAGCCTACGACTTAGTGACCTTCCATTCATTGATAATTCCTTATATGATAAACCCATGGATGTTTTCAAAATCCCCTGAATAAAAAGATAGGGTAGTCATCAATCCTAGTGAAGGACCTGTGATGTGATTTCTAAGCAACTTGAAATTCATATATATTTAGAGGTCATAACACAAATTTACAAATATCTCTATCATTATAAATGGAAGCCAAGTAACAGTGTCTCCCTATACATCCAAGGATTGAGGACTACTGGGGTCTTTGGAAGGATTAGATAGTCAGGAATATGACATTTCCCTCCTTCAAAATATCAACAGATGAAAAACATCAAATTTTGATGACTCTCTTTGAATGTTCTGCCTACAAATTTGATGAACCCTGAACTTTGTGACCTAAACCCTTAACCCTCAACCATGAGACCTAAACCCTAAACTATAAACCCTAAACCCTAAAACCAAAATAATAAATCCTAAACCCTAAACACTAAATATTAAACCCTAAAACCTAAACCTAAACCCATAACCCTAAACCCTTGACCCTAGACCCTAAACCTTGAGCCCTAAGCCCTAAACCCTAAATACTAAATCCAGAGCCCCGAGCTCTAACCCCCAAACCTTAAACCAATAACTTTAAACCCTAAACCTTAAGCCATAAACCATGAACCATGAACCCTAAACCTTCCCTAAACCATAAACCCTAAACCTTAATCCTTGAACCCTACACCCTAATCCTTGAGCCCTAAACCCTAAACCTTAAACCCTGAGCCCTAAACCCTAAATCTAGAGCCCTAATCTCTAACCCCTAAACCTTAAACCCGTAACTAAACCCCGCCATAAACCTAAACCATGCACCCTAACCCCTAAACCCTAAACCCCGAGCCCTAAATCGTAAACCCTAAACCTTAAGGCCTAAATGTTAAATCTTAAAGGTCCCTAAATCCTAAACCCTAAACCCTAAAAACTAAATCATAAACCCTAAACCTTGACCCCACCCTAAACCCTAAACCTAACCCTAAACCCTAAACCCTAAACCCTAAGCCCTAAGCCCTAAACCCTAAACCCTAAACCTAAACCATAAACCCTAAACTCACGACCTAAACCCTAAACCCTAAAACCTAAACCTAAACCTAAACCCCTAAACCCTAAACCCTAAACCATTTACCCTAAACCCTAAACCCTAAACCTTAAACCTTAAACCCTAACCCTAAACCCTTAACTCGTAACCCCTAAATCCTCAACCCTAAACCTTAAACCTTAAAACCTAACTCTCAACCCTAAACCTCAAACCTCGATACCTAAACCCTAAACCCTAAACCCTAAACCCTTTGCTCCGAAAAACCTTAAACCCTAAACCCTAAACCCTAAATCCTCAACCCTAAACCTTAAACCCTAACTCCTAAACCCTAAACCGTAAACCTAAATCCTCAACCCTAAACCTTAAACCCTGAGCCCTAAACCCTAAACCCTATACCATAAACCCTAAGCCCTAAACCCTAAACTCTAAGCCCTAAATCCTAAACCCTAAACCCTAAAACCTAAACCCTGACCCCTAAACCCTAAACCTTGATCCCTAAACCCTAAACCCTAAGCCCTAACCCTAGCCCTAAGCCATAAGCCCTAAGCCAAAACCCTAAACCTTGAACCCTCAAACATAAACCCTTAACCCTAAACCCTAAAAACTAAACCCTTCAACCCTAAACCTTTAACCCTAAACCCTAAACCCTAAACCCTAAACCTTAAACCCTAAACCTCAACCTTGATCCCTAAACCCTAAACCTCAACCTTGACCCCTAAACCCTAAACCCTCAACCTTGACCCCTAAACCCTAAACCCTTAACCCTTAACCATAAACCCTAAACTATAAACCCTAAACCATGAACCCTAAGCCTTGAGCCCTAAACCCTAAACCCTAAAATCTAAACTATGAGCCTTAAACACTAAACCTTAAACCCTAAAATCTAAACCTTGAGTCCTAAACCCTTAGCCCTAAACCCTAAACCCCGAGCCTTAAACCCTAAACCCTAAATCATAAACCCTCACCCAAAGGAAAGTCCTAAAAATATCATTCAACATGTTTCAGTGTTTAGGGAATAGTGTTTAAGGTGATCGATCGACTCATTTAGTTTTTATGAGAGACTACTTCCTTTGAAGGCCTAAAAAGGCATTTTTGGTCATTTTGTAGTTAATTGAACACCCTTCAGAACAAGCTAAAATGAGCTAGTCGTGTCACCGAGTTATCAAGGACCATTATTTGTGAAGTATTAAGGCATCGTTTGTCTCCATAAGAGACATATGAGCAAAAGCATGTATGATAATCATGAATTTGATTCCATGAAAGGATGCTTTTAGAGCTAGGAAAGGTGAGGGGATGATCTTTATATGGAGCACCATGTTTCTAAGAATGAGCAATCATCTGAGTTCACTTGATGTAATTCACTTGGTACTATTCGTAACAACTCATTCAACACCTAGTAGTGTTATCACACCTTAAGGAGGAGACACATTACAATCATCTCATTTTGGCCATAGGACATGAATCCCATTCAGGGAACAATCCTCTATCTACAAAGTGAGGATCTCTTTTTAGTAAGAAGTAGACAAACATCATAGAGTTAATTCATGGTCACTAAAGTGAATTATGGACCAAATTTAAAAATTAGTACTAATTCAAGCAGTGGTAGGGCCAAAATCCATTTTAGAAGGTCAAAAAACCTAAAAATGACTATATGATTTCCCAAAACAAAGACCGACTACAATATATATACCCTGAAAGTTTTAGGTCGTTTGTTGAAATCTTGAAAATGAGTAAGTATTGACCATATTAGATTTTGAAAAACTATCTTCTAGATTATAATTGTTGGAGCTACGAGACCACTTCCATAAGGTGCAGAGTGACCCTAATTTCTTATATTTACTAAAATAAATTTAAAGTATAAGAAATAATAAAAGAAATCTTATACGTAAACATTTATTCTTCTGAGTATAAACCACCAAAACACACTTATATAAAAACATGGTCCATTTTGACTTGTATAAAATGCGTCGTGTTTTGACTTTTAAAAATGCACGTACGCGTTATAGGTTTAGTGATTCTTGAGCCAAACAAATTAAAACACGAGCGTTTTTAGCAAACACGTATGTAGTTTCTTTTTTTAGGATTTTGTCCACTTTTTGGCCCCCCAACTTCGTGCACTTACCCTCATATGTGTAGGTAATGACATACATTGACATTTCATAGAAAAGGATGTGACATAAGAAAAGTCAAGACAAGAGATATGGTTGTTAAGGCCAAAAGGAGTGTAAACAACATGCATATATTGAATGAAATCAAGAAAGAGAATTGCTTCATGATAAAGGGTGATAAAGGATGGCTATGGCATATAATTATGGGGCATCTGAATTTTGAAAATTTGGTCAAGATTAGTTCCAAGAAGTGTGTAAGAAACATGTCCCAAATCAGAAAACCTACAATTACACTATGTAAAACATGCCTACATAGAAAGAAAACCCAGAGGAAGTTCAAATCTAAGGAATATTCTACCTCCAGACCTCTAGAGTTGATACATATTGATCTATGTGCCTCCTTTTATATGAGAGATTATTTCATGCTCTTCTTTTCCTTGTAGGAATTGAAGGTATGATCGTGGGAATTTTCCCAAAGGAGTGCATGAGAAAGTCATAAAGTCCCGACACACCAATTTAATTATGTGGACATGTTGTTATAGATGATTACTCAAGAATAACTTGGGTGGCTTCTTGAAGGATGAATCAAAAGCACTTGACAAGTTCAAAGGATTCAAAGCATTGGTTGAGAATGAAAAGAATGTGAAGATCAAATGTTTGAGATCTGATAGAGGAGGTGAGTTTTGTTCTAATGCATTTGATGATTATTGTGAAGACCACGATCCAGAGGTCGAAGGCAATTATCCCTTCCTAGACACCTCAACAAAATGGGGTAGTTGAAAGGAAAAATAGGACTGTACAAGAAATGATAAGGACTATGTTGAATGAGTCAACATGTCCTAATAAATTTTGGAGAGAGGAAACAAGTACAACTACATATATCTTAAATATAGGTCATATAAGAGTTAATATCAATCATAATCCATATGCGTTATGGAAGGGAAGATCTACCAATGTAGAACACTTTAGGGTATTTGGGAGTAACTGTTTCATCAAGAGAGATGAATAATATCTAGAAAAATTTGACTCAAGAGCTGATGAAAGGATATTCTTTATTCAGAGGGAGTGCCTTTAGGTGTTATATCTTCATATTACTATTGCCACATTTTAGTCTTTATATTCCTCATCTTGTAATATTCTTGATAGTGAGTCGACTATATAGGTGTTATAACAAGAGACTATAAAATATAGTAGAGAGCACAACTGCCGAAGTTGAGGAGACATGCTCAAGTAGGTCTAAGGATGCTCCACAAAATATGTATTCCAACAATAAGGAAGAATTCATAGAATCAAATGGAGAAGAAGAGGAGGTTGAGGAGAGACAAGACTCAAAAGGTCCTTCAAGACGAATTAAAAAAGATCATCTTGAAACTCAGTTTCTTGGCAACAAGAAAGAAAGTGTGCAAACAAGAAGAAGACTGGTATGTAATTTGAATTAAGTAAATACTACTATGTTTTCTAATATAGAACCTAAAATCATTCAAGAAGTAAGTAAAGATATATCTTGGGTGTGTGTCATGAATGAAGAATTAAATCAAATAGAGAAAAATGAGACTTGGGAACTAGTTCCCAGACCTAAAAACAAAAATGTCATTAACACTAAATGGATTTTAGAAACAAGTTGAATGAAAATGGAGAAGTTACTAGAAATAAAGCTAGATTGGTATGTAAAGGGTATGCACATTTATTTGGTAGATCTTGAATGATGTTTACTCAATATTTAGGAATGGAAGAGGAAGAATTTTTGGAGATGTGAGAAATAGTGGCTCATTAGAGTATTCATCCATTAAGTATACTTTTCGATAGATGTAAAGTCAACTTTCTTAAATGGTAACTTTGAAGAGGAAGTATATATAGAGAAACCTGAAGGTTTTCTATTGAAAAATGATCAAGAATATGTTTACATTAAGAATGCTCTCATGCCATGTGTGCCCGTAGGGCTTTGGTATCTATTTAGATAGATATCTAAAACCAGGTTTCAAAAGGGAGAAGCAGAATAAGGAGATAGGATAAAGACTTAAAGAGACCATCAGTTAATAATAGTGGTTTATGTATATGACATTATCTTTGGAGGAGACAATGAAAGCATGGCCAATGATTTTGCTGATGTAATGAAGGAGTTTATTAGATTCTAATCTAATTCATCATTTTTCATGAGTGTGGAGCTTAATTAAACTTCAAAAAGGTTTTCCATTTAACATGTTATTGGTTTGATAAGTTTGGATCAATCGGAGGATAACCGAATCATCAAGGTAACCAATATTAGTTAAAGAGGTGATGTTGACATGGAGGATCAAGTTAGTACACCTATGATAATAGGGTGTAAGCTAAGCAAAGAAGAATCACTAAAAGTGGATCAAATAGTATATAGGTCTATGATTGGAAGTTTGATGTACTCCAATGCTTATAGGCGATATTATGCAAGTAGTAGGACTTGTAAGAAAGATTTCAATCTAATCCAAAGGATAATCACTTGCAAGAAGTCAAGAGGATTTTTAGATATCTCAAAGGGACTATGGAGTATGGTTTATGGTATCTAAGATGCAAATATTTTAACATGATAACCTATATTGATGCTAACTAGGCATGAAGTCAAGATGATAGAAAAATAACTAGTGGTGGATATTTCTTCCTAGGAGATTACCTAGTTTCATGGTCAACCAAGTTAACAAGGGTGTTATAATTTTCTACTTGAAGCATATGTGGCGGTTGTTTCAATTCATTGCTTATATGCTTTATCTAAATAGAATTGTGTAACACTTTTATATGGTTTAACCCCAACAACCGGTATTAGATCTTTGTTTGGAGGTTTTGTGTGTTGACAACAGGTTCATTTTAAGAAGACCCTATGAAAAATTACTTTTAAAACCTATCATGCATTTCAAAATACTTTCCTAATCATTGCGAATTTTAAAAAAAGTGAATGAGAAAAGTGTCAAGCTTGAATACATGTATCAACCAAGGATAAAATTGCTAATATTATAACCAAACCAATACCAAAGGAATATTTTGAACATTTTAGGCAGAAATTGGGTGTGATTCATGTTCCTAGCAGTCATTAATGGATTCAAGGACTCAAGGGGAGCTAAGAAACTCATCTTTTAGGTCCAAGTGCAAGAAAACAATATAAAATGTGGTCTTGAGTTCATTAGAGTAGTATGCATGAACATGTTATGCTTCATATGATATGTGTTGAGCTTGACAGAAGACTATGCAATCATAAAGGTGTAAGGAGACCTGATGAATTCATTTGAGTCTTGAGGTCATGATCAAGACATGGGTCTGTGTTTTAAGGCATGTTTGTATTTGATCATGGATGGCTAAGGGTTGGACGTCTAAGGGTTGGGAGCATCTAAGGTGGTTGATGAAGACTTTAGGGTTGGATGACTAGGGATTGGATGGTATGTTTGATGCTTGATCATTTTAGTTCCAATCATAACATATGTGTTGCAATGAAAGGGTGTATAAAGACCTAGCAGATGGTAGAAATTTGTGTCATGCCTGTATGGAGACCTTAGATGATTAAATAGTTATGGCTAAGGGTTAGATGAATTACAGGTTGGTTGTGAAAGGTTGGATGGGTGGGCGATTGAAGAAGGGTATATTTTGAGACCTATATTTGTTTGTATCGGTTGTGAAACAAGGTTAAATGCTTCATGTGCTTCAAACTGAAGTATTATGTCTCTACAATCTTGAGAAGCAAGTTAGTAGGATTGAAGAGGTTGAGTAGGCCTTATAAGATATTTGAAAACTATGTGAGAAGGACTGTGGCAAAGAGTTGGGTGTTTGGAATCATTAAAGAAATTGTGTGAAGGTTGTTAAGTTGTCATCATGAAAAGGGGTAGGACGGTTAACGTTTGGTCGTGTGGGTTGGGTGAGTAAGGGTCACCACTTCCAATAGGTTGAATAAGTCCTAGCTTTTTTATCATAATGATTCCATGGAGTATGTTCTTAAGCTCATGATCAAGAGGTTAATTGTCATTTGGGTATGAATTATAAAATCTAAGTATAGTGAAATTTGGGTATGTGTGATTTGTGCTTATGACTATGTCTTGAAGTATGTGAGAAATGGATTGGTATGTTAAGACCAATATGGTCTCAAGCTATCGAAGCCCATGAGGGTTATGAAGATCTAAGTAGACCTCATTGCCAAAGAATGTTGACAATACAAGTAAGTTGTTTAGATCTAAGCTATATAGCCTATATGCTTGTAAATGGTATGAAGATCATTTTGGATCCATAGATTACCTTCTCACCTGATCACAATAGGAGGCAAAATTATCTAAGTATTGAAGGTCTCCTTTGCATCCGAGACATTGTCAAATTTCTTTCTCAATTAAACCCGAGGATGTTGTATCGGTTAACAGTTTAATTCAAAAATAAGCTGACCGTTAGTAAAAGGTTGTTTGGAGTCTTATGTCTTTATCATGAGTTCATCAAGAAGATTTTATGATGGCTTGAAGTGTGGTGATGGTATTTTAAGGTTCAAATGAAGGTTTTGTTCTTATAATTTTGACACCCAGGATCTAACATTTCTTCTCTTTATTGCAGTCCTCTTAATGGTTCTTGAAGGCATGATAACAAGTGTTTGAGTTTGATATCTAAGTATACACAATGATATCAGTGGAGTGTATGATTAAGGGGAAGCATTGGTGGCTTTCAAGAGATGAAAGATTGATCTTATTGGGACTTCATTTTATTCTCGACTCTATGATCAAAGGTTAGTAGTTTTTGTTGAACAAAATAAAAATAGACATCTCCTTTGCATTGGTGTCAATCTGATAAATTTAGGATGAAATTCTTGTTAAGAATTAATTCTTGCTTTTTAGATGAGTAGGTGTACTTGAAATTCCATGAGCATATACAATTCTAACCGCAATCAATGATCAAATGGTATGTTATAAGCTGAAGAAAATAGGTAAGTTGGTAACAATTACTTTTAATGTTTACTTGTTCTAAGGATTTCAAATTCAATATTTTTGGATAAAATAATAAATGTGTGATTTTATTTTGTAGAGAAAAATTATAGCTGCAACATCTCATAAGGAGGCAATTGCTAGAGGTAAAGCCCCTCCAGAGGTCTCTGTTGATTCTGACATGGATTTAGTAGAATCAACACTAGTAAGACCTCCTCGTCAAAAGTGACCTTGGGGGTCGATATGTGCATCACGTTTACCATCACATTTAACTTCAGGTATGACATTATATTTTTTTATAAATAACTAATTCAAACAATTAATATAGATTATGTATGTACTACTGTATTTTAATATTTCTACTGTTCTTTTATACATTTATTGTATTCAGAAACTACTGAGTTTGATGATGAAGATCAAACTCATTCCGGCTTTGAAGATCGAAATGTCACGATTGTGTCTCCATCTATGCAAGGTATATTGTAATGTATAATATATAACATGTTTTGTTTCCTTACAATTTTTTAGCATTTACAAAGCACAACCGTAATATTATGACAATTTGTTGTTTGCTTCATGCAGGTAATGTGGCTTTTGGGCACATTCTCGCTTGCAAGGAGGCCACCAATACCTCCAACACGTCCAGTCCAAACAAAAAGAAGAACTGTAGGAAAGAATATAAGGTTTCCTGCAGAGTCAACAGGAACAGTTCATCCTGCTACCACAAAATTTCTTGGACTGTCACTAGGTGGTGTTTTAAGTGTAACAACCACACAAATTTTCAACAACATCACCCTTGATGAGGAGTATTTGGGCTTCAAAGTGGCGATGTAGACAAGGGTAACTATTTTGACACCCATGATATGATTCAATCTACTCCGCCTCAACCACAACAAAATGTGCATGTAATACAGGGCAGTGACTCTCCTCCTCCAAGAAATGCTCCACAAACTAATGATGAAAAGACACATTTTATTTTAGAAAATATGATATTAGATAGTATGGGGGCAAAAATTCAAGAGGTTGTAATGTCTAATGTGGATTTGGTGTGGTCTTGGGAGAGGAGAGAAAAATTTTGATAAAAGAAATAAATACACGATACCATAATCATGCTCAAAGGAATTCATTGTTCACTGCCATAGAGAGCCAACCAGCATGGTAGGATGTTTTTCTAAACAAAGCTCAGTCAAGGACTATTTCATATAGTAATGACTACAATGATGAAATTATAGACATAATGTTAAACAGGTTGGAGAATCTCAATGTTGAAGCACAAGATTACTACAATAAATGGGCTAAAGACAATACAAATGTCTTAATAGCAAATGTTGAAAAAGAAAAAGTTGTTGTGAATGGGCTTTTAGTTTTACAAGCAAAATCCTTATCTTATAAGCACTGCAATATATTTTTTCATTTTATCTAATACCCTAAAAATTAAGTATTCTGTGTTTTGTAGGAAAAATATGAAAATTTTAAGAAAGAAGTTGATTTTGAAGCACATTTGAAGAATGCCCACAAAATCCTAAATTCATTTGCACAATTGAGGAAAAACTTATTTTTATAAATAAACAAAATAATACATTGAAAATGATAATAAAGGAGCATAAGATGGATCCAGAAGTCTTACTGAAGGAAAAGACATACGTAGATGCAACACTTTTGTCTGCAAGAGATGTAGTGAGGGAGGAGCTGAATATTCTAGAGAATATCAATACCGCAACACGAGATCTGCAGGCATTAGGAGTTATAGCAGATAGCTCTGCACAGATGCAACAGAATCCTCCACCTCTAACACAAGAAAAAGAACAAGCCTCACCTGCAACATAAAATAAGATATGTTAGTAAAGTTCACCATGTGACAGGTGTGTTGTCACAATTCCGACACTGGTGTAGGAATTAAAAGATAGTGGCCAACCCTTTTTAGTTTTTATTCTATGTGGCAGATGTAAGGACAACTATGATTTTGAATCATAGGCAAAAAAGAGGATGACCTTGTAATGTGTCCTTATATGACAAAACTTGTCCGAAGCTTTGATATGTTATGACAACCCCCTTTTTGGAATTGTATTGGCTACAATGCTTTATGAATTTGTACTTTTCTTCATAAAGTAATCCGCCACATGAGAGATTGATTTCAAAAGAACTTTGGAAATTAGAATTGTACAATGTTATTATATGTTGTTAATACAAACTATGTTTCTTTTTTATTGTTTACGTAAATGTTGCTTAAATTTACTTGATTTTGTTTCTTTAAAATATTTACGTTTTTGATTTGTTGCAGATGTAAAATAAATCAATTAACAAATATAAAAGACAAATGTCTCCTTATTTCAGTCTGAATTTGAAAACCAAATATAAAAAACAAATGGGATAATTGAAACATATAATGACATTGTTCAAATGGAAAAGGATCAAATAAAGACAAATATAATATTGCATTTATTGAAAGTTGTAATCTTTGTATGAAATACATCAATATTTAAATTTATTGAAAGTTGCTTAAATTTACTTGATTTTGTTTCTTTTAAATATTTACATTTCTGATTTGTTGCACATGTAAAATAAATCAATTAATGAGATATGGGTAAGTGCACCAAGTTGGGGGACAAAAAAGGGGTCATAAGTGGACATCATATTGCAAATAACAACATAATATCAACTTGTAGGGATTATTAATAATGCATACACTCTAAATTAGAAAAATTATATTAATATGAATCGTAGCATCCGGAATCTAGTTTCTAAACTAATATTTTTAAAAAAAATTGGACAATTTTAGCTATATTAAACACTTAAAATTCAATGACTTGGTTTTTTTTTTTAAAACGCCTCTGAGATTGTAGTCCGTTTGCCCGCAATTTGGATGACCAAAAATTGATATATATATTTTTTCCTTTAGTGAGAAGTTAGATGCTGCTATCTATCTTGGGATAGATTTTATTTTGCATTTTTTTGAACAATATTTTATTTTTTATGATTTTTTCCGCGAAAGCGATCTCTAAAAACATAAAGAAAACAAAGCGCTTTCCGTTTGCCCGCCATAACTTCATAAAAAATATTGAAATCACATTATTATTTTTTTGAACATGTATATAATTTCACCATGGTTGGGATGGTATAAGTTTTATCACATTCTGACAAGTGAAAAAAAAATTGCAGTCTTAAATGTAGACATAAATATTCACGGGAAAAAGTGTCTTAAAGACTTACTATTAATACAAAATTATAAAATGATATTTATCCTATTCTATTCACTTTAAAATCAATATTTCTACAAAGCTAACAATCTCTCCTATGCGATAGTACCATTTTTATGACATATTTTTTACTTTTTGGCATAGTTCAAGTCCGTGGAAGACTAAATTTGATGGTTTGTTGTTTTTGATGTAAAATTCAGGATTTGATGTCCACTTAATTGTCCCCCAACTTGCTGCACTTACCCATATAAAAGAAAAATGTGTACTTATTTCAGTTTGAATTTGAAAACCAAATATAAAACACAAATGGGATAATTGAAACATATAATGACATTGTTCCAATAGAAAAGTTGTAATCTAGGTGAATTGGAATAGTCCTGGAGCAATGCTTTCATTTGTGTCTTGGAAATCAACTGTAGCATGATCTGTTGATGTGTCTCGATCCCCTGGGTCAGGTAGAATATTACTCCTCTTCTTTCTACTAGTGAATTCCACAATGTCTAGTGCTCTATCATAAGGAAAAGACTCCACTGAGTAACGTGAAACATACAATCTGAGACAACTTTCTAGATTCCTATCCAATCTGTTTCAAACTTTGGACTTTAAAAAGGATAATGCACTGAAAACCCTCTCATCTTCCACTGAACCCAGAATCATTGTTTGGCAGAGCTCATACAACTTAATATACTCACTCAAATCTTCACTTAGAATACTACTGGAACAGATATCCTTCCAAATCCTTTTCATGGCACTGTAATCCTGTGGGTTTTGTAGAAGCTAAACTTGTCGTATCATAGTATTAACAAAATCCATTGATTGTGAACTAAGTAGTTTTCTTTTCAAAATACCTTCTAAAGAAACTCCATTTATCTCTTCAGTCTTAGAGAAATGATTAGTTAGATCACCCATGTTTTTGATAAATAAAGGATTGATAGATGTGTTGGTTTGCCGCCTGACAAATTCTAAAACTGCGGATTTACAACTCTGACTCCCATTGCTTCAAGTATTTTATCATTTTTGAATCTTTCCTGGATCTCTTTAGCTAATGATTCAAAGATCTTTCTCAACTTATTCCTAGTTTCCATTAATACTGCATCATATAAATTTCGTGTCACTTGTACTTCTTCTATTTCTGAGTTAGCCATATCAACTCTTTTTTGGAACGTATGAAGTGGAATATCTCTTCCATGTGTTGTTATACACAGATGATCATGTATATTGTATTTTAAGAAGCATCTAAAATTTTCAAATCTATCAATGCATTCCAGTTTTCAAAAGAAGCACCCTAAAAACTCCCATAAAAGTATGTAAACTTTCTAAACTCCAACAAACATGTCTTCTGAGTCTTATGAAGTTTGTAATGTAGAAAGAATGATCTTGTGCATGCTTCGTTAAAATATTAATCTCCCTCAACATGGGAAAAATATTGTAGAGTGTGAGTAAAGTTTCTATGTCTGTTAGATGGCACAATAGATCTTTAGCTTTATCTACATCCCTGTATTTATACATAAATCTTGTCAGTGAAGGATATTCATCAAATATTCTACATGCAGGTTCATACATAGATATCCATATGGTATCTACATATTTGAGAAGTTTTTTCCCTCTATCAGTCCAATAGCAAATTTTTGAAATTCTAAAAATATCTTCAGACTGCTAGAATAATAGGCATGCAAATCACATATCAATTCCTCCACTTTAGCTACATTTTCAAATGTGCTCACAATTTTATAGGTGAGATTCATTCTGTGAGCCATGTAGTGGACAACAACCATATACAAAGCAATAGTTGTCTGAATTCTAACACACAGACCATTTTTGGCTCCTTGCATTATAGTTGCACCATCGGTTCTGACACAAACTAATTTTGTTGCAATGGAAAAGTCATCCATTCTAGCAATATCCTTCAGATTTGACACCACCAATTTATATATATTTTCAGAATTGTAATTCTCAATCATTTTATGAATTGCTAAGAGGTGTGGAGTCCTTATTTCATTAGCAAATGTGTAAACATGAATACATATCCATGAAGTATTATTGATTGCAGTAACCTCATCTAATGAAAGGGAAATATACTTTGCCTTTTGAACACATAGTTTCAGATCCTCCTTTTCTACCATAGATAGACATTTTGCAATCTCCCAGCCACTGGTATTTGACCAATGAGATTAAGGAACATTCTGTAGACCAATAACTTGATACAACATTTTATTTTCTCTGAAATCTGACATCATTCTTCCCCTTTTCATTATATGAAATACGGTAGTAAACTAAATACCTTTTGCTTACATTTCGCCTCCATAGCATTCTTTTGAATCTGCTTTATGGTCCCACCTTTTCATTTATATATTTGATATGTTTTTGTTCCTTTTCATAATCTTCTGTATTTGACATGTAGACAATATTTTGCATCTATCCATTTATGTGTTCGACTATGTTGTCATTCTTTAGCTTTTGGGAAATGTATATTTTCCCACATTGATTTTCAATTGTGTCCATTTTGAGTTGTATTGTGTGCTCCTTCCCCTATTTCCAACCACATATTTTGCATTGACATGGTGTTGGAACAACATAAAAATTTTAGTGTACACAGGTTCAATAAAAGGATATTTTGCAGCCCATTCGAACTGGAATTTTCTTCCAATTGTCTAGTTTTCCCTCTTTCTTCTAACATTTTTTCTTTTTTTCTTGGGATTTAACTTCGCATCATCGAGTACATTAGTAGGAATATTTTGATTCTCATGTCTCCTTTTCGGAAATAGAACTTGGAGTAGAAGCTTCCTCTGCTGGTGTACTTTGAGAATTCGATGAATTTTCTTGTACTTCTAACTCATCAAGGGACAAAATGTTTTCCTCAACATATAATGGATCATCGATATCTTTAAATTGATTATTCTATGAAGGTATTTCTAAAACGTCTGCAAATAATTCTATAAAATTGTTACTTATTTAGTATTAATTTTATCTATAGTTAAATTTTTACAGAGTACAAAGAGTTCCAAGAAGAGTATGATAAACATAATTATTAAATTCTGTAAGATTAAATAACCAAATAGTAAATAAGTGCCACATACCGATATTTTCAGTGATGCAAAACCGAATTCATTTTTGTGATTTTCCAAAATAGCCAAGCAAAGTATTTGCACCCTTTTTTGAACTGGCTGAATTTGTAATCTTCTTGCCCTAATTTCTAGTATCCATGACTGCTTACTGCTTAGGCCCTTAGGGTTGGACAATCAAGGGTTAGGCAATGAGTCATTGAGTGGTTTGATGGATCATGATAGAGGGTTGGATGCCTAAGTTATTGGACGACTTAAGCCTTATGGGTCGAGACGGCTCAGGGTTGGACAACTAAGGGGTTGGACGGCTCGGGTTAGACGGCTTGGGTTTTGGACAGATAATTGTTGGATGGCTAATGGATTGATGGCTAGGGGGCTGACCGTTGGACAGAAAAGGGTTGGATGGCTAAAAGTTGGATGGATCAGATTTGGATGGATCAGAGTTAGACGGATAAGAGTTGGACATATCAAAGTTAGACGGATCAAAGTTGGATGAATCGAGTTGGATGGCTTAGAATTGGATGAGGATCGAGTTGAACGGATCGAGTTGGACGGATCGAGTTGGAAAACTTAGGGTTGGATGGATCAAATTTATATGGATCATAATTGGAGTTACACGGATTGGTGTTGGATGGATTAGTGTTAAGCATATTCGAGTTGGAAAGCTAAGAGGTTGGACGGCTCAGATTTCAGAGTTAGACAGGTTAGGGTTGGATGAGTCGAGTTTGGACAAGTCGAGTTGGATGGCTCGAGTTGCATAGATCAGATTCTTAGAGTTGGAGGGCTGGATTTTGAATTTTCTTATGTTTACTTTAGTGAATATGCACACGATATGATTCAAAATTATGGTGAATTACATTCATAAGCTCTTATATATGTGTAAAATCTAGGCAAAACGAATAGTATAAGGGACATGTTGGTCAATTTTTTTGGTGAATAAGTCGGTTGTGAACCACATAATATTTGCCAATTCAAATTTCTATAATCCTCGATTTTCATGAGTTTACGAAAATTTGCCACTAAAATTTTCCCTTGTTGACAAGATTTACTCACATAGGGTTTTTCCGATTAAGTGGGAGCAGAGCAATGGCGAGAAAGATAGTAAATAATAAGTAGAGAAATTTGATGGTCGTAATTATCAACTATGGAAGATGCAATCGGAGGATTATTTGTATAATAAGGATCTATACTTACCATTGGATGAACATGGAAAACTAGACACGATGACTGATGAAGAATGGAAGGTTCTTGACGAGAAGGCTCACGGGGTCTATAAGATTGAGCCTCAGTAGCATCGGTGGCTTCAATTTTACTGATTTGCAAAACCAAGGTAGAATTGATGAAATATTTAGCAAATTTGTATGAAAATCCTAGTGCTTCAAATAAGGTTTATTTGATGAAAAAATTGTTTAATTCTAAGATGCAAGAAGGTGGATCTATATCTAATCATTTGAATGATTTCCGGTCTATTGTAAATTAATTTAAATCGATAGAAATTCCATTTAATGATGAATTGAAAGCACTTTTATTCTTATGCTCTTTTCCAGATAGTTGGGATAACTTGGTAATGGTTATTAGTAATACAACAAATGCTTATAAAGGTTTGAAATTTGATGGTGTGGTTAGTGTAATCCTTAATGAGGAAATACGCAAGAAAATTTTAGGAGAAGCATCATCTAGAAACATTTTAATTGTAGAAAGCAAGGGAAGATCTAAGGAGAGATCATTAAAGAGAAAGAAGAATGGGAGATCAAACTCAAGACACGGAAGATCTAGATACATGTATAGAGATTTACTTTGCTGGAATTGTGGAAAGAGAGGACACATAAAGAAAGAGTGTTGGTTCAAGGAAAAAAAAGAGAATAAATTAGACAAAGGTAAAGAGGAAAACATTGCAAGTGAGGTAAAACAAAATGCCCTTATTCTCTCCTTGGATAATAAATTAGAATCTTGGGTTTTAGATTCTAGAGCTTCTTTCCATGCTACCCCTAATAAGGGTTATTTCAAAATTTATGTTCAAGGTGATTTTGGACAATTTTATTTAGGAGATGATGAGCCATGCAATATTACTAGTAAAGATGATGTTTATCTAAAGTTTTAGAATGAAAATCCATGGGTATTGAAAGATGTGAGGCATGTACCAAGCCTCAAGAGAAATCTAATATCTGTAGGGAAACTAAGTGAATTTGGATGCGTGGTTACATTCACAACCGACTCTTGGAAGGTTACCAAGGGATCTCTTATTGTGGAAAGAGGTAAGAAGGTAGGAACTTTTAATCTTTCTACCTGTGTTACTAATTCCTTTTCTATGTTATCTACTACTGATTCGGATGCAACATTTTATCAAAATAATCCCCCTGCTTATTTTTGGCTAACTTTCCTTCATCCTTCCTTCTTTTGTGCCTCAGTCAATTTTTTTCCACTTTTCAGGCACTCAAAATTATCTAGAAATGGCTTCATCAGATAGAGATTTTCTCACCTTTCCAGAAAGGTAAAATTTTCCTTCTAACTCCTCGTATTTTGTAAGTTATGGCTTAGCAGAGTTTTTGAGGGAAATTTTCCCTGGGAAGGCCCGCAACCAATAGGAATGTGCCACATGGTGGTGGAATGGCGGGTCAGCGGAGGTAAGCTGGAGAAATCACCAAGTGAGGCGGGGCATAAAGGAAAAATTTTACTGCTGTGGGCTGCCAAGAAAGGAAAAAAATGGTTTAAACTCGCGAACGAATGAGAATGTACCACATGGCGGCAGAGATCAGACCGGTGGGGTAAGTTGAAAAAGTGGTCAAAAAAGGCACAAAGGAAATTTTTTTGCCCGCGGGCCCGCAGAGGAAAGAAAGTTGATTAAGGCCCGCACCAAATCAAAGTGTGCCACATGTCCATGAAACCGGTAGGGGTCGGAGGTGTGGAAAGATTTGGTGAAATTTTCCAAAGTGTTCAAAAAGTTGCAAGGGAAATTTTTTGCCCACGGGCCTGGAGAGAGGAAATGGAAATTTTGGTTAAATCCTCGCAGACTAATGGGAGGATGACACGTGTCCTGTTCTCGACAGAGGTCGAGAGGCATGGGGAGAATTTGGCAATTTTGCCAAAGTGGTCAGCGGCATCAAAGGAAAAATTTGGAGCGCATGCCCGCAGTGAATAAGGTGGTGACACGTGTCCCAGAGCGGTGAGGGCGCAGAGAAATTTTGGAATTTTTCCAAAATTCAAAAAAGTGTAAAATGGCCATTTGAACCCGTGGACCAATGGGAAGCACCACATGTTAGTGGAGTGGTGGAGGAAGAGATTTTTGGGAATTTTTCCCAAATTCAAAAAAGGGGAAAAATTTTAGGTTTCGGCCCGCCGACCCGATTTTTGCCCCAATTTTGCCCTAAATCTTCAGAGGGGCATATCTTTTGATCCAGAGCTTGATTTTTCTCAATTTTGGTGTCATTGGAAAGCTATTGAAGTCCTCTACATGATGGAATCTTCAATTTTGTTTTTTTGTGGAGTTTAGTGAGATAAAAATGATAAAAACACCTTTGGCATGGGGAAAAGAGCAGAACCGACATTCAACCACCATTTTTAATGCAGTATGGCTTCCATTCTTCTCCAGCATGGTCAAAAATCTTGGGGAATGAACTTTTAAGGGTACCCATGCTATTTTGATGGATCTGGTTAGTGGTTGAATCATTCATTTCAATTTTCTCATGTTTCTCCTTCCATGAACTCAGTTTTCATTGTTAAAAGCTAGATTTGGCTCATTTGTGAAGGGTTGGACATTTTTTTATGTTTTACAGGGCTGTCCCCTCCTTCACCCTGGAAAGTGAATTTGTGGAATATTAGACCTTTTTAGGACTATAACATGTTTTCTACCTCCTTGTTGTAATGCACTCGTATTTAAAGATGGAAATGATAATGCAAGCTCATGTGAATGAATTTTCATTCTTTTCTTGTGTTGTTTGCTCTACCATGATCCTTCATTACAATTTTAGCAATTTGTGCATGATTTGTGTTGCATTTTATAATCTGTGTCAATCTACAAAAATAGATGTTCACCACTCCTTTGGTGTATCACCTTGTCAATTTAGTTTTATCTTCTTTTCTTTCTATCCTTGTCTCCTTAACAAAATTAGAGTAGAATTTTGAGTTAAACCTCTACAAATTTCATGCATACATCTGATAAGAGGAGTAGAGGAACCACCTTCAATCTGGAGAGTCTTTTCCCATTTTCACAAGTCCCACACTTGGGGAAAGAATCCATGTGTTGCAATCACACTAAATGACCCAATCCTCACTTGCAGATCCAAGGTCATTTAGGGGTGTTCTTGATTTACACTAACACAACCATGTGGCATAATCGGCTAGGCCATATGAGTGAAAAAAGAATGCATATATAAAAGGATAAGGGTAAGTTATCAGATTTGAAATAGTTAGATCTTGAAGTTTGTGAGCATTGCATATTTGGAAAGCAAAAGAGAGTGAGATTTATCAAGGTTGGGTCAACAAAGAAGGAGCATAAATTAGAGCTTGTACACTCAGATGTGTGGGGACCAACTTAGGTAGCTTCTATTGGAGGATCCCAATATTATGTGACTTTCATTAATGATGCCACAAGGAAGGTATGGATTTATTGTATTAAGCAAGAATATTATTTTTTTGAGACTTTTAAAAGGTGGAAATCCCTTATATAAAATGAAACAAACTTAAAATTGAAGTGCCTTAGATCTGATGGTGGCGGTGAGTACTTGCAGCAAAGATTTTAATGATTATGGTTTAGAGAATGGAATACAAAGAGAAATAATGGTTCTTATAACTCCATAGGAGAATGGAGTTACTGAGAAATAATGAATAGAACAATCATGGAATGTGCTTTAGAAGCATGAGGATACGTGACTTCTTGCCTTTGAAATTTTGGGGCGAAGCAATGGATACAACAGTGTACTTGATCAACTGTGGACATTCAACAACACGAGATGATGGAATACCGAAAGAATCTGGTCTAGAAAAGAGGTAGATTTTTATTTTCTTAGAGTTTTTGGATCAAAAGATTTTGTGCATGTTGATAGGGAAAATAATAAGAAGTTGGATGTTAAATCTAAGAGATATACTTTCATTGGTTATGGTTATGGTGATTTCAGATATCGATTTTTGGATTTAGAAGATTATAAGATTGTTAGGAGTCGTGAAGTTAATTGGAATGAAAAAATAATGTACATGGATCAGGTTTTGGTGCATAAACATGAACATGTTGATGATATTTTGAAGGAAAATCAACTTTCAGACCTAAAGCAGACATCCACAGACACCGACATCGGTTCTATAGAAACCGATGTCGTCAGGCTAACTGGCATCAACAAATATGATCGAGTTCAGAATAGATAACCAATGGAACCGGCATCGGTACTCCTCGAACCAATGTTGGGAAGGTAACCGTAGTCGGTCGATAGACAGAGGAACCGTGGTCGGTTACAGGTGGCTGGTGTCAGTCATTGATAGAGATTGACATGAATGTGCAATAGGCACAAAATGAGCTCCAGACACCCCAGATATCAGTGAGAAGGTCAAAAAGAGTGAGTAGACCTCCAGAGATATTTTTAACTTCCTTTTCTTATTTATTATTGATTAATAGTGGTGAACCAAAAGCTTTGAAGAAACAATGCGAGATAGATACCCACGAGTAGTGGGAGCATGACATGGATGAGGATATGGACTCCTGGAACAAAATCGGACATGGGATTTGGTCAAGTTGACATAGATAAGAAAACACTACGAGAACAAGTGGGTTTACTGAGAATCAAAGAAGAAGATGGTGGATGAAAAGGTACAAGGCAAGGCTTGTGGTACAGGGGATTTGCACGACGAAAGCGGTATTGACTTTGATGAGAATTTTTCTCCGTAGTTAAGATGAATTCTATTCGTATTTTTCTAATTTTGGTTGCAAAAAAAGATTTTCATTTATAACACTTGATGTTAAGATAGCTTTTCTTCATGGTGATTAGGAGGAAGCGATTTATATGCAAAGAACCACTTAGTTATGAAGTCAATGGTAAGGAGAAACTTGTGTGCATATTGAAAAAGAGCCTATATGGGCTCAAGAAAGCTCCAAGGAAATGGTATTTGAGATTTGACAGTTTTATGCATGAGCATGGTTATAAGAGATGTGAATCTGACCATTGTGTACATTTCAAAAAGCTTGAAAATGGGAGCTTTGTTATTTTTTTATTATATGTGGATGATATGCTAATTACAGGATCTAGTTTGCAGGACATTGGTAAACTTAAATAAAGGTTATTTCACACATTTGCAATGAAGGATTTGGGATCTAAAAATAAAATCCTTGGCATGCAAATTCATTGAGACAGGAAAAACAAGAAGTTGTATTTGTCTCAGGAGGCTTATATCAATAAGGTGTTGTAAAGGTTTAACATGCAAAATTTAAAACTTGATAGTACACCTATGGTTGGACACTTCAAATTGAGCAAAGATCAGTGTCCTTTGTCACACGAGGAGGTTGAGTACATGACACGTGTTCCCTATGCTTCAGTGGTAGGAAGTCTTATGTATGCCATGGTTTGTACTAGACCAGACATTACACAGGCAAGTGGGAGTTGTGAGCAGATTTATGGATAATCCAAGTAAAGAACATTGGAAAGTAGTCTAATGGATTCTTAGGTATTTGAGAGGGACATCTAGCATGGAGTTAAGCTACAGAGGGTCAGCTACTTCTTTATGTGGCTTTGTTGATTCAGATATTGTTGGATATTTGGATGGCATGAGGAGCACCACTAGATATAGTTTCACAAAGTAGGTGGAACAACAATTAGTTGTATTTTGAGATTCCAGAAGGTTGTGGCTTTGTCTACTACAGAGGCAAAGTATGTTGCAGCTATATAAAGGTAGCAAAGAGATGATATGAGGTTCATGGAAGAGTTGGGAAAGGAAAAAGAGGATTGCAGATTATATAGTGATAGTCAGAGCATGATCCATCTGGAAAATAATTCAGCATTTCATTCAAGAATGAAACACATTCAGTTGAGGTATCACTTCATACGGTAGGTGTTGGAGGATGGGAAACTGAAGTTAGAGAAAATCCATATGGATGAGAACCCTGCAGATATGCTAACGAAGCCATTGGTAAGGGAGAAGTTGGAGCTTCACTCCACTTCTATTGGTCTTCAAGTTTGAGACTTGAAGAGGAAGAAACAGGCCAAGGAAAAGGAACCAAGGATGGTGATGCACAATATAGTGCAACAATTGATCTCCAAGTGGGATATTGTTGAGTGTGGAGCTTAATTGCTTCACAAAAAGCTTGCTTTTACATGTTGTTGGTTTTGACAAAGTGACAAGCATCGGTCGGAGGATACTTGACATCGGTCGAAGAAGTAACCGACATCATCGGTTAAGAAGTGACCGACATCGGTCACCTATGCAATGATGCTTTGTTCTTTAAATGAGAATTATAATAAATATCTTGCTTTAAAGATGATTTATTGATTGTAAAAGCATAGTTAGTTACCCAGAATAGATATATATGCATTTATGTATTGTATGAGGGTATAAGAGAAGAAAATAGCAATTTTTTGTGTGTTAGCTTTCTTGGTGAGCAAGAAAGAGTAGGCTGAGTGAGGAAAAACATTGAATACTTTGTGAGGTGTTAG
Organism: Taxus wallichiana var. yunnanensis; assembly: GCA_018340775.1. Classification (NCBI taxonomy): domain Eukaryota; kingdom Viridiplantae; phylum Streptophyta; class Pinopsida; order Cupressales; family Taxaceae; genus Taxus; species Taxus wallichiana. The sequence goes on from CM031242.1 coordinate 735,921,914, forward strand.
AAGACATCAGATCTTCATTGTATTTCCTCTGTAAAGCATTGAAAAATAATATTGGTCATTTCTTGGTGAACGTAGTCCACACTTTGGGTGAACCACTTTAAATCTGGTGTTATCCATCTCTTGTTTTATTTCTTCTTTTGCTTATTTCTGCATTCATTGATTGTATGGTTTCTCCGATTATAGATCTATGCAACATTGTTATATGGTTTAACCCCAACACTTTTCATGATTAATTTTTTTGGCCTCTGAATCTAATTTTGAGAGATGGATAATATTGATAATATAATTGCATGATGATTGTATATGTTCTAGGAAGATATAAAAGAGAATACTAATTGTTTATATTGAAGGATTTCCACCTTGGCTTGGGCATAGACAAGAAAGAATGGATCATCAAGACAATATTTGTCATCTTACTCGGGGGCCGTGATGTCAATATGAGGAGATTTGATGACCATTTCATTGGGTGGTGAAGCAGGGATTTTATTAGGTGTAGGAAAAGAGGAATACATTTTTATTGAGATTGCATCACTCACCCTCTTACAAGAGAAAATATGCAAATAAGCGGGCAACCGAGTAATGATAGAAGTAGGAATGTTAGTAGTTATTTTCTTGAGATTGATTTCATCATCTAAGTCAAGTATGTTAGGTGGTATATTCCCATTAAGTTCAAGATGTACATTATATCCTCAAAGATGATCAACGTGATAGTTGAAGCATTGATACTCTTGAAATGGGATGCAAGGAAGTTCTTTAAGAGAAGGGATTTTATAAACACCTCATTGTTGAAATTGTTTAAAGTTCCATGGATTAGTGTCACCGTATATCTTGAACAAAAATAATAATTAGTTAAATTCAATACATTGACAAGTGGATGATGTGACTTCATGCGTCCAATGTGTACATGGTTGACTAATAATATTGTTATAAGAAAATTAAAGTTGATGATCATGACATTCGCTCTAATAAATTGAGGATGTGTGGTAATGGGTAGCCAAATACAATCCATTGTGGAAATTTACCTTTGATCATATCCTTGATGTGTGTTGTGAGTATATTTGAGATTGTTGATAGAGTAATTAAGAGATTTGATGAATTCTAAAGAAATAAAACATGTGCCCGAGCCTTTTCCAATGAGGGCTCTCTTGATTTGCACATTACCAATATTGACCAACATGAAAAGAGGAGGATCATATTCTCCAAAGATCAGCTTGTTGAGAATCATATAGTTAATGAGAAAGTGAAGAGGTAAATATTAATAAGTGGTTTGATCATTTTTCATGCGAGCTCTTCACATTGCTTCTAAAGTATGCTATCATCCAAATCATGTAAGGAACCTTTTCCCAAAGTGGTGGTGAGGATATATTCATTTTAAATAGCACTTTAATGAGGTAGTTATGATGTTTAGAGAAGGTTTGATTAATTCAAAGAAGTGGAATTGATTCGGTAGATTAAATAGTTGTTTGATTAGATCCCAATCTTCCAAATTGATTGATGAAATATTGGTGGAACTTAGTAAAGAGATGAAGGTGAAAGTGTGAAGAGATTTAAATTTTTTCTACGAAGCCTCAAGTTGGATAAGAAATTTTACCCCAACCGTACATTATCATCCTTGTTAGGTATATAATGGACAATGTCTTTGTCAAGGGTGAAAAAGGAAGAAATAAATGACATCAACCCTATTAATTGAGGAAGGTCAATGACATCGGGAGCAATCAAGAGATGAAAAACATCAACCCCATTGATTGAGGATAGTTGATGGTGTCAAATATGAAAACATAAAAATTACATCAACCTTGTTGGTTCAAGATGACCAACAACACCAACGGTAATAAAACAAAAGCAAACAATATCGTCCATATAGGCTTAGGATGGCCAATGGAATTGATTTGAAGAGGATTTTGAGGAGTTAGATGATTATGAGGTGGTTCTCAGAAATTTTTACTTATAGGGTAGGATTAGATAGTTTGATAGGCTTGTAAATGGGGAACAAAGAATGAGGTATCAATAGTGGAATTCACTTGTTTTATACCATTCAAATTGACCATAGTCTCGGGAGGCTCAATTTTAGGATTGTAGATAGTTTCAGTAGTGTTTGAAGAATAATAATATTGTTTCTTGTCATTGTTAGATTGAGGGTTTGCACCAACCTAAATTTATTAGGTAAGGGATAAACATAGAATGTAAGATGCTTATTAGATTGATTTACAACATTATGATGGTCACATGTTTTAATGGGGTCACGAGCTACCATGACTTCCTCTAATATTTTTTGTCCCTTACCTTCTTGATTGATGTTAGCACCAAGCAAAAAGATGCAAGTGAAAGTGTTAAGATCTTTAAATTTTTGTTTGAATGACCTTGATTGGTTTGCCACTAACAAAATGTCTTCTCATTGAAGCATGGAGGAGAGGGGTGAGAAGTACATTGAGGTGATGCATATGGCCTAGGGAGATGTTGTTACAACTCTTACATGGACAATGGTTGATGGTTATCCACTTGGGAAGAATAGGGATGATTATCTCCATTGGATCTAAGAGGATTTGAATCGACATTGTGAATGGTTCTTGTTAGCACCAAATTACAACACCCTCTAATTTTTCATGTGTGTACATGCATGAGCTATCGAGTTTAATCGGTAACATTATACCATCTCTAAAGTTGTGGGATTTGCATACTTGAGATGGACCTCCAGAGAAGGTTGGTTCCTTTTCCTAACCTAATGCTGCAACTATTCCTAATGAAGGGAGATATACTGTCTAATCATATCCTATCAATTCCAAGGGAACATGTAGAAACAAAATGCATGAAAAAGGGAATCCTACACTACAGAGGTGATAGCACCAAGAAAAGGAGGTGTTGGACAGTTCACAATGCTGAAAATGGGGAAAGATGAAAATGAGGAGGATGGAAAAGCATCACAGACCCAAACACATAAAATACACTGCTTCCATTAAGCACATAAATGTATAAGCATGTAATGAGAACAATAAAATGCATAGTATACCTATAAGCATGAAGAAAGGCAAGAGAAAGCAATGGAAACCAATGCAAGGATAGAGAAATAATCACAAACACTAGTTTTATTACTCCAATAGTTTGCACAATACATCATTTTAGAGGAAAGAGGCATGATTCACCATTACAAAGCTCAAAAATGGAGGCTTGGAGCTTCAAATCCACCTAGAATCGAGAAAAGAGAGAACATCGAAAAATGTCCAACCACTTACAAAATGAGATCTCTTTATAATATAAGGAAGAAAGAATGAGGGAGAGAGAGGGAACTCAAATTTTTCACTCAACCACCAAAAAAATAATTAATTCTCTTGCAAAAGGGATAGGATGACCTAAAAACCCATACTTTCACATACTTTTCCTTGTGGAAGAAGAGAAATGTGTCCATGCCTCCATAATTGCCTTTTTGGCTTATGCAGGATGTGTTCTTTTGACTGGGATGATTTCTTTGATTTTTATCCACCTACTCCACCTAACTCCATTTTTTTATGATTTCATGATTTAGTGCATTGAAATATGAACCCGGGGATATAAATTTTATGAAATTTGGTTGAGTGAGGTGGAAAATACATCCATGCGAGTTCCTAGGGGTTAGGATGCCCATTTTAAAACTCTCACCTTAGTGCTATAGATGAGTGCACAAGATCGTAGTACTCTAGCCCCCTTTTCCTTTAGATTTTAGATATGTTAGAGATTTTGGGAACTGGGGAACTCATGGTACTTGTGCCTTGTCATATCGTCGGTGCTTGCATTCCCCGTAATGTCCACAACTCTGTTGATTCCCAACCCCAACTCTTTTCCAACTTGGCAAGCTCGATTAGATATCCGAGCTCTTCCTCCAAACTTGCCCTTACCTCTGTGGCTCCATCAAATTTTTGGGCCCTTGTGTCCCTCTCGACCCATTCCTCTCAAGACATCCGAGCCCATAACCCCCACATCCTCTGTAATGAATCCCCGCCTTCGCTTTGATCTTCAAATTTTTACATCCCATAAGGAACAACCCTTATACCTCCACACAACACTCCAAACTATGCTCCAATGAAATGTGGGCATTTAGCCCCCAGAGAACTCGTCCCTCTGCGGGCTCCATGTAGCCGTAACTCACCTAACACCCACAAAATAAAGAACTCACTCACCAATAGTGCAATGCAAAGTGATTGCACCGCTTTGAGGAACTCAAGACCTTAAGGCACAAGTTCCTCTTATACCCCAAATGTCCAATTTGCTCACAATATACTAAAATAGGGCATATTTTCCAAAATTTTCAACTTTTTCACTAATTCCTTAGATTTTCCCTTGGATAGGGAGTTAGGAAAAATACAATAAAGTGTCATAAAAGCCAATTTTCCTCAATTTATCCATTTAAAACCCAAAATTGACTAAGTGTTGAGAACCCAAAAGAGGAAAAAATTCAGCAAGAACTTCCAAAAGCTCCCAAATCACCGCAAGTGCTCCAAAACATGAAAAATTACCTGAAAATCCAGATTCTCCATTGAAATCCTGATCAATTTCCTAGGTCTAATTTCTCCCGAGTTGTCCATTTTTGTCAAGGGGGTAAAAATAGATAACAATTTGGTGACTCATGGGGACATCTACATGCTAGATGAGTTGATTAGTGGCCTTGAAGCATCCATTGGGCACAGAGTCAACCTGAAACACACAGAAACCGATCTCAAAACTCTAAAGTCCTCCTTGAGCCACTTAAACATCAATGAACTTGGAGTTGATCCTTTATTATTCGAATTTCCCAAATTTTATAAGAAAATATTGAAATTTAGATCGAGTGGAAAATTATTTTGAACTTGGAATTCTCTTTTCACTTCCCTTTTACAAACTGATCTATTGAGACAAGGATGAAACTACCCCAAAATATGATTTCTTGCCAAGTATGAAGGACTAAACTGATGATTTCTTGGAAAGTATGAAACATACAATTTTTTTTGGAACATATGTTGATTTGGGTGAACCTGGGAGATCTGTTAAAACATGATTTCCCCTATGAACACTACCACTTCCAATAAACTGTGCAAGAGAAACAACAAAGTAAAAACTATGTACAAAAGATGAAGATCATACATGCCCCAAGTGAAGCATGCAAAGTGTGCACAAGCACTTATTCATTGAAAGAAAACCTACCTACTCTACTCTAACCATAGAGATGGGAAACTCAAATGAATCTTGCAATTCGCATGGAGAAGTAACTTCCCTTCCTAAAAAAAATGGACATGTGACTGATTTTGCAATGGACATGGTCTTGTGCATGAATGAAAAACTGACTATAAGCTGATTTTCCACTGAAACCATCAAGGTATCAACTAGAAACACAAGAAATACCTCTTTTAGTTGTTCTTCATTTGGTTTTGAGAGGAATTGGAGTTGATCCTTGGTACTCTGAAACTCATTCTCACACTCAAGTGAATGTGACCGGTGGAAACTACTCGATCTTGACTCTAATGAAGCCAAGTACTTGATTGGCCAAGGCCTTATCCATGAAGTTTGCCCATTTCTCAAGCTCAACTCCATGAATGGAGTCAACTTATAGAATTTCTTGGAAAATTTAACTATTTGCATGAGATGATTTGTATCTTTTTCTTCATCTCGCAAACAACTTATCCTCTCCCAAAATTTCCTTTTCCATGATGAATTCTGATTTTGCAATGGTGTCATCATTTCTTCCTTCCTCCTCCTCATCCAACATGAAGCTTGCAAGATTAAACTCATCCATTTATTCTTTATGAGGACCGATATGAATAATAGGCTCTTCTTAGATGTTCTTCTCCATGGATGACTCTTGGGAGTTCTCTACAACAAGAGGCTCTTGGTGTTGTGAGATAGGTGGTGGGATTGAGAAAGTGGTATTTTAATAGGCTCCTCTTCACCAATACAGTCCTCCAAGTCTGATAATAAATAAACCTCTTCACTTTCAAGCTCTGTAGGGTTCTCCTCTTGGATCTCAGCTTCTTTGTGCTCCTCAGCTTGTGGATTTGGAGTTAATTCTTCCTTCTCTCCTGATTCTACAGACTGTGATGGACCAGTAACCTCTGGGAATATGGTGCCAAACTTGCACACTACATTTAGAGCATAAAGACTATTGGTCATCTTCTTCTTTTGTTTGCTCTTGTTCTATTGAAAATCACTTTCCATCACTTATTCTTCAACTCGGCCTCTTTTGAAGGCTTAACCAAGAAGATAATTTTATCAATTCCAAATTGTAAAGCTCAACTCTTAAAATTTTCTATCATTTATTCTCTGTTGGGCTCTTTTTCTTCATGTCCTTTTGACTGGTTTTTTGGGTTTCTTTCCAACATGGATTTGGGAATGCAAGAGGAGAGGTGAGTTAGGTCTTGTACGCACCCAATTTTTCATGTGCTACATTGTTAGAAATGGTTCAAAACCCCAATGATGATTCATGTCTTTTCCAAAGGTGTTCAAGCTCCTTAACCTCTTTGCAACTTATATTTGTAGCCTAGTTTACTTTACTTAGCCATTTCCTACTTTTATGTAGCTTCCTGCATCAAATTTTTTTAGTTTTGGCCTATAGTAACAAAACCATCACCCTGTCTAAGTGACGGTTCAGAACCGCTACCCTACTTGGGCGGCGATTTTGTAACCACCACCCTATGTAGGGCGGATGTCCTATGCCAATTTTCTAGAACTCTTCATCGGTGAATTAGACACGTGTTTCTTCACTTCAATTCACTTCTAGAAAACATTTCTCAATCATTTTAGCTAATTTTAAGCTTGACTTACTTGTGGCAACGTCCTCTTTCACTTGTGATTTCTAATTGATTGTTTAACTGTCCCTTCATGTGTTGATGTAACACCTCATTGATGCCAAGTGTGATAGTGCTCTGCTCAATGCCAACCTTCTATAAAACCATTGATTCTTATGAAGCAAATGGCTAGAGATTATTTGTGTATCTTGTTTAGTTGAGCTCTCATAATCTTGCTAGAAAATTCACAAGCCAAGCTCTGTTCTCTTGCGTTGTCTCTCTTCTATCCGTATTGTAACCAGACTTCCATCAAGTTGTCATTGCTCCATCACTTTCTTCTTGCTGCTTCCTCTACATTCCCAATTCCCTAGACTCAAGTGGACACAAAATATTGGTAAAAACAACTAAGGGAAAAAGTGATACCACAACTAGCATTGCCTCTACACTGTAATTCCAGGTTGGGGGTTGTTATTGAGTTTCTTCATTTCTTCATTTATTTTTGAATGTACGCACAATTATCAACTAGAGTAGAAGAAATCATTTTATTTATTGTAAATAGTTAGACCATTTTATTCTGTAAAGATTTCTTAGGATAGATAACTTCCTTGCCTATCTCTGTAGATTTGCAAAGGAAGTGATTCTGAAGAAGCTTTTGCATAGTTTTAAGCATTCAAAATTAGATTCAAATTATTCTCTGTTAAATCCCTCTTAAATTCCACCAGGGAAGTTTTAGGGGAAGAAAAGCTTTTGAGAAGCTTCTAATTCTTCCCATGACTCTAAGGTGTGTCTGAGGATTTAATCCACAATTATTAATTGGAAAAAGCTTCATTTAAATTAGAATAGATTTAGTATACTATTGCACAAATAAATAGCTACATCTGGCTATTTATTTGTATAGGATTTTTTAATTAGAATTAGAAGCAATTTATTTCTTCATTTCTTCTGTATGCACTGTTATTCTAGAAAATACAAAAAAATCTTTTAATTAGATTAATTGCTTTGTATTGATTTATTTCTTTTATATCAAAAATACAAAATATAGTGTAGCTTTCATTTACTTAGATTAGCTTGTTATTTATTTTTCTTAGATTAAATGCATACATGAAAATTCCTAGACCACAACAAGAATGAACATGCGGTTCTAATCCGAGAGGTCCCCAGTCGAATGGGCCCAAACTTCTCATAGACATAGATACTGGACTTTGTATGCTTTTCCTTAGAACACCATCACTGACGGTCATATGATCACATTGCACAACTCAACGTTTTAAACATCAAGGCCAACAAGGCTTACAAATATTGGACTACCCTCAACAATAGAGTCTAGATCAAACACATATGACCATACAAGGACCACGACTAGAGAGAGTTTATGGTTGTGATCCATCTATCCCCCAACCGAACGGGTATGAAAACCAATTAGATCTTGACACCAGATTACACACACTAGTCTTTAGGACATCCCGCTTCCACCAGACATTATCAGACAACTGAACATTTTGAACGAAGAAGCTCATTGAGCCCTCGTGTTCTAGACTGAACTAGCTAACTACCCATAGAGCTAGTGGAACCACATCTCTCTCATTTATTCCATGACCTTGTTTGGAAATCATTACAAGGTGCTCGTTGGTTTTCCACGCAATTCACAACCATTAGAAATGATTTCAGCGTAGCTCAACATTGATTAGAATCTTCGGTGTGGTTATTCTTTCCGATCCATCCATTAGACCCATTCAGGTTAGAAGGTCCTTTCTTGCCCTTGACGAGTAAATCTTGATATTGCACGTCAAGGAAATTGTTTTGCCTTGATAGCTTGTTCATCCCATTTCCACATACTTTCATCTACATACCACATATTCACTATATTTTGTTACCCATAGCCATCCACTCATTCTACATGGGTTTTCCGACACGACCTCGAGAGGTCAAGTCCGATCAAGGTCACGTGGTTGTTTTCATTCGTACAGTCTCAACTAATTTTTGATTTGTTTGTGATGGCGGGTAAGGTTTTACATTTTGTTTTTGTGGAGGGGATGGAGTTTTAGAAGAGAAAAGGGTATAATATAGAAGATGGGATGGAAGGGAAGAAATGGAATAAGTGGAATTCACAATAGGGGCGTAGATGGGAGGCAAGGGAATTAAAACTTAGGCTGAGATGGTGTAGGTTTGGGAATGAGAAGAGGGTTATGAGATGGTAATGCAAGAGTTTCCCATTGACAGGATTGTCTAGCATTAGATTCGTAAGCCTCTATCTCCTTAATCCACTTTGCAAGTTGTGGCAACATTTCAACCATGAAATCAAGCTTTCTGAGGGTTGTAGTGTCTTGGCATAGGGCCAACCCATGGAAAAGGGACCCTAAAACCAATTTTGAATGCTTTCAATTAAGATGTAGCCCTGGTTTGCACCATATTTACCTCCATTCTCTAAAATTTTCTCTGAAAACCAACATCTTCAGGCATAGGATGGCCTCCATAATCTGCATACTCCTGCTCTAGAACAACTGCATAGTTTGGAGAATGACCAAACTGATTTGTATCTTGCTCATGGGAATATGCATACTGTTGATTTTCACCATAAAACTGATTTGGAGGTGGATTAGAGCAGCCTGGAGAATAATTTTACAAGTTTGGAGGTGAAGTGAACTAGTTTTGCTACTACTGCAAATGAGAATTCCATAATGGGACCGGAGTTACGATTGCACAACTTCATGAATGGAAGGAAAATGAAAGGTATGGAAAGAAAAAAGAATGGAAATGGATGGACGGAAACGTCTCGCAACTCAGAAATGGTTTGTTTAGATTAGTGGAGTCGCCAACAGGTTGTGCTTGGACATGCCTCCGAGGGCTGATATTTCATCAAGATCGCAACATAATTGATGAAATGAAGATGTAACCAAGATACACACCTTCTAAAAATGACTTCTGTGTTGTCCCACCGGCATGCCAAAACTATTAGTGCCAAATTACAACATCCTCTAATTTTTCATGTGTGTGTGCATGAGCTATTAGTGTAACTGGTTAACATTAGACAATCTATGAAGTTATGGGATTTTCATACTTGAGATGGACCTCCAAAGAAGGTTGGTTCCTTTTCCTAACCTAATGTTACCACTACTCCTAATGAAGGGAGATCTACTATCTAATCTCATCCTCTTAATTCAAAGGGAACACGAGAAAGAGAATGCATGAAAAAGGGAAATCCTACACTACGAGGGTGATAACACCAATAAAAGGAGGTGCTAGACAATTCACAATGCCTAAAATGGGGAGGATGGACAAGCATCACCCACCCAAATAAATACAATAAACCATTTCCATTAAGCACAACAATGTCTAAGCATGTAATGAGAACAATAAAATGCACAATATACCTCTAAGCATGGAGAAGGCAAGAGAAAACAATGGAAACCAATGAAATGATAGAGAAATAATCACAAAAACCAGTTTTATTGATCCGGAGGAAAAATTTTAGTTCAATATCTTCTCTCGATTTTCCCTAAATTGTGTCGACAGTAGAAGATATTTTTGAGATCTTTCTCGATGACTATGAGAATGTGAAAATTGGACATTGGGAGCTCCAGTTATGTCCGATCGAAGTTTAGTCAATGAGAAAGTCAACTATGGTCAATAAGTCAATATTAGACCAATGGCACCGTGACACGTGGCAAAAAGGCCAAAGGGAGTCGTTTGTGGGTTTTCGACCTTCGGTCTTTGACAGGTGTAAAAGTTGGTGGTCATGCGACAATAGGCTCAAATTTTTTAACAAGGGGGAGCCCGACCGCTATGTGGACTAATTTATTATCGTTGATGTGGTGGGTCCACAAGCTACAACGTGGCTTGTCACCACTCATAGAATTCACTCAATTTTCCTATCGAGAGTCGATAAGTGGACTATGTGTTGATCAAGTTTCTCATCGAGTTATGGATTGAGTTACACATCGAGCTATTCACCGAGTTGATTACATTCTATGCCACAATGTATGGGTCAAATTTCTATTATCTTGGTGAGTCCACGTTACACCTCGGTGGGAACCGTTTCCACATGGCTTGGTCAACCTAATTGGCCACATTCCCACATATCTCGGTGGTCACAAAAACCAAACAACACACCACATGACTCAGCCAAACAAATCTGCCCCCACACATATGCAAAGTTCCACATGGTGGGTGGAGCGGTGGGGCAAAGGCCCATGCATGGAGAATCCCACATGAAAGGAGGGTGAGGTAAGGTTTTTAAAAACCTTACAAAAACTTAGGTGCCACCCAATGTGGGATATTACCCACTTAAACATGCAAACCGCCTACCATGGCCTTAGCCGCCAACATGGGATTTTATCCCATTTATCATGCTAAGCCACCCACTATGGGATTTCATCCCATTTTACATGCTACAGGTTAAGGCTTATTATAGCCTAAGGATAAATAATTTAGCATTATTTTAAGGGGCCCATTTGGATATAAATAGGGGAGCCATTTCTTTGTAAAGAACAACACATAACCGAGCATGTGGTTATGTTGTTTCTATTTTGTACGGCCTATGGCCATGGGAGACTGTTATAATCATGTTTGCAGGGTTATTTAGAGGAGTTTAGATTTGATACATCGAGATATTCCTTGTTTTTACTTATGCCATTATTTAAGAGTTTTTACACACTCTTATTGGAGAAACCGTGCCCGTAACCTCGGAGATGAAGTACAGGTACTACAGACATTGAGAAGACGTTTTGTTGAGCACATCAGAGTCTTCACATAGTTAGTTTTCAGTACTATTTGCAGTTTTGAAATCCATTCAATGTAAGTTTGTAAATTGTTAATATTTACATCTTTTTAATGGATTGGTTTGTTGTTATTTTCCTTTGAAGGGATGTGTGTGTTCGATTTTAATTCATTCTTGCAAATGTTCAAAATGAATTATTAAATGTTAAGTCAATTTATGGGAATTTGATAAACAACACTAAATAGGAGTTTTAATATGCAGAATTGAGTTTAATAGTTTTCAAACACTTGCACTTGATTCTAGAGAAAATCTAGTTTCTATTGATTTAAAGGAAATTGAGAATAATTCTCGCATCCAAATCTATTTTATTTGGGATTTGAGAATTTCAATATCTATTTATAAAAACTGTTTGATTTATTCTAAGGGGGTAAATCAGTTTCAAAGCTCAATTTTGGTATCAAAGTAGGATAATGCTCGGTTAGCTTTAGTTGCTGATATACTTCATTTGGGAGTTTTTGGATATCGATTATTGCTACATTGTATTGTTCTTCTATTTTATTTAACCATGCAGATTTGACTAGTGCAAAGGAGAATTGGAGGATGTTCCAATCTGTGAAGAAGACAAGCTTCTAACAACTAAGGTTCTGAAACCACTAGTGTTGCAGGTTCAATTCAGATGATGAACAAAAAAAATTGTCACTTGTAGATGTGAGATGGTGTTGAGAGAGGATCAACCTTTCTGCCTTGGGCCACAGTCAATTAAAATGCTAGGCATTTACAGTGCTTAAATTCAAGAGGAAGCATTTGTTATCCTATTACCATTCTTACATAGAGGGCAGAATAAGGTATGATTGTGATCTGATTTCTTATTGGTATGGACACAATATTTTGGGTAATTATAACTCTTTGTGTGGCCTTTAGTTTTGGATTACTAATCGTACTATGGAAGCCTATTTCCTTTAATATAAGGAGCAAGTGAAAAGACCAGTTCCATGGTAAGATACAAAAATGGAAAATAGGGCTTTGTTCACGATATTGAACAAGATTTCGCACTTTATGTTTTGAGTTTTTAATTGGTTGAAGTTGGTTTTATGTCTTCACATCATCATTTGAGTGTTGCAGGAAGTAAACAAGTAAGATGTTTAACATACCAACATTAAGCCAACCAATACTCAATAGGTGCAGTTTACAGTTTCTATAGAGGTATACAATATTTGCGAATGTAACTATGTTTACACATTTTTGGGTTAAATCCGTGGATTTGGATAGCCTTTGTGTGGGTTACTTTATGATATGCTTTGATTTGAAATTGTTTTAAATCCTTTTGAAAATTTAAATGGATCATCTAACTCTCGTGAGATAGAGTTTTAAATAAGATGAAACCTCCTATTCAGTTTTAAAACCATGAAGAGGGAAACAATCCCTTGTGTTGATAAAATGGTTTAACGGAATAGTTTTGACTAACATTACTATAGTATTGAGTAGTATGCTTATAATTTACTTCAAACACTATTTCAGGGAAATTTCTAACTTTTTGGATCAGGAAGGAATTTTGATAACCCTTGTGTTGTGAATGATATATTGAGTTGCCAATGTGAGAAAACTATGAGACAGGTTTATCATGCATAGTTCATCTCACAATTATGGTATTATCAAGCTCTATGATGTTATATTTTTGCTATCTCGTAATCAATTTTTCCATTGTGATGAAGTGGTTAGAAAACTAACTCAGTTGGATAAGTTTTGGAGGTATGAATCGGGAGAAGTCAGAAAGTGAGGAAAACCTCGAGACATGTTTAACATTCTTGGTTTTCATCCCCATGTTTATGATATTTGCTTACAATACTTGCAGAATTGTGAGTTGGTAAAGAAGCTCTTATTTTTGAAAGTCTCCGAGTTTGACATTGGAGTTTGACAGGTACAATGGGAGGAGTTGATAATCAGTTTTAGGGACACAACAATTAACTATGTTGTTTTAAAGGATGGTAATCACATCTATTTCCTTTGATTATTCTTTCATGTATTGTGCATATGTATATAATGCATTGTTTACCTAGGATGTTGCACTCATTTTGCATGTTTAAGTCCCACTGTACCTTGGGCAATGTTTGTAAATACTATGTTGCAGTTGTTGTAAGACCCTTAGGAAGTTTTGTACATGGTGGCCTAGAACACCGTTTTGTATGCAACACTTTGTGTTTCCCATTTTTGTGGAGAGATAGTCTCATATTGAGAAAATGTTCCCTTGTAAAGGAGATTTAGCCCTGTTTAGGAGAACTTAACCCCTTATCAGGAGATTTCCCTTTGTGGAGATTGCCTTTGTGGAAAATATAATTAGACCCTTCTAGGAGAACACCTTAGCCTTCGTGCAGTGCAGGGGTTGAGAGAATTCGTCAAGTATGACTATTTCGAGTATCAGGTCATTTTATTTTTGGTAGATTTTGGTAAGAGTTTATTTTAATCTTCACAATCAGGTTACAGTTTTTAGTTGGACAATTAACTTTCTGGAGGAGATTTAAAACATCTTATTTTACTGATACAGACCTGGTGTATTATAAATGGAGTTTTATTATGTCATCATGGATTGACTAACTTCATAATACCTTCTATCGTATTTAGCTCCTGTATATGTTTATGAGTGCAAGAAGATGTGGATGGAAGAGAATTGCCATTGTTGGAGAATTTTACTCTTGATGAGAGAGTTTTGCCCCTACGCAGAGAATACCTTCAGATGTTGTTTTGTGACTCATGTATATTGTGACCACTACAGGAAGATGGTTATGGAAGTGAAGAGAAATCATGGAGATATGAATCTTCATTTTACGGTTCAGTTGGATTATTATACCTTTTGGAGGCCAAAAGGACTTTGTGGGGAGGTGTGATCCAGAGGAAAAATTTAAGTCCAAGATCTTCTCTGATTTTCCCTAAATTAAGTCGTTGAATATCTTTTTGAGATCTTTCTCGATGATTATAAGAACATGACAAATAGACATTGAGAGCTCCAGTTATGTTTGGTCAAAGTTCAGTCAACAGGAAAGTCAACTCTGGTCAACAAGTCAATATTGGACCAATGGCATTGTGACACGTGGCGAAAAGGCCAAAGGGAGTCATTTGTGGGTTTTCAACCTCCGGTCTTCGACAGGCGTAAAAGTTGGTGGTCGCGATAAGAGGCTCAACTTTTTTAACGGAGGGGAGCCCACCGGCCGTGTGTGGACTAATTTATTATCGCCGACGTGGTGGGTCCACAAGCCACCACGTGGCTTGCCACCACTCATCGAATTCACTCAATTTTCCTATCGAGAGTCAACAAGTGGACTATGTGTTGATCGAGTTGCTCATTAAGTTATGGATCGAGTTACACATTGGGCTATTCACCAGTTGATTACATTCTATGCCACAATGTATGGGTTGAATTTCTATTATCTTGGTGAGTCCACGTTACACCTCGGCGGGAATCGTTTCCACATGGCTCAGTCAACCTAATTGGCCACATTCCCACATATCGCGGCAGTCACAACAACCAAACATCACACCACATGACTCGGTTAAACAAATCCGCCACCAAACATATGCAAAGTTCCACGTGGTGGGTGAAGCGGTGGGGCAAAGGCCCATGCGTGGAGAAGCCCATGTGAAAGGAGGGGAGGTAAGGTTTTAAAAACCTTACCAAAAACTTAGGCTCCACCCAATGTGGGATATTACCCACTTAAACATGCAAACCGCCTACCATGGCCTTAGCCAACATGGGATTTTATCTCATTTATCATGCTAAGCCGCCCACTATGGGATTTCATCCCATTTTACATGCTACAGGTTAAGGCTTATTATAGCCTAAGGATAAATAATTTAGCATTATTTTAAGATCCCCATTTGGGTATAAATAGGGGACCCATTTCTTTGTAAAGAACAACACAGACTGAGCTGTGGTTATGTGGTTTCTATTTTGTACGGCCTATGGCCATGGGAGACTATTATAATCATGTTTGCATGGTTATTTAGAGGAGTTTAGATTTGATACATCAAATATATTCCTATTTTACTTATGCCATTATTTAAGAGTTTTACACACTCTTATTGGAGAAACCGTGCATGTAACCTCGGAGATGAAGTATAGATACTACGACGTTGAGAAGATGTTTTTTTGAGCACATTAGAGTCTTCACACGCTTAAATTTCAAGATTACTATTTTGCAGTTCTGAAATCCATTCGGATGTAAGTTTGTAAATTGTTAATATTTACATCTTTTTAATGGATCGGTTCGTTGTTTCACGAACCCGAGACGTAGCCCCAAAAAGGGTGAACTCCGTTATCAAGTGTTGTTATTTTCCTTTTGAGGGATGTGTGTGTTCAGTTTTAATTCAGTTGCAAATGAATTATTGAATGCTAAGTCAATTTACTGAATTTGATAAACAACACTAAACATGAGTTTTAATATGTAGAATTGAGTTTAATAGTTTTCGAACACTTGCACTTGATTCTAGAGAAAATCTAGTTTTTATTGATTTAAAAGAAATTGAGAATTATTCTGCATCCAAATCTATTTTATTTGGGATTTGAGAATTTCAATATCCATTTATAAAAAAACTGTTTGATTTATTCTAAGGGGTAAATCCGGTTTACGGATCATTTATCGCCCAATAGTTTACACAATACACCATTGTGGAGGAAAGAGGCATGATTTCCCATTACAAAGCTCAAAAATGGAGGCTTGGAGCTCCAAATCCACCCAACAGTTGAGAAGAAGAGAGAGCAGTATTTCAAAAATGTCCAACCACTTACAAAATGAGCTCTCTTTACAATATAAGGAAGAAAGAATGAGAGGGAGAGAGAGGGAACTCGAAATTTGCACTCAACCACCCAAAAATTAATTAATTTTCCCGTAAAAGGGATGGGATGACCTATAAAACCCATGATTGCCTTTTTTGGCTTATGCAGGGACGTGTTCTTTTGACTGGACACTTTTTTATTTTAATCCAACTACTCTAGCTAACTCCAATTTTTATGATTTCATGATGTAGTGCGTTGAAATACGAATCTAGGGATATAAATTTTATGAAATTTGGTTGGTCGAGGTGGAAGATACGTCCACGCAGGTTCCCAGGGGGTCGGGATGCCCATTTTTAAACTCCCGGCCTTAGTGCTACAGTGAGTGCATAGTCCGCAGTACTCTGGGCCCCCTTTTCCTTTGGATTTCATATATGTCGAGATTTTGGGCACTAGAGGAACTCATGGTACTTGTGCCTTGTGGGTCGTCGGTGCCCCGCATTCCCCTCAATGTCCGCAACTCGTTGACTCTTGGCCCAACTCTTTTCCAACTTGGCAAGCTCGGTTAGCTCACCGAGATCTTCCTCCAGCTCACCTTGGCTTTTTCGGGCCCTCGTGTCCCTCTTGAACCATTCCTCCCAGGCCCTCCCGTGCCCACAACCCCGCCCCTCCCAATGAACCCCCACCTTTGCTTTATGGCATCGTCGACTTTTGACATCCCACAGGAACATTGTTCCCGAAACCCTTATACCTTCACACAACACTCCAAACCTGCTCCAATGTAATGCGGGCATTATCCCCATTAGAGAACTCGTCCCCATAGGGAACTCGTCTCTCTGTGGGCTCTATGTACAACTGCCTACTTTGACACCCGCAAAACAAAGAACTCGCTCCCTAATAGTGAAATGCGGTGATTGCGGCCTCCCGGGGCTCAAGACCTTAAGGCACAAGTTCCTCTTGTACCCCAAATGTCCGATTTTCCCAATACACTAAAATATGACATTTTTTCCAATTCTTTCAACTTATTTCACTAACTCCTTAGTTTTGTCCTTGGATAGGGATTTAGGAAAAATATAATGAAGTGCCATAAAAGCCAATTTTCCTCAATTTATTCATTTTAAACCCAAAAATGACTAAGTGTTGAGAACCCAGAAGAGGAAAAAATGTAGCAAGCACTTCCAAAAGCTCCCAAATCACTACAAGTGCTCCAAAGCATGAAAATTTACCCAAAACTCCGGATACTCCATTAAAATCCCAATCAATTGCCCAGGTCCAATTTCTCCCGAGTTGTCCATTTTTGCCAAGGGGGTAAAAATGGATAACTGTTCTTTGGATAGCATTGCTAGGATTAGGAATGTCGAAGACTTTTTCATTAACCTGACATCATTGACCAAAGGAAGTCTCAAGCTCAACGATGAAATTGACCACAATTTGTGATGTTTGAGAGGGAAATGCGGGCATGGGAAGATCAAGAAAGCGGGCAAGGGGTATGGAGGGACTCTTAAAGTGCTAAGGGGTAAGATGAGAAAGGTGTTAGTGTGTTGAAAGTAGGTGTCTTGAAGGTGAACACAAGGTGATATCGCATGAAGACTGTAAAAGACAATTGCAAGGGTGTGTCAACATGTGAAATATATGATATTATCAAACTACACATCAAAGATCTCTTAGAAATACCATTTCTAACCAATGCAATGTAACTTGAAGGATGCATGTAACCATTTATGGTTACTCCCGCTCCCGATATCCCAAAGGACACCACTCCGAAGATGCTAATGTACAATAATTGTTGTGAAGAAACAAAGTCAATAAAGTGAAAAAATATGTGTATACATCACACACCTTTCACAACAATATTTATTTATTCCTCATTATTTCCTTGAAAGTTTTCTCTACACAAATAAACAATGGCCTAGATGGTTAAAATTGTTCACGGAAAAATATTTAGTGTGGGTTAGACCACATGAAAATGGTATTGTGTGTGTCAGAGCGGCTAAAATAAATGGAAATATATTCATGGTATGCATTGTCAAAAGATCCTACCAACAAATAACAATGATGTCAAACATCAAACGTGCCATAATTGTGAGAAGAAAGAAAGAGAATTTAATTGTTGTAGAAGAGCATAAAACAATAGGCATGCAAAATTCGAACATAAAATATTAGCACTCGATGGAGCGAGGGATTAATTTGAATAAAAAAGTAAAAAGTTAGAATATTATATAATCTCATAACTCGCGTGATCCATATCCACAAGTTGCATCTAGGTATGAAAACATTTGACACTTTGTTTAGTAACAATAACATGAATCACATTGTCCTTTTTCTTAATACATTCAATATTTTATATTGAGTGTTGGCCGACAATTTTTATTTTAAGTTATTTTGTTTCTTGGATAATAGTTTTTAATACACGTCAACGTCAAAAGATTTAATAAGCATTAAAATATTGCCTCTACACACAAAACCAAATAAAACTCAAAGAAAGGGCCTCATCTTCATTTGGTTTTATTTTATGAGTGTATTTGTTTATGTGCAGGTAATTTGATTTAAATTTATCGATTTTTTCCCAATATTTGTGGGTCTCAATGTTGGAACCTTTCAAACAATGCTAACACGTATTTGATTTCTTTTCAAATTCGTTGCTTGGGCTATTATCATCTTTTTGCTTTTATGACTTCTAGCCATTAGAAGTTGACATATGTGCCAATATTGTCAAATATTAATTCAAGTTCCTATATAAACGAGCAAGTGTTATGGTTCATTTAAAGATAAGTAGTTGTAAATACATTTTTTCTTTCAAGAAAAAAAAAGGTAAATCAAAAGAAAGAAGGATCAATCATAAGCTAACATATTCAAGCACTTCTCGTGTTCTAGTTAACATTCTATTTTGGAGATTTTTGGTAATGTAATGTAATTTCCATTATTAATATCTTTATTTCAAAAAAGAGGTATATTTATTAGAAGACTAGTTAGTTCATGTTAGTCACCCGAACCCTAATGTAGAACCCTAAACTTTGTTTTCTTTAAATATTGTAGATTTAACTTACTACATGAAGACATGAGTCACAACACACAAACTTAAAATAAGACAATGAAATGAAAGAGTAGCCAAGAACTTGACCCGAGAAGAGTAAAAACTATAAATGGCATAAGATCTTTTATTTCCCATATTTAAACCTAAGTTTATGCAAGTGATAAAATGTTAGGGCAATAAGTATATGCATTAAAAAATTATTAGATCAAGCTTTAGTAAGTTTTTTTAAAAATTACTCATAGTGACCTCAAAAAAGCCGTGTTAATTCCATATCTAGTGAATGAAAAGGAGTTTAGTTCTAAATTTTTTCCACATTGTCCATTTTGATGTCCTTGTCTGCATATCCTCGACAATCAATTAGGGAATTTTCCTTCAATGATATCCTTGACACGTGTTATGAGTAGATTTGAGATTGTCCATAGAGTATCCGAGAGATTTGATGAATTCTAAAGAAGCAACATATGTGCATGAGACTTTTCTATGAAAGATTGCTTGATTTTCACATTAACGATATAACCGATATGAAAAGAGGATGATCATATTCTCTAAAGAGCATATTGTTTAGAATCATACGAGTTAATGGGAAAGTGAAGAGATAAATATTGATTTAAGTGGTTAGATCATTTTGGATTGCGAGCTCTTTGCATTGTTGAAGTATGCTCTCATCCAAACCATGTAAGGAGTCTTTCCCCTAAGGTGGTGGTGATAATATATTCATTTCCAAGAGCACTTTTTGAGGTGGTTACAATGTTTAGGAGAATTTATGATTATATCGAAGAAGGGAAATTTCCTTAGGATATTGGAGAGTTCTTTAATTGGATCCCAATCTTTCAAGTTGATTGATGAAATGTTGGTTAGAACTTGAGGGATTTCATCAAGATCTAATATGAAGGGTCTGCACCTTAGGTTGGATAAGACTTATTCCCCAAATATATGGTATCAACCTTGTTAGGTGCACATTGGCCTATACTTGTTAGGGTGTCAAATAGAGAAACAAATGGCATCAACCTTATTAATTGAGGAAGGTTGATGGCATTATGAGAAAAAAAAGAGATGGTTGACAATATCGAATCTATTGATTGAGGATGGTTTATGGTGTCATAGATGACATAAACATAAGTAAAATACATCAACCTTGTTAATTCAGGGATGACCGACGATGTCTAAGATAACATAAATAGAAGCGGATAACAACAACCTTTTAGGCTCGTGATGGTTGATGACACTTCGATTTGAAGATGATTTTGAGGAGATAGATGATGAGGTGGTGGCTCTCAAAAGTTAGAATTATAGAATAGTCTTAGACAATTCAATAGGCTTGAAAACAAGGAGCAGAGAATAAGGGATCAATAGTGAAAATCACTTATTTCATTCATATTGACGATAGTCTTGAGAGGCTCAATTTTAAGATTTTTGGTAGTTGTTATGGTGTTGGAAGAAGAAGAATCTTGTTGCCTCATCCTTATAGTGATTGGGTAAGGGGTCTCTGTAGACTATAATATGTTTGTTAACTTGATTTATGACATTTTTGTTGAGTTGTGGAGCTCAATTACTTCATTTTAACATGCACTATGAAACTTGCTTTGGAAAATACGAGGAACCGATTTGGTTATGGAGGGACCGGCATCAATCACCTATGAACAACATCGGTCAAGCAAGGAGGAACCACCATCGATTAGGGCTAACCGGCATCGGTTACCTGTGTGTGGGTGTTTTAATTAACTCACGGGAATTAGATCTATTTTTAGTATTAAAGCAAATCTATTGATTGTAATTACATGGCTAAGTGCCCTAAGTTTGTATATGCCTATATAAGCATGAAAGCTAGGGTTTAGAAGTAAGAATTAAGAAGAAATTGCAAAAGTTGATGATTATTGTGAGAGAGAGAATTCTTGGAGAAGAAGCAAAAGCTTGGGTGAAAGACAGTATTGTACATCTGAGAGGTGTGGAAGATTATAAATCTTCAATTGTATATCTTGTCAAAGCTTTGGATAATAGATTGGCTTGTTTCTTGGTGGACGTAGCCCACACTGGGTGAACCACGTTAAATCTGGTGTTGATTTATATCTCTTGTTTTGTATAATTCTTTTGGTAGAATATCCGCTTTCATTACATGTATGTTTAGATCTAATATATTATCTGTACAACCTTGTGCTAACCCCAACAATTTTGACGGTAAAATATTTTTTTGTAGTCATGAGATGCCATGGATTCCTTTAATATTCTATGGGTCATACCTTTATGGTGGAAGTTAGCACCAAGAAAAAAATCTAGGTGAAAGTGCAAAGAGCCTTGATATTCATCTGAATGACCCTAATTAACGTTCCACCAAAAAAATATTTCATTGAACCATGGAAGAGAGAATTGAGAAGTACGTTGAGGTGATGCATATGGCCTAGGGAGATGTTATTACAACTCTTCCATGCACAAGGGTTGATGGTTATCTTCTTGGGAAGAAGATGGATGATTAACTCCATTAAATCTAAGAGGATTTAATCAACATTGTGAATGGTCATTTGGAAAGCATTTCTAGGATTAGGAACATCTTATACTTTTTCATTAAATCAACGACATAGACCAAGGGAAACCCACTCAACATATGACATCAACCATAGTCGATGTTGTCTAATAGGGAAATATGGGCATGAGAAGATCAAGAAAGAAGACCAAGAGGGATGGAGGGAATTACGAAATTTTGAGGGATAAAATGATGAATGTGTTAGTGTGATGGAAGTAGTTGTAAAGGTGAACACAAGGAGATAACAAGGTGATATTGCAGTAATGAGATTGTAAAATACTATCGCAAGGGTGTGATAACATGTGAATTATATGATATAATCATACTACACACCGAATATCTCTCATGAGTATCATTGTTGGTGAATGCAATACAACCCAAAGGATGGACATAACCATTTATTAATACTCCATACTCCCAAAAGTACCCATGAGTACACCGCTCTAAGGATGTTAATTCTTTGATGATATTAATGTGAAGATGAAATTTGGTAAAGTGAAACATTATGTATAAATATTTTACACCTCTATGCTTATTCTCTATTCATCATTAATAATGGATATTATCCACACAAATCGTAGTGTAGGACCTAAACTTTGTTTTCCTTAAATATTGTAGATTGATATTATTACATGAAGACATGAGCCACATAACACAAAATTAGGGCAAGAAAGTGAAATGAAAGAGTGTGAAAGAAATTAACCTGAAGAGTAAACAATGTATAAATGACATAAGATCTTTTATTTCCCATAATCTATTTTAAATATCATAGTTACTCTGTCCATAGTTTAAATACTAAATAACACTTAGTCAATGCATTTAGTTATATCAACCAATCATGTAAAAAATGAGAGGATGAGAGAAATAAATGGAGAAATAGGTTGAATCCTTGAAAATAGGATCAACCATTTGTATAAATACCTCTATTTTGATATAATAAAGTATTCAAGAGTCACCAAAATTTGTCATTTGGTAACAAAGAAAATGCTACTTATATGATAGCCTATGAAACTAAGAATATTTTTTTATCAAAGACTTAAGGCATCTAAGTGTTATATGAATTATCATATTTAGAGCATTATTGTTAATAATGTAAGTAACCAAACATATGTGTTATGGTTACACTATTTTAGGAGCTTTGTTAGGCTAGTTAATTTGTTAAATGCTATTTACGATCCTTTGGTTATGGTTCCTATATGCGGGCTTTGTTTAGTTTTATTAGTTATGTTTAGTTCCTTATTTGTAGTCAGTTGGGTTTCCTATACAATAGAAATTCATATATTGTAATGAAACAACTTATGGATTCTCCAATAATCTAATTTGGTATTAGGGATCATAGTTAGAAGATCTTGGATATAAGCATACGAGGCATAAGAATTTTCTTGAGGCAATTGTGTGCAACAGGGAGGAAGTGCATGAAGATAAAAACCCTTAAAGTGAATCACATACATTATTTTCATCAAGAAATAGAGTTCATTTTCATAAAGAAGGGATGTGATAGACCTAGAGGAGCATTGGTGGGTGATGTGACCATTGTCAATTCAATATTGTTGATTGAATGTTCTACTAAAAGTGATATACATTCTTTCCTAATAATATAAGGAGGATATGATCTACTAGAGTATATAAATTTTCATTTCTAATAAATGAACACACTATAGAAGGAAGGTGAAGTGAGGTGTGGTATAAGGAAAGTAATAAGTTGGTTGTAATTTCCTTTATTGTTTGGGCATCTCTCAACTTTTCTATCAATAGAAACTTGGATAGATAATTGGTAAAATACAAACCATTCAAACTTGAAATCCCTCATCTAATCTACATTCATCCTCATATAGTCTTGTCTCATAACCTCAAAATCATTAGTGAAGTTAACCCCATAGTCTTCATTTTTTTGGAATGTGATGCAACCCGGAAGAAAGAAAGTATCGGGGGTCTTTCTACCTGACAAATTTTGGACGAGATACATAGGAATATAAATTGAATGTTTTTAAATGAAGTTTCAATGTTCACCGGATTCATTACATTTTTGCATGAGTAGATCTCGAGGGAAATAGGGAAAGATACACCTTTCTTATTTGCACTTTTACACCTAGTGTGAACATGAAACAAATGCTTACACAAATCAATCATGATGATCTTGTCACTTGGGTACCTTGGTAACTTGTGAGGTGCAAGATCAAACCCTCCAACTCGATGTAGGTGAAGGTGGGAAATTGAATGAAGTAACTTCCATATTTATCAATCAATCCAACTGATTGAGGTGAATTTATTTGTGTGGGATTTCCTTCAAGTAACCTTATGATATACATGGTGAATGCATCATTCACCTTCGAGAAGTGAGAGTTACTTTCCCAATTTATGAGATGAGTATGATTCTCATATGATAGAGACTTTTGTGATGAATTTGAGGCAGAGGAGAGACCTCGGAAGGGCCTTGTGTATGCGATGGAATATACCGGATAAGAAGTCATTATGAACTTCTTAGATATAGGTAACTACAATAGTTATCAGTGAATGTTATTGTTTGATCTTCCCCAAGTCAATCAATTGATATCCTTTTGTGACCACTAGGATGAATTGAGCCATCCAGTCTTGGATATTTTCTTCTCCCATCACCCTATTCAAAAATACTATTACATCTGAGTATGCCTCATGGAATTCACTTCGAGACCAAGTTTTGGGAATCCATGAGGGTTTCCTTCTCTTTTTAGCTATGATCATTGTTAAGCCTTGCAGTATGAATATGTTCTTGCCCATTATTGAGAGGAAAATTCCCAAGTGATGATCACCATGTTGTTACAAGTGGGAATTTGTAAACATTGAGAGATGCCTTTTAGAGTGAGGACTACTAGAATTGAATTGTCATTTGCAATAATTGTTCTTGAGTTTGGATTATAGTGTTGGGCATAAGCTAGGACGAGATTTGTAATTTGAATGGAAAATTCATGACTCATGCTCTAAATAGTCCACTTGAGAAGATATTTTCCTCCACAGGTTCACGAGGTTCACTCATCATTCTAGATTTCAAATCCTCTAGGTCCATGTTTGTCACATCACTATCACCCACATTAGGATCCTCAGCGTTTAATGTGTAAATTGGATCTAAAAAAGAATACATGACCTTCATGGTGACCGGAGTTAGTGAAACATATGGGAGATGGATGAGTATGAATTATTTGACCCCAATCCCAACACTTACTATTTTTAGCAGGTCCTACCCCGGATGTCTATTTTTGGCAAGTTTCTCAAATTGTCACTTTTGAGTGTTTTTGTCTTGAAAGGAGTGATGGTGACATGGAAAGTAGCTTGTTTATGAAAATTACTATTTTTAGAATGTGAGGACTTGGTAAAACTTACTATTTATAGAAGGTGGTCCTCTAGATGTTGGAATGGGATGAAAATGGTCTCAAAAGTTTAGGTTTTTCTTAGGGATGTTATGCCGACTTTCTCGAGTTAACATGCATGCTTGGATGAAAAACCATTTCCACTAAATACTTATGTTCACCAAAATCAAGACGGGGAATCATTAGAGATGCAAACACTTTCAATGAATCAACTCTACTATTTTGATCATGAGGTACTGATTTGATATAAAATGCATCAAAATATTCTATGCGAGTCCCACACTCTTTTCCGTAATGAAAAAGATGAGAGTTTTTACTTGGAACAAGTCTTTTACCTATTTTATAATGATTTCCACATTTCTTTGTACTACAAGATTTTTATTCCCATTTCTTCGGTGGATTATAATCTAAGAAACAAGGCTTGATATTTAGCGGGGTTGTTGGTAGTGGAAAATTACATCTTATATGATGAAGGAAATAAATTTCCTTATGGAGAAGAAAATAATTCGACACCTAACATGGTTGACAAGAAAATTCCATCAAACTCCATATTCCAAATCCCATCGATAATTTTAGTTAGATTTTCTTGGCGAGAAAATGTTTTGATGGGACAAATTAATGGGTTTTCGCCAACTCTTTGGGACTAGGTCCCTTTGCTTGAATGGGGTAGCTCCATTATTGTGTGTGAACTAAAATGTAAATCTATTCTTTGGACTTAGGGGTCGGGATCCAACAGAACACTCCACTTCACCTATGAAAAATGCTTTCAATTGCTTGCAAGAGGGGAAATGCAAGGGTATATGGGGAAATGGGAGTGAGAAATTAAGAGAGGGATTAATATTGCAAGAAGGAAAACTCATATTCTTACAAATATTAATTATAAGTATCACATACACAATTTTAGAAGAATAGAAAATTTTCTAGCAATATTAAGACAAGATAAAACCATGAACACAAAATATCATTTATTTACTCATCTAGAAAATTAGAAACTCCTTTCTTTATTGACATTCTCACAAATTTGTACAATACAAGCGAAAGAGGAAAACATAGAGAGAAATAGAAGAACCTGCTTATCTCTTTGTTTATTCTTGGTAGCTATTTACTTAAAACTTACAAAATTGACAAACCTTTGGAATGGGAAAGTCATTAAAATATATAGATTTTAGAAAGACTCTTCACCTACCCCCCACACGACCTTTCATTTGTCTTTTACAACATGTGACCATTTGTATTCCCATGAATAAAATTAAGTCCCCTTTTATTAATCGAGGGTGACTTATTACAATGGCAACTATAGTCACATAATATAAAATAGAATAAGACAAAATGAAAAGTGTAATCCCCCTAATGAAGAAATAGAACATGAAGGAAGATAGGGAAGGGGGGAGAGAGAGAGAAAAGAGGAGAGATAACTACTCTAATGGAGACAATGTCCTTCTTCGATTATGCTTTACTTCATTGATGAATATTTCTCCCTCGATGAAGAACTTGTTGATGATGACCACAATATCCTCCTTTAGAATGATGCACAGACACGTTGGACTACCAAATGAGTGTTTAGAAACACTATTTCAGGCCTTCCCAAAGTGAACTTGAGATGAACAAAAACCTCACCCATGATGATGCACCCCTGATCTCACAATGAGAGTGAGGATGACTCTCTTATTCCTTAGGATTTCATAATTATCGTTCAAGATGTTCAAACCTCTTGATACTTGCATCCATGTTTTGCACACTTAATGCCGCAAGATTTCAAACCTTACCTTTAATGCTTATGAGAGGTGTGAGCTCTTTCCAAGCTCACTTGGCTCACCTCCACTAGCTCACTCAAACCACCCACTCACCGAACTCAACTCAACTCACTCACCGAGTTCAATTCAACCAGCTCATTGAGAGATGATGATGGATCGAAATGTACCAATGAGCTATGATGACCACTTACATGATGAATCAATTGAGTTATTCGCGTCTTTCAAATCTCTTCTATCCACACAATGTCCTTGGATTTTAGCTATTATGCTCTGTGACACTTTGTCTTTCTTCTAGACACAATTGAGCTTAAGATGATGTTTCCAAGACCCATATAGAGGTTTCATTTCTTTGTTTGAGCTATGAGATCATCCCATAACCTTTTGAAGAGTTCAAAAAGTGGAAAGATGAGTGAAAATGAAGCCATTTGCAACTTTTTGCACCCAAAATGGAGACTTTCTATTTTTAGCAGTAGTACGACCAAGACCTAAATTTTGAGACATCATTGTCTTGCTCAAATATGACCTCATGAGGCCTGAAAATTCCAATTTCCCTCTATTGATGATACATTTCTATTTTTATCCACTTTCTATTTTTAGCAGGTGTTTTTTCAGAATCGCTATTTTGGGAAAATTGGCAAATTTACCCTGCTTACAATTCTGCATTGTTTCTGAGTGTTTTGGGTGACCAAATCTTGCAAATCGAGGGAATTAAAAATTCATCATGTGAAAGGATATGACATGTGATTCTTTAGTAAGTGCACTTTATGGGTGTCGATTGCCACGAAAAAGGTTTTAAAATTTTGGGTTTTATTCCAGAATTCTTTGCTCCAAATCTTAGGTGATTTCTCCTTTTGGATCTTCAATAAATTGAGATTTTACTTGGAGAGGGAATAATTTTGATGAAAAACACAGTCCTCCATATCCCTAAAAATAGGGGCTTCATGGCGCAAAAAACTAGTTCATGTGAAACTATATTTTTTTATGATCATTTCCTCCAAATTTCACATGATTCTCGCACACCAAACCTTGGGAAGTGAAGATGATGCTTGTTGACATTTCGCTGCTGCATCATGATAGACATTTATGGAGTCATGAAGCTTTGAAAATGAGGAAAAACACATATATTCTCCTGGAGAAGAGAACTTAACTTGAACCCTTAGCACAATTGATTTCTTTGTTCACCGACAGTGAAAAATCATCATTCTCACAACCACAGATGCTCTGAGGGTAACTTGATGGATTTTTAGGTTTAATGGAGGCTTATCAGTAAACATTCATGGAGCCATGGAGAAAATATGAAGTGGAAACAAGTTCTACAACTTCTTGACAACATTTTTGGTTCACGGGAGAGAGAGAAGAGAGGAGCACAAGGTAAAATAGTTAGCTGATTTTCCAATTTGTAATATCCAAGGCATATGGAACATGTTTATGTTCCAACTATCCCCACTATCCCAAGACAATAAATTTTTCCCCCTTTCTAGAGCCCCGACAAATGACGGGAAATGAGTGGCGAGGATGGAGAATGAGAGAGAAAAAGCTTCAAGCACTTTGATGAGCAAGCTTAGAGATCACATGCAAAAGCAGAGAGGGGCCTTAGGGTGTGGAAAATTTTACTATCCAAACTATCCTTACTGTCCCGAATAGTTGGGGTAGTAGGGGCATAAAAATACGCCCATGGCCTAGAGGTCAAAACTTACCCAAATTTGCATGTTTGATCATTTAGTACCTGTCGGGAAGGTTCAAGGTCACATGGGGGTCCAAGGGATTCAAAAAGAGGATAGGGTGCATTTTTTTGTCCCTACTATCCCCACTATCCCAACTATCCCAAACAATTGGGATAGTCGGGATAGTTGGGATAGTCCGGACACCAAAATGTGTCAAAGCTTCAACAACAAATTTGATTAACTCCCAGAATCTTAAAACAAACTTTTCCAGAGTTGTAGGAGTGATTGTTAGGTGGAATTTTATATCAATTTGACTCCCAAGAAAATTTTGAGATCAATGGGATGATTTTAAATACTTTATTCTCCCCATTCTCTAAAATATGCAACTTTTTCATTCGGGACCTCACAAAGACTACACAAATTTCTCTTCCCGAGAAAGGCCTATGCCTTGATAAGAATATGAATTTTACATCTTTCAAAGAATATAAATATATTTAAAATGGTATTGTGTTTTCCTCTTGGCTCATCTAAGACCTCCCAAAATCTTTCGTTGAACGTCAGTGCTTTTTACACAAAATCTCCTCAAGCCTCCAAAACTAACTTTCACTGTTATGATCCCAAAACCTCTGAATATTTCCAAATCTTCCCTAAACCTATTCCAACACACTTAAAATTGTTCCATAACATCCTCATATGAATTTAGGCATCTTGATCAACTCTAGAGGATACACACTCGGTTCGGGAGGCTAGGGAATAACCTTTCTAGGCCTAGTGCAAATTTCCATTCTTGATGACATTTCACTGAATGGGTTGGGTGACCTTATGAACACACTGTACACACTTTGGAAACATGAATATCACATTATGAGGCTCTTAAAGGGTTGAGGGGTCATGAAACAGAAGGTCGGATGATCTGAAGGGTGATTTAGGAGGGGTTTTGGACAAATTTTTCGACACTGGGGTATAGTTGTCATGCTTTCACCTTGAATTTTGACATTGCAAAAATGCATGAAAATAGCTGGCTCTCACTTGGGGACTTGTTCTAGATAAAACGAAGTGAGGACAAGACAATAATTTACTTTAGAATCTCAATTTAATACATAGTGTGGATCAGTTCCTTATCCATTGGGCTTTACATATTCACATTTCAAACAAGAGATAGAATGAAAGAAAGGACACACACACACAATGAAAAATGGAAAAACATCATACTGGAAAGGAAAAATAGACACAATGAGGAAATAGAAACACACAAACCTAAAATAACATATGATACATGTAGTGGACAACCTGATTTCATTGTAGTACTTTTCTCTTTTCGGAAGTTACCTCTAAATAGGTAACATTGAGTGGTGATATTATGCAAAGCCATTAACTAGTTCGAGAAAGTAGCTTCCTCTCCCCAACTGCTTATCAAAGACAGGTTCCTTCATGACTACATGTATACTTGGGAGGAGTGAGCCTTTCTGATCTTTTTGATGCTTAGAGATTCACTCAAAAAGTCCATTTTTCTTACCATCTTGGGAATCAATCTTAGATTGCAAGTTACCTTTCATGTTCCCCCACACTGCTGATTTCTCACTTTGTATCAAATCATTTCCACCAAGGTTGATTTTTGATCAAATTTCTTGAATGTTTCAGATTCTCTTTTTTCCTATGTTCATGCTTATTAAAAAAAATCATGAGAGGCAATGAAATCATCCCTTTTTTATTTCATCATGATGTGTTTGGAAATTGAATGAAGAATCAAACATGACCTCATACCTATCTTGTATGGCCACAACATGAGTCAAGAGGTCAAGACTCAGCTTGGGATCTTTTGTACCTTCCAAAACTTTCAATATTTCTTGCAAGGAATCCTTATTCAAAACTATCGAGAGCTCATCATCACATTCATTTGAGGAATATTTGTTTTGAAACTTGATGAAATAGTTTGGAGAAATTTATCCATCATCCCAAGGCTCATTGAACTTCATTACTTCTTCAATATGAGAGGGTTCATCATCAAAGGACTCAAGGACCTTTGTTTCAATATTTTCCACATAGAAAGAATATTATTCTTTGAATGGGAAAGAGAACACCTCACTTTCATCAACACATCCATCAATCATTTTCTTAGGAAGGACATAAGATTTTTCACCCCACTTTATTTCATCATTACCATTTTTCAAATTGGTTGAGGATTTAAAATAGGGTTCATAACCATCTTGTAATTCTATGGCTTGCATCAATAGTTCAAGACTAAGGTGAGGGTCTTCTGTTTCGCTTACAATTATTATTATTTCTTGCACGTAGTCTTCTTTCTTCCAAAGGTTCATTGCAAGCTGGATTTTCTTCTTCACAAATGCAATGATGAAGGGAAACTTCACCTTCAAATGAGAATGAAAACACATCCTTATCATGGGTACACCCATTATCTGATTTCTCATTTTGGAATTCATCAAAAACCATTCCATTTTCATAATGGCTTGTATCATTCAACAACTTGGGACTACCTTCTTGCAACTCAAAATTTCTCTACACTTCTTCAAGATCAATACCCCCTCAGAAAGGGATTTTTGGTCCTATTAAGGTAGGAATCTCACCCCCTCTTCATTTGTTGTGAAATGATTCATCTTCTTGCTATCTTGGTACAAGACGTTAGCTCCTGGATTTCCTAACTTTTGCACCGTATATCTCATATTTTTTGTAAGAAGCAAATCTTCCATATCTCCCTTAACTAGAATGGTTGTGGTAGACCAATCCATATGAAGTTTTCCTCCAAAATTTTGGTAGAAGCTTCTACTTAACAAAATTCCAAATGAATTTGGAATGCCTGCTACTAAGATAGTCATTAACACCTTCTTATCCGGAAATTCGGTGAGGGCTACTTGTGCATCATTGACCTTTCCTACTAGTGAGACTTCCTTTGACTCCATGGAGTAACAATAGCCACTGGATTGAGTCAAGGTGAGTTTGAGGGCATTGGAAACCTTTATAGGCATTACATTTTCAAAGGCACCTGAATCTATTATACAATTATTCAATTTGTATCCTCTCGAGGAGAAGGAAGACATAGAAAGGATCAATCTTATCAGTCTTTAATGAAATCATGGGAAACATGTTTTTAATGGAGATGTAGGTGGGGTTGGTAGTAGTCCTTTAGAACTAGGATTCACAATATTGGGCTTTGAACTACTACCCTTGATATGATGGATAATCTTCTCAAATTGTTTCAGATGAGTCCACAAATACTATTGTTTAGAAATGTGTACTTTATATTTGTTCACATGTTCTATGATATCAAAAGGAGAAGATGTGGATGGGGAGGATGGAGATATTGTTTTGAATTTAGAATAGGTATGGAAGCGGGAGTAGGGATTTGGGAAAAGAGGTTTATTTTGAAGGTACATTAGAGACTCTTGAAGGACTAATTTTTATAGATGCAAACATAAAATATGAAGGGGCATGGGAAGAATTAATTGGAATAGTAGGTGACCTCTTGCTTTCCATAAGATACGGTTTCTCCAATGCATACTCCATGGATGGTGGAAGTGGAGATCCTTGATTGATTATTTTGTTGTGTAGAGTCACTAAAGGATGATCTTCAACCTTCTTCTTATTCAAAACAGTGGAGGAAGAAGATCCCTTTTAGACTAAGAATGGGTGAATACTGCACATGAGAAATTGGGTGCATATTCATCATCCTCTTCATCACCTCGAGAATTCTCACATAATCTTATTTGGGCATCATTATCTACTTCTTCGATCTATAGGAAATCACTGCCTTCACTTTCTTATTCAAGTCCTTCTCGGTCTTCTCTAGTTTTAAAATTGCATTGACAGGTGGAACCTCCAATGCAAGCCTTCAGAGGCGCTCATGTAATCTGATCCTGCTTTGAATTTGATGGAATGCTTGTTGAGAAAATTCCCTCCTCAATATTATCAATTCATTTGCCAATTTTTGCAACAATGGATCTATTATTTCATCTTTGAGATGTTGGTCCTTATCCTTATTTGAAGGATTCTTGATCTTTCTTGATAGGATGAGGTCATCTTCGATCTCAATTACATCCTCTTGGGAAAGCTCAAGATTAAGGGGTTGAAATCTTCATAAGATGAATCTAACTTAAGGAGGTTGTGCATTGATGATGAATATCTTGACATTGTCTTTAGATGGTGAAGCATCTTCATGTATTATGTGGATTAATTGGCTGAAATGGGCCACGAAGTCTCTCATAGTCTCATTTTATTATTTCTTCATTTGCACCAATTGAATGATGATATTTTGGAAATATTCGGCTGATTTGAATATTTCTTTGAAATTTGCTTGAATGTATTCCCAACATGTTATGTAGTGGGAGGGCAAGAGATAAAACCACTCGGATTCATTTTGTTGAAGTGATTCCACTAACAATCTTACTGCAACATCCTCATGTTCGATTCCAAGAATTCCGCATGATGTGATGAAGGCAGAGATGTGTTCTTTGGGAATTTGTGTGTCATCACCTTTGAACTTCAGAAATTTCTTACGGGAACTTATCAGTAGATCATGAAGAGGGGGTGTAAGAGCAAGTGGACTTGTATTCCTTCCCCATGGAACAATTCATAGAGGTCTCTCTACTTTGTTTGTCATTATTGCTTCTTATTATAATTCCACTTTTGTAAATTATTCTCATAATTCATCTTCTCGGTTCTTGTTCTTCTTCAATAGGGAATTCAATGTCCAAAGGTGGTTGAAAGTATTATTTTGGTTCGATTGCATGTAATATGAACACACATATTCAATAAAATAACATCGAATACAAATATAATTCACAATAGAACTCATTCGGGATATCAATTACAATAATATATGTTACATTTTATAATGTTTGATCTCCTACAAAGGTGGAGTCAAACTTCATCTTCAATCCCTCATATCACTCTCCATGAATCTCTCAAACCTATCTCCTAATATCTCTCAAACCAAAATAACTACGTGAGTTGTTTATTCAACAAATTCACTCACACTATATTATTATTAAATGAGTTTGACATCTCATTTAAATAATAATATTAAATACTCACAGAAAATACAATATTAATAATGTTACAAACAATATATTCGTAACATTCACTCCCCTATTGTTAACATTATTAATTCCTAATATACACTCCCCTAATGTGAACAAGGTAGAAAAATGTTTACACATCTCAGCAGAATGCCAACCCCTGCGGCACGCCTGTAGCTCATGACCTTGATATAAATGAAGGGAGAAACGCTCAACCTTATATGGTTTTACAATAGGTTTACCACCAACCTGGACATGAACAATTCTCCACTCTATTGTTCACCTCATGTGGTTTTCTGGATCTCCACGAACCGTTTCAAGATCCATGTTTGCATGTGTTTTTTTACTTCCCCACTATATTTTTCATCAGAAGGTTACATATAGGAATTTGTCACACATTACAATAATAGGAATGTATCATCTGTTTTTATTATCTACCACACAACTGAAAGTAAACACACAACTGAAAATACTTGGCCACCAAATCAGTACTGCGGCCTCGTCGATGGTGCCTGACGAGAGGTCGCTGATCAAACTCCTTCCGTTGCCTCCAACCTCCATCGTGACTTTGCCAACTTATCTTGATTTGAATATAAAGCTCATATTGATTACAAATCGAACTTCAGATTCTACCTAAAATGCGTCCGTAAGGAAATTTTTATTATTTTATGGTCTTTTACAATGACACTTTTACAAACAAAAGACTTGACAACACGAAACAATAAAAAAGTAATTAAAGGTTACTTTTTCTTAATACAACTTTATAGTTTTGACAACAAATTTTAATGAGTGCCGACACTACAACTCTGACGATGACAAAGATCGAATCTTTTGGCTATTTCAAAATGTTACATAGCACAATTAATAACAAGTAATCCAATTAAGTACAACATTATAATCTAAACAATAAACAACAAAGAAAAATCTTATTGTAAAGACTCTACCACAATGACGTGACATAAACATTGAAACCAAAGACAAGATAACTCTAAATATCAAAGTTAACTGAAAAGACACTAATACAAACTATATATAAACACTTTATAATGCATTAATACTTACTAAAAAAATAAAGATGTAATGACCACACCACCATAGTCAACAAATGCACGAGAGGTCAAGCCTGAATATCCATGAGTCATGAGGAGTTTCCTCATCCAATGCAAGTTGAGATTGGTAATATAAATTCTAGTTGAGTCAAGATCAAAGTTCTGCAACACAGATGGTTGTTGCACACAACTTCGCTTCAGTGGAGACTCACAAAGATATCAAATGGACTATTGAAAAAGTCAAATATGAATACGTGCATGAAGAAACAACATGAGATGATTAGATCATAATTCCTTGCTACGTGGGTAGATCATAATTAATTGAATGTGTTGGAAAATTATATCTTCACATCGACTATGAGCAAAGATCTATAGACTACAGCTGGGTCGTGATCTGCAGAGAGATGTGAGTTTGTAGCAGTTCAATACAAAACACCAATATTTGAAACAACAGAAAGTGTGGGGATTCAGTTTGTGAATTTTCCTCCTCCTATCATATCTTCTAATCACCTGCTCTGATAAAGCAGACCAATAATAAAACAACCTAGTTGTTCAGAAATTGCATATTGTAGTGGAAATATGAAGCAGATCCCAGCAATGTTTTCACTATTTCTCTTAAACCGCGATGTGGGTTTGGCTGAAATTTATACAGATATTTTCCTCAAACATCCATCTTCAAACCCATTAAAAATAACAAGGACCCAGATCGTATAAAAAAAAACTTATGACATGTTCTTTACACAGAAATTATTGAATCCGAATCCACAAATGCACATCCACAAGATTATAACATCGCTCTGATACCAAATATTATTTTGGTTCAGATTGCATGTAATATGAACACACAGATTTAATAAAATAACACCGAATACAAATATAATTCACAATAGAATTCATTGGGGATATCAATTACAATGATATATGTTACATTTTATAATGTTTCATCTCCTACAAAGGTGGAGTCAAACTTCATCTTCAATCCCTCATATCACTCTTCATGAATCTCTCAAACCTATCTCCTAATATCTCTCAAACCAAAATAGCTACGTGAGTTGTTTATTCAAAAAATTCACTCACACTATATTATTATTAAATGAGTTTGACATCTCATTTAAATAATAATATTAAATACTCACACACAATACAATATTAATAATATTACAAACAATATATTCGTAACTTTATGGAGGAATCAACGAGATTTGTAGGAGGAGTATCAACAGGGGTTTGAATAGGATTTCCAAGGGTACCACTTGAAGACTTAGATGGAGATGAGGCTTGACAGAAGAAATATGGATTACCAATGATCTCTTGCAGATTTTACAAAGCCTCAAAAGTGGGATCAATGATTCCTCTCAACCTATTCAGCCTAATATATTTTTAGCCAATTTTGGAAATATTTTGCAATGGGAATATGAAGGGACACCGAGGAATATGAAGGGTCACTCACATGAATCAACAAAGTGGATTTTTTTGCAATGGAATTCCATTTTTATTTTTATTTTAGTTTCTTGAATATATAATTTTTTTGGATTTTGTGATTCGTATGTTCGGTGCAAAATATGCAAGTCTTCCCCATGGTGGGAGCAAAAACCCGTTGGCGAGAAAATTTATCGATGGGAAAAATTGGTGGATTTTCACCAATGCTCTGGACTAGGTCCCTCGATTGAATGGGGAAGCTCCATTATTGTGTGTAAAATAAAATGTAAATATGTTGTTGGCCTTGGGGGTCAGGGATCCAACATGAACACTCCACTTTGCACTGGGAAAAATATTGCAAAAAGGGGGAAATTGCAAGTTACGTGGGGGAGATGAAAGTGATAAATTAGGAGAGGGATTAATATTACAAGTAGGAAAACTCATATTATTGTAAATATTAATCGAAGTATCACAAATTGTAGAAACACTCGGTTTGGGAAGGATAGGGGATAACCTTTGTAGGCCTAGTGCAAATTTTCATTCTTGATGAAATTTCACCGAATGGGCCCAGTGACCTTATGAACACATTGTAGACACTTGGGAAGGATGAATATCACATTATGAGGCTCTTAGAGGGTTGAGAGGTAATGAAATAGAAGGTGGGATGATTTGAAGGGTGAATCAGGAGGGGTTTTGGATAATTTTTTGAGTTGGAGTATAGTTGTCATGCTTTCTCCTTGAATTTTGACATTGTAAAAATGCATGACAATAGATGGCTCTCACTTGGGGACTTATTCTGATTGAATGAAGTGAGGACAAAATAAGAAGGAAATATAGAATATGAATTTAATACACATCGGACATGTGCCTTATCCATTGGGCTTTACATAATCACATTTAAAACAAGAGATAGAATGAAAGAAAGGACACACACAAGGAAAAGGGAAACACGCCACACTAGAAAGGAAAAACACACACAACACAAAAAGGGAAACACACACCTAAAAGGGAAATGCACAAACCTAAAATCACCTATGATACATGCAAGGGATAACCCGTTTTCACTGTAGTACTTTTCTCTTTTTGGAAGTTACCTCTGAATACGTAACATTGATTGATGATATTTTGCGAAGTCATTAATTGGATCAAGAAAGTAGCTTCCTCTCCTACACTACATATGAAATATAGGTTCCTTCATGATTTCATGTATACCCGAGAGGCGTGAGCCTACCTAATCATTTTTATGCTTAGAGATTCACTCGGAAAGTCCATTATTCTTACCATCTTGGGAATCGGTCTCAGATTGCAAGTTTCCTTCCATGTTACCCCACACTATTGATTTCTCACTATGTATCTCATCATTTCTCCAAGGCTAATTTTTGATCGATTTGCTTGAATGTTTCAGATTCTCTTCTTTCCCATGTTCATGTTTATTAACAAAATTTTCATGAGAAGCCATGAATTCATTCCTTTGTTTTATTTTATTATGAAGTGTTTGGACATTGAATGAAGAATAAAACATGAAATCATACATATCTTGTATAGCCACAACATGAGTCATGAGGTCAATACTCAGCTTGGGATCTTTTGTACCTTCCACAACTTTCAAGATTTATTATAAGGATTCCTTCTTCAAAACTCAAGAGAGCTCATCATCACATTGATTCAAGGAATATTTGTTTTGAAAATTTGTCAAATATTTTGGAGAGATTAATCCATCATCCCAAGGCTCATTGAACTTCACTACTTGTTCAATATGAGAGGGTTCATCATCAAAGGACTCAAAGGCCATTGTTTCAATATTTCCCACATAGAAAGAATTGGGAAAGAGAACACCTCTCTTTCATCAAAACATCCATTAATCATTTGCTCATGAGGGACATAAAAATTTTCACCCTACTTTATTTCATCATTACTAGTTTTTAAATCAATTGAGAATTTAAAATAGGGTTCATACTTGTCTTACAAGTCTATGGCTTACATAAATAGTTCAATACTTGAGGTGACAGTCTTTTGTTTCTTTTGCATTTCTTAGTATTTCTTGCCAAAGTATTCTTTCTTCCAAAGGTTCATTAGAAGTTGGATTTTCTTCTTCACGAATGTAATAATCAAGCGAAAATTCACCTTCAAATGGAAACGAAAACACCTCCTTATCATGGGTACACTCATTAGATTATTTCTCATTTTGGAATTCATCAAAACCATTCATTTTTCATTATGGCATGTATCATTTGGCAACTTGGGACTACCCTCTTGCAACTCAAAATTTCTCCAAAATTCTTCAAGATAAATACCCCCTTAGAAAGGGGTGCTTGGTCCTATCAAGGTAGGAATCTCATCCTCATCTTCAGTTTTTATGAAATGATTCATCTTCCCACTATCTTGGTACAAGATGTTAGCTCCTAGATTTCCGACTTTTGCATCATATATCTCTTTTTTTTTTGCAAGAAGAAGCAACTTTTCCATATCTCCCTTAACCAGAATGGTTATGGAAGACCAATTCATCTAGATTTTTCCTCCCAAATTTTGGTAGAATATTCTACTCAACAACATTCCAAATGAAGCCGAATTCCGATACTATTATAGTCATTAACACCTTCTTATCCGGAAATTCGGCGAGGGCCACCTATGCATCCTTGAACTTCCCTATGAGTGGGACTTCCTTTGACTCCATGGAGTAACAAGAGCCACTAGATTGAGTCAAGGTGATTTTGAGGAATTGGAAACCTTTATAGGAATTACATTGTCAGAGGCACACGAATCTATTATACAATTATTCAATTTGTATCCTCCGAGGAGAAGGGAGACATATAAAGGATCAATCTTATCAGTCTTTGATGCACTCATGTAAAACATGTTTTGTGACAAAGATGTAGGTGGGAATGGTAATAGTTCTTTGGAACTAGGATTCTTAGTATTGGGCTTTGAACTACTACCCTAGATATGTAATTTTTTTATCAAATTGTTTCGAGATGATTTTGCAAATACTCATATTAAAAAATGTGTATTTTATATTTGTTCATATGTTCTATGATATAAAAAGGGGAAAATGAAGATGCGGAGGATGGAGATACTACTTTAGAAGTTACAATAGGTTTGGAAGCGGAAGTAGGGGTTTGGGGAAAAGAGGTTGATTTCAAGGTACATTAGAGATTCTTGAAGGACTAGTTTTTGTAGAGGAAGATTTAGAATTGGAAGGGGCATTGGAATACTTACTTAGAATAGTAGGTGACCTCTTTCTTTCCACATGATCTGGTTTATCCAATGCATACTCCATGGAGGGTGGAAGTGGAGATCATCGCTTGATTAATTTTTTTGTAGAGTCACCATAAGATGATCTTCAACCTTATTATTATTCGTAATAGTGGAGGAAGAAGATCCATTTGGAGACCGAGAATGGGTGAATACTACACATGAGAAACTAGGTGCATCTTCATCTCCTCCGAATACTCACAAAATCTTATTTGGTCATCATTCTCTACTTCTTTGATCTCTAGGAAATCACTTCCTTCACTTTCTTGTTCAATTTCTTCTTCATCTTCTCGAGTTACAGTAAATTGCATTGAAAGTTGGATCCTCCAAGGCAAGCCTTTGGGGTGCTCTTGAAATTTTATCCTTTCTCCGACTTTGATGCAATTCTTGGTGAGAAACTTCCTTATTGAATATTATCGGTTTGTTTGCCAATTTATGTAGCAAAGGATATGTTCTTTCATATTTGAGATGTTGGTGTTGGCATGCTACTACATAGGTGTTATCATTGATGCAAAAACTCATTAATTAAAAATTGGATGATGGAGTAGGGTCAGATGATTCTTAGAGTGATGAAGACATGTGTTTCATTTTTTTTTATGGGTGCACATGGTGTTTTAGTAAGGGTTGATTGCTGTACCTTTCCTATTTATGTGAAATAACTAGCCTAGATGATGTGCACATGGTTTAGAGATTCTTGGTGACTTGATAATAATTATGGTGAGAATTATTTGGGAGTGCGTGAGAACTCACATGAGGTTCAAGGTGCAGATATAATTTGATAACCATGTTTCAGGTGCTCATTTAGAGCAAGTATGGATGCTAGGAGGTATGTGAATGAGGTATGGAGCTATATGATATCATGGATGTATATATATAGATGTATAATTATGTATCAAGTATGTTTGGACCATTTTTAGGGCTTGGATGATGTGTTATGGTATTCTTTCAGTTGACCATATCCTTTATAGTGTAAAACCCTAAGGGCTAGCTATGTAAGTCTCAGTGGCTTGAAATATTGAGAGGTGATTATGAAATTATGATTATTGGATATTTTAGTAGGGTTTTCCTTGTGTTGTGGGAAAAATTTCATGTTTCCATGATGTGAATTTTGCAATTTATGAGGTTTTTGGTAAAACATGGTCAAGAAGAAGCGCATTTCCAAATCGAATTGCAACTTTTGATGCTTACTCTAAATTATATGCTTTGCATGAGACCTTTTGGATTTCAGAAATTTTTATAAATTGAGTTTATAAGGGTTTAAAAAAATAATGAGGTCATTTAATTCTTACATTTTATGAACGAATGTTAAGAAGGTAAATAACTTGTTATGAGTTTGAAACCCTAGCTTGAAAACGGTTTGTGATATTTGCTTCCTAAGAATCCAGAATGGATTCCTAGTGCATGTATGATGATTTTAACATGTATATGAATCATTAAGATTTATAGAAAGGTGTGGTATAGGTTAGTATGATGAGTGGGCCCCACTTAAACAAGTCAATTTATGAAGAAGTTTAGTTTGGGACAAGGTTGTCCAAAGGAGTAGCAAACTAAATGACCATTGTGTGATGTATGTGAGTTTTTATTGATGTAAAAATAGGTTTCATGTTATGTTAATGTAGTTACATGGTCAATTTTTCTTCATTTAGGTTGACTAGTCAAATGGCAGTTTTGGGGTAGTTAAAAGTAGTCTTCAATAAAATGGACATTGCAGGAGCTATAAGAGGATTTAGGAGGTGATTCAAGTTGTTTTGGAAAGATAATTCAGAGATATTTACAGTGATATAAGTTTTTATTCATGAATAGGAGTTTTTATATTATTTATAGGTCAATTTTTGGAAAAGAATATTTTTGGCTTTCTAGGATAGAACTATATTTGTTGAAAGATTGAGTTGGTTGGAGAATGAGATGGATTGGGTGATGATTTATATAACCTGGAATGTTAATAGGGATAAATTTTTCATCCAATGAATCCATGTAGGAGTATTTAATGTTTCAAGAAGGGTATAAACCAGTTGGATTTTGAAAACTACTTTTTGGGCAAACTTGATTTGGTGAAGGCAAAACTTGATGTAGTTTGAACCAGTGGATGTTTCATGAGATATAAATTATTTATAAGTGTTATAAAGGTTTTTTAATTTACATCAAGTCTTCACATTCCATATTTTAAGTGTTATTTAGTGACCTTGAGGTCAAAAGGTGAAGATAGGGTGTTGGAAACAAGTGTTTTGTGAAGGCAATAAGGCATTGGGCCCATTGAATGAAATAATCTGATTGGTTCATGATAATTGAAACCATATATGATATGTAAATGTTATTTTAAAAATGTTTGGTGATTTTTAGTGCATGAATAAAAATAGTTTTGGGATTAGGATATTTTTGTCATTCCAATACATGGGATTTGAGGATTTTGGTGCATGGAAGAAGGGTTTTTGCTAGACCAACCCATATGGGTCACTTGTAGATGTTATCTAAATTACATGGGATTTTTTTATAGTTTATTTTTGTGAAAATTTTTGGTTTGAATTTGAATCATGGAGAGGCTATAAAATTGATGTTATGGGCACATTGTTGCTAATCTTTTGGAACCCCTTTTATCTTATTTTGAGGAAACCTTTTATTTAAATAAAAACCCTTGGGCCTAGCCCAAAACACCTAAAATTTAATTATAGTTATATATCTATTTGATTTTTCATGAGGAGTATTTGAGAGAAGTAAAGATGGAGAAGTCTCTTTGATAGCGAGTTGAAGAAGGAGAGCATTTGGAGTCTTGTGTTTGGATGCTACCTTCATAGCATATTGATGTCATTTATAGGTTTCTGAAGTATTTTCAGATATGATATTTAGTTGAAGTCATTTGTACAGAAGTATATATTCTTATGTATTCATGAGACAAGGTTGTTTATCTGGGTATCTCTTGATTGTATATTGTAAGCTATTGTTGAAGACATCAATTCACTGTGATCTGATTTGAACATCAATAAAAGTGTTTTTGTGTTTATATTATGATCCTTACTTTGATTATGTTTCATGGTGAAGTATATTTGTTTGTAATCATTCATTGATATATGTGCTTCATGAGGTTGTGTGTTTGATATTATGAAGTATAGAGTGAAAGTTTTATTGGGGACTGATTCACCCCCTTTCAATCCTTGTCACTTCTAATAATTGGTATAAAATTAGGCCCTTGGAAGTATCCTAACAAGCTAGAGGGAGATCTTTGGTGAAAATGATGTGGGACATGGAACACATAAGGCATATTGTTGATGATTGTGAAGACAAGTTGGACATATTGATTGCATCCAAAGAGGAAGTACTCAATGTTTTAAAGACTCAACTTGAGGAGACCCAAGATGAGTTGAAGATCAAGAGGGAAGAATGTCTCAAACATGAGGTTGAGAAAGAGGAACTAAAGAAAGAGTTAAGCACCATGACAAGAAAGGTATTATATTTTCAAGAGAGTTTAGAAAATATGAGTAAGATGTTAGGAAAACAAAAGGTTTATGGTGATAGAACAGGCCTAGGATTCATCCAAATCAGAAAATAATGAAGAAGAATTAAGTCAAGGATCTAATGAAAGAAGGAAAACAAGAAAGTGAGAGAGTTCAAATCTTCCATATCT
Source organism: Taxus wallichiana var. yunnanensis (assembly GCA_018340775.1). NCBI lineage: Eukaryota > Viridiplantae > Streptophyta > Pinopsida > Cupressales > Taxaceae > Taxus > Taxus wallichiana. The sequence continues at coordinate 735,964,810 of CM031242.1, forward strand.
TGGAATACGATCTATCAAATAACCAAATGTATATAGGTATGGTGTTTTCCATGATAATTTCCATAAGTGTGGTGTTTATGGACATAGAGCTAGCTTGTGTAGTCCTCGGGTTGAAAAGAAGGTTGATTGCGAAATGAAAGGTTCATAAACATATTTGTGAAGGAAAGAAGAAAGATGAATATCAAGGAAAGAAAGAGAAAATATATGTCAGAGATATGGAGCTAAATGTTATCTTTGTCATGAAAAGGGACATCTTGTAAAGTATTGCAAAAATGGGCCATCAAACACAAACAGTATGTAAGAAAGTTCAATGGATATTGCTATACTTGCAATGGTTATGGACATAGGGATATTGAGTGTAAAAGAAGACAAGTGGAATGCTTTAGGTGCCACAAGGTAGGGCACATTGCAAGGTTTTGTGATGCAGGACAGTTGAAGAAAGAAACTCATGGATCCAAGAAACAAGTTCAAAAGTAAAAGAAGAAGGAAGAGGCTAACCAAGGTGTTCAAGAGGATTCCAAGAGTGTGACTGATAAAAAGGAGGAGTCTACTGTGATAAATGAAGAATCAGAAAATAATGAATCAGTCAAAGAGCAAGAAGAGGGCTTTATACCTTCTCGGGTCTCTCATCTAACTCCTACATGATGTCATATGTCTTTGCTAGTATTATTAGAGGTGTATTGTTTCTAATGAAGCTTTGGAGTGAGGGGGAGATGTCTAAGTCAAAGTGTGTGTCTCCTCCATGTTTTCAAGGTATGTCTTCCTAAGTCATTTTGCAAGTTATTGTGGATCTAAGTAATTGATCATGTTGTGTGAGTCAAGTTTTAAGTCTTGGTGTCTTCATGGGTACATGACTGTGTTTATAAATTAGTATTTGCATTACCATGGTGTATTGTCAGTATGAGATGACTCAATATGTTCAAGAGTCATATTGGTGTCTCATTTGGGGTTTGTAGTGTCATAAATTCATGAAAGAGTCCTCTTTGAGTCAAATAATCTGTCTTGAGTTTCTCATGAGCTTCAAAAGCATGAGTCATATATGTCCATGTGTGTATGGTGTGTATGAAGCTTGAAATGGTCTCAAAGGAGTAAATCATGGTGTGTGAGGTCTCTCTAGGTCTACTTTGTTATTCATTGTTAGGTCATGGTCATATAGTGAGGTTTGAGTCTAAATATTCATGTCTATCTATCAAATAATGAAGTTTCATGAGTCTGTTTATACTCATCATGAGTTGTCTTGTTAGTAGTTTGTATGTCCTTTTGTCTTGTATCAAAAGTTTCATAGGAAGTGTATGCTCTATGAAGATGGTTGAAGGTGGAATATGTCATCAAGATGATGACTTGATCATGATTTCACTCCAAAGGTGGTATGTGGTGGTGTTAAGAACAAACCAAGTGAACTCAAGAGAAAAACTAGGTGGATCCAGTATGAAAATCATGTTCAAGCTTCAAAATCATATCAAAATATGCTCAGGAGGTTAAGAGATGTTATTCCAGGGTTGATGGTCTATCTTGAGTTCTTAAAGTCAAAATTTATGCACTTTTGAGGTGTCACTATCATAATTGGTTCAATGTGTGCATTTTGAGTGGTATGTAGAAAATGTTGAGTTTGAAGGCTTAAATTGAGGATTCCATGGCTAAAAATTGAAACTAATCATCTAGACTATGTGTTCGTTGTTAGGACATTAGAGTAATAGAACAACTTCCTATGCCAATCTTGAGGAGATATATTATGCAAAACTTTTAGAAATTAATCAAACGATTCTGAAATTCCAAAGAACACATTCATAACAAGAAAATAAATAATTAACACAAACACCAAATATACATGGGGAAAATCCTTTTGGATGAAAAACTTCACACTCCAAAAGCCCACTCAATGTATTTAAAATCTAATAACAAGATTACATACACTTTCGAGTAAGTTGCTTACAGGAGTATCACTAGAAACAATTCTAGAAGGATTCATATTGCATTCTAACATAACAATACTTGTAAAACTCACCACACAAACTGCTTCTTCAAGCTTTCAATTTATAGACCTCCGGTTATACAAGAAACCATCTATGGTTATACAAACCATGTAAAAAACCTATCATGAGGTGGATTGCATTAAAGAGAAAGATTTCGGTCTAAAATTAGGCTCCCACATCCACAATATTCTCCCTTATTTTTGACCCTCAAAGATGTCATAAAATCTGTCATAATATCTCTAAAAATATCCCTTCCATGATATACTATCATAAGGGAATATTTTGACAACCTATTTTTAAACACAACTGTAAGAAAACTTACATGAATCTAACAAGGTTGAGACACCTCATTTCCAACAATCTCCCACTTGTCGAATACCTTGCAAGGGCCAAGGGAAACATACCAATATGGATCAACTGTCAGGGCCCAAAATGCCCATAGACTCAAAAAACCACCTAAATTTCATTGTGCTCATGGGCTTAGTTAATGCATCTGTAACATTCGTAATTGTCTCTACCTTTCTCGGCTTCACTTCACCCTACCATCCTTGACCATATCTCTCACAAAGTGATATTGAACATCAACGTGTTTGGTCATGGCATGAAAATTTGGGTTCCTCGTAAAGAAGATTGAGCTCGCTATCACAATACATTGTATTTGTACCTATCTCAATCCAATATCAAACACAAATGCTTTCGCCAAATGGATTATTTACGAGGATGAGTAGTTTTCATGTACTCTGCCTCAATAGTGGAAACAATGACCACAACCTATTACTTTCTCATCCAACCGATTGCACCACCATTAAGAGTAAACACATATTCATTGGTGGATCTTCTACTATCAACATTACTAGCCGAATATGAATCCACAAAACCATAAATACCTGTAATGATGATATCCTTTGCCATAAAAACATATAGAGTACTCGATGTACCTCATGAAATATCTAAAGACCCTCTTAACTCGCATCCCAATGCAATCTTTGTTAGGAAATATAATTTATTAGTGCTCCATTATTATAGATATTGTAAAGAGAATAATTACGTGAGTAATTATTCACATATTTGGTTGTATTATTTGATAGTTGTGATATTGTTGTGAGTTACAACAATATCACGGATATAGGTAGATTGTTATGTTGTTGGAGCAACTTCCTAGAATATAGGAATTGCTTCTCATTATATATTGTATGATCTAGAACAAATGATTATATATAAAAAGTATTATTTCTGTGTATTCAGTGTATAAACTGATGTTATACTTTTCATTTGGTTTCAGAGTGGTTTCAATTAAGTTGTGAAGAGTTTTTCTTCTTCGATGTTATTAATTGTGATGGAAGACTACATTTCTTTGTGAATTAAAAAGTGCAATTTTAGATTGAAATGACATCTGTGACTGTGATTCTGTTTCTAACAAATTACATTCATTCTTCGGATTCACGTGAGAGGAGGTCTGATTTGGAGCATTTGTAGCTGACTCGGAGCTTGCGTGAAAGGTGGTTTTGATGTCCATTCTTCTCATTGGAAATCGTGTTAATATCTGTGGGCGAACTCAACTATTAAGTAGAATTTGGTGCCAGTTAAGACATCTTCTATCAGTCCCACAGTCAATCTCCTTCGGGTAGGATCCAGAGCTCTAAAACGTAGGTCTGTTCTTCTATTTTGTGGAGTCCACTATGTATTCACATTTTCTCGAGGTTTTAGATTCGTTGATGGACACAACTTGGGTGAAATACAAAGCCATGATTACTCTTTGATACCACATCTTTGACGGATCCTTCAATCACATTCGGTATCCAACAGACTCGGCATTGATCCACAACGTTGTTCTTTGATCTGCACATATTGTTTTAACGCCACTATATTCTGTGGAATTTTTTACAAGCCTGGAAATTCTAGTTTGCGACTGTGTATTGAGAGCTGGTATAAATCAGGGACAATAATCTCTGATAGTTCTGATTGAATTATTTTCTATGAAAATATGTAATCAAATCTGTCCATGCAAGGATCTTCAACATGTCGTATGATATAATAAAATGTCCCTGAAATCTGCCCACGTTACACTTTGCATTGAGATCTTCCCCAGACAATGTCACTGTGCGTGGAGATCAAAGACATGGAAGAAGAATCGGTGCGTGGAGTTCCTGTGGGTTAGATATTTCCTCGTGGCAGTAAATACAAGCAGAAGAAAAAAAAAAACTAGGTTGGTCAATCTATGTTTTTGGTCTATAAATTGAATTCAAGTCTAAAGTTTTTTTGTGTCCACGATCAATGTCTATAAGAGTGTTTTGATCTATTTCAGATCTATATTAAATTCTAGTTTTAGCAGTTAGTGGTCGATTGTGTCATGCCTATTTTAAATATTTGAGTCAACATAATTTCATTTTATATAGTGAGTGATGCAATTTCGGTTTAAGTCCACTTGTGAGGTTTTACACTTTTAGTCTATAATTGTTTAAGAGTCGATCTTATTATTTCAAATTAGGTAAAAGAGTTATATTGTCAATGTCGTCAAAAAAGAGTCATTAAAAATGTTTGTCATTGTTTTTCATATTGAATTTAAGTTATTTTGTCAAGAGTCTCCAAGTACTGTCATCTTGTTGTTATAATTGTGTCTAGGTGAATAATAGGTTGTATCTTTTTTACAATGGAAATGCCATTGGAAAAATTCAATGGTCTCAATTTTCACACATGGAAAGTCAAGATCCAGATGCAGTTGATGAACAAAAATCTTTGGAGGATAGTGGATGGAAAAGAACCAACACCTTCAGATCTGACCAGATTGGTAGAATGGGAAATACGGGATGATAAAGCCAAAGCCATTATTGGCCTTTCCCTCTCAAATTATGAATTACATTATGTTGATCTAGATAAAAACTCGAAGGACATCTGGGATAATCTGAGAAAATTATTTGGTTCAAAAGCAGTCAATGCAAATTTTTCCCTAAAACTTCAGCTGTTCAAGCTCAAAATGAGTGATGGAGATACAATGTCTAGTCACATCAACAATTTACGATCTCTTTTGAGACAACTTGCAGAAGTAAAAGCTCCAGTAGACGACGAGGATGCAAAAGCTATTCTGCTGAATAGTTTACCACCCAAATACAGTAATGTTGTTTTCACTCTTGGTCAGATGCCTTCCAACTCATTGGAAGATATGATATCAGCTCTTATGTGCAGAAGAAAAAGGACTAAAGAAGATATAGAAGAAGAAACGACAATGTATGTGAAAAATAAATACAAAAAGTTCTTTAAAAAGGAGGACTTAGAATGCTTTTATTGCAAGAAAAAAGGACATATGTCTAAATTTTGCACGACTCGAGCCAAAGATCTTCTCAGTGGAAAATTGAAGCCACATGAAGCAAATATAGTTGTAGAAGAATCTTCTGAATCAGAAGATGAACGAGTGACTGATGAACCTGATTATAATTTTGAAGACTACTTGTTTTGAGTTCAGATAATTAGAGGATGGAGGCACAGGAGGTTGGAGGTCAATCAGTGACCTCTCGTTAGTTGCCAACGACGGGGCCGCATAGATGGTTTGGTGACATGTGTGCAGTGTGGTTTCTTTTTTCAGTTCATTTTCAGTGTTCCTGTTTGCAGTGTGATGGTTTGTTGAATAAACCCTTTTCAGAGATTTTGGAGGAGTCATGTTTTCAGAATACTCACTTTTGGGAGCAAAAGAAGATTTCAAGGTAGACTCAAGGGATGGTTATCCAGCTAGTGTGAAGCTTGTGGATCTTGGAGATTCAGAATTCAGTGCCCAGGGAGGAAGGGAAAGTCCCATAGGAACCCAAAGAGGTAGGGAGCATTCCTGCATAATTCAGCTCAACACTACGCCTTTACGAGGGTAAAGAGATAACATATGGAGTTTGTACTTGGTCTAAGCAATGCTTTCAGGAGGTGGTTCAACTTCTTCAAATATGGTTCTTCACCATGTTCACATTAAGGGGGTGAAGATTAATAATGTTCACACTAAGGGGGTGAATGTTAGGAAATATAATTTATTAGTGCTCCATTATTATAGATATTGTAAAGAGAATAATTACGTGAGTAATTATTCACATATTTGGTTGTATTATTTGATAGTTGTGATATTGTTGTGAGTTACAACAATATCACGGATATAGGTAGATTGTTATGTTGTTGGAGCAACTTCCTAGAATATAGGAATTACATCTCATTATATATTGTATGATCCAGTAACAAATGATTATATAAAAAAGTATTATTTCTGTGTATTCGGTGTATAAACCGATGTTATGCTTCTCACTCTTCTAGTGTTAGACATAAAACGAGAAAGAACTCCCACTACTTGGGCAATGTCTATTCTTGTACATACCATAACATACATTAAGCTTCCAACTACACTCTGGTAAGGCACTCTCTCATGTCTTCCATCTCCAATGGGGATGAAGGAAATTGTGAAATAGGGAGCTTCATTCGTAATGTAATAGGAACACAAAGTGATTTACAATCTTGCATGTTGAACCTTTATAAAATAGAACCAAAATACTTACTCTAGCCAAGCCATAACTTTCTGTTATCACGATGACTTCTGATATCCATCCCAAGTATGTATTTTTCTACACTAAGATATTTCATTTCAAATTTCACAAAGAGATGAGATTTCAATTCTGAAATCGAACCTTTTCCTCTTCCAATAAAAAGCATGTCATCAACATATAAAGAAATTACAAGGAAACAATCACCATCATATTTAAAATATACACAAAGATCAAATTTAGACCGCACAAATCCCAAACTCAACACATATGAATCAAAATTCTGGTACCAAATCTTAGGACTTTGTTTAAGGCCATATATGGATTTCTTTAACTTACAAACCAACTTACTTTTACCTTTGTCCTTGTAGTTCTCTCTGGCTATGTCATATATATTTCTTCCTCCAAATCACCATGAAGGAAAGCGATTTTGACATCCATTTGTTCAACCTCTAGGTCATAAGATGTTGTAATAGATAATAAAAATTGAATGGATGGAATTTTAACAACAAGATAAAATATCTCACCATAATCAATACCCTCAACTTGAGAGTAACCCGTCAGTCGTAACCAACAAAGGCCTTATACTTTTCCACATTTCATCTCGAACCAATATTTTTCTTAAACACCCATTTATATCCAATAGGTTTCCGATCTTCAGAAATGGTACAAGGTCCCATGTATCATTCCTTTTTAGGGTTTCCATCTCTTCATCTATAGCTATTTGTCGAATTTGCATCATTCATACCCAAAGCCTCTTGTATAGATCTTGGTTCATCAATTTTAGTACTCAAAGAAAATAGACACTTCTACTCATCGGTGAATACCCATACCTTTCATGTGGTTGACTTTTCCTTGTATGCCTTTAAGCAAGATGAGGTGGAGATTCTTCCACTTCTTCCTCCTCTCCTTAAAGCCGCTTCAAGATTCGAGATCTTGATGAGCTCTCATCAAATTTTTGTCTATTTTGGGGTCTTGATTCAACTTTCTCAGGTGTAGACGGAAGTTGAACCACATCCTTTTGCTGTTCATTTTCTTTATTCTATTCTGGTTGAAAATTAATAGGGGAAGATTTAATCTCTCTAAAAATAACACTTCTAGAATGTATTACCTTTTGTGCAACAGGGTCCCAAAGCTTATATCCTTTCACACCATAGCCGTAGCCAATGAAGATACATTTGTGACCTTAGAATCCAAATTTGTTCTATTGTCCTTAGGCACATGTGCATATGCATCACAACAAAAAAATATCGATGTCTAATTGAAGGCTTTTCCCCACCATGCCTCCATTGTCGTTTTATCAACAAACACCGATGTAGGAGATCTATTTATCAAATAACAAGCGGTGGAAATAGCTTCATCCCAAAATTTTGGTTCTAGTCCAGCTCTAATCAACATGCTCCTAGCTTTTTCCATCAACGTTCTTTTCATCCTTTTAGTAACTCCATTCTGCGGAGAATATGGAGTTGTATTTTTATTTTAATCCCGTAATCTATACAAAATCACAAAGTCTGCAGACAGTACTCTCACCGCCATTGTCGGATCTCAAACACTTAATTTTATTTCTAGTCTGAGTTTCAACCATAGCCTTAAATTCCTTAAAATGACTAAAAACTTCATATTTACTCTTTAAAAAATATACCCATGTTCTCCTACTAAAATCATCAATGAAAGTAACATAATAAACTGATTTAGCAATAGAAGCAACCTTAACAAGACCAAATACATCCGAATGGATCAGATCCAAGATACATGAAGACTTATGAGTAGATGAGTAAAAATGAATGCGGTTATGTTTTCCATAAATAAAATACTCACAGAAATAAAACTCTAGATTGCAATCATTCAACCCCTCAAAGAGGTTTTTATTTTTCAGGGATTTTAAACCCTTCTCTCCAATGTGGCCAAGCCTTTTATGCCATAACATGGTCTAATCTATAGGAAATTTTGATTCGGATGATAGAGCCCCTCGGTACCCAAAAGCCATAACCATCGGCAGAAGAGGAAACCCTCTCTTTTTTTAGCAAAGTAGTTTCGGCTTAGTTTTATCGAAGTGCTATTATACTCAACCATGCATGCATCAAGTTGGTACATTGTATCAAATCTACTTCCTCTTACTATCACCATATCACCTCTCACCATTTTCACACCTGCTATAGAAAATTGTACATGCACACCCACATCTATTAGCTTGCTAACAGATAATAAATTTCTTGCTAGTCCTGGGATATGCAAGAAACCATCAAATATTCTAACTCTACCATCAAAAAATTTCACATTTATACTACCATGACCAATAATTTCAAGGAAATAATTATCACCCAAATACACCTTACCACAATCATAGTTTTCATACTTACTAAACCAATTTTTATTAGGTTTCATGTGGAAAGATGCACCTAAGTCTACCAACCATGAATTATCACCTAAATGAGTGGCCAAAGCTACAATAAAGGCATCTCCATCTTCCTTTTCAAACTCGAATCATAATCTTGCTTCTTCTTCTTATTTTTCTTTTCTTCTTTGCATTCCTTTCGGAAGTGTCTAGATTTTCCACGTTCCAAAGATATTTGCTTGGACTTACCAATATATTTTGATATCCCCTTATTATTGGAATGACCACACTTCTTCTCATATTTTCCTCTTTCTTTTTATCTTCCTCAAACATTCAAAGACTCTTTGACATTCGTAGAGACTTTCCTTCTCATCTCTTCGAGAGAGTAGAGAACCAACAACATCCTCCATCTTCAGAGTGACTGAAGTGCTCCCAATGGCCATGACTAGGTTATCCCATGAGTCTAGCAACGAACACAACATAGTTTGGCACCTTTCTTCCTCATTCATCGTAACCCCAATTGAGGTCAACTGGGTCACCAATGCATTGAGTATTTCTAGATGCTCGTGAGAATTGTCCACCTTCTTCCATTCTACAGAATACAACTTCTTCCTTAAGAAAATCTTATTTACTAGAGATTTAGCAAGGTATATCTTGCCCAACTTATTCCAAAACTTATTCAAAGTGGACTCTTCATGAACATTTATCAATATTGAATCTGCATGACACAATCTAATGATACCTTTAGATTTTCTATCCATTACATCATATTTTGTAGCCAAAGCTGGATCCGTAGGCCTATGTACATTTTCATCCACCGCATCCCATAGATCCCGATCAATCAACAAATATTCCATCTTTAGCTTCCACATTTCAAATTTCATGCTAGAAAACATCTCTATCTCAATCCTCCCAGATGTGCTCGCCATTTGAAAAATATATACAACCAGATAACAAAGTATCCTCTGCACAAGCTCCCACTCAAACCCGTATTAGCACAAAAACCTAACAACTCACAATCGAACAAAATGTGATCAGGCTCGATACCACTTGTTAGGAAATTAGAGTAGTGGAAAAACTTCCTACGCCAATCTTGAGGAGATATATTATGCAAAACTTTTAGAAATTAATCAAACAATTATAGAAATTCTAGCAACACATTCATAACAAGAAAATAAACAATTAACACAAACACTAGATATACGTGGGGAAAATCCTTTTGGATGAAAAACCCCACACTCCAAAATCCCACTCAATGTATTTCAAATCTAATAACAAGATTACATACACTTGCAGAGAAATTTTCTTATAAGAGTATCAACAAAAATTTCTAGAAGGATTCAGGTTGCATTCCAACATAATAGTACTTGCAAAACTCACCACAAAATCGCTTCTTCAAGCCTTCAATTTATAGACCTCTAGTTATACAAGAAACCATCTATGGTTTACAAAACCATGTGCAAAACCTCTCATGAGGTGGATTACATTAAAGAGCAAGATTTCGGTCTAAAATTAGGCTCCCACATCCACAATATTCTCCCTTATTTTTGACCCTCAAAGATGTCATAAAATATGTCATAATATCTCTAAAAATAGCCCTTCCATGATATACTATCATAAGGGAATATTTTGACAACCTATTTTTAAACACAGTTGTAAGAAAAACTTAAATGAATCCAGCAAGGTTGAGACACCTCATTTCCAACAATCTCCCACTTTTTGAATACCTTACAAGGGCTAAGGGAAACATGCCAATGAGGATCAATTGTTAGGGCCGAAAGGCCCATAGACTTGGAACACCACCTAAATTTTGATGTGCTCACGAGATTATTTAATGTATTTGTAACATTCACAACTGTCTCTACCTTTTCTAGCTTCACCCTGTCGTCCTTGATCATATCCCTCATGAAGTGATATTGAACATCAATGTGTTTGGTCTTGGCATGAAAAGCCAGGTTCCTTGCAAGGTAGATTGCGCTCTGGTTGTCACAGTACATTGTAACTACACCTTATTTCAATCCAATCTGAACACAATGCTTTATTCAAATGGATTCTTTACATGCATGAGTAGATGTCATGTACTTTACCTCAGTAGTGGAAAAAGTGACCACAATCATTGCGTTTTCTCAACCAAATGATTACAACCCCATTAAGATTAAACACATATGCACTGGTGGTTCATGAGGTTTTATGCTTCAATAATAACTCAATTGAATGAATTCAGTGACAATGTTGAGCTCTGATTGTTTAAAAGTAAAAGGACCTAATTAGCAAAGGTTTATCATGCAAAATAGGTTTATTTCATCAAGAGATAGGCTACTAGACTCTTAGAGATGCTAATTTGGCTAAATGGTTTCTCATACCTGACTAGAGTTCCTAAGAAAGTGAAAACTTCAAAATTTGGATGTGATCTCTTCATATGGAAGACCTAAAAACTAATATGCTCAGTATGAAGGTATGTTCATGAATTAAAGACTATCTTGTTGTATTTTTGGCTAAAAAAGCACAAGTAAGGTAAACATGTGTAGCTACAGGCTTGAAAGGTTTATTATCATAGGTCTTGATAAATAACTACTCGATCCTCACGAATATGTGACTGCTTCTCATGATTAAAATATTGTTTGATGTGTTCTCCAACTATGGGTGCATACCTTGTAAGTATTTAGATGTTGAGTTCAAGGTATCTATAGTAGTTTGATGACATAAAATGCCTAAAGTGATGCAATTTGGATGTGTTTGGTGTGGTGTGTTGGCTAAGATCTAAGACTAAAGTCTTGTTCAACAGTGTCTAGATATGGTTGAAAGTATGTAGCTGCTCCGATGAAGATGTCAAGTGTCCAACATGATCTATGAATAACTTTGAGAGTATCTTTGGTATTTGTTTTTTCTACGATGCATTCGAACAAGTGACCTACAGGTGTCTATGGTATTGTCTTTGTGATTGTGAATTGGATTTGCATGCTACGAGTTAAGAAATATGGTCTATGACAAGTATGGGTGTGTTTCTCTATGTTGGCATTAGGTTAAGCTTGTATATGGGATATTTTGACATGTTTTATTGGTATAATTGCAATACATGATCATCTATATCATTGAAGGAGTTGAAACATGCTCATTTCAATAAAGTGAATGAAGATGCTCAAGGTAATAGTGAAAAGAAAAAAGGTATGAGCTTGTACATTTGCACTAATTAATAAAGGAGGTATATGGTATATATCAAATAGAGATAAGGTAAGTATGTAGGTTCCTTGAGAAGGTCTTAAGAAATCTATATGAACGTTGAAGCTTCAACTATGCAACTGCGGTGAACTCGAAAAAGCTTCATTTTATTTGAAAAACATGGTGTAAAATTTGAGAAGCCTCGAGAGAGTTTCTGTCTTTCTCAAAGTACTTAGAGGTTGATATAGGTGCATTTAGGTCTGAGATGAAGTTTTGGAAACATGTTGATGAGTATAAATGACTTCTTGTACTATATCGGGACATTGAGAGGCTGTAAAATTGAAAAGGCATGCTATAATATTGTAATTGGTCATAGAGGACCAAAATGTGTATCTAAGGGATGTGAAGTTTATTTGATCTCCTTTGGTGGGTTTGAACCTCAAGATGGATGAGTATACATTGGTGATGAGCTACAAAGGTCTTGAACAATATAGGAAAGATGATCCAAGGTACAATTAAGCTCATTTGATTCTCTTACTTGGGTTTTGTGCGAAATGTCTACCCACAAGATTGCGGTATTTGTGAGGGCGAATATGATGGTTTTCACATGTATGTTGTGTGTTGTGATTCTACTATGAATTCATGAAATTTTTTCTCAATATTATCTATGGCTTGATATGATGCATTCAAACTTGTCTATATGGTATAGAATGTAGATGTCAGTTTAAATATGTTAATGTGTGTCTTGTTAATTTGAAGATAGTCGGTGAACAATGACAAGAAAAGATGCTTCTATAGGTGTATATTCTACTTAGGTGTGTAATTTGTCTTCATGACAGGGGGAGCCCATGGTTCTCTCCTTGAAGGTCATCTCAGTACATTCATGCACTAGAAGTGTATGCCTCTTGTAAAAGTTGAAGGTTAAGTTGATGTTTTGTTTGTTGCTAGTATACAAAGACTTGAAGAGATGTTGTCACAGGTGGATAAGGTGTATATGTACCTACTAAAGTCAGGGGAGCATGAATGTAAGTTTCTTGAAGATGGCTTGATGTTTCCAAGGTAAAAAAGGTATGATATGGGTGTTTTATTCTTTGGTTAGTTGACTTTGGTCCTTGATTGCATTATTTCATCTAATATGACTGTCAGTGGTTGTGATAGAGCTTTAGGGCAGGGCATAAGTGACTGAGGTGGTCTCTTGACAAGATAACAAGGTTAGTTGCTCAAATTTGTGCTTATTTACTAGATATGTTAGTCTTGAGTCTAGGGGGAGTGATGGAATGTTGAGCCATAGGTTGAATGGTGTTTGAGAGTTCATCAAAGTTGGTCTTAAATGCACTAAGATGCATTTTTAGGGATATGAGTCCTTGAGATAGTTTGAAGATAAGAATGATTAGTGAAAATTTGAATTTTTGCCTTGTCAAGATTTTCAAACACATAAATGAAGGTATGGTGGATTTTCATGATCATAAATGACATTGTTGGCATGTTCTTGAGAAGTATTCTTCGATATTGGCTTGCTATAGTGTTCCAATGAAGGAAAAAACAATGCTATAAGGTGAAATGATTGGTTATGCATTCCTAGAAGGTGGATGATGATGTCTCAACTAAAAGAAAGGTAAGATAAATATTTTTTCATGTTTTCTTGATATATTCAGATGATATATGTGCTCCTCCCGTGGGGAGTGTTGTGTTTCCATGCTTGCAAAGAAGGAAAAATCCATTTTTGAGTGAACTTTCAAGAGTATTGAATTTGTTTGAGACCTTTGGTTTATGTTTCAACCAAATAATGGTCTTATGAAGTTGAGGTATATGAATAACATGTAGTTGCATAAAACCTTTGTCATAAATGTAAAAGGGGAGAAGTACATGTGGTTTCCATCAATGAAAAAAGGGGAGATTGTTGGCATGCTTTCTTTGCATAGGTGTTTTCATTGATGAAAACCCTCATTAATGAAAAAGTGGTTGATGGAGTAGTTTAGATTATTCTCAGAGTGACGAAGACGTGTGTTTTAAGTTTTTTCATGGGAGCACATGGTGTTTTAGTAAGGATTTCTTGTTCTAGCTATCCTATTTAGGTGACCTAGCTAGCGTAGGTGATGGTGCATGGGATTTGTAGCTTCTTGGTGACTTTAGAAGCAAGTTATCATGATGGTGAACATATTTTGGAGTTCTTGAGAACTCACATGAGGTTCAGGTATAGATACATATTGGTAAACATGTTTCGGTGTTCATTTTGAGTAGGTATGAATGCTAGGAGGTATGAGAATGAGGTATGGAGCTATATGAGGTCATGGATGCATGTATATATATGTATGTAGATGTATCATGTATGTTTAGACCATTTTTAGTTCTTGTATGATGTGTTATGGTATTCTTTCAAATGACCCTAGCCTTTATAGTGCAAAACTCTAAGGGATAGCTATGCAAGTCTCAGTGGATGGAAATATTAATAGGTGATTATGAAATTATTATGATTGGAGATGTTATTAGGGTGTTTCCTTGTGATGTGGAAAACATTTCAAGTTTCCATGATGTGAATTTTGTAAGTTATGAGGTTATTGGTGAAACAAGGTCAAGAAGTGCATTTCCATCTCGAATTGAAACTTCTGATGCTCACCCTAAATTATGTGCTTTGCATGGGACCTTGTGGATTTCAAGGATGTTTCTACATTTATTTTAAAATGTTTCACAAAAATAATGAGGTCATTTCATTGTCACATTTTTATGAACAAATGTTAAGAAGGTAAACAAATTGTTATGAGTTTGAAACCCTAACTTGAAAGCGGTTTGTGATATTTTCTTCCTAAGTGGCAGAATGGATTCATAGTAAATGTATTATGATTGTAACATGTATAATACTACTTCATATTTCTATATAGGTATTTTTGAGGCTATGGTAATGAGTGGACCCCACTCAAATAGTTTAGTTTCGAAGAAGTTCAATTTAGTAAAAGGTTGTCCAAAGGAGTAGCAAACTAAATGACCATTGTGTTATGTATGTGAGTTTTTATTTATTTCAAAAGATTTTTTAGGTCATGTTAATTTTGTTACGTGGTCAAGTGTGTTTCATTTAGGTTGGACTGGTCAAAGGGCAATTTTGGGGTAGTTAAAAGTAGTCTTGATAAAATGGACATTACAGGGAGCTACGTGAGGATTTAAGAGGTGATTCAATTTGTATTGGAAATATGATTCAAATATATTTACATTTATATAAGGTTTCATTCATGATTATGAATTTTTATATTGTTCACATTTCAATTTTTGGAAAAGATTATTTTGACTTTCAGGACGAGAACTTGATAGCATGATATGGTTGGAGCATGAGATGGATTGGGTGAAGATTGATATCACATGTAATGTGAAGAGGGGTGAGTTTGGAATCCATTTGGATTTATTGAAAGTGTAATTAAGGGTGAAAACCAGGTTGGATTTTGAAAATTAATTTTTGGGTAGCTTGATTTGGTGAAGGAAAAAGTTGATGTAGTTTGAACTAGTGGATGTTTCATGAGCTCTAACTTTTTAGAAGTATTCTACAGGTTATATAATTTCATTAAATTTTTCACATACCATATTTGAAGTGTTATTGGGTGACCTTGATGCCAAAATGTGAATGCATGGTGTTGTAAACAAGTGCTTTGAGAAGGCAATCAAGCACTAAGCCCATTAAACAAAATAATTTGATTGGTTCATGATAATTATGACCATGTATGATGTTTAAATGTTATTTTAAAAATGTGTGGTGAATTTTAGTGCATGAATAAAAATATTTTTGGGATTAGGATATTTTTTCATTCCAATGCATGGGATTTGAGGATTTTTGGTGCATAGAAAAATGAGTTTTGCTAGGCTGACCCATATGGGTCACTTGTAGTGTTATGAAAAGTATATGGGATTTTTTTGGTTTATTGGTAATGTAAAAGGAGGGAAAAATTTTTGGTTTGAATTTGAATCATGGAGAGGCTATAAAAGTGATGTTATGGGCACATTATTGTTAATCTTTTGGAACCCCTTTTATCTTATTTTGAAGAAACCTTTTCTGAAAAGAAAAACCCTTGGAATTTCATTATAGTTCTGTAGTTGGTTGAATTTTCATGAGGAGGATTTGAGTGAAGAAAAGATGGAGATGTCTCTTTGATAATGAGTTGAAGGATGGAAGATTTGGAGTGTTGTGTTTGGATGCTACCTTCATAGCATATATATTTCATTTGCATGTTACTTGAAGTATTTGCATATATTATATTGAGTTGAAGTCATTTGCAAAGAATTATATCTTCTTATGTATTTATTGGACTTGCAAAAATTATTTAAGTATTAAGAGTACGTGGAGTAATGTGGCACACAAGTGGGGTGCGTAAGCGCGAGGACCACTAAAATATCACACAAAAGTCTCATGCCCATGAAGATAGAACTTAGGACTTAGCCAATTTTATAGTTACAAGATAAAAATAGAAAAGCAAAGTTAGAGTGAGGATCAAGAAAAGGATAGAAACATGAAAACGTGGTGGCCAATCAAGGGCTATTTTTGGAGAAAGAGCATGCAGATTCAAGCACACACATGAAGGATATTAATAGGATTAAAGAAATTATTTCTTATAGGATGGTATTTTATTAGTCATTTTGTAAAGCATACATGTTTTTATGTTGAGTGTGCATGGTTGGTGAAGGGAAAGTCCCCACCCCTCTGTGTGTGTGTGTGTGTGTATAAATATGTTGTATGTCATTGTTTTGGGTCTTGTGTGTTTGAGAACGAGCCCGTGATGTATTAGTGTTATGTTTCTCTTTCATACTTGTGTGCATGAATCTGTATTTAATATCATAAGGTTAGGTATTCATCTTTTTTTATGTAATACTCTATTATAATGGATTATGGGGGATGGTTTCTAGTAATTGATGTGTCTAAATATGGTGAATAGATGGTGTAGTTGATCTTAGTTATTATCTGATATGTTATGTTTACTTATTACATGTGTTTTTAGAATCAAAATGGACTGAGAGGGGGTGAATCAGTCCTTACAATATTTCAATTTATATTCCATATCTAAATATTCAAAAATTTATAACCGTTGAACCAACCCATTAATGTGTACATACAAAACATAATCACAAGCGTAAGAACCATAAGAAAAATATCAACACAAGACACAAGGGTGAGTGGGGAAACCATTGAGGGAAGAAAACCCATTGAAAAACAATCTTATATTGATATTTTTCTAAATTTAGTGAGGAACCAACCCCACAAGGAGCACCAACCCCTAGTTTAGTAGAGCACCAACCCTATAAGGAGCACCAACCCCTAATTTTGTGAAGCACCCACTCCATGAGGATGCTACAACCCCCAAAGATGATATATCACCCACTAAACCACCTTATGATGTTAAGATCTCTGATTTTTTTCTGCCACAACTGATGGATATCAAGTATATAACTTGCACTTCTTCAATCAAACCCTAGGTGACCAATCTTCACAAAACAAACTCTTTAATCACTTCTCAAACCTTAAAACACTTGCACACATGTTAATTGATCTTCCTTAACATGAAAAACACTTTATTCAACCTCAAATAATTCTCCAATACCTACAAATAACTCACACCTATGTCGCTCACCTTGCACACACACAACTAGCTTGCAAAAGCACCCAAAACAATGCTTTTATAAGTCCTCATGATTTCAAATTCAAACAAAAATATTTTCCTACTTTGGCATAACCCATACATCAAGGAAACATCCCAAATTTTAATTACAACATTCACAAGTGACCCAATTAGGTCAGCCTAGCTAAAAACCTCATTACATGTGCCAAAAATGGCTCAAAACCCCATGGGCACAATCTTAAAATTGCCCTTACATCAAAACCATGCATATAAATCACCCATAAATCATTACACATCATTAAATTATCATTGAAAATTAATAAATTGTCACAATTTATCTCAACCAATCAAATTATTTCATTTAATGGGCCCAATGCACTTTGAATCTTAAAATTGTTGTTTCCTACACCCTTCAGCACCCTGGAAACTTCATTATGCTACCAAATCACTTCTACTCAACCAAACCATGCCATTTGGAAAAAAATTTATTTCATGAACTTGTAGAACACTTCTAATAAATTTAGAAGCCTTTAATCAACCAACTGCTCAAACCCAAGTCATGTTTTCTTCACCAAATTAGCTTGCCAAAAAAGTTGTTTTCAAAGGTTAGCTCATAAAAACATCAAGACCCAAAAATGGATTAATTTAATCAAAAATTCATCCCTATTTACATTATATGTAATATAAAGCATCACCCATCCATCTCATGCTTCAAACAACTCCAAACTTGCACCAAAACACATTACGTCTTGCAGACTGGTAAAAATATTCTTGTCCAAATAATGACCTAGAAAAAATATAAAATGACCTCATCATGAATTAAAAATTATATAAATGGAAAGGTATATGAATCATATTTCCAAAAAAACTTGAATCATCTTCAAATTCCTCTTGTACCTCTGTTATGGCCATTTCTACTCGAAAGCCTTTGCTTTTTTTAAGCCACAAAGCGCCATTTGACCAATCAACTTTGAATACACATAAAATGAAAATTTACCTAAATTAACATGTACTAAAACCTCATGGAAATCAACATTATCTCACATACATCATGCACCATAAATTTAGCATGTTACTCCTTTGGACAACCTTGTCCCAAAACCTTCTTCTTCATAAACTGACCTATTTGAGTGGGGCCCACTCATCACCATGACCTCAACCATGAATTTATAGAAAGATAAGAGAGTCCACTACATCATCTAATGATAAATTTTGATGAAAAAATCAAAACTAGGTCACTATACCTCTTCTTTTGCAAATTGCTCCTAGCTAGAGTTTAACTAGGGTTTTAGACAACTTTATCTTCTTAACATTCATTCATAAAAAATGACATTGAAATGACCTAATTATTTTTGTGAAACATTTTAAACTCACCATATAAATATTCCTTAAATACACAGGTCCCATGCAAATCACACACTTCACAACAAGCATCAGAAGATCAAATTCGAGTTGGATTTTCAATTGTTCTTGACCCTATCTCACATAAACTGTCATATCTTACAAAAATCACATCCTAAAACTTGAATTTTTTCTCAAAGAAACATGAAACATCACAATAAGATCTCTAGTCATCAAAATGTTAATACCATACCTCAATTTCTCTAGCCATTAAGACTTACCTTTGCTTACTTGTTTGTTTCTCATTGTAGAAGCTAGGGTCAACTAAAAGAAGTGAAATAAACCATAATAAAACCATTGAAATGACCCAAACATACCTAATACACCTTAATATACCTAAATTAAAGCATAAATGAGCTCATATAGCTCCAAAGCTCAATCTCATACCTCCTAGCAACCATGCCTATTCCAAATGAGCACCTGTAACATAACAAACACTTGTATCTACACCATGCCACTTTTTATGAATGCCAAAACACTCTTTAAACCTGATTACTATCATGTCAACATGATTCTCAAGCATCCAAGAAGCTCATATTGTCATGCTACATCACCTAGGCACTTGAATAGGCTTGCAAGAGCAAGTAATCCTCATTGAATCTCACTATACCAACATAAAACATCTGAATCATCATGTTAGCATCATATACATCATAAAATAATCCTAATACAACATCCACTTTGTCATTAATGTGGTTTTTCATCAATGACAACACCTAATAGGACCACATGCCAACAATCTCCCCCTTTGTCATTGATGGAAAAAACCTTGAACTTCCCCCTTTTTACATTAATGACAAAGGAAAAAATGTAGTAAACATATTCTTCACCTTAATCAGCTTCATAACATCATGTTTTGGTTAGAAACATCAACCAAAGATCTCATTTAAGGTCAAAACATTGAAATTCTTCACAAATTCTGATTTTGCCTTCTTTTTAGGCATGTAAATACCATGCTTCCCCTAAGATAAGCATCTAAAACATCTAAACATCATCAACAAAGAATAAATGAAGCATAATCATAACTTTTTAGGAGCCAACACATCACTTTCATCCTTCTAGGCATGCTAAACAAGTAATTTTCACTATCAACCCTACTTTTTCCTTCATGGAAACAATGTTGTCAACTATAATCTTAGCCATACCAACTGAAATCATGCCAACAACACCAAAATTCACCATATCAAAGCATCATACCTCCATTTTTTCTAATTTCCACCTTTTCTATGCCGAAGAAAATCTCTACAATGCTAATTCTTGCTCTTCATATCATACTCAGGACTAAGAGCCCAAAAGTAGCTTCTTAGTAATTTTAGGACCAACTTTGAGGCTCTCCCAATATTCTCTTAACTCATGATTCAAAAAAATAGCACTCCCCTAGACTCAAAGAACACATTCTATATCTAGTAGAGATACTCAAACTTATGCATGTTACCTCGTTACTTGGTTAGAAATCATCTTGAACACATTTTCCCTACCTAAAGCTTCTTTTCAGTCTTATATAGACATAATTGACTAAGATATTGCACACACGAGTCATACCTTTCTATTTTTCTCAATGCATACCTTATATTCTTTGAGATCCTGCATATCACCATTTAGAATACTCATTGATACTCCTCATGACTTTAGTAGGCTCATACACAACTATATGCACACAGAGCAAAATATTTTCATGTGATGACAACAACGAGATGCATTTTACCTTCCTCTTTTGTCAAGAGGCATTCTCTTCAGATGTAAGAGTGTACCAAGATACCACTTCAAGGATGGAACTATGAACTCCCCCTATCCTGAATGTACTTTACACACTATCCCAACTTGTATCAACATTTTTGTGAGCACTATACCACAACTCGGAGACACCATATCAAGCAACCTTTTTCATGAGTTAAGTAACTATACACCACAATGAATTATTCATGCAAGTATCACCTTGACAACACAAATGACTTGACCACACACCATACATGTTGAAAGAACTCATATTCTTCCCTTCACATATCATACATGTGTAACATGTAAGTGGTCATTTTTAATGTGCAAAGAGCAATAGAAAAACTTCCACATACTTACTATCTCTAGGATAATATTTCATTGAATTCCAAGGAATAAATGTATCTTTACACATGACCAAACATGATATTAAGATAGTTACCCACTAAAAATTAATACAAAGTAGCTTTCATACGTGAGTTGATCAATGTACTCTACCTCTAAATTTTCTCATAGCCTGTAGATGCATGTTTTACGTCAACATAATTCACAAAGGATATGGATACTCTCGTCAAATGACCATATGAATATTCCATCACACTTTTCAATTCCAAGGAAACTTTGAGAATCGACAAAAAAATTGTGTACCTATATCTTACTTCATGTAACATTCAGCATAGACTAGGAGCATCGTATACACCGTATCCTGATCCATTAATCATGATGCACATACAAATTTTGATATGTACATAGTTATGGAATATTCTCACTTGACGTAGACACTCCTTTTGAATATACATTCACTCCTTCAAGCCTTGAAGACTAACCTAGAATAGATCATACCCATATTTCAAGGATTACCTAACACAGATTAGGTCACCGTGTTCTGAAGAAAATTTTCAAACTTTGTCATGAAATCTAGATAATATACACATATTTATTCCTCAAAAACACCTGCATCATTTAATCCTCATAATTTAGATTATATATGCAAACTTTAAGCTCCATATTACAACATTTAAGCCTTTGAAAGAAAGTTTCCATCTATACTGCTCACTAAGGACTATGACAAAATACCCGATCGGGGCGAGAAGTGGCAAAAATGTTCAAATTTGCTCATAATTTTACAAAACTTCATCAACACTTCTTTCATAAAATTATCCAAGAACTTGAATACTTACTTGATATGAAACCATGTATGGCATTTTCATACCTGAAATCTCCTTGGAAACCTCTAGAGCACATATGTTTTGAACATGTCTTGGGCATAGACCATCCTTTGAAGTGATGTACTAATCAAATCAACACATGAATACACTATTCATATTCTCAAAGTACTTCTTAGACATTGAGGAGGAACCACACAACTATGGAGCTCATTACTTATTACCTAAAGACCTATATAGACTAATACTTGTGTAATAATAACCTTGATATGATTATGCTTGGACATTGAGACATATGATGACATATAAAAGTTCTGAGACACCTTCATGACCTTATAAACCTCATGAACTATTGAATACTCTTGACACATATCAGCGCAACTTATGACAACCATTATAACATCATCAACCAGTTAGAATTAACTCTAGATATCACTCGAGACCTATAAGTAGACACAACCTTGTACATTTGAAAAGATAGATAAATGACAAGGACCCTACATACTCCATTGAAAATAATACATAGTGCTTACTTCAAAAAGACATGATGCTTCATGAAATATGATTCAGACATCAAATAACATCACATGGATCAGACATAACTCATACAGACTAAAAAATGAACACTTGCACATCTTGACCAAATTCATAAGGGACCTAAACCATAACTGATCACAATTACTACTGAACTGACCTTGTACATATGATGTGACACCTTTTCTTATATGAAAACTAAGATAACTTATAGACCCATAGTAGTTACCTCTTTGCTAAGAGCAGATATATCATTTTCTTGCTCCCTAAAACACATTCTTAGATCATTTAAGGTTTATCAGGAGCCAAGTTTACCCCCAACATGCTTCTCAAGTATTCAAATGTATGCTTTGGAAGAGGTTTTGTGAGTATGTCAGCCACTTCCTCCTTTGTAGACACATGCTCCAACTTGATATATCCTTTTCTCACAATGTCTCTTAGATAGTGATACTTTATAAGAATGTGTTTTGTCTTAGAATGTAAAACTAGATTCCTTGATACACTGATTGCACTAGTGTTATCACATAATATAGATGTAGGTCCATCATTCTTGATCTTGTAATCCTCCAAGGTTTGTCTCATCCACACAACTTGAGAGAAACAATGAGCAGCAACAACATATTCAGCTTCACATGTTGAGAGTGCTACAAGAGATTGTTTCTTACTTGACCATGAGATAAGACATTCTCCAACAAAATATGCACCACCACTAGTACTCTTCCTATCATCCATACTTCCTACCCAATCAACATCAAAATAATCCCTCAATTCAAAGTTTTCACTTCTAGGATACCACAAACCAAACTTAGTAGTGCCCTTAAGATATCTAAAAATTATTTTCACTACTTGTAGATGTGACTCTCTAGGATCTTCTGAAACCTTCCAACCAAACTAACAACTTGCACAATATCAGGTTTAGAACTAATAGCATATAGCGGCTACCTATCATAGACCTATACTCAAATTGATTTACCTTAGGAGTATCATCTTCCTTGCAAATTTTTCATCATGTAACCATAAGAGTACCAACATGTCTACATTCATCCATTTGAAACTTCTTAAGCATTTCCTTGATATACTTGGATTGAGAGATGAATATACCTTTGTCATGTTGACTTACTTGAAGTCCAAGAAAGAAGGAGAGCTCTCCTAACATAGACATCTCAAACTCTTTCTTCATAGCTTCAAAAAATTGTGAGTCATGTGATCACTACCTCCACCAAATATGATATCATCCACATAGAATACAACTATTAATAGATTATAATATTCACTCTTGACATACAAGTTACTATCAACTACACCTCTCTTGAAACCTTGCTCAATTAAGTATTTATCAAGTCTTTCATACCAAGCTCTAGGAGCTTGTTTTAAGCCATAAAGAGCCTTATTCAATTTGCACACATAATCAACTTTATCAGTCAATGAAAAACCATCAGGTTGTTCCATATAAACTTCCTCATTAAGATAACCATTCAAGAAGGAATATTTTACATCCATTTGATAAAATTTAAACCCTTTGAAACCAACATATGCTAAGAATAATCTGATTGCTTCCATCCTAGCTACAGGTGCAAATGTCTCATCAAAGTCAATTCCCTCAACTTGAGCATACCCCTTGCAAAATAATATTTCTTTGTTTCTTATGAATTCTCCATTTTCATTTAGTTTGTTTCTAAACACCCATTTGGATCCAATTACATTCTTACCTTTTGGTCTAGGTACAAGTTCCCAAGTTTTGTTCTTTTCAATCTGATCTAGCTCTTCATTCATAGCCTTAACCCAATACTCATCTTTTCTAGCTTCTACTATATTATTAGGTTCAATTTTTGAAATAAAATATAGGGTTCTCTTGATTTTTAAGACTTACCAATTTCCTTCTTGTAGTGACTCCAACATCTTTCTTACCCAAAATCTAAGTTTCAAGATGATCTCTCTTAACTTGTCTAGATGGAGCCTCTGTATCTTGACTTTCTTACTCATCATTTTATGTTTTGTTATATTAAACAATTTCATCCTATTCTTCCTTAGAAATATCCTCATAAGATGTTTCATTAGCTTTATAAAAATATCTCATAGGATATGATTCATCAAACTTTACACTAGCACTTTCAACAATAGACTTCAATCTCTTGTTATAACAAATGTAAGTTGTGCTTCTTGATGAATAGCCAAAAATATACCTTCATCAGATCTAGAATCAAACTTACCAAGGTTGTATTCAATCCTTTTGATGAATCATCTATACCCAAAAAAATATAAAATGCTTCACATTGGCTGGTCTTCCTTTCCATAACTCATAAGGAGTCTTATCACTATTTACCCCTAGTTGACACCTGTTAAGAATATAAACAACAATACAAATTACTTGTTTACAATAACCATCAGATAATTTAGACTCATTAAGAATGGTCCTTTCCATATCTTGAATAGTTCTATTCTTATTTCTTTTAACAACTCCATTTTTCAGGAGTTCTAGAAGCGAAGAACCGTCTCTTAATACCATGATCACTACAAAACTCATCAAATGAATTAGACCAAAATTCTCCTCCATTATCAGATCTTATACACTTTATTTTTCCATTATTTTCATTCTCAATGAGATCCTTAAAATATTTAAAGACATCTAATGCATCAGATTTTGTTTCTCAAACATGCAACCCAAGTATATCTAGTGAAATCATCAATAAGAAGCATAAAGTAGTAATCACCTGAAGTACTTTCAGTCCTCATAGGCCCACATAGATCAGTATGAATCAACTGAAGTGGACTTGTAGTAGACTCATATTCATTAGTCTTGAATCTCCTTCTAGTTTTCTTCCCATGCAAACATGCCTTGCATAATGTATCTTCTAGTTTCCTGAGTTTAGGCATGTTTCTCACACAATTGTTAGAGCTGATTTTGACAAGATTATCAAAGTTCACATGACCTAACCTCCTATGCCATAACCAACAATCATCCATCTTACTCATAAGACATATTTCTTTGTTGATTTATTTAAGAACAAACATGTTACCATCGGTTCTTTTTCCTTTTACAACTAGCTTAACCTTGATTCTCCTTTCCTTATCTTACAACCTTTCACATCAAAAGTAAGAACATACCCTTGCTTAACCATTTGACTTACACTGAGTAGATTATGTTTTAAGCCTTCAACATATAGGACATCCTTGGTGATAGTTTTCCCATTATCCAAACTCAAAGTACCTCTTCCTAGAATATTTATGGCAGAATTGTCTCCAAATATTACTGACCCTAAAGCATGTTTTTGTAAGGACATGAAATTACTCTTATCACCTATCATATGAGTTGAACAACCACTGTCAATATACCAAATCATATTTTCATATTGACTATGAAAGGTAGTTTGAGAAATATTACATACTTCATTTTGTTGCAAATAAGATGAAAAAATCCCATAGATGTCATACCAAATATCAAAACCTAATGGCTTCAAGTAAGCTCTCATGTTGATCAATGGAAACATACCAAATTTCCTTTTAGAGTACTCCATGAATGTGCTTCAGAGGATCTCCTTTCAAGTGATTAAACTTCTCCAAAAGGACATGCTCTAATACAAATTATTAGAAGTAAAATGGACTGAGAGGGGAGTGAATTAATCCTTACAATATTTCAATTTATATTTCAGATCTGAATATTCAACAACTCATAACCATTCAACCAACCATTAATGTGTGCATACAACAAATAATCACATGTGCAAGAACCATAAGCAAAATATCAACACAAGATAAAAGATGTAAGTGGGAATCCATAAAGGAGAAGAAAACCCACTTTGAAACACAATATTATATTGATATGTTTCTAAATTTATTGAGGCTCCAATCCAACAAGGAGCAAAACCCTAGTTTAGTAGAGCACTAACCCTACAAGGAGCACCAACCCTTAATTCATGTGAAGCACAAAATCCAAAAGGACCCTACAACCCAAAAAGATGATAAAAAACCAACTCAACCACCTTAATATGTTAATATCTATGATTTTTTTCTACCACAAATGATGGAGATCAAGTATAAAGCTCACACTTCTTCAATCAAACCCTAGGCAACCAATCTTCACAAAACAAGCTCTTCAATTTCTTATCAAACCTTCAAACACTTGCACACATTTTCACTAATCTTCATAAACATAAAACACACTTGATTAAACCTAAAATCATGATCCAATACCTAAAAATAACTCACACCTAGGTTGATCACCTTGCGTACACACAACTAGCTTGAAAAACAACCCAAAACTATGCTTTTATAAGCTCCTCATGATTTCAAATTCAAACACAAAATATTTCCCTTCTTTATATCGACCCATAAATCAACACAACATACCAAATTTAAATTACAATAGTCACAAGTGACTCAAGAAGTTCGGCATAGATAAAAACCTCATTACATGTGCCAAAAATGGCTAAAAACCCCATGGGCACAATCTTAAAATTTCCCTTACATCAAAACCATACATATTCATGACCAATAAATCATTACAAATAATTAAAGTATAATTTAAAATTCATACATGGTCGAAATTTATCTCAAAAAATCGAATTATTTCATTTAATGGGCCCAATGTACTTTGTAAATCTCAAAACTGTTGTTTCCTACACCCTTCAACACCCCGGAAAATTTATTATACCACCGAATCACTTATACTCACCCAAACCATTGAAAATACTATATCAGAATTGCATAAATTAAATTTGAAATCTTACACAATTTTTCTTTGCTATTACATCCATTTAAATAGGAGATGGTGTTCCTATATTTAAGGAGATATAATCTCCATAAATAAATCCTAAAACAACTCCATGTTATTTTACGTGAGATTTTGTTTTCTCACAAAACTAATATTGTTAATGAGTTGTTTACTCAACAACTCATAACAATATTGTTAATGAGTTGTTTACTCAACAACTCATAACAATATTTACTCACCCACTCATAATTACATTTACAATAATGTAATTAATTATTACAACACATATTATATTATCCTAGATAATATAATCACTCACATAATATTCTATGTTCACACTACAACATAGATATTCCTAACATTCACCCCCTTAGTGTGAACATGGGGTAAGAGCTCCTGGAAACATCAAACTTTTCGAGTAGCCGTTCTTTCTTTGGATCTTGTTGTCTAGATCTTGCTGCTAATGATCATCCTTGTCGTATGAACATCTTCATCAATCGATCACCTTCCACCGTATGGAAGTTAGAGGACCGTCTGACATCATAGGAGCATACATAGATGCTTTTCCCCGTAAGGTGAGTCAAGGAGTTTGCTTCTTCCACACCAAATAGACACTCGGGAACTATTGTTAGTTTATGTGAACACATTAAAATTAAAACATGAAAATAGTTTCACCCCTTGTCTATAAACACACCACACAATCGAAATAGAACATCACCACATCATGTCTACGACCCCTGTTGTTGGTGAATGATGAGAGGACGATGATTGTCCTCCTTCCTCCAAAAAGTGAACTATTTACCATAATAATTCCTCATCACTAGGACAAGAAAGTTCTTCATCTTTAAAGTATTCATCCCAATTAGTTTCTTCTTCAACCAAAAGAGCTTTTTGATCTATTTTGTCATCAAGTAGATCTTTTGCCCTCTTTTCACAGTTCAAGGCTACATGTCCCGATTCATTACAGTAATAGCATTTCATTTTACCTTTAAAAGGGAAAGGTTTTGGTTTGAACTTTCCTTTCTTATATGAAGTACTTGCTTTATTCTGTACATACATTACTTCTTCATATTCTTCATAATTACTCTGATAAAGTAATGTGGAGATTACTCCTAATATATAGAATACAGAATTGAATCAGGTACTTTAAGAAATTTATATAGAATACCTTTGAACCTCCAAGCAAGCCAAGACTCTGTATTAACAATTCAACATTATTGGAAATTGGAGAAAACTTTCAGTAGAAGAATTGATATGCTGAATTTGATAGCTGCATAGTGAAATCCATATTTCTTCAAAAATACAAACTGGGTTCTACTGAAATTTATGCTGTTGTTTCTGACAAACACTTGGTTTTGCATACAAAATTATAGAAAAACCCAAATCTGGAAATGAAATATAGAATCTATTCTTTGAGACAAATTTGATCAAGAAAACACTGAAATTTCTCGCATCAAACCTGCTCTGGTACCAAATGAAAATACTATATCAGAATTGCATAAATTAAATTCGAAATCTTACACTATTTTTCTTTTCTATTACATCCATTTAAATAGGATATGGTGTTCCTATATTTAAGGAGATATAATCTCCATAAATAAATCCTAAAACAACTCCATGTTATTTTACGTGAGATTTTATTTTCTCACAAAACTAATATTGTTAATGAGTTGTTTACTCAACAACTCATAACAATATTTACTCACCCACTCATAATTACATTTACAATAATGTAATTAATTATTACAACACATATTATATTATCCTAGATAATATAATCACTCACATAATATTCTATGTTCACACTACAACATAAATATTCCTAACAACCATTACATGTGACCACTTTTGGAATTTATAGAAGCTTTAGAACACTTATAAGCAAGTTAGAATCCTTGAATAAACTACCTTCTCAAACCACAGGAACTTTTGTCTTCACCAAATCAACTCCGCCAAAAACTTTATTTTCAAGGGTTATGTCATAAATTTTTTATACAAACATTAAATACCTCCAAATGTATTCATTTCATGATAACAACATCCTTATTCATATTACGGGTAATGTAAAGCATCACCTAATCCATCTCATACTTCAAACAACTCCAAACTTGCACCAAAACACATCCCGTCATGCAATGGAAAAACTCCTCTTGTCTAATGACTAACCTAGAGACCATATCAAATTACCTCATAATGAATAAAAAAATATATCATTGGAAATCTATCTTAATCTTATTTCCAACACAACTTGAATCATCTTCAAATTCAACTGTACCTCTTGTTATGAAAATTTTGTTTGAGCACTTTGCTTTTTGAGGCCAAAAATTTCCCTTTAACTAGTCAACATGAATGGACCTAAAATGACCATGTACCTACATGAACATGTCCTAAAACATACATGGAAATAAATATTATCTCACATACATCATGCACCATCAATTTAGCATGCTACTCCTTTGACAACCTTGTCCCAAAACCTTCTTCATAAAAAATTGACTGTTTGAGAGTAGCCCACTCATTACCATGAATCAACTATAAATTTATGGAAAGAGAGTCCAATACATCATCCAATCATCACTTTTTATGAAATAATCAAAATTGGGTCACTATACTTCTTCTTCTTTAGACTACTCCTATCTATGGTTTAACTAGGGTTTTAGACCACTTTATCTTCTTAAAATTTATTCATAAAAACATGATGATAAAATGAACCGGTTCTTCTTGTGAAACCTTATAAACTCACCATATAAATATCATTGAAATCGACATGGTCCCATGCAAAGAAAACACTTCACAACGAGCATCAAAAGTTCAAATTTGAGCTGGATTTTCTCTTGTTCTTGACCTGTCTCACATAAATTGTCATATCTTACAAAATTCACATCCTAGTAACATGGAATTTTGATCAAAGTACCCTGATGCTTCACAATAACATATATAATAATAATAATGTCAATACCATACCTCAATTTCTCTATCAATTAAGACTTATCTTTGCTTACATGTTTATTTCTCAATGTAGAAGCTAGGATCAACTAAAAGAGTGCAATAAATCATCATAAAACCATTAGAAATGACCCAAAAATACTTGATACACCTTGATATACCTAAATGAAAGCATACATGAGCTCATATAGCTCCAAATATCAATCTCATACCTCCTAGCAACCATGCTTGCTCTAAATGAGCACATGTAACATGGCCAAACACATGTATCTATACTATGCCATTACTATGAATGCCCAAGAAGTCTTCAAACCTATTATCCATAATGTCAACATGCTTCTCAAATGCAAGCAAGATAAATGGTAATAATAAATGTTTTGAAAAATGTTTTGAAAAATGTTATTATTACAAATATAGAGCTAATAAATGATAAGAAATGATAGATATGAACTATGGTTCAAAATATAAATCTAAATCGGTATCAAATTCTCGAGAGGAAGGTGAAATCTCTTCTTCAAAGTGGACTCTTGAGTCTTCTTCTTCGAGAGAAATCTAAATTCTCATCCTCGTTGTATTCTTCCTTAAAGAAGTCTGAAATGTATTCCTGGATCTTCTTCTTCCATGTCGTAGTTAGTACTCAAAATCAGAATCTAAGTGCTTGGAATCAGTTTGGTCTTCAGATTCAGACTCGGGATTGAATCTTCTAATTCATCTTCGTATTGATATTCGAACCAAGATAAATCAGCTCGGATATGCAAGACCTCAAAATAGCTTCCCAAAATTCATCTATGTAGCTTTGTGATTCACTGAGTAGACTCAAAGATGGTTTGTAAATGATCCAAAGGGTGGAATGGATGGCACACAACTCAAGGTCATGTAGAATGTCATATTTCTCCCAATGCAATGGGTGACAAAAAAATAGGAAGAGAGTGGATACTTGGTAATTTCATGACTCGGGCCACCTATTTCCATCTAATAGAAGCCATTCTTGATAAAATGTTAGAAAAAAAAGAGATATAATAATTGATGTGAATTATTGAATGGAATTTGATTTAATTGTAGGAGAAATAATAATAGGAATAAGAATCACAGTGATTCTAGTAATCGCTAGATTTATCATTGGAAATTCTAGATGATAATAATTATAAAATGAATGGATTTAATAATAATTCAATTTTCGATATTTATCAATAACGATTTAAAACAATGATGAAATAGATAAATAAATGAAAATATAAATACCTTGAATTATATCATAAAGAGATAAAATTGACCTTAAAAACGATGATGCTATGGTGATGAAAGAGATATTGGAATGTTGGTTTTGTAGATGCTGAATAAGACAAATTAGTACCAAGATGTTGATAGTAATGGAAGGATGTAAATGGAAAATAAACCGATAGTTGATGTGTAAATAACATGTTGATGAATCCAATAGAAAAGTTGGATGTTTCAAAATTCTAGTGGATGATCCCAAAAAGAGACTACAAAATTGGCTTAAGTAATCATTGGCGATGATTGAATCCAAATCGCCATTTTTTATTTGAGTCTGTTTAGGTTTGTTTAGCAAAATGGTTGAAAAATTTTGCTAATTCAAGGATCTTGTTTTGGATTTTGAGGAGATGAACTTTCAAGTGGTTCAAAATGTATTGGCTAGAGTTGTGTGATATGATAATGAAGGAATAAACTAATTTTGGCTAGATTAGGTTATGACTTAGCCTAATCTAGGTTTATAGATAATTTTAATAGGTTTATAGATGATAATGATAAGTTTTACAAGATAAGGGTGTTAGGGAATAGGTTAAAAATGGTTTTTAGGGAATATTTGGATATTTAGGAAAATGATTAGGTTAGGTTAGAAAATAATGATTTTTTTCATAGGTGGATATATTAATTTGATTAAATGGTGTATATGTTATGAAATATTAAAAAAATGGGGGTGTAGTATGTGGTCTAAGGTATGTATTTAATTAATCAAATTAATTGATTAATTAAATAGAGATAAAGGGTGTTTTTATGGGATGTCATGTGTTTAATTAATGATTTGGACAAAGATGAGGGAGTGTAGATTTTTGGTGTCTACATTTTCCCCTTTTTATTGTGGTTTTAACGTCAAAGCATCAGAAAAAAAAAAGAAAAGTTGGTTTGAATGGGTGTTCCAACTACAACGTAATACAAGGAACACCAGTGTTTGTATATGATGTGTTTTGTAAAATTTTCCCCTAGTCCAAGGGATACCAAAACAAGATGTGCTACTAGAGGAATCAAATGATAGGGGAACCAAGGGGTTTGACACCTATAGACATATGATTCATGAAGGTAGGCTAAATAGATGGGGAAATCAAATGATGATGGGGGCCAAAGGCACACATCCCCATAGATGAATGACGAATCCCAATATTGATTTTGTTTGTTTGATTAATGTTTCAAGGACTAGGTCCTTTGAAAGGGACACTTTTGTGAAAAAGAGTAATGATTGACATGATTTAGGGAAAAGGAGGGAATAATGGCTAAAATAGGGGCTAATCACTAGTGATTGACAAAAATCACCGATGATTATGGAAATCATTAGGAAATCATGATTTCCCCAAGGTAAAATTTGGGCTATAAATAGCGATTGCGAGTTCATTTGGCTCATTGTTACCATGGTGAAAAAATGGATTGGGTGAGAAAAAATGAGGGTGTAAAAAATGTTTTGGGTCAAAAAGTGAAGATTTGGACAAAATGGCATCTTCGAGTAAGCAACACAAGCCCACGATGGTTGAGGTAGGTAATTTTAACCTTTTTTGTTGATTTTTTATTTTTTTTTTGTAGTTTTTAGGGTTTTTTTTCCATTTTGGGGCATATGGATGCCCTAGTTTTGAATCATAAGAATCATCGATGATTCATGCAATCACCAATGATTATTGATTGAATGAATCACGTGATTCACTATAATGTGGACAATTTGCATTTTTTATTATTGACATGATTTTTAAGAGATGTTTCTAGCTTTTTATGGTGTTTTGGTTCCAATCTAGTCATTGGTGTTGAATGTATTGATGTAATTGATGTCAATATTGATTATATTTTGTGATGATGTCAATGTTGATGTCTAGGTAATTTTGTATAGTTACTTTTTGTTCACAAATGGAGAATTTTGATTTTGGATAATGATGTGCCATCAACTATTTTATGTTTTAGATGTTGTTGGTATTTTTTGGTGATGATGTTGATGTTGATGTAAAGAATTTTTTGATATGTTTTGGATGATGTTTTTAATATTTTTGGTGATGATACTAATATTTGTTTATATATTTTGTGTTTGGTAGATGCTTAGTTGATTATCTATGTGATCGTATACCACTAATTTTAGATGAGGTGAGGATGATGATATATAGATGATGATTGGGAGCATGTTGAGGCTTGGTTTTTGGTGGTATGAGACATTATCGATGGATACACAAATGTCGGAGTTTGATGTTGGCTTTGTTAGAGTGGTGGAATCCTTCCACCTGTACTTTTTGGTTACCTACTAGGGAGATTATGATTACTTTGGAGGATGTACACCACATCCTGAGACTTCCTATCTCGAGGAGAGGGTGTATATATTATTATTAAGGCAGAGAGAGATGATGTGATGACTAGGTTGTATGGAGAGGATGAGAGGATGTTAGATATGAGTCAAGGATTTTTCTTATGGAAAATTATATTCAATTGAGAGAGAGGGTTGTACCCAGGATGACCATGATGATGATGGCCATCATTTGTTATGTGTTTCCAGATTCTAGAGGTGGTCATTTCCCATGGATGATGATTGGTGTTGTGGCTGAGATGATGGAGCATCATACATTTTTTTGTGGTGGGGTCCTACCCTACTTGCACATAAATTTAGAGAGTTGTGGGCCTGGAAGGCCCACAAGTGTATGGTATTGATATTGGGTTCTTATTATAGGCTTGGGCCTTTGAGCACATTTTCATTTCTCAACTAGTGGGGTTGTCATGGAGGATTGATGATGAGCATCCTAGGTTTATGAGGTGGAGATCAGACATGGGTCATACGGGGAAGAGGAGGAGGATAATATTTTATCGAGAGTTATTATCTGGATTGCAGGTGGGGATGTAGTATGGAGGCCTTACCTAGATTTTCCTATTTGGCTTGAGTTTTCCCATGAGTTGATAGGTTTGTAGTAAAGCTATGTGGCTTCAGGATTTCCATTGGGTGAAAGCATGAGTTACTCTCATTTTTATCATATCAAGAGAGATAGTTTGGATTGGTACAGGAGTTCTCGAGGATCTCACATATATATATGAGGGAGAGGATGGATATACCAGACTCCAGGGAAGTGGTGATGAGAACCCAAGATTATTATGGTGGATCGGATCAATAGGGGGCTATGGGTCCCAATGATGATGGATGGAGAGATATTTGCCATTGATGATGTGGGGTGACTCTAGAGTATACAACATGGTGGACCCAAGCATTGAGGGGTTTTGATAGGACTCGAGTAGCCTAGAGAGAGAGTAAGTAGAGTTAAGATGATGTACATGCTCTGGGGAGGAGGAGGAGCACCAACATAGAGGTAGTGCAGGGTTTAGATGATGATAATGAGGAGGAGGGTGATGATGATTTAGCTATGCTATATTGTAGTGGTGATGGCTGAAAAAGGCCATAGTAGAGGGGAGAGAGATGTGGTTAGGAGAGAGAGGGATGACCTCTTAGGAGTTTGGGATACATTGATTGCTGAGTGGGATAGTTTGATTACTGAGCGAGATGGACTCAGAGTACAAGCTAGCTTAGGCCATTACAGATAGGGATAGATATATCATGAGTAGAGAGAGGGCCTAAGGAAGGCCTTAGGGATTATTGGGCCTTCTTTTTAGTGTAGAGTTGGTAGAGATGGCACAGGCTAGTAGATAGAGAGCACAGGATAGGCTAGCTGACAGGCTAGAGAGTGAGAGGCAGAGGCTAGCTGGATCAAGGAGAGCACCTGCGGTACCTAGGATGGTCTCTGTGGCACATTATCAGTCATTACAGGCTGAGTTATAGTATACTACATTGATATGGTGACTCATGATTTTCTAGACACGATATTATATGTTGATCATTTGGCCGCTAAGGTGGTAGGTCCTAGTACTAGTGTAGAGTGTGGGTCACCCACCTCGAGAGACCAGAGAGAGGAGGTGATAGTGAGAGAGGAGCTGGTGGAGATGTTGGAGCCATTGGTGGTGCTGTGATGATCAGGGAGGAGAGGGAAATACTAACCCCTCCTAGTGGGTTCCTCGAGAGTTATCAATTTACTAGATGATGACATTTTTGATGTATTTGATATACGGCTCATAAAGCCCATTTTGATGACATCATGATATGATATTTTTGATGATGGCTCATAGAAGCCCATTTTGTATGATATGATATGTGATATCATGATGTATATGGAATTGATTTATATGATGATGATGATGTTTATGACTTATGTTGTTTTGACTTATATGTGTTAATATATGTTTAATGTATGTTTTTATTTTGAATGTATTAGTGTTAGATGGATTTTGATGGATGCATTAGTTGTGATATTATGGTTTATGAATATGTTTGATAAAATGTTGAATTGTTTAATTAATCAAATGACTTTAAAATGTGATTTGAAATGAACTATATCAAAATATGACTAAGTAAAATGAAAAAATGAAATGATTTCCCATGATGGATTTGATACATACATGATGGGTTTTGAAAGTTGAACACACTTGCACTAATAGCCTTAATGAATGTTAAATGAGATCATCAATGGGTAGTTACACAAAATCTTAATAAAATGTGGGATTAAATGAATGTTCCTTTCTAGGACATGAAAGGGGTTTGAACATGTGTAGGTCAGAGATAGGAATAAGGTTCTCCTTTTCCATGGGTTTATAGAAAAATGCCCATATTTACACATTTTATTTTAAAGAAATTGATCAATGTGGGAAGTTTTCTATGAGGGGAAAGTTGATCAATGCAAGGAAGCTTTCCTAGATGATTTTGATATTGATGTATTTATTTTGAAGGTTGATCAATGTGGGAAGCCTTTTTTCATGGGTAGCCATCCTTTTCAGGGTATGGTCTACATTTTTGATTTTGATTTTTTTTAAATAGTCATCCTTCGAGGGATCGATCTATGACTTTTATTTGGGAGTTTTCCTTTTGGATCATTCTATTTTTTCTTTTTATAATGATTTTTTTATTTTTGAATAGTTTCCTTCAAGGGATCATTCTATCATTTATTTTTATTTTTGAGAAATGCATCCAAATGATTTCAATACATATATTTTTTGGCTAAGGGAAAATCCCTAATAGACCATTTCAAGGAGGGAAATATGTTGTATATGATCTACACATTCATGCCCCATGTCATGTCTTTTACATGGTAGGTGAGTGTAATGATTAAGGGGTTCCTAGAAAAGGAACTTGTCCAAAGTGAAATATGTGATGAAAAGTCATGTGTGCTCATCTTTAAGGTATATTTAGGATAATGATGGATAACCACATGCTTTCAAATCATTACTATGATAAGATGGATGATTTGATGGAGTGATAAGATTTTAAATGTAACTATTGTCATGATGATCAATCATTTAACAATAGAAATGGCAAAGTGCAAGGCATTCAAAGGTTCCTTTTTTAGGTTCACCATCAAGAGAAGCAAGATGATATGCTCTAACCCATACTTGTGAGTGATGACATATGGACCAATCCAATTAGGGGAAAATTTCCATGTTTACTCCATTCTAATTGAGTGACATTTTGATTTTATTTAAGCACAAGATCACCAATTTTAAAGTCACATTCTTTGACATGTTTTTATATGCTTGTTTAATGTGTTCTTGATAAACTTGATGATGTTCAAGGGCCATTAGACATTTTTCATCTAATAGTTCAAGTTGTGCTAGATGGTCTTGTCGATATTATTTTCATCGGGGATAAAGTCCTTAAGTGATACATGAAGTGATGGAATTTGAATTTCAAGAGGTAAGATGACTTCAAAGCCATAGACAAGTGAATAGGGTGTAGCTCCCATAGGAGTACATGCTAGTTCGATAAGCCCAGAGAGAAAATGGGATTTGGAGATGCCAATTCCTTCCTGCATCATTTACTATTTTCATAAGGATTTTATTAAGTGTTTTATTTGAGGCTTCATCTTGTCCATTTTCTTGGGGATAATATGGTGATGAAAAGCTGAGTTTAATGTTAAAGGTATCACAAAGATTTTTAACTTCTTTATTTTTAAAGGATTTTCCATTATCTGTGATAAGTTTATATGGGATGTCAAAATGACATATAATGTATTGATATATGAAATTGATAATAGGTCTTGATTTAGTGGATGTTAAAGGGATAAATTCAACCCATTTAGTAAAGTATTCAGTAGTTTGTGATAATAGAGTGATGTTGTTGAGATGATTTAGGATTAATAACACCAATAAGGTCTAACCCCACTTGAGAGAAAGGCCATAGGTCCTGAGAGGTTGTAATGCTTGACTAGGGACATGGATGAGATCTGAATGAAGTTGACATTTAACACATTTCTTGACATATTCACAACAATCCTTTGGTGATAGTAGGCCAATAGTACCCTAACCGTATGACACGTTTGGTGATGGAATTTCCACTGAAATGTCCTCCACAAACTCCATCATGGACTTATTTAATTTCTTTAGTTGACTCATGTGATTTAAGGCACCTTAATAGGATACCATCAAAACTACATTTGTAAAGGATACCACCATAATGAAAAAGTGAGTGGTGCATTGAAGAAATGATCATTTAACATTATGTGATAAGTCGATGAAATTTTTGATTTGGAAAGATAATCATAAATCTGAGTATACCACAAGTCAGTTGGATTATTATCAATGATATTAATAGGAGGAGATCATTTTGATGAGAAGGATGATCCAATCATTGAATGAATGATGGATACTTTAGTGTTATCTTTTGACTCTTTAGTTTCTAATGGGATGAGGGCTCCTAAAGAGGCCATTGTATCTACAAAATTTGTTAGAGGATCATGGGATGGTTTGGATAGTGTAATGATCAAAAGCACAAGGATAAAGTCAACATTGGCTTTATATTTTTGTAAAATTTCATTTTTACACTGATATTCTCCTTTGACTTGACTGATAACAAGTTGTGAATCTCCATAGATGTCTAAGATGTGAACACCTAGGAGAATAGTGGTCATAAGGCCCATGATTAAAGCTTCATATTCTTCCATATTATTAGTGCATTCAAAGTTAAGTTTGAATGATAATGGAATAGGAATTCCCCAAGGAGGTATGATAACAACACCACTCCTCCCCTCCTTCTTGGCATTTAGATCCATCAAAGAAGAGAGTCATCTTGATAGGGATGAATTCATATTCATCGACATTACTTGATGGATTCATCTGAAAGTATTCATGAGAAGTTGATTATCGGGAAAGGGAGCATCAACGAGCTGGTCTGCAATGGCTATCCCTTAATATATTTTTGATATGAACTCAAGGTCAAATTCAGTCATAAGCATAAGCCATCGGGTGATATGATCACTATGATATGGTTTAGAGTGTATGGTTTTGAGTGGATTGAAGCTAGTGACAACATACATTTTTGATTAAGAAGATAATGTGTAACTTGAAGTGGTGAAAGTATAAAACACAACATAGCTTTTCAACTTCAGTGTAATGGGTTTCATATTCATGGAGTGTGTGGCTGATATAATATACAACTTGTTCACGACCTTGATTATCATGGTGAGTGAGCTGAGCATGGCTCCAAGAGCATGTTCTAAAGTATATATATATATATATAAAATGGCTCCCTTCATGAGGTGGAGTAAGTAAGCACAGTGGTGATAGAAGATATTTTTTAATTTCATCAAAGGATTTTTGACAATCAGAATCCCAAGTGAAAATCTATCTTTGCAGAGAAGATGATGAAATGGTTGACAATGATCAGAAAGTTGTGATATAAAACATCAGATGGATTGTAATTTACCTAAAGACTACATAATTGTGTAAGATTGGATGGTGAGAGGATTTCAATGATGGCCTTAACCTTTTTTGGGTCAACTTCAATACCTCATAGATATGATGAATCCTAAAAATTTCCAGTGAGAACACCAAAAACACATTTTGTGGGATTGAGATGAAGACAATATTGAATGAGATGAGTAAAGATGGATTCAAGGATGGTAAGATGATCTTTGTGTTGTTTATATTTCCTAAAAGGTCATCAACATAATCTTTGACTATTTTTTGAATGAGGTCATGAAAAATGTAAGTCATGGCACGTTGATAAGTAGCTCCTACATTTTTAAGGCCAAATGGCATGACACGATAGTAGAAAAGGTTCCCCAAGGAGTAATGAAAGAGGTTTTATGTTGATCATCGATGGCGATAATAATTTGATTATAACCAAAAAACCATCCATAAGGGAGAGCATTTCATGGCCAATTGTTAGGTCAATGAGCTGATCTATGTTTGGAAGAGGGAAATCATCCTTAGGACATGTAAGATTGAGATCCCTAAAGTCTATGTAGATACATAACTTTCCTAAGGCTTTGGTTACAGGATGATGTTAGAGACCCATTATGGATAATCAATGGGTATAATAAAATTAGCATGATAAAATATGTTGTAACTCTTCTTTGACAAGGAGAGCTATGTGTGGATGCATTTTGTGGAGTTTTTTGTTTAACATAGTTTAGCATTTTGGATATGTGACAATATTATGTATGAAAAATGTTAGGATCAATTCTAGGCATATCACTATATGACCAGGAAAAATCTTGATAATATTTTGATAAAAATGAGGTGAAGTCATCTAACTCTATGGATTTAATGATTGACCAACCTTAACTATGTGAGGATCTTGAGGGGTTCCTAAGTTTACGTCGATGGTGGATTCATTAAGAAGAGTTGGTGTATCAGATGGTAGGGATTTTTGGAA
Source organism: Taxus wallichiana var. yunnanensis (assembly GCA_018340775.1). NCBI lineage: Eukaryota > Viridiplantae > Streptophyta > Pinopsida > Cupressales > Taxaceae > Taxus > Taxus wallichiana. The sequence goes on from CM031242.1 coordinate 736,004,805, forward strand.
GAAGTGATCCTCAACTCCCATATGGGAAAGGATGTCCTGGTCATCATGACATTGAAGGATATCTATGGTGGGTAAATCTTCTTCAACCATTTCTAGCCAAATAAGAGGAAGTTGTTTAATGGCATGGTTGGACTGATAAGTGAGTGGTCCTAAGGATATGGTATTGACTAAAAAAATTAGGTGGGATGGATACAATCATCTACATCCATAGGATCTTCAGGGGCTGTGGGTGATGATGGTTCTAATTCAGTAATGAGCATGGATGTAGCAGGTTTGGATGTAGTGGCCTTAGATGTTTTGGTCAAGTTTCTTATAGCCTAAACCATATTTTTCATAAGTTTTAAGGGAATGTTGGATAACCAAATCATGTATTCCCTATTCATAATGGCCAAGGCCAAAACCTCTCCACACAAATGGTGAAGATACATACGAGTGAAATTTGGATTATCTAAAGATTTAAAGTCTAATGTGAAAGGCATGGCATGGTGTTGATCAATAGTATGAGATGAAGGATGATCGAGTCCCCATAGAAAATTTTTTTTGAGATAAGTGGGACCATAAGAGATAACATCTCCTACATTAGGGTCATATGTGGGTTGTTTTTAGGGGTGGTCCATAAGTCTTAGGTGAAGGAATGTGATTAAGCATGAGGAGATGATATTCCCCCAATGTAAGGCATTGTATGAACATCATTAAGGAGGAATCATCTGGTAGTTTAGAGGAAGGGATGGATGTGCTAGTAGATGCTTCATTAGATGATTCATGTGGACTTGGGAACAAGTATGTCATTCGGATGATACATCATGTAACAATCAAAAAAGGATTTGGATCTATAGGAATGGTGAATGTCTGACCTTCATGTTCATATTTAAGACAATGATGGAGAGTTGATGGAAAACAAAATGCATGGTGCATATCCATGGGCATCCTAGTAACATATTATATTGAAACTCTCCTTCTATGATGTAGAAGAGTTATTAAAGGTTTTAACACCAACTTTAAGTGGTAGAATGATGGTACCTAATGTGGGTGTGATAGTGTCATTGAAGGATCATAGTAAGACTAGAGTTTGAGTGATAACAATGTTAGGGTAGTTAAGTTGATCAAAAGTGAGGGAGGATATAATGTTAATAGTGACACCACTATCAATCATGACCCTTTTGATATGGATGTCATTAATTTGGGCAGTGATGAAAAGTGGTAAGTCATGATCTTCTTGGTTTAAGAGAAGGTATTTTAGATGGTTCGAATGATATGGTGGCAGATGCTTTGAGGGATCCTAAAAGTTTTAAAGGATGAAGGATCATCTAAAGGTATTGTTATTGATCGAGGGCTTCAATCATGGCTTGTTTATGAAGAGGTGATGTTTGTATCAATTCATATAATGACATTTTAATGGAGCTTGGTGTAATTGTTTAATGAAAACCTTTTGCATCATGGTGGATGGTGAAGGTGGTGTGGCAAGGATGGAAACCTTAGTTCTAGGTGACATTGTTTGACCATATGTTTCAGAGCTACAGGGATGGATACTTTGGGTTTATCTATGGAGGAGCTATTTTTGGAGGTGGAGGTATGGCTACAAAATTTTTACCTTTCTTAGGCTCAGATGGGTCTTGTGTCATAATTCTGTGAATGAGTAGTGATATGTATGACATCGACCTGATGGGAAGGAGTTTTAGACATGGGTTCCTTGGATTTAGATGAAGATGATGATGATGTTGATGTTGATGTTGCATGTGATTCAGAAGGAAGGGAAGTCGGATTTCCCAGCTTTTTGTGCAATCAGTGGAAGGCTTTACAATTCTCAATGGAATGACCTCATGTTCTATGATAATCACATGAGACATTGAAATCATACCAAGTGGGTTTCCACCTCATGGATCCAATGGTTTTGGTGGTGGTAATGTTATGAGTGATTTTTTGGAGGAGGTCATCTAGAATGGTTGTAACACCCCTTAGGTGTTGATGTGGATGGTAATGAAGTTTTAGGTATCTTATCTTCTAGTGAAATAAGACATTGATTGTAGTTGTTGAGTTTTTTTGTTGATGAGTCCTAGATAATATAGTAAATGGGGGATGAGGACCTAGTGGGGAAGATTGATAAGTAGACCTTGGATGGGAATGGTAGGATGATTACTAGGAGTTGAAATGACCCTTCTAGGAGGAGGTGGGGGAAAGAGGGGCCGAGGACCATGGAATCGATATGATTCAGGGAAAGTATAAGAAGGACTTTTGAAAACTTGGACAATACCTTGTTTGTGAGGTCCTTTCATGGTTTTGGATGAGCTGGGTATGGATGTAGAGGAATTTTTTGATGAAGGAAGGGGGTTTGAATGATGTGATTGATGAGATCCAAATGAGTTGTGGATTTTGTAGTTTTGGGATTAGTTGATGTAGAGATAATTGATTTTGTAGATGGGGGATGAATATGATTCATAATTACGTTAGGTGGAGGTGTTTGTGTCATAAATGTTTCAATAGGTATCATAGTTATTTAAAATGTGGCATAGATGTAGATATATATAGATTTAGTAGATAGATGAAAAAAGATGGGAGAATAGTTTCTTAGTATTTTTTGACAGATGGGGATTCGGTAGATACAAGTTTAGGTTCAGGGTATTGTTGTTGGTTCTGTGGATGTGGATGTTGGTTCGATAGGTGTGGATGTGGTTCAGTGTGTGGGTTCAATAGTGTGGATGTTGGTTCAGTAGGTGTGGATGTTGGTTGTTCAATGTGTAGATAAGTGGTTGTGATGTGGTTGTTTAGAATGGGTAATGTTTTAGTAATGGTGTTAATGGTGTGGTGAGCATGAAAACATTTTTTTGGTTGATCAATGGATGGGGATGATTTGGAAAGGGTTGTTTGAATATGTCAAGGTTTTGATTTGGGGTGCATTTGGATTATCCAAGTGAAGTTCACCCTTGTCAATCAAGTCTTGAAGAACATTGCGAAACGTACAACACCTTTCAATGTCATGTCCTTTGACCCTATGGTATTTACAATAGTCATTATCTCGATACCAAGAGGGCTTAGATACAGATGTATCGATAGGTCGAATGGGTGGGAGAGTTATCATATTTGCAATGAGTAACTTATCAAAGACCATGCTATAAGTCTCTCCTATTGGTGTGTAACTACATTGTGGATGAGAACGTTTGTAGTGGGATTTTCCTTGGGAGAGGATTTAACTACTATAGTTGGTAGATGATTTGGATTTTTTGGGACTAGAGGATGACTTAGATGGGAACTCAGTTCATGGTTTCTTAGGATGAATCTTAACTCGACCATCTTCTAGAGCTCATAGTTCCAATTTACGGCCATGGTAAAATATTCATCAAAGGTCTGGAATGATTGAATTTGTAATGTTGATGAAATATGTTTGGCACATGATCGATAAAAAAATTCAATCAATTCAGTTTTTGGTAATGAAAAGGATAATTGATTGATTGTACCCCTCCAATGGGAAAAAAATCAGCAAATGGATTCATCCTCAAATTTTTTGATAGCATAAAGGTCATTAATAGTGACTTTGTGGGCTATGTTTATGGAAAAATGTTCTAAGAATAATTGTGCGAGTTGTGTGAAGGAGAAAAGGGAGTATTGTGGAATGCTTATTATACCAATCCAAAGCAGACCGATGAGGGACATGGGAAAATTCCTCAACATGAGGTCTTGGTCATGGGCTATTAGATAACAAGTGTGAAAAAAGCATGAATATATTTGTTGAGGATCTTCCTTGCTATAGAATTTAATAAATTTTGGAAGTTCCCAATGAGGTGGATATGCTTTGTATGGGACTGAGGGATGAATAGGTTCATTGCATATTTGATCATAAGAGAGCACATTTTTGGGTGTAGATGAGGTAGCTTCTAGACTGATATATGATTCATGAGAGATTGAAGGGGGTTTTTGTTTGTTGGTTGCTACAAGGATGAGCCAGGTTGAAATGAAAATTGGCTAGGTTGTGAGTACATCTGGTACTGTTGAGGATGTTCTTTGATAAGGAATGTTTTGTTGAGGAACATTTTTTGATAAGGAACATTTTGTTGTGGTATATTTTTTATGGGATATTTTTGTGGGATATTATAAGTGAATATGGAATGTTTTGAGGAATATTTGAGAATATTCTGTTGAGGAATGCTTTTTTGAGGAATATATTTGTGAAGGGAATAATTTTGTGGAATATTTTGTTGAGGAATGTTTTGTTGAGGAATGTTTTTGTGGAATGTTTTGTTGAGGAATATATTGTTGAGAAGGAATATTTTTGTAGGGATGTTTTGTTGTGGGATGTTTTTTGAGAATGTGGATATATATTGTTGAGATGATAAAGGTTGTATATATTGATGTATATATAGATAGTATAGGTGTAATGGATAGTGTAGTAAAATTGTGAATAAGGAGGTGGTTGTTGAAAGGGTATAGTAGAGGCAAAAAAATGGTGCTTGTTGTGGAATGCTTTGAGTAGGAGTAGATTGTGGTATGGAGATTAATGGTTGTGATGATGGTTGTGGTATGTATTGTGAAATAGGTGAGTGGTGGTGATAACACTAGTATTGATTAAAGGAATAGATGTCGGAATGGACATAGTGATATTCTGAATACTACTAACTGGTTGAGATACAACAGTAGAAGTGAAAACAAAACTTATTGGAGGTGTTTGAGTAACTAAGGATGTTGGAGGGGTAGATAATGAAGCACTAGTATTGTTTTTGTGGAGGTGTTGAACCAGTAGAAGGCTCAAGTGAGGATGTATGTTGTTGGGTGGTTGTGTCTTGAGAGGAAACCATATGAAGACTAAGAATAGGAATGGAAGATGAAACTTTTGATTTTTAGGTTGACTTAGAGGTGGATATGAGTATATTTGTTGAACAACATGTTCTTGATTTGAATCAATAAGACTTGTAATACTAGATGAAGGATCATATGGAGGTGGTGGTTTGGGTATAGATTGTTGATTTGAATCAATGGGATGTGAAGAATCAGGAATACTTAAAAATGGTTCGGGTTCAAATTGTTGTGAAGAACTAGATAAAGGATCAGAATATTTGAGGATGGTTTAGGTCCGAATGGATGGAGTTGAACACCCCTAGCTCTAAATAAGCATTTGAGAGCAATGGGGTTTGAATCTAACATTTCTTCAAAATAGGTCTCCTCTTTCAAAGAAAGTGGTTCAAAGATTATTGATTGTGAACTGGGGAGTATGGTTGTTCAGTTTCTTCTTGTTCAGATGTATGGAAAATTTGACTATGAATCTGACATGAAGAATGTAAGAGACGTTGTCTCATTTCTTCATTATATTCCTCCTCTATTTCATTCCAGGTTCATTGAGCATCAGATAGAGGAGTAGAAGTAATTGGTTGATGGAATGGGTTTTTTTGTTGTAATGGCATGGTAAATAATGGTATAGATATACAAAGTAGATAAAGGTGTAGAAAATGGTGTAGAAAATGGAATAGATAGTAGGGGATTTTTGTTGCAAGGGTGTGGATAGTGGTTGAGACATGTTTTTAGAGGTTTGGTTGTGGGCTTGTTGTCTAGTTTGTACCATAATGAACAAACAAACACTCACCTAAAAATCAACTAAATGAGTTAGTTACAAAAAACAATCAAAAGCAAAAAGATGATTTTTTTTTAATTTTCTTAATTTAATTAAAAAAGAGTGAAATGTGTAAAATGGTTAATGAAGGTCCTAGGAAATGGCAAGCTATGGCTAGTTTCAAGTGTGTTTAAGGGTGGAGTCCTCGATATACCCAAAGGTACATGAGGCCCAACTTTATACTATTGTCGATACATGCATGGTATTTGGGGCCTACCCCTCACTTCACATGGTCCCGCAATGATAAGGGTGTTGGGTGCTTTTCCAATATACCGAAAACAGTGATTATACTTAGCTAGAACACCGAGTCAACTTCTCCTCTTGGTGATCAAATCCAAGTAGGTATCCACCTAGGTGGGAATTTTTAAATGTGTTTTGATGTTTAAGTGGTTTGGTTGTGTGTGGGGAAAAGAAAGTGAATGCAACAAATTACCTTCCTAATTAATACTATGTGAAACAAGAAGGATGAATGGTTCATTTTAAAACCCAAATCAAAATATTGTTTTTGATGAAGACAATCAAACAAATAATGCAATACTGAAAGAAAAAAGATGGATTTTGGACTCACCATGATAAACACTTCCTAATTTTTTTATTTTTAGCAATTTTTTTTTAAACAATCCAAAATCAACAAGAAAAAAAGCTATATAAGCAAAAAACACCTACAAAAATCAGGTTAGCAAAGCAAAAAAAAAAAAAAAAAAAAATTTAGAAAAAACTTATAAAGTAATCAAAAAGAGAAGGAATCACTTTGATTGACAAATCATTGGCGATGAATTAAAACAATAAATTGGATATAGAGAAATTTGATTTTTCAGATGAAAGAAATATTTTTTCATTTTATATTTTCACAATAAACAATCAGAAACAAAAATCTAAAATCTTTATTTAATAGAAAAAAGAAATAACCAAAAAAAAAAACTAAAGGGAAAACTACAAAGTAAGAAAAAGCATTTAAATCATCGATGATTGGTAAATTGCTTGAAATTAGCTAAATCACTTTGTGATTACTTGTGTAGAAACCAAAAAATGAAAAATAGATGTTATTTTTAATAAAATTAATAATGAAATGAGGGACATGGTCCCACCGAGTGTGCCAAGATGTTGAGAATAAATCCTACCTCTTCAACTTAAATTGAATAAGAAAGAAAATAAGACTTACCTAACCTCGAATGATGGGGTTTAGAGATACCCATGGATGTGGATGAATGATACTTGATGGTTGTGCTCCATATATAAAATGATGATGTAAGCTCCTTTCCTACAAGAGAACACCTACAAATCACAAACACTAAACAAGATATGATTAATAAAATATGAGGTGGATTTCTAGAAAAGGCCAATCCCTAAAATCAAAGGACTTCCTAATAAGGATGTCAATCCTCTTTTACAATCAAGTGGGTATAAAAAATAAATGATATACGATAAATGGTAATAATAAATGTTTTGACAAATGTTTCATTATTACAAATATAGAGCTGATAAATGATAAGAAATGATAGATATGAACTATGGTTCAAAATCAAAATCTAAATCAATATCCAAATTCTCAAAGGAAGGAGAACTCTCTTCTTCAGTGGACTCTAGGTCTTCTTCTTCAGAGAAATCTAAATTCTCATCTTCAGTGTATTCTTCCTTAAATAAGTCTGAAATGTATTCTAGATCTTCTTCTTCCGTGTCATACTGGTACTTAGAATTAGAATCGAAGTGCTCGGAATCAGTTTGGTCTTTAGATTCAGACTCGGGGATTGAATCTTCTAATTAATCTTCATATTGATATTCAAACCAAGATAAATCAGCTTGGATGCATAAGACCTCAAAATAGCTCCCATAATTCATTTATAGCTTCATGGATTTCATTGAGTAGACTCAAATATGGTTTGTAAATGATCCAAAGGGAATGGATGGCACACAACTCAAGGTCATGTAGAATGTCATATTTCTCCCAATGCAATGGGTGACGAACAATAGGAAGAGAGTGGATATTGGTAATTTCATGACTCGGGCCACCTATTTCCATCTAATAGAATCCATTCTAGACAAAATGTTAGCAACAAAAAGAGATAGTATGTAATTGATGTGAATTATTGAATGGAATTTGATTTAGTCTGTAGGAGAACATAATAGACAGGAATCACAGGTGATTCCAATAATCGCCGGTGATTACTATAATCATTGGTGATTCTGGTGAATGGTAATAGACTTATAAAATGGATGTTTTTGACTGACTAATCTAGTATTCGAGATTTATAATGATGGAAACAATTTGAAATAGATAAATGAGAAAATATAAATACCTTGATTATATCATAGAGGAGATAATCACCTTGAAAATAAATGGTGATGTAAAGTAATTGATGAAATCTACAAAAAGGTGATGGAATTTGGTCTGCAAGAGTGAATCAAAATGATCTCCCAGAGGATGACTTGACATATATTGAAGGGTATTGGACAATAAACAAGATAGTTGATGCGAGAATAACACTATAGATCCAAGTAGAAAGTTGGATGTTCGAAAATGCTAGTGGATGATCTCAAAAAGAGACTACAAAATTGGCTTAAGTAATCATTGGTGATTGACCAAATCACTAGAAATTTTGTTGTGATTTGGCTTGTTTAGAAAATAGTTGAAACTACTTGCTAATTCGATCTTGTTTTGGATTTCGAGGAGATGAATTGTCAAGTGGTTTGAAATGTGTCGAGTTGGTAGTGATGATGAAGGAATAAACTAATTTTGGCTAGATTAGGTTATGACTTAGCCTAATTTATAGGTTTATGGATAATTTTAATAGGTTTATAGATGATAATGATAGGTTTTTTGAATATAAGGATGTTAGGGAATAGGTTAAAAATGGTTTTTAGGGAATATTTGGATAGTTAGGAAAATGATTAGGTTAGGTTAAGAAAATAATGATTTTCATAGGTGGATATATTAATTTGATTAAATGGTGTACATGTTATGAAATATTAAAAAAATGTAGTATGTGGTCTAAGGTATGTATGTATTTAATTAATTAATCAAATAGAGATAATGTTTCTTATTAATTAAATTAATGATTTGATAAAGATGAGGTAGTTAGATTTTTAGTGTCTATATTACCTAAATAGGCTTGCAAACAATCCTTCTTGTCTCACTTAACCAACATAGACACATAAATCATCATGTGTTTAATTAATGAAAGTTGGGTAGAAGAAGAGTGTTGCATTGAAATCTTTATCATGAGCACTATGAGAAGTTTTTCAACTTCTTTCCAGTAGAATTATAGGAGTAATTGATGGCATATGTAGTAAGAAAGTGTTGGGTACCTAGTTCAAGATTTGGATGCGGGAAGATTACCATACTTTGTTTGATGCTTTGATGTGGAATGGAATAGAGTTGTAGATATTTGGTGGGCCGGAGTGTTGTAGAGTTATACATTAGAGTACGTAATTTCTTCTTATATGTTATCGAGGAAGCTAAGTTCAAATTCTTCCATGATCCCAAAGGATCGTATTTGTGCGTTATGCCCTTGGAAATTAAAATCTTGATCATAGAATTGGATTTAGAGATCCTCCCTATGGCTAGCTAAATCCCCACAACGCACAAGGGCATGAGTACACAAGGTGAAAGATCACAGACTTGGCAACAGAAAGACAGAGAGAGGAAATATGGTTCAATTTTAATGAAGTGTGAGAGAGGGACTTGGAACATGCTAGGGAGATTGCATCGGTACTAGAGTTGAGGGAGTGATGGCTCTCAAATTTTTTGACGCTCTCGTAGAAGATGAGGAGCCACAACATCATGTCCTCCCAACCTTGGGTGAGTACAGTAGAGAATCCCCTTCAACTTTAAATGAGATTGTGTTAGAGGAGAGCATGAGGACCACAGGTAGGCATCTGATCCCACATAACCACCTAACCCTTGTGCTTGGTGTTCCAAATCTAGAGGTATTCATTGAGAAGCACGTTAGTGTAGGAAATCGATTAGAGATGGTTAGATATCATTTTGTGGTGAATTTAGAAGAACATCGACAAAAACACATGTATGACAACACAATAGGCATCATTATTTGGAAGTTTTATTACGGGTCATTTCCATGTGTGTCATCGGTGTGGAATGTTGGCGCATAGAACATTGGGAGTACTTCTATAGGTGTCGCGACCATGCGGACTGGGTGTCCAGTTCATTACTACAACCGGGACATAAGGGTGTATGTCAACTGGTCTATAGCCCATCACAAGGGGATCGGTGGATCGGAAGAAGGAAATATTAGTGGAGGTTATGGTTACGGTTCTAGCTCTAGTGGGCAAGATCCACACCCACAACATCCACCTCAACATACTCTATAACCATATCGACACCTCAAGTTTACTTTGACATGTACCTCCACTTACCAAAGTATAGGGGTATTGAGGATGCAACAGAGCATGTGCATAAGTGTGAGCTATTATGGCATACGAAAGGAAATACAACTTCAGATAGGAATGCAAGTAAATTTTCCACTACTCTTCAAGTGTGCATGCATAGTTGTTATAGGTTGTATGATCCACATCAGAATGTTGTTGATTATAATTCTTTGTGCACTACATTTTTGGTGGAGTTTCACATTCAATATTTTAAGCAAAGGTGCATCAAAGACACTTAAGGATATTAAGCGGGGCTTATCTGAAAGCCTGAGGGAATATGATGTGCATTTTAAGACTCTGTTATTCAAAATGTCTTATAACATTCATCAAAGTCAGCATGCTCAGTGGTTTGTTGGAGAATTGTTGACTCTATTCCGTAGAGACTTATCTCACAAGACATATACTTATTTGAGTGAGGCCTTGGAAGTAGCGTTGCACGCCGAGGTGGTTGGGAGTGTTGATACTGGAGTAAGCTCATTCTCAAAGGCACATATTATAGATATGGAAAAGAAATTGGAAAACATTTTTGACAATTCAGCTCATGAGATGTGTAGTTGTATACGGTGCATAGATTGTGAGGTTGAAGGACATACTGAAGATAGTTACCCATGCAAGTCAGTACGCACATTGTTATTGGATTGTGAGGTCTTTCACATAAACCATGATGTTCGGGATGGTCCTCTTTTGCAGTGTGCTATTCTGAAGAATGTGTCTATGTATTGTAAGATTTACAAGTCCCATACTTAGGACACCACTGACTATAGGCTGATTGATCATATCCATGAAGCCATTGAGACAAGAGTGTGCCGAACAAGTGTGGAAAGTGTATCGAAGGAGATGGAAGGACAAAATAATGAAGGGTGCAACAATGGGAATAACATGAATGGAGGATTTCAAGGGGATATAGAGGTCGAGGTTGCGGTGGTGGTAGAGGAAGGTTTGCGCTAGGAACTTTCTATACTTTTGGATCCCCTAATCATTATCAACGTGATTTACCTTAGAATATAGATTGTACATGGTGTGGGAAGCAACATAAGTTAGAGGAATGCCCAAATTTATACGAGCATATGAGTAAAAATAAGGACAAGGGTGCGAGGATGATTAAGGTACAACGTGTCATTGTTGATCAATGGATTCCTAAGAAGAAACCTAATCCCTAATTATTGACATTAATGGTTACCATACACACCGAGGTGGCATGAACATGTGAGCCTTTGAAGGTTAATCCACTTATCACATGGGAGGAAGTGATACATGATAAGTATCTAGACATTACACATCGAAAGAAGTCTACCAAGAGACTATGAGATTCATCAGGGACCTTCATGGAGAAATACAATTCTTGAAAGAATAGGTGCACAGAGGGAACACAAAGAATATTGAGCTCTGTAGAAGGATGTGGATGACCCGAAGGAGGTCTAGGATGTTGGACCAGGAGAGTATCATTCCTTTACTAGGGAACAACTATGAGAAAAGGTACCTCACTCAAGTTGAGCACAAAGACAAATACTTCACACAAATCTACCACCTCATAATCATGAATTTGACAAAGAGATTACACTCGATGCAATAATTGATGGCTAGTTATTATGTAACATTTTGATTGACATAGGCACAAAAGTGAATGTTTTCAATCTGGATACATGGAATCGAGATGGGTAGACCAAAATTGCATCCATCTTTGAATGTTTTGTATATGGCAAACAAAACTAGGGCTATGCCTATTGGGGTACTAAAGGATGCATCCATTACCATTTAGGGAACCAAGTTAACTAGATAATTTGAGGTATTAGAGCTTGCAAAAGCAAACAAACTTCCTGCACTACTTGGGCAGCCCTAGTGTTATGTGAACAATTTTGATCTGTGATTTAACAAAAGGTACATCATTATTGAGAACAAAGATGAGAGCTTGATAAGAAGGTATAGCCTTATGTTGAGCCATTGGGTGAAGAAGAAATTAATAGAATTTATGCCCATATAATGCACGATCCAGAGAATATAGAACCATCAAAGGAATGCATCCTTTAGCGGGAAGAAACATAGTTTATAAGTGACACTACTAGTGTTTCTTGTGATAACCGGGCTCATAGAACATATGAGATATTCAGACACAAAGTTAAAGGAAGGGTCACTAGGATGATTAGGCCATGCATGGTGAGGTGGTTGGGATCAAATCAAGTACTAATGTGTACTAGTAAAGGGAACCTCGATACATTATTACGCACCATGGAGATTTAGTGGCAAAATGAAGAGGATAGCAGAAACATGCTAGTATATACTTTGCATGGGACAACAATACGATGGTGGTAAACACATAGAGATAGCCTTTTGGAATGGTGAGAAGTGAGAATCTCCTTTTCTGCTAGGTTTACTTGGAGCAATGTACATACACAAACATGTGAATTTCATAGGAAGTCTCTTGCCTCATTTCACATCCATGATTATGAGAGATTATGAGCATAGGGAAAGGAGGCCTTACCACCATCACTTTGGGTACATAAGTTCTACTTCACGTTGTGTGGCTTCACGTGCACATGGTTTTTCCATGATGAGTTGAAAAGAGAAACAAAAAATTGGTAGGAAATGACTGCAAGTATGATCTAAAGTTTTGATTATTTATCTACTAAGCTTCCATCCATGAAGCATTGTAGATCATTAATTGCATCACTTTGAGAGATAGTGCAAAGGCTAAAGAGCTCATCTTTGAGTGGTTTGGTGAACTTGATCTTGTGACATGCCTTGATCTTGAGGAAATAGAATAAGTACGAGATAGGTCATGCATGGAATTAAAAAGAAAAGTGAAAATTGGTATATATGATCGATGATGAGGAAGTTGAGAACCTAGATGTTAGCCACACTTTGAAGGTGTGTGTGAGGTAATGGTCACTTTGCAGATAAGAAGACACAAAGAAGGTTAACATTGGTACTAAGGATGAACCCAAGGAGGACATTATTGGTGATTACTAGTCAAAGCAAGAAGTAGTGAATATTATTGATCTCTTGTGTGACTTCCAAGACTTGTAGGGCTATCATGAGTTAAATGGATTACACCCCTCTTTAGGGGAAATGAAGATTAAGATGAAATAAGGCATGTGCCCGATTAGGAAGAGGCCTTATAGGATGAATCATAATCTGCGTGTGAAGGTGAAGGAGGAAATTGATAAAATTCTCAAGTCTAGAATTATTGAGCCTATTGAAGAATATGAATGGGTTAGCCCCATGATTATAAGCATTAAGAAGGATGAGAGGATAAGGATTTGTGTTGATTATAGATAACTCAATGCTACATGTGTAATTGATCCTTTTCCCACCCCATTCACGAATAAATCCTTGAAGGAGTCACTGAGCATGAGATATATTCTTTCACAGATTAATTTTTAGGTTATCACCATGTGCACATCGCGAAATAGGATAAGGAGAAGACCACTTTCACCACTAAATGGGGAATTTTTTCATATACAACTATGTAATTTGGATTGAAAAATGTGTCGGTAGTGTTCTTGCGCATTGTTGAACATGCCTTTCAATATTTCATTCATAAATTCTTGCAAGTATATTTGGATGATTGGGTGTATGGATTAGTGAAAGATCATTGTGATAATCCTAGACTCATGATTGAAAGGTACAGTAGTGGTGAGCATCTCTCTCAACATTAAAAATTACATCTTTTCTACACCTTTTGGAACTTTACTTATGCACATCATTTACAAGGAAGGATTATTAGTAGACCCAACCAAGATAGTTGTGATCTTGGGTTTGGAAGAGCCTACAAATCAGTGAAGTTTGCAAATTTTTGGGGCACACAGATATTACAGAAATTAACTAAAGGTTATACAAAGATTTTCATGCCCCTAGAATAATTTCTCAAGGCTAAAGGGAAATTTTATTGGGGTGATGCGCAACAAAAAAATGTTTGAAACATTAAAGGAGAGGTTCACCGATTGCACCTATCTTACACTTTCCTTCATGTGATAAACCCTTTCATGTACATGTTGATGCCTCTGGCATGGTGATTGGTGCAGTATTGGTGTAACCAAGGGAAGGAATTGTGGATCATCCAATTTACTTTGCAAGTAGAAATTTGACATCAATGGAGCATAATTACACAACCACCGAGTGTGAGTAATTGTCTATGATCTACGTCTTTACATAATTTCATATAGTACTTGTTGACAACCCCATTTATTTTCTATATAGATCATATGGTGCTGAATTACTTAATCAACAAGCCTATTTTGTAAGGGCGCGTATGTAGATGGATACTTTTTTTTCAAGAGTTTTATTTCACAGTTGTTGTGAAACTAGGTAAGAGAAATTTAGGGCTTGATCATTTATTAAGGATTAATTCTAGTGACGACTTGCAAAGCATTGAAGATACTATGCCGCATTCACAATTATTTAGATTAAACCGCACTCGTAGATTTGGAGGATATTGCAATGTTTTTGCACATTGGTAAGGCATCTAAAGGTATGAATACATTGGAGAAAAAACAAGTTGTTATACGTTTGGCACCTTATCAATTGATTTGGGGATATTTATAAAATTTTGGTTGTGATGAATTTTTGCATCGTTTTGTTCTCGAACATGAGCACGGTGCCATTTTGGAGGAGGCTCATGGTGGGATTGTAGGAGTTAATTACACTTTGGTGATGCTACAACGTGTAAAATTCTAATGGATGGAATTTGGTGGGAGACTTTGTACAAAGATACTAAGGAATATGTCAAGGCATGTGATCATTGTCAGCACCTTGGGAAGCCTGGCCATAGAGATGAAATGTCGTTGCGGCCTATATAAAGCGTAAAGCCTTTTGAAAAGTGGTTTATTTACTTTGTAGGTCCTATTTCACCACCCGCATGTAGGACTAGTGCGCGCTACATCATTACTTTCATAGACTATCTAACAAGGTGGGCAGATGCAACACCTATAAAGGATTATACAGTAGTCACAATAGCAAGGTTCTTGTGGGATAATATTATTAGCAGGTATGTCTACCCATTAAGCTTGATAAGTGATAGAGGAACTCATTTCCTTAATGAGACAATAAGAATCCTATTAGCAGAGTTTATGGTGGAATGCCATAAGACTACTCCTTATAACCCATAATTTAATGGCATCGCCGAAGCTTTAAACAAGATTTTGGATAGAATTTAACAAATATTTGTGATGTTAAAAGAAAAGATTGGGATAATAAAGTAAAAGTTGTACTTTGGGCATACAAGACCACTTATAAGCGATTGAATAAGGCCACACCATTTTAATTGGTGTTTAGAGTGGAAATAGTACTCCCAATGGAATTCATGTTACCATCCCTGTGTATTACACATGCAGGTGGACTTGATGATGAATAATCTATTGAAGAGCGCATTGAAAAACTAATGCAATTAGATGAGAGGCATGTATTTACACATTGGAGCTAGAATAATGAGAAGGCATGACATGATAGGTACATTAAAAACAAGATTTTTGTAGTTGGAAAGATCATCCTTTTCGATGACTCCAAGTTTGTGCGCCACGTAGGAAATTGAAAGTGCATTGGTTAGGACCTTTTGTAGTAACCAAGATACTTGATTAAAGCACATGTCAGTTGTAGGCATTGGATAGCACTATGTTTCCCAAGTTACTTCAATGGGAATACGTTAAAGCCCTACTATAAATAAGGCTTATTGGTTTTTGTAATAAGGAAATATTTCCATTTATCTAGATTTCCCTTTCATTTTTTTCTTTCCAATTGTTTCTATGCTTTGTTTTTTTTTTTTTTTTTTTAATAAGCATGCTTACACATAGGAAGTTGATTATTATTTATTGAGTTCATACACAGAGGACTGCGCATACTTTTAGTGGGGGGTGAACCAGGTGTAAGTGCACGAAAGAGAAAAATTTTGGTGTTGGGATTTATATAGGTTGACACGTTTGAGAGTGTTCTCTGAAGTAATTTCGTGGAAGGAAAAGGTATTATAGGTGCTAGGGATAAAGGTTCTCTTAAGAAAATTGTTCAGGATGAAGACCACATGTGAGAAAAGGTTTTCATAGTATAACACAGGGTAGGAAGTGACATGGTAAACTACTTGGTATGAGGTCCAAAGGATTATGTACAATAACGCATAAAGGCACGTGTAAGGAGGTATGTGGTGTGTGAAGTAGTGGGGCACGCGAGAAGGTTACGCCTAGAGCAAAAAGAAAGCAAAGGTGAAAGAATAGAAAAAGTGAAAATTGTAATTAAAGATGAGTACAGTGATAGGTGGGGAGCAATTAATGAGGGAAATTTTAAAAAATATATAAAAGGAGTGTCAGTGACTTTATTCTTACCTTTCATGTTAGATTAATCGGGCCTTGAAGAGAGATTGAAGTGTGAATGAGTGCATAGTGTGAGTACGAGTATGGATCTATCAAGCCTATAGAGAATTTGGCACGACCTGATGTGGAGCTCCTTCGTGGGAAGTATTAGAGAAAGGTAAAGGCGTGAGAATATGGGAATTGAGGTTCAAGGGTTTAACTTTAAGAGTTATGGTTTGAAGAGAAGAATTCACAGCTAGGGCATGTGAGTTCGAAGAAATAGAGACATTACAAAGGTTGTGGGTTGCAAGAGTAAACAGTGGTAAGTCACTTGACATTAGGGAACATTATCAATTGAGTAAAGTCAATTATTTATCAATGGCACCAAGGAAAGTCACAACCAAGAACAAAGATCATGTAATAGAGGAAGCGTCGGAAGAATGGTTTGTAGAAATGCAATACCCAAGCGAGGTTATTAAACGATATCCATGAAATTCCCGATTGACAAAATATAAGACCAATGATTTCAATCATCGATTAGAGAAGACCTTCAAGTACATTAAGACAAACACGGTTGTTAAAACTAATCGGAGGATAGCATATGGGTAAAGGGTATATGATTATTTTATGAACAGGCTCCTGGTAAGTGTTGGATTACTTCATTATATGAGCTTCCTTTCTTTGGAAAACTAGAACGGTTGTACCAATGGCTGTTTTCATGAGTCAACAATGACTAATTTTACTTTTTGGGCGGGAGAATGAGACTCGCAAACTAGTTGATAGGCGGGGTGGCTGAGATCGCATAGCTCCGGAAGAGACATAGAGCTACATTTGGATGATGAGGTAGGTGTGGAAACCATGAAAGGCATGCTAAAGTATCATAAGGGAGGCCAAAAATGGATGTATATAGTATAAAGGATTGTGCTACAAGAGCGATCACATGCCTTGTAAGATGCAAGTTAGGCACATCCGAAAGATGGAAGGAAGTAAACAAGTGTTGGTTGTTTATCATGCATAAAATGGTAAATAATAATAATTACAACATCATGAAGTACATCATAGAAATCATTGTATAAGAGGTGTGCATGCAGACAGATAAAGGTGAGAAGATCACTTGGGGTGAAATCTTTCTTATTTTGGTATTTTTTGAAATTTTGGTACCAGACGGGTCTAAGGAAAAAATGTGGGTGTATCATTTGGAGCGCAAATCATCGGCCCAAAGGTTTGCCAAATTTACTTGTGAGGGAAATATCTTGGGTACCTATAAGCAGCGCATGGATAAGTGGTACAAGAGGATGTGTGACGCATTTTTAAGGAGAATGGTGCATACCAAGAAAATTGTCTATGCTTCTAAATGGACAAGAGGAATTTGCATCTTATCAACATTTCTATTTGGGCACATTCTTTATGAAGACTAGGAGAAAATCCCATGGTGCAAGTTACCGTTCATGTTTATCACGCGTTACTTCAAGGACTTTGTAAATAGATTATATAATGTAAGAAAGCTAATATTTGATGTAGACGGGGTGGATGTAGATTACTATATTTTGTGAAAGATTTATGTCTATACTAAAAATGAGGCTTACAAAGAAACGATGGAGTCGGATAACATTGATGTCACTCCAAATTCCTTTGAAATTAGGAAGAAAGAGGCCACACATGTATATGTTTATCTCGAGCCCGAGTTCTAGAATGGAAAGTACGTTGGTGGAGAAGATATGCCATTTCTAGACTCTCCCAAGAAAAATTAGACTGTTGGAAAGAAGATAACACACAAGGTTACCCCTTTGAGGCGGGAAGAGTAAGAAGTAAATTTTGATTCAAAGTTCGAGGAGATAGAGAAGGAAGACAATGGTGCATTGGATTAGACACATAGGATAAAGTTATGAATGGGGTACAAATATCTAAGTGGTGGCACTTTGAGACATCACAACTGTGAGGAGTTCATCGGGAACATCACCAAAGGTGAAGCCATAAAAGAAGAAGAAGAGAAGGTGTAAGCTTGTGACACAAAATTATAGTGAGGAAGAAGAGTTATCGGATGAGGTTGCGAGTGATATAAAGTCTACACATGTCATTAATGATGAAGGTGAGGAAGATCCCAAGGATGAAGAAACCCCATTGCAACAAAGAAGTATCCAAAGGTGATCGTGAGGAAGAAGGACCCATTAAGGAGGTGAAGATAAGGAAAGAGTGAGGGGTATCCATCAAGAGAGAATGGGGAGTGTCGGGTGATAAAGGAGAAGCTATGTTTTGAGGCACGGAAACTCATATTTCGACGGGTAAGTGAAATGGTAGAAAAATGGGAGGATAGGTTTAGTGAATGCTAGACCTTGGGTATGTTAACGAATCAACTAAGATCATTCAATTAAGGTTACGGAGTACACTCACTATTGAACAATTATATGGGTGGGATATGATACATCCCAAGGGCATGAATATACGTACTTAAAAGATGTTGAGATGGACTATGTAGATGTATGTGATTAAACTTGAATTCTATGTCGGTGAGGAAATATGTAAAAGGCATAGAATGAAGAAGGCACCTAAAATGATCCATGTGACAAAAAAATCCCACAAAGTTTACGAGATGAACGGTCTAGTAATGCCTTAACCAAGATGGTGGCAAAGGTGGCTCAAAGAAATTTGGATAAGGCGGTCACCCTTAGAACATTATTAGAAGATAGGAAGAATAAAAAAGAAGAGATCCAAATACTTGAAAGAGAAAATGAGAGAGCAAAGCATGAACGACAAAGGAAATCTTAGACATGGTAGAACAAATAGGTGAAGACATTTTGGTGGCGCACTAAATTTATGAAGATAAAGTCTCAAGAACGTATCCCTCCGCATTGCAATACTTGCAGAACTTGGTGCATTTTTTGTTGAAGGAGAAGACAAGTGTGTAGGGGCCAAGAGTGGAATATAAAGCTGCATAGAAGGAGTGGAATAAAAATATTATAGCACACAGGATTGTGGAGTATGATGTCATGCTACAGACATTGAAGGATGAAATGAAGAAGGCAGGTTTGGGAAATAAAAAAATATCATGATACATAACATATCCTCAAGGCATACATAATCTAGGAAGAAAACAAAGTGCTAGCAGCTAAGAAATATGAAATGTTTGGAAGAGAGGAGAAGATGGTCGTAATAGCAAAGAAGTGTGATGCACTCAAGGTAGCATGAGAGCCTTATGAGGTGAGAATAAAGGATTTTGGGTCATTAGTGGCGCGAAGAATGGATTATATTTAAAGAATGGTCTTAAGCATGACTAGAGTAATAAGGGAATTAAATCACAAGGGTGCAGATTGTTGGAAACCACAAACACGAGAGATGGTGGGTGAATCAAAGTGCGGATCAATGTTTTAATCTTTGAATCCT
This sequence comes from Taxus wallichiana var. yunnanensis, assembly GCA_018340775.1. NCBI lineage: Eukaryota > Viridiplantae > Streptophyta > Pinopsida > Cupressales > Taxaceae > Taxus > Taxus wallichiana. Next base: position 736,024,443 of record CM031242.1, read on the forward strand.
CTTAATTATAAGCAATATCAAACCATGAACAAATCAGAGTGCATGCAAGAAGTCAACTACACAAGACACCAAATTTATGGTGGGAAACCCTTAAAGGGATAAAACCCACTTTGAAATAAAAACTCTATTAGAAACACCTATTCCAAATTCTTAGAAACATATCACCTTGTTTGAGCACCCACTCAAACTATGAGGCACCCACTTCTATGTTTTGCCTAGAACCCACTAGAAGGTTTAGCAAGCTACAACTTTCAAGGAGCTCCTACCCCTATATCCCAAGCACCCACTTAGAAACAAACACAATAAAAATAGTACAACTTGATCATTTAGTTTCATGTTGTTAACTCAATTGATCATGATCCCTTTCTGGGTCCTCATTCAAAAATCATAGTTCATTTGTTTCCTGATTTTTGCAACTTATAACCGACCTTGAATTAAAGTACTAAGACACTATGTTTGAGTATTCTTCTTCATGAAGGTCTTAGAACAATGTTATGAAGGTCTTCCTATTCAACTCTCTCTTACACTTTACTATTTTCACTCATTCTTTATGACAATCATCAAACTTTCATCTGCGCAATCATCAGCTTTTCTTGATCACTACCTTGCATAATCTTCAATAGCCTTCAATTTCAGTCTTGTTTTTACTATATCCACACATTTATCTTTGTTCTAAACTATTGTAACTCACTCACTTTGTCCTTTTCTATTACTGCATTCTTCATATTACAAGTCTCTTTACGTACTTAGGTATATGATTCTCAATCTTCCTTCATCACTCTATATCTTGCCTCACTTCACACCTTAGTCTCCCTCATAAAATTGACCTTTACTTTACATCTTTTGCTATGTCACAATTATATATTAATGGTTCATTTCACCATCAACCTAGTTCATCACATTTTCATCTTATCACCTCAATCATTTTCTACACTCATTTCCTTAAGCAAGATATGTTATTTCTTCAACATACACACTTCAACTATCTCACCTTTTTCAATAGCTCGAGCCATACGGTGGTGGTTACAAGTAACTATTCAACTTCCACTTATTTTATACTTAACCCTTCATATGCCATTGAAAACTTAGAAGATATTGACCACCTTTAATGAATAAGAAAAAAATTGTTTCTTTTCAACTTCCATATCAACCTTTGAAGGCATTTCATGCATTCATGATTGATTTGGGCTCTTCAAATTCCATATACTTTCATTTCAACCGAATGAGCTTACATTTGCTCTTCTTCATTTCCACAAAAAAAAAATTCAGTCTAGAACAATGATTCGAGATTTGCATTTGAACAGGATCTTCAATTTGGAAAGTATGTCTAAGATATTTGGTTAATCCCTTTCAATAAATAAGGCTTCTCATATTGTTCCACGAACTAAGATTCAACTCAAAACTCAAATTCATTAATTATCATCACTGCATAACATGATGAACACCTATAGTAGTCATGGAGAGAAATCAATTTGCATTTTTGTTGTCAAATTAGGATTTTAATGAAAGCAATAGTCAGGGGACAGAAAGTCCCTCCTCTTTAATGGGAGAGGTGCCCTTATTGAAAGCAAGCATCAAAACTATTTACAAATGTACAACTTTCTATTTTAATGAGGAAATTTGATATCATGAAAGTTTTTAATGCAAAAGTAGATCATCAATAAAAAAGAACAGAAGAACTAAGGGAGGGAAAAGGTAGAATATAGCAACATCCTGGGAAATATAGATAGCAAAATAGTTCCTTATAAATGTTGTGCAAGGATGATATATAGAACATAATCATTCATATTAAACCACCAGATATTATTTCATACACACAAAGTTCCAAAAATGACATACATAAGAATAAAAATCTTCTTAATCTAATAAATTAATGATTCACATACTTTAGACAAGACAGAGAGAATAAATCAATGCAGATAGAAAAAGGAAGGGAAATCTTCTGTATTGATAGATTTTAATTATTTTTTACACTTTCAAAAATATCAGAGTTCTAGCCCTTTGGCATGGTGTGGAGAGCCCAATATATAGCTTACAAAGTGGTTACATTTGGTAACCGTTTCTTTAACTAAAAGATTAATTAAGGAAATACACAACATAAAGTCCTTAATTAAATTACAATGAGATCCAAACCAAAAATATAAAAAGAGATCAAGATCCAGAAGTAGAGACATCCAGTTGTGGCTAAGGGGGCCCCACTATTTTGAGGATCCAGTTTCTGAATCTCTTCAATGCTTCCACTATCTCCATGCCCCTAGGAATTGTTGTGTTAGAAGTAGCGTGAGTCCATGTGCCTAGGAATTTCTCCATATCTTTGTCAAACTCAGTGTGATCTAGATATTCCTTATTAGCCTCGGCTATAGCTGAATGGAGGGAACATACATCTTTCATTCTCTCTTTGGTGATTGACTCTTCCTTGAACAAATCATCCTTGACAAAGGCTTTAAACTGAGCCTTGATTTCTTGGAGAGAGAAGAAAACACTTGTGGTTTCATCCTAAAAATGGCAGTGGATATCTTTGAAGGTGGATACAACACAAGTTTTAAAAGACTCCCCTTTTTGCCATACATTCCTCAATTCCCCTAGTGCTTCTTCCAGAACCTTTATTTTCCACTCGATGCTAAAGATCCATGTCCTTAACAAGTTATTCTTGACATCATCAAACACATTGTTGGCCAACAAGATTCTATCATCGGTTTGACCCATCAGACGAAGATCTGAGATACACCCACTCCATAATTTCAACTCCTTGTCCATAGCCTTGATTGAAGAAGTGAATTTCTGCTGCAGCTTGATCACCTTCTCATTAGTTTTGAAGGCTTCCTCAATGAATTTTAAACCTGCTATAGTCATATCATCCACCATGGCCTCAACAGCCTTCCCATAAGTAGAATACTTATGAATGTCTTTGATGGTTTGGACCTCATCCTGACTAAGAGCTATGGAAGGTGGGAGAACGACCAATGGGGCTGGATCTAAAATTTTATCCTTTGCTAACAATGATTTGATAAAGTTTGAAAGAACTTGGTTCTATTCTTCCAACTGCTCCATGGTTTTCTTACCTTTCTCCACCCATTCAATAACCTTAGTGATAATTTCCCAAAGGTTATGAACTCCACTCTCAAGTGTGGATTCTCCCATTGGAATTCTGGAAAGCTCCAAGTAAGAAATCAAAATATCTTCCTCTTCTTTATCCACTTTGGATTTCACAACCTCCAGAAACTTCTGGCCTTGAGCATCAGTTACCAACCTCGAAGTGATCTTTGCTTTCTTTTCTGGAGGAGGGGTACTACCAAGTAGAGTTGCTAAAGCATCAGATTCAGACATTGTTATTCAGGAGGAAGACTTCATTTTCTTGTTGTCGACTAACGATTACACCCAGGAAAAGGAAGAAGAAGAAAAATAAGTATCAAGGACTTGAGTGCAAGTGAAATCATGACACTCGGAGTATGAACCACTATTTTCTTAAGAGGAGTTCGTTAAACTTGGAAGTTATTTCATCTCATCATCATCATTCTCACTTAGAACAATAATGTTCTCCGACCCACTAGGTAATTCGACCACTCCGAGAAAAGTCTCTTCCTTGATCAGTTCTTTCTTGACTTCTTTGACCTTCTTCTGGTACACTCTAGTGAGAGAGGAAGGAGTAGACAACTTAGGTTCTTTCAAAGAAAAAGGAGTAGTTTTCTCAAGTTCCTAAGTTTTAGGCATATGTACTTCCTTTCTAAGTGTGGAAGTCTCTCTTTAAGAAGATCTACCTTTGTTCATCCTAAGTTCACGTACCTTTCTGTCAAACCAAATCTTGGTTCTAACAATGACAGCAGGGTGATTATCTCACTCAAGTCATCTCTTTCCTTGACATACCAATCTAGTGTTTCTAGAGGAGTGTGCTTGATTGATCAATTGTACTCAAAGGACTGAAAATATTCATCATCATCCTTAGGACCCTTAGGCACCCGGCGAGAGATTAAGGTCAATGATCCATTGTAGAGAAAATCTACCAAAATTCCTCCTCCTTGCTTCAAAATCATCAACACATTTAGCCCAAGTAATCCCGAGTATCGGGAAGGTGATGATAAGTTATTATGAGATTTTGATTAATGAATTTCTTTATATCAAAGCAATTCCTGGGCTTGAAGAAATGAACTATAATAGGAGTAATATCCCTTTCTATATTTTGGGCATCTAGAGCTGTCCTGCATGTATAATTCCCCAAGGTGATAGGGAAATGAAGACTTGTAATCTTCTTATCTCAGCAGGTTCTATGGAGTTTATCCAGCTGTCTGCATACCTCAACCAAAGCCATTTTGTCATTGCAGAACATGGGAAGCTTGACAGGTGTGCTTTCAAAACAAGCCAGCCTAATGTATGAGAAATTTCAGAATTGAATGAAGAAAACCCCATACTTAGTTATCAAAGCCTTAGCCTCATCGGAGAATCTTCTTGCAGTGTCACCCTCTAAGAGTCTCACAATAAACATGGTGAAGGCATCATTTACCCTTTTGAAATTTTGGTTACTGACCTTGAGGGTAAATTGAGGGAAATATGTATAGATGGGCTCATCTTTCTTGCCTTGAATGAAAGTGAAGTCGAACCACTCATGAGATACGCCAAGGTGTACATTAGATAGGAGGTCATGTAGAACTTTTTGTCTCGCTAAACATTTGACAATTGATCGATCCAGGTTTCCACAAATAATCTCGGCCCAATTTATGTTTTGCTTACCCTTGTGGATGATATTTTTGAAAGGGAACATCCAAAAATGGAATTCGTTAGTGGAGGGCATTCCCATAATCCGGGTCAGCAAGGTGATGAAATCTGATAGTTCTCCATTGAAGTCAACCCTGAATAATGCCTTAGAGAGATGGGATGCTCCCTTCTTAGGGCACTTTAGCCATGATTTTTCTACCCGAGCCTTATATTTCTCATTTTCTTGATCAAACAGAGCCTGAGCTTGAGCAAGGGTGAGAACAATGGAGTATTTTGTTTCGAAGATACATAGGGCAGCGGCGATTGCGGCAGCATCCAATTTTGCAATCAACTCATCGTGCACATTGACAACCTCCTTGGTGTCTAGATTAAAATTATCCCCAATGGGGAGTAAAGTGTCATCACATTGCACAGAGAGAGGAAAACCAACGGAGTAGGTGATTCCACTATAATTTATCATTTGAGCCATGGGAGCAGGGTTGTCCCATGCTAATCTACCCCAGAAATCATCGAAGTCCAAATGCCGAACTTCACTATCTCCAATATCAAGCACAAAAGTCTCCAAAGGGGACAGATGCTTGTGCCCTTGAAATTTGATCTTCATTTTAACAGTGACTAGAGGGATGACTTGACTAGATCAGACTCACAACAATTATTGCAAGGAGATACAGGAAGGTGGACAAACGACTCGATTTGTAAAAATGCGGGCAAGAGATAATGAGAAAGTAATGTGACAAGTGCATAGATGGTGGCCCCTTTAAATAGCCATTCAGGAGAGAGAAGACCATAAATGTGCATTAAATGTACCTTACACCGAGTCAAACATGTGAAATGTGGGAAAAGTGGAAAACATTGGCCCAAATGGTCCATGGAACATTGGGACATGAGGGACGCAAAGAGCCGATTCGACCAATGCGAGTGATGCGAGTGAAGTGGGCCAAGAGAGCATGGGTGGTTGAGGGACACGAAACATGAAGGACACAAACATCCGATTCAGGCCGATGAGGTTGATGCGGGGAATTGGTGAAACAGAGGCCCGGAGAACTTGGGACGAGATGGACCGAAAAATTCAAAAAGTGACAATCAAGGACTTGCTATTAGAGTAGGTATTTACCTTATCTCATGTTCACCTAGGTACTTTATTTACCTTTATTGTATTTATCCTCACCCACTTATGTGTGTGGATATTTATTTTATCTTATTTAGATATTAGGAGATATTATCTAGTTGTTAGGTATAGTTCTTTCCTTGATTTATGGTATTGACTAGATCCTTGATTTCTAGTTCTCTCCTAAATCTATGGTCTTGACTAGTTCTTTGATGACTAGTTATTTCCTAGATTCATGGCTTGATCTATGACCTTGACTAGTTCTTAGATTGTTATTCCTTTCCTATTTAAGCAAGGCCCATTCTCAATGTATTGCATTGAGTTCCATAATAATATATGATATTGTTTCTCATTTGTTTGCAAAGGTTTTATGTAAAGTTATTCTGGCAAATTGATTTCATCTTATTGATCATGGTGTTTGATTAGCATCTGTGTTCTTGGCTTGGTACGATCTGGTTATCGTTCCTTTCATGGTATCAGAGCAAGAGATTGCTATTGACATCCGTCTGTAAGTTTTATTTTGCAAATAAATTATTTGTGTATTCATATATTTGGGATTTGGTCATATTTTGTTGCTGCATGCATTTTTATGTAAAACAGAGGCTTCCATTAGATCCGAGAAGGCATGAAAACCCTAAGATTGACTGTAAACTCAGCCACCTTAAGGCGGTCATTTTTGATTTTTATTTTTGTAGAGAAGCACACTGGTTCACCTTGGGATTCATGCCCACAAAAACGTGATTTTATTTATTCGGGTTTGTTGGATTTCTCGAGATCTGTACGAGTTTTTTTCTATTGCAACGTATCTCGTCTTGGTTTCCGAAGCGGAAGGTTTTCGGATCTTTGCCCGCTTAAAATCCTTAGCCCTTGGTCATATGAGGGCTTAAAGCTTGTGATTCCTACTAGTAGGTGCTTAGCTTCAGCCCCCTTTAATTTTATTTGTGCGGTGAAGGCAACAACATTTTATTTTGTTTTAGTGGCACTTAAAATAAATAACAAAGCAAAATATTAAAAAGCTTGTAACTTTTGATCGGTAACTCGGTTTTGAGTGCCGTTTTTACAACAGTTCTTGTTTTTTCATGATCTTTCCATTGAAATATTTATTTTGAGACTTGCACTATAATTATAAAGTGTCAAATATGGAGGAGTGTTATAATCAATTGTGGATGCAATTTTGGCTGAGCCCGACATCCTAAATTTTTGGGAGTTGCAGTTTGTACCTATCATGGATTCTGAGAATGATATACTTTTCTCTGAAGTATGTGGACTTCAAGAGGATATTGTAAAATTTGTGGAAGAAAATAGATCGCTCAAGAAGTGAAATTCTCTTCTACAATCACTCATTCACGATAATGATACAATAATACACTCCCTGCAGAACAAACTTGCTAGCCTACAACATCACCATCATATTGTGGACAACCATATCCATGCTCCTAGTCCACTTGTAGCTATTGCTCTTGTACCCACTGACATTGATATGTCAGTATTTGAGCCTAAACCTGATTTTGATGCTTCTAAACTTGTGAGGCTTGTTCTTCGCATGCTATTCCACATCTCATGTGCCTATTACAGTACCACATGTTGTGTATCCTACTTCTACTCAACTACATGGCTTTTTTAAGAAGCATACCACCGCATTCGGGCCGTATGCTCCGTTCTATGGGTCTTACTAGCGAAGTCATTGCAGAGACATTCACAGGTATTTTTTCCTCTATTCCACATGTTAAGTGGAATTCTCATCATGACATTGGTTTTTGAGCGAGATACTTCATTTGGATCACACATTGTGAGCTCCTTTTTTGTTCGCTCGACTCTTTCTGAGGATCCTGAGCAACACATGAGTTCTACATCTTCACTTAGGCTTGAGAAACCTGATATTTCATTTGTTAGACATGATCAACCTGACACACATTCTGATGTTCTTTTGCATGCACCCATTGTGCATTTTGCACCAAGTCATATGCAGGCATCTTCTTCATCCATCCGTGTTGATTTAGGGTGGATATCTGATCACTCATGGAGGTGACATAGGAATTCGTTGAGAGGACTCTACAGGCATGGCTCCTCCACCATTTAGCCTCTTGCTCCAATTTCTATACCTTCTGCATTGTGATGCTTCTTGTTTTAACCATTTTTTCTTTAGCGGTGTAGTGTATGTATCTCTTGTTTGTTGAGAGATTTTTATCTATATTTTCAACAATTTTGGCATGTTGACGGTCTCTCTCTTGTGGGGGAGCTATTACGGTGGAGCCCAAAGTGTTACTTTTTCGTGTTCGAGTAGTTGTTTTGACAACTCATACAGATTTGTAGCGCCACTCCACCCATTTAGCAAGATGGGAGGGTGGTGTTGATCCTACTCATTCAGATTTGTGGCTTTTCTTGGATCATGACATTCTAGATTTTGTGTCCTTACCTTGTTGCTTTGGTTTTTGTTCTTAGATCGTGGCACACCTATTTGTAGCAGTTGATTGAATTATATTTGGTGTTTCTTTTTTTGCACTTTCGACATCACTCCATTGACAGTCTCCTTGTATGGAGCTATTCTGGTGAAACCCAGTGTTAGTTGTTTTTGAGTTTTGTGATTAAACAATGGATTTAGACCATAGTGCACACCAAACTTCTTCAAAGATTGTATGATTTTTTTGAGCCGAGCTTCTTGGGATGCCTTGGAGAAAGTTTTTACTCTCTTTACTTTTTTTTTACTGGTTTTGGGTACCTTGTAGTGTCCCTTTTTTCCTAGTTATTGTACATGAGTACCTCATCAAGCCTAGTTGTCGGGACTCATATTGTGGACATGCCACATCTATTTTGGCCCCTAGCTTCACTTGAGGGGGGGTGTTAGAGTAGGTATTTACCTTAGCTCATGTTCACCTAGGTACTTTATTTACCTTTATTGTATTTATCCTCACCCACTTATGTGTGTGGATATTTCTTTTATCTTATTTAGATATTAGGAGATATTATCTAGTTGTTAGGTATAGTTCTTTCCTTGATCTATGGTATTGACTAGATCCTTGATGTCTAGTTCTCTCCTAAATCTATGGTCTTGACTAGTTCTTTGATGACTAGTTATTTCCTTGATTCATGGCTTAATGTATGACCTTGACTAGTTCTTAGATTGTTATTCCTTGCCTATTTAAGCAAGGCCCATTCTCAATGTATTGCATTGAGTTCCATAATAATATATGATATTGTTGCTTGTTTGTTTGTAAAGGTTTTATGTAAAGTTATTATGGTGAATTGATTTCATCTTATTTATCGTGGTGTTTGATTAACATCTGTGTTCTTGGCTTGGTACGATCTGGTTATCGTTCCTTTCACTTGCGAGGAAAATGGTTGATCGGCGAGCAAGAGGCCCGCCAAGACTTTTGGACATGAGGGAAAAAATGTCCGACAAACCTGCAAAGTTACTAAAATGACCCCAAGAAATGGAATTTTCACCATCACTTTGAATTTCTTACTTCACTAAAACACTTCTAAAGGGTGCCAACTCAAAATTTTCAAATTTTTCAAATTTCAAAAGAGGGGAATTTTGAGGGGACAATAGCTGGCTCTTTTTGGGGATGACTTGACTAGATCATAGGAATGAGGCAAGACAAGAATCCAAGAAAAACTCTAGGGAAGAAGACCAGTGCCTTATCCATTGGGCAATAGAGTCAAAGGCAAAACAATACAGAAGGCAACACATGGAAAAACAACAAAACAAAGGCAAGGAAAAGCAAACACACACTGTACATAATATACAAAGGACTTCCTATCCACCTAGGATTTGAACAATTTCAGGTACTACCCACTATAAGGAAGTGGGAGAGAATATCCATCCATGTAATCAAGATAGAAAGAATTTTCACTAGCAAAGTGCTTGATTCTGAAAGGACCAAGCCAAAGAGAGTCAAACTTAACATGGATTCCTCAAGGTTCATGCCATTTGTCCCATAACAAAACAATGTCTTCAAATTTGAAATCTTTGGATCTAGTTTTCTTGTCAAATAAAGATTTCACCTTCTGCTAGTGGGAAAAGATCCTATTGAAAACCTACAACCTGTCTTCATCTAGCTTATGGAGATACATGATCCTCTTATCTAAAGAATAATTGAAACTGGGGTCCTCAATAGCTTTCATCAAATGCAAAGTTGGTAGTTCCATTGTCATTGGTAGTTGATCTTCCACACCATACACTACTTAAAAAGGGGACATCCCAATTGATCTTTTGGGTGTAATTCTATCTGCCCATACGGCATCATAAATCTTCTTGTGCCAGTTCCTTTGAGATTCATTTACAAGATTTCTCACAATAGTCACCAAATTCTTGTTTGTTGATTCTTCCTATCCATTCCCTTGAGGGTAGTAATCTAAAGAATGAGTGAGGGAAATTCCATACCCATAGCAAAAACTCATCATCTCAGCAGAAGAAAAATTGGAAGCATTATCGGTCACTGGTACTCCAAACCTTACCAAGATGTTTTCTTTGATAAAATTACATACTACCTCAGAAGTAGTACTTTTAACTAGGATGGCTTCCACCGACTTGGTGAAATAATCTGTGGCAGTCAACACATGAGTATATCTTGCACTTGAAGATGGGTTGAGTGTTCCAATGAAATCCAAACCCCATTGTTGAAAGGGTTCTTTGATCACAACTAGCTTAAGTGGTAAAGCAGCCAACTTAGGTCTTCCCATAAAGGTTTGACAAGCTTCACACTTGTCGACCCACTTTGATGCATCTCTAAAAAAATTAGGCCAATAGTACCCCACACGAAGAATTTTGTGAGTAGTGACAGTAGATGAGAAATGACCCCCACAAGCTTGATCATGAAAGGCTGAGAACAACTTCTTTTGTTGCTCTTTGTCAACACACTTCAAGAATCTTCCATCCACTCCTCACTTGAACAAAGCATTCTCCCACAACACATACTTGTGTTGACCTTAACTTGATAGCTCTCTTCTCCTTAGCAGTTAAGTGAGATGAACACTCACCATAGGTGAGGAAGTGAGCAATGTCAGCATACCATTCATCTGTCAAGATGAGGAACAAAATAATAGGGACATCAACTTCATCCTTAGGAAACTCATGACCAGATCCTTCGGTAATGAGTTCACATAGGCCTTTACCCCAAACTAGATTCATTGGTCTGATGTTGAGATCATACTCCTGAACCTTCACTACCCAATTTCCTCTCTTGGTTCCAAACTCCTGTTGTGTAAGAATAGACTTGATAGTCGTATCGCACAAGCACAATAGAGTGAGAGTTAAGAATGTAAAATCGAAACTGCTTAAAAACTTTAACCATTGCAAAAGCATGTTTCTCCATCATAGTGTACTTCAAATCATGAGTTTTCGAATATAACTCATGAATGCAATTGGGAGCTCATGGTCTTTAGAATCTTTCTGAGTCAACACAGGGCCAAGGTACTTTCTATGGCATAGCAATAGATAATAAAATCTTTGCTAAAATCTAGGCATGCTAAGATAGGAGTCTTAGCAATAGCTTTCTTAATGCCTTCAAATGCTTCCTTTCCTTTAGAGGACCAACCAAACACTTGCTTTCCTTTCATCATTTGGGAAATGTTCAAATTCAGCTCTGCAAAATTAGGGATAAATCTCCTCAGGAAGTTGATCTTACCAAAGAAAGAATGCACTCCCTTTTGCTTGTGGGAAGAGGAATTTGCTTTGGATGGCTTGAACTCATTCAAGATCAATCTTGATTCCATCTTTGGAGACAACATGTCCCAAAAACTTGCCCTCCATGACACAAAAGACAAATTTCTTGGGATTCATAGAAACTCCATGTTCTTTACATTTTAAGAGGACTATTTCCAAATGTTGAAAGTGATCTACTCTAGTTTTGGAAAACACAGTTAAATCATCTAGATACACAACAATACATTTTCCTTTCAAACCTCCAAATCCAAATCCATTTCTCTCTGAAAGGTGGCACCAGCATTAATGAGACCAAAGGGCATCCTCTTGTAGGAAAAAGTACCCCAAGGGGTGGTAAAGGCAGTCTTGTGCTTTGATCTCGTAGTATTGACTTCCACTTGGTTATATCCTGAGAAACCGTCAAGCATGGACAACATTTCTACACCTATGACACTTGTAACACCTAGTCCATCATGGGTAGGGGATAGTTTTCCTTCAAAGAAGCCTGATTTAGATTCCTAAAATCAACACAGATCTAAATCTCACCATTTTTCTTCCTGACATGTACAATATTAGCAATCCATGTTGAATGATGAATGGGGAAGATGATCTTGGCTTTCAACAACTTTTGTATCTCTTAGAAGATGGTGTCGACAATCTTTGGATTGTACTGCCTTTGCTTCTACTTGAAAGGTTTAATCCCAGGTTTGAGGGGAATGAAGTGTTGCATTTCTTTTGGCTGGAAAGATTTTAGATCATCATAAGAATAATCAAGGACATCAACATACCTCTTCAAAATATTTACCACCTTCTTCTTCTCCTCTTGGGTCAAGCACTTTCTGACGTTCACCATTTTGGGTTTGGCAAGGCTCCCAATGTTAATATTTTCACATTTAGCAGATTGTTAAGCTCCTTTAGAAGCCTTAGACTTGACATATCTGTCATGTTTATCAAACAATTCCTCCAGACTTACCACCCTTTAGGAATCTTGTTACCTTTTAGTTTGATGCAGCCATCTTGATCCATCTCCTCCTTAACACTTTCCTCATTGGAAGAGACACTCTCTTGAGGTAGATTGTCACTTCCCTCAAAATACAATTGGTCAAAGTTATCCCTAAGCTCTAGGAAAGAGAGAAAATGTTGGTCGTCATTGAAAACCATTATCTGGTATGCTTGGTCTATGGATCATTTCAACTAGGGAATCAGCTCTAGTGTTCTTCTCCCTTGGCACCACTTCGATGGAGAAGGCATCAAGGAATTCAATAGAATCCCAGACCAGATTCCTATAATGCTTCAACCTTCTATTCTTCACTTGGAAAAGGTCTCTGACTTGTTTGACAACTAGTTTTGCATCACCACAAGCCAGGAGATTCCTCACACCTCTTTCTTTTGCCACGTTCATTCCAAGAATGAGAGCTTCATATTATGTTGTGTTATTTGTATTTTCAAATTATAGTTTAAAGGAGAAAGGATGAATCTTTCCTTCTGGAGATATCAATACCACACTAGCCCCAACACCAGCTGAAGAGAAACTTCCATCAAATTCCAAATTCCAAATGCTATTAGGATCATGGAGCACTTCTTTGGGATGTTCCACCTCATCTTGAGACATGATCATGTAGTTTCCATGGCCAATATCTTCATAAAGTATTTGTGCCTTGGGATCATCTATCTTTTGCACAATATATTCAGTTTGCTTCTCAGCAGCAACTTCTTCATCTTTCCATTGACTGGTATAAGGGCATGTGACCAATCCATTTGAATTTCTCCTCCCACATCCTTACAGAAATTCCTACTCAATAGCATGCCATATGAAGGAGGAATATCAACTACCAAAATAGTAGCTACAACTTTTTTCTCTCGGTAAGGCAAAGTAAAAGCTACATGTGCATCTTTAATTCTTCTAACCAAAGGCACCTCCTAATCTCCATGGAATAGCAAGAAACAAAAGTATGTGTGAGAGTAAGACCCAAAGCATGACCCACTTTGGTAGGCATCACATTGTTCAAAGCTCCCGAGTCTATGACACGATTCTTGAGTCTATGGCCGGTATGAGGAGGGTCACATAAAATGGTTTAATTTTTTTATTAGGTGAGGTGACTGCATGCAATGACAAGGTTTGGTTGGGATGCGGAGGAGGGAGTGGGTAGAATACCTTTAGAAGTGTTGGATGAATTTTTGAAATGGGAATTGACAAAGTGGATCATTTGGGAAAAGGATTTTGGATGGGTTTGATAAAACTCAGCCTCTGAAATCTAGATTTTTGTCTTCTTGAGGTGGTCAATGATATCAAAAGATCCAAAGGTGGATGGGGTATCATCACTAGGGATCCTAGACTTATCAAGTTTTGGAGCTAAAGATTAAGAAGTTTTAGAAATAGGAGTATAAGAAGAAGAATTAGCAAAACTTACCTTTTGCGTGGATGCAGTGGGAATAGGAAATCCTCTTCTTGCAATCACTAGAATAGTCGTGGGATGCTCCTTAGATTTTTTAGTGGGCTACATCAATTTTTATCTCTTGTTTGTCTACTCCCGAGTCATAATAGCATATGACTCACCATTCATCTCTGTCACTGCTGCATCATAATCATCTTCTTCATCAAGGCCCTCAGTAGTGAGGAAATTAACTCGAGATTCATCAAGTTCTTTCAGTTCTTCCTCAGTCTCTTCTCCAGGTTCTTCAAAATCTTCATTAAACTCTTCATCATCATGTTCTTCCACTTCACAAGTTACATTAATAGGGACCTTGATGGGTGGTCCTTAAATTACCAACCTTGTCGAGAGGAAGGTAAATGGTTTCTAGGCCGAAAGTTCCTCCTTGGAACATCTTAATAAGGAGCATCTTGAGCCAATTATTTTTAATGTTAATGAGATCATTGGCAAGCTTCTGTACTAACTGATCTACATTAGCTCCATGAGTAGAAAAAAAAAAAAAAATAGATTTGGAAGGGTCTCTTCTCAATTTTCCAGGACATGATCGGGTCATCCTCAACACCGCGGCGGCTAATCTCTAATCAACATCCAAAGTTGCAAGATTGGCTCTCCTTAGTGCATATCTTACTTCGTGAAATTGAGAATTTAGGAAGAATTTTTTTGAATTTGATCCATAGGCCGGGTGTGTGGAGGGATCTTGTTAATCATTTTATTGAAATAGGCCACAAATTCTCTCATGCGATCTTGTGGTTCTTTCTTGATTTGAGAAATTTGGGCTAGCAAAGCATGCAAATCTTCAGCAAGTTTAAAATGGTTCTCAAATATAGTTCTCATGGTGGTCTAATTGGTGATAGCCCCAGTGAGGAGATGGTAAAACCAATCTACCACATTTTCCCGCAAAGTATCCACAAAAATCCTCACAAAGGCATCCTCATGTTCAACTCCAAGGACTCCACATGCAACTATGAAGGATGCAATGTGTTCATCAGGATGCACCTTGCCATCACCTCTGAACTTGAGAAAGTTCTTTTTGTTACCCCTGGGTAACTCATGTAAAGGTTGAGGAAGGGAAAGAGGCCCAACTTGATGGCCCCAAGGTAATGGAACCGCCATACTTGGAAAAATTGCTTGAAGTGGAACTAAAACACCGGTAAGAATTAAAGCGCAAAGATTAGGGTTGAGTTGTTCTTGAGGGATACCACTCCCAAGAGCTCTATCTTCAATAGGGGGTGTGCTTGTAGAAAAAGATCTTCTATTTCTCCTTGTTGAAGGAAGGGGAAATCCCTACTACTTCTAGGAGATGGAATTGATAATCTTCAATTCCAAGAGCCCTTCTACCGCGAGTAAATCTTAGAGTCATCAGATCATAAATGATCAAAAAAATTCTTTAAAACTAGAATTCGTTGAAACAAATCCCTAGTGGAGTCACCAAAAACTATTGGTGTTCAAATTAGGACTTTAATGAAAGCAATAGTCATGGGAAATAAAGTCCCTCCTCTTTAATGGGAGAGGTGCCCTTATTGAAATAAAATAGCAAAACTATTTACAAATGTACAACTTTCTATTTTAATGAGGAACTTTGATATCATGAAAGTGTTTTAATGTAAAAGTAGATCATCAATACAAAAGAACAGAAGAACTTAGGGAGGGAAAAGGTAGAATATAGCAACATCTCGAAATATAGATAACAAAATAGTTGCTTATAAATGATGTGTAAGGATGATATATAGAACATAATCATTCATATTAAATGACCAGATATTATTTCATAGACACAAAGTTCCAAAAATAACATCCATAAGAATACAAAGCTTCTTAATGTAATAAATTAATGATTCACACACTTTAGACAAGCCAGAGAGAATAAATCGATGTAGATAGAAATAGGAAGGGAAATATTTTGTATTGATAGCTTTTGATTCTTTTACACTTTCAAAAATATCAGAGTTCCAGCCCTTTAGAATGGCATGGAGAGCCCAATATATAGCTTACAAAGTGGTTACATTTGGTAACCGTTTCTTTTAACTAAAATATTAATTAAGGAAATACACAACATAAAGTCCTTAATTAAATTACAATGAGATCCGAACCAAAAATAGAAGAAGAGAGTCAAGAGCTAGAAGTAGAGACATTTGGTTGTGGCTGAGGGGGCCCACTGTTTTGAGGATCCGGTTCCTGAATCTCTTCAATGCTTCCGCTATCTCCATGCCCCTGGGAATTGTTGTCTTAGAAGTAGTGTGATTCCACATGCCTAGGAACTTCTCCATATCTTTGTCGAACTCAGTGTGATCCAGATATTCCTTATTAGCCTCGGCTATAGATGAATGGAGGGAACATACGTCTTTCATTATCTCTTTGGTGATTGACTCTTCCTTAAACAAATCATCCTTAACAAAGGCTTTAAACTAAGCCTTGATTTCTTAGAGAGAGAAGAAAACACCTGTGGTTTCATCTTAAAAATGGTAGTGGATATCTTTGAAGGCGGATACAACACAAGTTTTAAAAGACTCCCCTTTTTCCATACATTCCTCAATTCCCCCAATGCTTCGCCATAACCTTTATTTTCCACTCGATGCTAAAGATCTATGTCCTTAACAAGTTATTCTTGACATCATCAAACACATTTTTGGCCAGCAGGGTTCTATCATCAATTTGACCCATCAGACGAAGATGTGAGATACACCCACTCAAGAATTTCAACTCCTTATTCATAGCCTTGATTGAAGAAGTGAATTTATTCGCAGCTTGATCACCTTCTCATTATTTTTGAAGGCTTACTCAATGAATTTTAAACCTGATACAGTCACATCATCCACCATGGCCTCAACTGCCTTCCCATAAGTAGAATACTTATGAATGTCTTTGATGGTTTGGACCTCATCCTGACTAAGAGCTATGGAAGGTGGGATAATGGCCAATGGGGCTGGATCTAAAACTTTATCCTTTTCCAACAATGATCTGATAAAGTTAGAAAGAACTTGGTTCTGTTCTTCCAACTACTCCATGGTTTTCTTGTCTTTCTCCACCCGTTCAATAACCTTAGTGATATTTTCCCAAAGGTTATGAACTTCACTCTCAGGTGTGGATTCTCGCATTGGAATTTTGGAAAGCTCCAAGTAAGAAATAAAAATATCTTCCTCTTATTTTTCCACTTTGGGTTTTGTAACCTCCGAGAACTGCTAGTCTTGAGAATCAGTTACCAACCTCAAAGTGATATTTGCTTTCTTTGTTAGAGGAGGGGTAGTACCAAACAGAGCTGTTATAGCATCAAATTCAGGCACTCTTAATCAGGAGGAAGACTTCCTTTTCTTACTATCGACTAGGGGTTACACCTAGGTAAAGGAAGAAGAAGAAACAAAAGTATCAAGGGACCCAAGTGCATGTGAACTCATGGCACTCAGAGTATGAACCAATGTTGTCTCCAGTGAGGAAGTAAATGTAACCCTGGGAATTTATTTTGTAGAGGATTCTGTTAGACTTGGAAGTTCGGTCCTTGGTCCTTCCTTCTCTACTTTGGCAGTAGTTTCAAGGGTTTCTTTTGGGTCTTTCATCTCATCATCATCATTCTCACTTAGAACAATAATGTTCTCCGGCCCACCAGGTAATTCTGACCACTCTAGAAGAGTCTCTTCCTCAATCGGTTCTTTCTTGACTTCTTTGACCTTCTTCTGGTACACTCTAGTGGAAGAGGAAGGAGTAGACAACTCAGGTTCTTTCAAAGAAGAAGGAGGAGTTTTCTCAAGTGCCTCAGTGCTAGGCGTATGTACTTCCTTCCTAGGTGTGGAAGTATCTCTTGAAGAGGATCTACCTTTGTTCATCCTAAGTTCACGTACCTTTTTGTCAAATCTTGGTTCTGATGATGATAGGGGCAATTATCTCACTCAAGTCATCTCTTTCCTTGACATACCAATCTAGTGTTTCCAGAGGAGTGTACTTGATTGATCTTTCATACTCAAAGGATTACAAATATTCATCATCATCCTTAAGACCCTCAGGCACCTGGTAGAGGTTGAGGTCTATGATCTGTTGTAGAGACAATCTACCAAAATGCCTCCTCCTTGCTTCAAAATCATCAACACAATCAACCTAGTAATCCTCAGTATCAGGACGGTGATGATAAGTTATTATGAGATTTTGATCAATGAATTTCTTTAGATCAAAGAAAGTCCTAGGCTTGAAGAAATGAACTGTAAGAGGAGTAATATCCCTTTATATATTTTGGGCATCTAGAGCTGTCCTGCATGTATAATTCCCCAAGGTGTTAGGGAAATGAAGACCTGTAATCTTCTTATCTCAAAGCAGGTTCTATGGAGTTTATCCAGTTGCTCGCATACCTCAACCAAAACCATTTTGTCATTGCAGAACATGGGAAGCTTGGGAGGTGTGCTTTCAAAACAATCTAGCTTTGATGTATGAGAAATTTTGGAATTGAATGAAGAAAGCCCCATACTTAGTTATCAAAGCCTTACCCTCATCGAGAGAATCTTCTTGCGCAGTGTCACCCTCCAAGAGTCTCACAATAAACATGGTGAAGGCATCATTTACCCTTCTAAAATTGTGTTTACCGACCTTGAGGTAAATTGAGGGCAATATGCATAGATGGGCTCATCTTTCTTGCCTTGAATGAAAGTGAAGTCGAACCACTCATGAGATGCTTTGCCAAGGTGTAGATGAGATAGGAGGTCATGTAGAACTTTTTGGTCTCGTTGAACATTAGACAATTGATCAATCAGTTTCCACAAATAATCTCGACCCAATTTATGTTTTTCTTACACTCACAGAGATGATATTTATTAAAGGGCACATCCAAAATGGAAGTTGTTATTCTTGGAGGGCATTCCCATAATCTAGGCAAGTAAGGTGATGAAATATGATAGTTCTTCATTGAATTCAACCCTGAACAATGCCTTAGAGAGATGGGATGCTCCCTTCTTAGGTAACTTCAAGCATGATTTTTCTACCCGAGCCTTATATTTCTCGTTGTCATGATCAAACAGATTCGAGCTTTAGTGAGGGTGAGAAAAATGGAGTCTTCCATTTTAGGGATACGCAGGGTAGTGGCGATGGCAAAGCAAAGATCCATCCAATTTTGTAATCAACTCACCATACAAATTGACAACCTCCTTGGTTTCGGATTAAAATTAGCCCCGTAGGTGAGCACGGTGTCGACACATTGCACGAGAGTGGAAAACTAGCAGCGTACGCAATTCCACTATCATTTATCATTTGAGCCATGGGAGTATGGTTTTCGCATGCTAATCTACCCCAAAAATCATCAAAGTCCAAATGTTGAACTTCACTATATCCAATATCGTGCATGTAAGTCTCCAAAGGGGACGGATGCTTGTGCCCTTGAAATTTGATCTTCATTTTAACAAAGAATAGAGGGATGACTTGACTAGATAAGACTCGCTAAAATTATTGCAAGGAGATATAGGAAGGTGGACAAATAACTCTATTTGCAAAAATGCGAGGCAAGACATAATGAGCAAGCAATGTGACAAGTGCATAGATGGTGGCCCCTTTAAGTAGCCATTCAGGAAAGAGAAGACCATAAATGTGCATTAAATATACCTTAGGCCAACTCAAAAAGGTGAAATGTGGGAAAAGTAGAAAAAACTGGCCCGAACGGTCCATGGAACATTGGGACATGAGGGATGCAAAGAGTTTATTCGGTCGATGTAGGCGATGTGAGCAAAGTGGGCCAAGAGAGCACTGGTGGTCCAAAGGACACAGAAACATGAAGGATGCAAAGATCTGATTCAGCCAATCTGGGTGATGCGAGGAATCAGTGAAATGGAGGCCCGAGTGAACTTAGGACAGATGGGCTAAAAAGTCCAAAAACTCGACAGAAGGACTTGTGGGGAAAATGGATGATCGGCGATCAAGAGGCCCACCGGTACTTTGGTACATGAGGGGAAAAAAATTTGACAGGACCCGCAAGTTACTAAAATGACCCCAAGAAATGAAATTTTCACCATCACTTCGAATTTCTTACTTCACTAAAACACTTATGAAGGGTGCCAACTCAAAATTTTCAAAATTTTCAACTTTCACAAGAGGGGAATTTTAAGGGGACAACAATTTTCAAGGAATGGTGACTGTCAAGATATTATAGCACTTCCATCCTTTGATTTACTCTTGAGTAACCTTAAAACTATCATTTATACACTTTTAACTTCGAAGATTTCGTTGAATTTGAAGAGGGACTATTTTACTAGTCATTTACTGGGACTATGCACTGGTTAGAAGAATTTTGCCACATATATCTCCACCAATAATAAACCAAATCACATGATTCTTTTTGCAATTGATTGATAGCATGTCCATTGATGCTTATGAGATTTCAGAGGTTTTGGATGGTTAACAAGCTCAAATCGATCACAAATTTCTTAGCAAAACCCTATTTTAGGGTAATGGAACTGTATACATCAAAAACAACTAAGGAAAAAAATTCTCCTTCAAATTTTAATGGGGCTCAAGCTTTCAAGGATATGTATGTTCATGATAGTCATCTTCATCTACTCAAATTACCACCCAAGATGAAAACACATTGAAATAATCCTAGAAGTCAAGAATTTCATATCACGAGTGATATAACTCCTAACATTGAATTTCGAGACAAGAGGATTTTGACAAAGATAACAGGATAAGTCTTATAATTAATTTTTGGAACCACTTGAGCCTTATGAACTCTTTATTAGTGCATAGAACTTGTTCCTTTAGTGTAAGGATTAGATGTCTTAAGAGTTTAAAGCTTTGATCCCAAGATTGCTGCAATTACTTCTTTCCATTTGAATAATCCATTAATGATGATCAAAATGCACTAAGAATGAATGAATATTTTTATTATTTTCTTTCACTTCACTACGATTAGGAGTGAAGCACAAGTTTTCATTTCACTTAACTCATCAAGAGCATGCTTCAATATGCATTACCAAACCACATTCACTGCAATCACTTGGCAGTATACTGCTTTCATTCTTAACACATTGTCAAGACACTTTGAAGACCTTTTCAATAACCTTTAGGAGGAAAGATTCACTATTATAGCCTCCTAAGCATGTTTCTAAGTTCACTTTTATGATTGATAAAGAGCTATAAAACATGACTTCAGTTGTGCACTCACTGAATGTGATGGAGGATGTAGGTTAACCCTTGATAGCTTCTTCAAACACCAAACCAAGACCCATGAAGTATGTAAAAACATCAAAAAATCTCTAATTAAGATTTCAAAGGTTCAAACTAGTCATTTTAGATCAAGATTTACCTTTTTCTTCTTTCCATTCAAAACACAGTCCATGAGAGAGAAAACTTGCTCCACTAAAATGCTCATATCTTTTCAAATACACCTCCTTTTGAAAAACCATTTTTGCACCTGATTTATACACAAATTTACTCAAAAATTCCTTCTATGATTTATCCGAAGGATTCTCAATTTTTTTACCCTTAAGAAGCCGGTAGCTCAAAATGAGCTTTTCAATAGACAAGTTTTGCAAAAACTTGCACAACTTTCTCAAATGACCTCATAATGACTTTAAAATTTGCATGAAGTACAAGGACACCTTCCTTCATCATATCCCATGATTTTTTTGAAATTAATAGGTCTTAAATTTTCTAACCCATCTCATTTTCATGCAATAAAACTTGGGTTCACTACGTGTTGTTTTGGCTAACTTTTGAATTTTACCTTCAGGACCTAGAATAAGATTTATTTTTTCTCAAATATTCTCTAGACAACATTACAAGGCTTCTTTAATTATATCATGGTCTTTTCATGACCGGTATCAAATCTTCATACCTCATTAGGCTCAAGAAATAGACCTAAATGAATCAATTTCACCAGAGACTTTCATCAACTAGCTTGATATTCACTGTAGAAGCTTGTTATCATGTTTACCACATCTGAACTAGACATACCTGCTATTTCCATGCTTACACTGGAATCTTACCTCACCAACTAAGCCTGCAGAACACTGAGACCATCCTGAACTTCCTTACTAGGTCTCACTTCACTGCTTTTCCATCAATGCCACTTGACATCAATGACAACACCAATGACTAGGGTTCAACACATATATGATGCTAGAGGAGATGGATGAGATAGTTGGGATAGTCCCAGATCTTTGTGAAACAAGGGCCGGTAGAGTGGAATGAGATGGAAAGTAAAATTAATAAGGAGCACCCTAAGCTTTTATATCTAGATGAGGAATAATAACTCAATGCTCATTGAGCATTCTTCCATTATTTCATTCTTTAATTCTTTGTAAACAAGTTCTTTATTCATTTATTCTTTAAGGTTGTAAGATGAGTCAACCCACCGAGGATGGCAATGTAATTAGTGTGGGGTAATGTTGGACTAGAAAAAATTGACTAAATATCAAAAGCACACGAGTAATGTGCCATGAAAGTGGGGCACACAATCATGCATGAGGACCAATAAAATGGCACACGAAGTCTCACGCCCATGAAGATAGAACTTAAGACTTAGCCAGTTTGTAGTTACGGGCTAAAAATAGAAAAGCAGAGTTGGAGTGAGGATCAAGCAAAGGATAAAGGCATGAAAACTTAGCGGATGGATATATTTGGATAATGAGCATGCATATTCAATAACACGCATGAAGACTATTAATATGATTAAAGGAAGTCTTATTTATAGGAGTTTCTATTAATAGTCATTTTGTAAATCATGTATGTTGTCTATTGCACATCGTCTAATTTGAGAGTGCATGGGCGTTGAAGGGATAGTCCCCACCCTTAGACACACACACACACACACACACACACACACACACACACACACACACACACCACACACACACACACACACACACACACACACACACACACATATATATGTGTGTGTGTGTGTGTGTGTGTGTGTGTATGTCATTGTTTGAGGTGTTGTGTCTGTGAGAAAAGATCCATGATGTATTAGTGTTATGTTACTCTGTCATACTTTGGAGTGCATGAATTGTGTTTACTATCTGAAGGTTAGGTATTTAGCTTATGTTATGTAAGACTCTATTATAATGGATTATGGAGGATGGATTATGGTAATTGATGTGTTTGAATATGGTGAATACATGGTGCAATTGATCTTAGTTGTTATCTGATCTGTTATGTTTCCTTATTACATGTGTTTCCATTATAAGCTCATGATATGATGTCTATAATGATCTCCACTTAAATGTATGCTAGCATCTTGACAAGAAAGCACAAAGGAGGGACTTGGTAGTTTCATGCACTTTGGGTGAGCATTTAGAACTATCTGAATGAGGTGCCAACGTGCATAATCAATTGAGTGGGAAAATAAAATACTACAATATTCATAAGACAAGGTTGATTGTCTTGGTATTTCTTAATTATATCTTGTTGGATATTGTTGAATACATCGATTTATTGTGATATGATATGAATATAAATAAAGAGTGGTGATCTATTTTTAACATGAATAAAAAAAAAATTGTGTGTTTATCTTATGATCCTTGCTTTGAGTATGTTTCATGGTGAAGTATATTTGTTTGTAATCATTCATCGATATATGTGCTTCATGAGGTTGTGTGTTTGATATTGTAAATAATAGAGTGAAATTTTTATTGGGGACTAATTCACCCCCTCTCAGTCCTTTTCACATATAATAATTGGTCCTTATCCTTCTTTGAAGGGTTTGTGATCTTTATTGATAGGATGAGGTCATCTTATATCTTAATTGCATCCTCTTGGGCAAGCTCAAGAGTACGAGGTTTAACTCTTCGTAAGGTGAATCCAACTTTAGGAGGATACACATTGATGAAGGATCTCTTGACATTGTCTTCATATGGTGAAGAATATTCTGGTATTCTATGGAGTAACAAGTTGAAATGGACCACAAAAAGTCTCTCTTAGTCTCCATTGATTATTTCTTCAATTGTACCAATTGAACAAGGAAAAAATGGAAATCTTCAGCTGATTTGAATATTTCTATGAACTTTTCTTGAATGTATTTCCAACATGTTATGTAGTGGGAGGGAAAGAGATAAAACCACTTTGCTACCATTTCTTGAAGTAATTCCACTAACAATCTTATTGCAACATCCTCATGTTCGATTCCAACAATTTCGCATGATGTGATGAAGGCGGATATATTTTCTTAGGTAAGTTGTGTGTCATCACCTTTGAACTTCAGAAAGTTCTTGCGAGAACTTTTCGGTAGATCATGAAGAGGGGGTGTAAGATCAAGTGGACTTATATTCCTTCCCCATGGAAAACTTCACGTAAGTCTCTCTACTTCGTCATTCATTTTTTATTCTCGCTTCTACTTCCACTTTTATAAATTATTCTCCCAATTATTCTTATGGTTCTTGTTCTTCTTCACTAGAGAATTCAATGTTCAATGGTGGTTAAAATATGGAGGAATCAAGGAGATTTGGAGGAGGATTGTCAACAAGGGTTTGAATAGGATTTCCATGGGTACCACTTGAAGACTCGGATGGAGATGAGGCTTGAGAGAATAAATAAGGATTGTCTCTGATTTTCTCTTGTGGATTTTTCAAAGCCTCAAAAGAGGGATACATGATTCCTCTCAACCTATCCAACCTATTATGTATTTTTTAGCTATTTTTGACATATTTTGTAATGGGAATACGAAGGGTCACTCACAGGAATCAATAGTGGTTTTTTGTAATGGAATTCCATTTTTATTTTTATTTTAGTTTCTTGAATATATGCATTTTTTGGACATTTTGATTCGTATGTTGGGTGAAAAATATGCCAAGTCTGCCCCATGGTGGGTACCAAAACTTGTTTGTTAGAAATAAATTCAATGGGACAAATCGGTGGGTTTCCACCAATGCTCTAGACTAAGTCCCTCTACTTGAATGGGACATATTCATTATTGTGTTTGACCTAAAATGTAAATATGTTGTTGGCATTGGAGGCCGAGGATCCAATAGGAACACTCCACTACACCTACGACAAATGCTTGCAATTTCTTGCAAGGGAGGAATTTGCAAGGTAGGTGGAGAAATGGGAGTGAGAAATTAGGAGAGGGATTAATATTGTAAGTAGGAAAACTCATATTCTTGCAAAGATTAATTAGAAATATCACAAACACAATTTGAGAATAATAACAAATTTTCTAGCAATATCAAGACAAGATAAAACCATGAACACAAAATATCATTTATTCACTCATCTAGAAAAGTAGAAACTCCTTTCTTTATTGACATTCTCACAAAGTTGTACAATGCAAGGGAAAGAGGAAAACATAGAGAGAAATAGAAGAACTTGCTATCTCTTTGTTTATTCTTGGTAGTTATCTACTTAGAACTTACAAAATTGACAACCCTTTGGAATGGGGAAGTCATTACAATATATAGATTTCATAAAGACCATTCACCTACCCCATAATGACCTTTCATTTGTCTTTTACAACACATGACTCTTCATATTCCTAAGAATAAAATTAATTCCCCTTTTTATTAATTGAGGGTGACTTATTACAATTCCAACTATAGTCACATAAGGTAAAAGAGAATAGGACAAAAAGAGAACAACAAAAAATGAAAATTACAATCCCCCTAATGAAAAAATAGAACATAAAGGAAGAGAGGGAAGGGGGAGAGAGAGAGAAAATAAGAGAGATAAATACTCAAATGGAGACAATTTTCTTCTTTGATTATGTTTTACTCTATTGATGAAGATTGTTCCCTTTGATAATGAACTTGTTGATGATGACCACAGTATCCTCCTTTGGCATGATGTACGAAACCTTGGAATACCAAATGAATATTTAGAAACACTATTTTAGGACCTCCCAAAGTGAGCTTGATGAACGCAAACCTCACCCATGATGATGCATCCTGATCTCGCACACGGTGTTGCAAGATTGAAAACCTTGC
Source organism: Taxus wallichiana var. yunnanensis (assembly GCA_018340775.1). Lineage (NCBI taxonomy): Eukaryota > Viridiplantae > Streptophyta > Pinopsida > Cupressales > Taxaceae > Taxus > Taxus wallichiana. Next base: position 736,050,219 of record CM031242.1, read on the forward strand.
CTTTACTATTATGAGATATTTCAGATCTTTCCTATCTCACTTGTCTCACCTCCACGAGCTCACTCAAAGCATCCACTCACCGAGCTCATCTCAACTCACTCATCAAGTTCAATTCAACCATCTTGCTGAGAGATGATGATGGATCCAACTTTGTTAGAAGCACAATGGAATGAGGGGAGAATTAGTCCTTATAAAGTTTAAAAATAAACTTCAGATCTAAAACTCAAAATACCATATGCATACAACCATAGTAACTACTTATTCAACTTTTAATGTGTGCATGCCATAAACCATCAACAAAGCATGTAATCATGAAAGTAAAGAAACACCATGAGAAAAAAAGATATAAGTGGGAAACCCTCAAGGGGAATAAAACTCATTGAAACACTATCTTATATTTATATGTTTCTGAATTCGGTGAGGCATCAACCCTAAAATCAGCACCAATCCCATTTAGTAGAGCACCAACCTTATAAGGAGCATCAGCCCCTAATGTTTTGAAGCATCAACTCCAAAAGGAGGCTACAACCACCCATGATGATCAATCACCCAATGAATCACCATATTATGTTTATATATCATATTTTTCTCCCAAAACTGATGGAGATTCAATATTCAGCTCACTCTTCTTCACACAAACCCTAGGTGATCAATCTTCACAAAACAAGCTCATTAAACCCTCCAAAAATTATCAAACTCTTGATTTCATATTCTCTAATTTTTATTCATATGCAACACACTTGGATCAACCTCAAATAATTCCCAAATACCTAAAATTACACTTCACCTAGGTTTCTCCACATGCACACACTTAACTAGTTCCAAAAGCACCCAAAAACATGTTTTTATATGTTTCTCCTCATTTAAAACTTAGGAAAAACATTTTCCCTCCATTTTTTTGACTAATACATCAATAAAAATTTAAATTTTAAATACAATAGTCACAAGTGACCCAATTAGGTCGTCCTAGCTAAAAACCTCATTACATGTGTCAAAAATGGCTCAAAACCCCATGGGCACAATCTTAAAATTGCCCTAACATTAGTACAATAATTTTCAATGACCCATGAACCCTTAAACATTATTAAACTATATTATTACATTCATACATGTCACAATTTATCTCAACCAATCAAATTATTTCATTTACTGGGCTCAGCTCCCTTTATTCTCAAAACAGTTGTTTCTTATACCCTTCAACACCCTAGAAACTTCATCTGATCACCAAATAACTTATACTCAACCAAAACATGTCATGTGACCACTCCAAAGAAATTTAAGAACATGTAGAACACTTATAAGCAAGTTATAATTCATGAAACATCCTTCACTTCAAACCACAACAACATTTTCCTTCACCATATCAACTGCCAAAAAAGTTATTTCCAAAGGTTAGATCATAAAATAATTTATACATATAGTAAAGACATAAAAATTGATTCATTTGATGCAAACTTAATTCCTCTTAACATTCTATGTGATAGGAAGCATCACCCAATCCATATAATTCTTAAAAACAACATCAAACTTGCACCAAAACAGATGTTGTCTTGAACTACAAAAAAATTATTTCTCAAAGAATGACCTAGAAACCCTATCAAATGACCTCATCATGAGGAAATACATATATCACTAGAAATATATATGAATATAATTTCCAACACAACTTTAATCATCTCAAAACTCCACCTGTAGCTCAAGTTATGCTCATTTTACTAGACCACCTATTTGAGACCCCAAAACTACCCTTTGACCAATCAACCTATTTGGACCTCAAAACACCATGAAACTATATGAAATTTCTCTAAAACCTCCATGGAAATAAATAAAAACTCCCAATCATCATGCACCATCAATTTTTCATGTTACTCCTTTGGACCATCTTGTCCTAAAACCTTCTTTTCTAGAAACTGCTATTTTTAGGTGGGGCCCACTCATCACCATGACCTAAACCATACATTTTTGTAAATCCTGATGAGTCCTATACAACATCCAATCATCACATTTTCACTAGAAATCAAAACTAGGTCAATATACTTCACTTTCTACAAATTTCTCCTAGCTAGGGTTTAACTAGGGTTTTAGACCACTTTACCTTCTTAACATTCGTTCATAAAAACCTGACGATCAACTGACCTAATTATTTTTTGAAACCTTATAAAATCACCATATAATCTTACCTGAAATCCAAAAGGTCCCATGCAAATCACACTATTCACTGAGCATCAGAAGTTGCACTTTGAGCTAGAATTTGACTTGATTTTCACCATGTCTCACAAAATCAGTCATAACTGGAAAAATACACATCATGGGCACCTAAAATTTTTCTGAGAGCATCATGAATCATCCCTCTAACATCTCCAATCATCATAATATAAATTACATGCCTCAAAATCTTCAGTCACTAAGACTTACCTATACTTGCATGTTAGATCCTCAATGTAGAAGTTAGAGTCAACTAAAATAATGTAATAAATCATCAAGTAACCTCTAAAAATGACCCAAAAATACCCCATGTACCATGATACACTTGAATGAAAGTTTTCATGATCTCATATAGCTCAAAACCACACTGTCACACCTCTAAGTTGTTATACATGTTCCCAATGAGCACATGTAACCAAGTGAAACACTTGTACCTATACCATACCACTGATGTGAGTGCTCAAGAACCCTAAAATCATGTTATAAATCATGCCAACATGCTTCCCAAGCATCCAATAATCTCACATTATCAAGCTACACCTCCTAGGCACCTATATAGGCTTGCAAGAGAAAACACTCCTCATTGAATCCCACTGTAGCAACTGATATGCATTTGAACCAGTATGTTAGCACCATAAAAACATCATGACATTATCATACAACATTCACTTTGTCATTAATGTGGGTTTTCATCAATGACAACACCTATTATGCCTACATGCCAATAAACTTTACCAATGAGCTATGATGACCTATTACCCAATAAATTAATTAATTTCTTGGCATCTTTTGAATCTCTTCTATCCACATAATGTCCCCAAATTTTACATGTGCTCCACGGCACTCTTTCTTTCTTCTATACATAATTGAGCTTAAGAGGATGTTTCCAAGACCCATATAAAGGATTTGTTTCCCTTGTTGAGCTATGTGGTCATCCCATAACCTTGTGAAGAGTTCAAAAGTGAAAATATGAGTGAACATGGCGTAGACACCAAATTTGGGTCACACTCCCCTTAGTCCCCTTTCAATTAGTTAACATAACGTCTTCACCTAAATACGCCCCATTTACCCCATATTCATAATAATTTAATTACTTACAATTGAATTAATGTCCATCCTCACATTATTTATTAATTTAATTACTTTAATTGAATTAATTTACACCTCACCTAGCCACATCACCTAGACACCTCACCATGGACTTATTCTTAGCCTATTAATTAACTAAGACTCAATCTCTACTTATCTTAACCAACTGGGACTTAGTCTAACCCTAACATTAAATTCTTATTCCTTCTCCAACAACACCCCCGCTTATCTAAGCGCTAACCATCACTTGAGACCTGGACTAACAAGAAGAGCACGCCAAAAATAGCCAAGATCTACTATTTTTGGTAAACCTAGGATTTCCCGCCCTAACCAACGCCGGTTAACCCACAACCAATGTCACCTCACCTTGACCATCATCGGTTACCATATATATAGTTTTGTAACCTTTTTCCCAGGTTGGTCACTTCGAGTTTTAGAGAGAGCTATCTAGCATTCAAGCACGAACCAGATTTTTCTTAGCATTAAGACAACACAATACATTCAACTAGAGGCCCAAGAAAGTACCTGAGACTGATCCAAAGTCATTGGTATTCATGGGAGCACTCCGAGAAGTAATGTCATGACACTAACCACCAAGTTCTTCATAGATCAACCATCACCTTCCTTCACAACCAGGCTTGCAATATAAGTAAGTTCATTTGATTTTGCATCATTCATGTAATTAGTTAATAGGATCTTTATCTTTTTGTTATTAGATATTGTTCTTCCCTGCATTCCTCTATCCCCACCTTCCTACCCATCTACCTATCCAGCCACCCACAACCTTCTAGCTCTCCATAACTAACGTTTATACATTCCTAAGTTTTCCTTACCTTATTACGAACCCAACCAGTCCCCCTTCACTCTTTATGCGAGTCACAGAGAAGCCCATAATCACCTTTTATAAACTTTCAAAAATAGCCCCTACCGATGCCAATTATCTTAACCGTCGGGGGTTCTCTTCACTAGCATCGGTCACCAAACCAACATCAATTATTGTGCCTCCTATCAATATTTCACTAAATTGACCTTAACACCCCAAAATCCTCACAAAAACCTCACCCAAGCATGATACCCTACCTACAACCTCAAGACATACCTTTCCAACTCTCTCGTGCAGACAAAGAGAGCTTGGATACATGTTTCTGACATTCGTCAACTTCCACAAGAACCAATATTGGTCATACCTTAACCATTATCAGTCACACACACTAACCGGCCTTGGTCTCTGTGTTTAGTTAACGCCTTAGACCAACAAGCATCCTAATTTCCCAAATCAATCCCAAATTACACCAAATCTTATCCTCGACCACCTTGCCAGACCCTCACACCACCTGCATAACCTATAACCCGAACCGAGACCTTCATTAGTTTAATTATTAAAGCATCTAATTAGATTAACATTGATAGTAATCTGAGATACCTAAATCAAAACACTATTGTTAGATTTTTTTATTTACATGTTCATTTATTTTACAACCGTAAAGGAAGTATCACACTTCCTGGATCTAGCTCACGCTAGGCAATCTAGTAACCTTTTGATTTTAACTATGTTTTGTGGTATTACTTGCCATTTCAAGTAGTTCCTCCTAGCTAAAAGGAATCTCACACAGTCAACTTGGATCAGGAAATTAGATTCACGTGCACAACCTTCAACCAACATTACAATAGGTATTCCTCCTTGGTCTATTTACCCTTATCTATTTCATTAATCTACTAAGAATCTGGTGAAAATTTTTGGCATGCCTATTGGGACCCATCGTGGGGTTATGTTGAATTTTTCATTCCTAGGTATAAACTATGTGTTTATTTCCCTTTTAAAAAAATCGCATTAATTTTCTCTCTGGAATCTTCTCCTTCTTTCTATTGTCTAAAATAAATCATGTTTTTGGTGCTTTAAAAAGAACATGTCTTTCTTTCTACTACATTGCATTAGTGAAAGAGCATTCCTCTTCCTGTTATCCATTTGCTACATTGAACGTAATTGTGGATTTGGGCTTAAAACATTTGCATTTCATTCTAGTTTGTTGCATTATAGATCACATTAATTTAGGGCAACCTATACGCTGGAAGTTATGCCCAACTGACGATTGACTAATCTAATTGTAGTTCACTTTGCACACTCTCTATACCAAACAACTTAAATAATTTTCACATCTTCTTAAACATCATCGTGCCTGGAAGAAGTTGTCAATGATCACATGATCAGAGGATTGACAGTGGATGCCCAAGCTGGTTTCTCTGTCTAGTCATTATCTTAGAGAAATGACCGCCCGCCAAAACTTTACCTGAAACCATTCTTAGTTCTTGTCTTTTCATAGGGTACCTTATATCAAGCCAAAACTCTATTCTATTCACAACTCAGTCCTAAATAGCATAATCTAAAACATAAAATTCACCAATAGGATTTTGTGTTTCTTAGTTTTTGCTTGATTTTTGTTTTGAGTTGAGAGGTCTTTTTCTGCATTTTTCTTTCTTCCTTTCACATTCCATAATCATAGTTGGTGTATTCCAACTATTTCTGAGTGTGTCATGGTTCATCATTACCATACTCAGGTTTCTGGGTTAGTATTCTATCTAATCTAAGTCACTAAATCCCATTTTTCCCCATCTTTTCAAATTTCACAAAGACTAAAGATTAGTGCAAAGTGACCATCACTGGTTTACATCTGACCGTCATCAATTTACCTAACCATTTTCGGTTTCCTAATTTTTGGGTTATTTCACCAAAACATCACTCATCATATTTCTATTCTTTCTAGGTTTTCTCAGATACATCATCATACCTCTGGACCTTTGAAATCACTATCAAATCCAGATTTTGTCTCATTTTCATCAGTTATTACCACATTTATCAAACTTTTGATTATTCCACAGTAACCAGTATTGATCACCCTAACCGTCATCAATGAAACCTCTATCACCATCATCGGTCACCCTCTATCACCATCATCGGTTAACCCAACCGCTGTCGGTTCCTATGTTTTAAATTTTTAATTAAAATAGCATCAATTTTCACTTTCGGAAAAAATTTTCTCCATTCCTTCTATTTTTCTGTGTCATTTATAGAGAGCAGATTGCCAAGCCTACACCAACTCACATGGTTTTGACTTGTAGTCAAGCCAACTCCCTTGTATTCCATGTAAGCCTTCACTCTCCCGCCTATCCCATTATCACCTTCCATCCTATCACCTATGGATCCTACTTAGCCCATTATCATCAGTACTAGTGACGAGGAGTTCACAAGACTCCTTGACCAAAACCTCATTGCCTTACAATATTATCTCACCCATTCATCCACTCAAGATTCATCAAGACAACTGGTATACAACATGCCTATGTCCATTCCTCTTGCCCTTGCACACATATCACCAAAAACCACCTATCTTGTCTATTGCCTATTCAGGATATTTTCGCCCGCATCTATTCCCAAGCTCGTAGTTCTTGTACTCAACACCACCATATACTGGGATGTCGTCCTCATCATACATTCACCATCTACCCCCTTATACTACAGGGGGTGCCTAGTAATCACAACCTATCAACGACCTTATTAAAATGATGATGGAAAAGATGTAAACATTAGAAGCATCAGTTTACTGGCTCTCGCAACTCTTTGACATACAACGAAATCTACAATGAGCCCATTCATCCATCTATTCCCATTCATCCATATCCTACGCATTGGGAAATTCCTAAATTTAACTAGTTCAACAAAGCAAAGAGGACCCGCATCAACACTTGCAATCTTTCAAACATGGGTTTTATCTAATCACTCATGACGATGTTCTACTCTTACCGACATTCCCAATGTCCTTGACAGGACTTGCATTGGATTGGTATAGTGGTTTACCTCGACATTCCATTTACTCATTCAACCAAGTGGCTCAAGCCTTCCTGGACCATTTTTCAATCAATATCGTCAAGAAGGTCACCATGACCGACTTGTACTCAACACGACAATACAAAGACAAATCTATCATAGATTTTATCACTCGTTGGTGAAGCCTCATTAACCACTCACATTCTAACTCCTCAAACCAAGCTTATATAGTTTTTCACCATGGTGTTTGCCAAGAACATCTCACCAAATCTCCAAGTTCAAACCTTCCGTACATTTGATGAAGCGTTCACCATGGCTAGAAAACTTGAAATCCATGCCATAGAAGAGAATAAAAGTCAATTGTGTAACAAAAACATTGCATTCAAGTCAAACAATGCCTCTTTCTCTTTCAAACCCCAAAGTAATTATTCCAAAGCCAAAGTATCTCGCCAACGCAATGCTTTTAAAAGTTGGCCCATCTCACCCATCAAATCAATTGAAACCTTCTTCCAAACTTTCTCCCGTTCAAGCTTTCTAGTTCAAGCAAGAGAAATGAAAGTACACTCCCATAGAAGAGTCCTATTCATCAGTTTTAGAAAACTTCTAAAATATATGGAGCAATTGCTCTTCCACCCATCAAACCACATACTAGTTTTGACCCCTCCGTCCTATGCCTGCATGGTACAAGGAACATGATTACTAACTATCACCATGTTAAAGGTCATAGCAATGGTAATTATATAACTTTCAAAAACATTGTTCGAAATGTTAGATAATGAAGATATCATCTTGACAACCCAAATGCACCAAATTAATCGTAACTTGTATATCTTCAAGAAGCCATTTCCTAATCACACCCTGTCATCTAACCAAACTAGCGAATCTGTGACTAATGACACTAATGTTCGTGAAGCTCATGTTGTTTTCAAAGTCGTACCATCTCTTCCTCAATTTCCTCATATCCCCTCTATCGAGGAGATTCTTGCATGAGCACATTTACCCATGAAGAAACCTATTTCATCTACTCCTTCACCTACATAGGAGTCCCCTTCATCTCCTTCCTCACCCACCGAGGAATCCACAATATCTATCATGTACCTAACAAAAACATGTAGCATTAACTCTCTTACCCACGGGAGATTCATGTTCACCTTCCTCTCCACCGAAAGAGGAACCTACCTCATCCTACCCATCATCTCCCCTACCCATAGGGGATCCTTTAGAAGCGCCACTTCCTATTGGTGACCATTCCCCATTAGCCTTCCAGGACCCTGTTGATTTTCTCTTGGCTCTCTTACCCACAGAGTCCGAAGCCAACCAGTTCCTTGTCTCACAGACATTTTTTACAAGGATTACCACCAAGTCAACATCATCTCCTCCTACAACAATGATGTTTTCATACCTAGATGACCGCTTGGATTATGTTTATAATTACTTGCTTTGGGAAAGCCTTCGGCTACCTTTTTCAACCCAAATGCAAATGTCGTCATGTTGATACCTCTATGATTTATCCAAAGGTATTTCAAAAACTGAACCAACCATGCCCAAGCCTATTATAACGACCTCTTCTTCATCACCCTCTCCTACACCTAAACCCTTACCAACAATCAAACATGTTCATATGCCTAAGAATCTACCTACACCTACACCTTCCCCACATCTAGAACCATCACCACATTGGGATTCATGCCAACATCAATCCTAGTCCATCCTCTTGTCAAATTAGATTTAGCCACATCCTCACAAGCCCATGCAAAAACCATACCTCCACCTAAAAGGAAGACCCAACCTTCTAGGCCACATACACTGGTTTCTCCTACTACCCCTTTGTCACCTTCGTTGCTTCCATCTATCCTAGGACCTCACCCATCCACCTTGGCCAAGAAACCTCCTACCCAAGGTAAACTAAAAACATAGCAGCCCATCTCCTCATCATGAGCCTCTGTTACACCTAACTTACCTACACAACATACACATTTTCCGTCACCTACAACCTATTTACCACCTATACCCGCACCACTTCCAGTAGCCTCATCCCTACCTATGGTATTCCCCACTCTTCAACCAATACCCTCCACCTCACCTCTTCCAAAAACCTTCACCGCACCTCCATTATCACCTTGGCTAACCCATCCCCTTCCACCATCTACCTTCCCTTCTACATCACACACGTTGTCTTCACCTTTACCCAGGAAGGTGCAACCAAAGTTGAAAAACCAACTACCCTCCAAAGAGGTATTCAAACCTACAACACCTTTAACTAATAGCTCATCCACTATACCTTTACCTAAGAAGGTACAACACAAACCAAAAATAGTACTACCTACCAAAACAATGGTCAAACCTATTCCACCTTCCGATTCCACCTCCTGTAGCACCTCTCCCACCAAAATCACCCACACTTACCTCCCATTGTGATCCATTGGTAGGGTCTTATGCCAACATCTTAGCAAACCTTTTAGAGACCACTTGTCATCACATTACCATAACTTAGACCTTACGACCCACTCAATTCCTTACCAAAGAAGGTTTGACGATACCAAAATTTATGCCTACCATCATGTGCAACAACATGATGTAGAAAACTATAAGGATCTTAAGACTGTTCTTCTCCAACTATGTCCTCCTGAAGAAAACTTTGATGACAATGATCTTTTAGACTAGGACCTTGTTTCCCCTTCACCTCTCACCACATACCCTTGCCCTTACCTATTCAACAACCTTCATATTCACCTCCAAAAATTTTATCCACCTCCAACATTCAAGATCAATATGGTCTGCATAAGAGAGCTAGCCAAACCACTGCCCAAATGTCAATGTGTTGCCTTCTTTGCACAACACCAATATATGCCCTCATCATTATATTGCCCATCTTGTCACTACACTTATCATGACTCAACTACTCCCTCACCCCATATTAATATGGTTAGCATTTCCACTCGCACCCGAAAGAAAAAGGAAAGGAGAAAGCAACTATCCCATCCGCCAATCCTGTGCCCAATATACCATCTGCACCCGCACCAAGAATTACCATTCGGGGACCCACATACCCTATTTTTGTGGGGTCTCCCATCATACAATGATCAAACAGTTGCACCAATCTCCTCTCAAAATGTCATTATACAACCTTGTCCAAACCTCTAAGTCTCACCGACAGGCCCTCATGGAGGTTCTGTAATCTATTGAGGTTTTACCTAATGACCCAACTCATGTGGCATCCATGATCACTCCTCACCATGTGGCATCTCTCACCACTTCATCACCTTCCTCTACACCCGCTACCACTCATCAAGTATTCACTCGCAGTTTATCTGACGATGAGATTGTACCTCTCCAATAAGATGATCATGATCTCACCCTATTCATCTCTGTCTACATTGATAATATATGTGTTCGACGTGTTATGATTGATGGCGGTGCTAGCATCAACATTATATCTTCCCATGCATATAACTAAATGTGCATCCCCACCAATTGTATGTATAATAACCCAATTATGTTGTGTTTATTCAATGATGCCATAAATTTAACCCTTGGCACCATCATTCTCCACATTCATGTGGGCCCCGTACCATTCCAAAATTATTCTACATCTTAGAGGGGGAATTCCAATACAACTTGTTACTTGGCCGACCTTGGATCCATGTCATGGGTTGTGTTCCTTCAACCTTACATCATTGTGTAAAATTTGAACATGAAGGACATAACTATACCATTCCATCTGACCCTTCACCATTCAAAATCTGTAACATGTTGTATAGACCTAATGATGTCCTTATACCAGTTAAGGCATCTTCCACCACTGCCACCTCTCCTTCACCCAAAACCCCTTCTACCAACGTTGCCATAACCTCTCCCGCACCTAACTCCTCTATTCCCACTGCATCCATAGCCTCTGCAGTTAACCCATCCAATAACCCATCTACTTCTCAACCAACCAATGCTTCTTCTTCTTTCTGCATAGTAATTCATTCATTTCTGCTACCCACATATCGACTACCGATCCCTTAGAAGGTGTTTTTCAACATCTCACTCTAGGGGAGTACCTCCTGTATAACATCGACACATTATTTACTCCTCAATAGTATGGTAACCTTTTCCAACATCCCCGCTACGATAACCACATAGTCGAGGTTTTCCCTTACAAGTGCTCCCCACCTTCACACCAACTTAACATATGGGGGACTTGATACTTCTACCTACTCGTTAGATCCAGCTACCCAAATGTGACCATTTTCATCTAACCTTCAATCTCTCACCAACCTCCGCTTCACCCACACCTTCCTCCATTGTTATGCATGGAAGGGTTTTGGCTTTGGTTTCTATGAACAAGGCCATCATATTATCATCCCATGCACCACACATAAACATAAAGATCGAAGTGGTATTGGCTTTTCCAAACCATCTTACAAGAAAGCCCACATCAAATTCATTGAGGAATTCAACCTTCCTTCACCCATCTACCAACTTCACCAACTTCACCTACAGAGTCTATGGATCCAAAATCCATTCCTCTTAGCTTTTGTTTCGTGAACACCATTTCCCTGGGACCTCTCGAATTATCAATGCGATGGCGAGGCTCATTCTTCTCTTCCCTTCTTGTATCCTGACATGATCAATGATGATATAGCTTCTATTAACGTTGTTCAATGTCAAGAAGATGATTTTATTCTCACCTATCTTAGTGTGGAGGATTCTTATATTCATCGGTTGTTACCTTCTAAGACAAAAACCATGTTAAATGAATCTACCATCAAAATCAATATTAAGACTCAAGATGATCCACACATTCAAAAACATTTTACTTCTTTCCTCTGGGATCATAGCAACGCTTTTGCTTGGTCTTATGTTGATATGCCCGTATTGACCCAAGGGAATCTACAGTAACTCTTCCACGTACCCGACCTCCCGAGGTCGTGCCGAGATAGCCGGTGGGGATGGAATATGTATGGGATGTAGACAAACTAGTTAGGCAATCTAATGTCTTCAATACGCACTAGTGGAATTTGCGAATCTAAGGCAAAGAAGGCCCTTCTAACCTGAACTGGTGTGATAGATCGATCGGCAAGGATGACTGCTCGAAGGCTCCAATCAATATCGAGCTCTGGCGTGATTCGATCTATGGGTTGTGGAATACATGGAAAATGACCTGGGATAGTTTCGTGTATGTCTCCAAATAAGGTCATATGGTGGGTGATGAATACAATCGACTCTACGGATGATTCTCTGGCCTAGTCTAGAATTCTCTAGCTTTGTTAGCCGCTATATCTAGTAAGGATAACTGTTCGACGATGGTGGGTGGAAGTGGGGTAGATCTGAATACTAATATGCGTAGGCCAGTGTCTATTTCTGATTGACTTATGGATTCGTTAGGTTGTGGGATTTGTGGATCACAACCGTAGACTCTTGGTTGTCATGTCCTGCTATGGTCATGTACGAAATCAAGTCCTAATCCCTAGTATCCAATAATCATATGCTTTCTCAGCTTCTATATTTAGGATCAATAACTGTGTGATCTTCTTAGAATACCTCACAGGTGTTCTTGCAACCTGGATTCTTAGGCCGGTATCTATATCTAGAAGAGTGTCTCCTGCATCTGGCTGTGGGACCAAAGGATCACAACCAAAGGTTTGTTCTCTTTCGAACCCTTCTACAATCATGTGTATGTTTGCCTAGGGTAATATGTAGTTCAGTTGATTTGACCAAAACGTGTGTGCTTGGTCGTCTTCTATATTTAATCCCCTCAACTGAGAGCTGATCTGTCATAAATCTGTTGTTGTTTGGAAGATTTGTATTCTAAGGTTCTGGTCTATGTCAACTATTGCCGTGACGAGATTGGGTTGAGGCACAATTGGCTCAAATACGTATTCCCTGGGCTCCCTGGGTCCCGTGATTGTCATACAAAACAATAATGTAAATCTAACTGCAACAAAGTAAATTTTAACTACGTGGAATAAATCTAGAACATATATATAATTTCTATTTTTGTATTTTCTGAGAAACCTTAAGAATTTAAGAAAGCAACTATTTAAATGTATCTAGAATTTGACAACTAAGATAAAACTTAAAACAAACAAAATAACCGAGTGTAGTTATTTGTCTGTGCAATTTGTAGATCTATTCTAAATAATGAAATAACTTGCTTAATCTATTTGCCAGACTCTCGATCCTACCTCAGAAGTGAGGAATGAATCATAGTTTCTCAGAAACTATCAATCCCCACAGCTTCCCTGGCAATATCGAAAGTAAACTTAACTGAAAAGAAGTGATTATCTACTCTATTTGATATATTTCTAACTTTAGAACTTTGAAAGCTAGAACCTGGATTCTGCAAAACAGTGGTGAATCCAATGGTGCGTGTGATTGTCCCCTCAGTGTGATATCCTCATTTCTTTGTGTTCACGTGAATTCGTAAAAAACATGTAATGCTAGCATCAATGAAGTAGATATTGGGACAAAGGTAGCTCAGAATGCAGACTGAATATAATGCGAGTAGGAGAGGGATAGCGCAAGAGTACAGAGCTTGGCTTATGTAATTCCTAGCGGGATTTATTGTGAGTCATGCAACATAAAGCGTCCAGAACCTGAAACTATCCTATTTTGAGGAGCAAAACCTACAACTTTAATGGCTTCCTAAGCTATTTTACTCCAATGGATTGGGTGAAATAACAACACTGCCTGCACAAGATGGATATGTGGCTTACCAACAGCTGAACAATGCTAACTAAACATGCAAAGAATTGAAACTATGGCTTCTAAGCAAAATAATAGACTGAACTATTGAAAATGAGAGCATGAAAAGTGAATGAGGGGCAGACCATTTGTTTGAGCACAAGCCATTTATTTATAGCTTTTCATTCACCCAAAGATCAAAACCAAACTGAACTCTAAAACTATAAACAATGGCCAAACACTATTCCAGGGGACCAAAAACATAAATGCAAGCCCAAGTTGGCAAAAAAAGCTAGTGAATCATTGATTTTTATGTGAGTCGCGTTAAAACACTTTCTGGAAAACGTGTAAAGGACCACCGCTGAGCGGTGGCGGTCAGGACCGCCACCGCGGCGGGGCGGTCACGAGACCGCCGCCCATGCAGGGCGGTGGTTTCACATGAAGAGCAAAAGGCCAAGAAAAGAGGGGAAAAGGGAAAAACAAAGCACGCAGGGGCTAAGTGGGGCATGCGGGATGTTAACGCACACTTGGAGATCTTTTCCGATCCCGAACACCTTGCGAGGAGACCTGTATCATCATTGGGGCACTTGTTACATTGTTCCGGCAGTACAATACCTTACAATTTTGGGTACGTACATATTGCCCCCTCGAGAAGCGTTTTAGCCATGAAGAGGCGTAAAACGGTGGGTCCGAGTATGGCAGTCCCGAAATGGGAAGTTAGATGTTATACCTGATACGTCCGTGTGTTGAAATGACGCCATCCAAAATTCCCGCTACCTGCAAAACGAAAAGAGAACTCAAGTGCAGATAGATACAATAGTTTGAAAATAAACGCTAAGATAACAGGGAATGAGAACGTACCATTTGTGCGAGGATAGGAACTTACCTCCATCAGCGCTCCAAACCTGTGAAAAAGTCATTTTAAAACGAAACAGAGTGCTATATATATGAAAGTGGGCCCATTTTCCTATTCATTTACGTGAGTCGATTTGATTGATTTTGAGCTCTGGGACCCACGGTGACGGTTTCTTGCGTGAGTAGAGTCAAACGTCCACGACGAGATAGCGATCATGCCTCCACGTGCGGAACACCACCCGCGAGATCACAGGTTAGTTTTCTTCAGTTTTTCCTTTTTCCCCCCTTAATTTTGAAATGTTAAAATCTTTGTCATGGGGGGGTCATTTTTGAAAATGCTAGTGTTAAAAGGTCCACCTAGGGGGCGCCTACTGGGTAGGCTCTGTTTTTAGGTTAAATGGCCATTTTTTGCACTTTTTAGGCCTTTTTAGTTTAAAACCCGCGTGGGTTTTCGACCATGACCGCCGCCCTGCCTAGGGCGGCGGTTACACGACCGCCGCCCCATAAGTGGGGGGCTACATTACATGACCGCCACCCTTAAGGCGGTGGTTACAAAACCGCCCCTCTGCTCAGGGCGGCGGTTTTGCACAGAATGCAAAAGAATCCTTTTTTTGAAAATGTTTTTGCTTTTCTAGCATTTCTACGTGCTTACATGGTTTTTCTAGTATTACTCGGATGCTAACTTGCTTTGTTTTGTGTGTTTTTGGGTGTATGCAGGCGAGAGAGGAGTACATCCGATGGAGTAGAGAGAGGGAGTGTGATTGGCTCCCAGGGGTACTAGATGCCCTCTCACAGGATGAGGAGGACACACTTCAGAGGGCTGGCATACTGCGCATATCACGCATGCCTCATGTTGCACCATCTAGTCACATCCTTTGTGACCTATTCTCATACTTGGGATGCAGATCGAACACCTTCCGATTGCCAGGGGTCCGTGGTGAGTGGACCATTACATTGGAGGATGTCTATCATATTCTGGGGGTCCCGATCATCGGGAGACGGCTTACCCTAGAGACAAAGAGCTCACGGGCACGATTGCACAAAGGCCACATATATATATGGAGATGCAGTCATCTCCACGGGGTCGAAGAAGGGGGTGAGAGTTCGATCTATTCCTTCTTTTCCCATCCCCTTACTTCGCCAGGCCATCATGGGGATCCTTGCCTCGAGATTGATCGGGGACAAGGGAGGGGACACATTATTATACTGCTGGGCCCCCATTATTGCACAGATAGAGGGGCATGGTCGGAAATATGCCTGGGGGTAGACATTCTTGGGACTACCTACCATGACTTATACAGGGTAGTCCGTTTACAGGGGCAGTCATTGAGCCACCCGACTCTAGTCATGAGTTGGGTCTATGAGCATTTCATCCCCTATGGTAGGGGTGTGGAGGTGGCAGATCCTGGGCCGTGAGGGCAGCCAGATGGATAGACATGTTGGTGCTTAGAGCACCTCATCAGCCAGTTGCCTCCCTGACTACTGCCGACATGGAGGCCACACCATATCAGACTATGGTGGGCATATGGGGCGAGGAGACTCTTACCTTGATCTCCTGCTCCACGACAGGCAGCTTATTGACAGAGTGGGACATGTGGAGATGCACCCCTTTGGCCGAGTTCCTCAGCATTTTGGCTTACCATACATGGATATGCTTCCCCAATGGCACCACGCCCACTGCTGATCAGTTCCCGTGAGGCTGCAGGGGGCCTAGAGGCCGAGGTTGGACAGTGGTTACTCCTGGCATTCCCATTGCAGCCAGGAGGATAGTACGTGCTAGAGGGAGAGCCGGTGCGCCTCGGGCACCTTTGCTTCAGATTGCTGCGGGTCCTGCTCATAGCAGCGATGACCCTATTGATATTGACTCCGAGTCTGAGGAGTTCACAGAGGGAGGAACAGAGGAGGAGACCGATGACAGCGATCCTGAGTGGCATGACACTCAGGATATTATGCAGGCAGAGAGGGCCGAGCAGAGCAGAGAGGGTGACTCTGGTTTCAGAGGAGCCACTCTCCTAGGGCCGTGGTAGAGAGGATGAGTCCGTTGCGGGGCGATACGTTGCTCCCACCACAGGAGCAGCCCCTCAGTCGGCAGCGGCATCCGCGGCAGGTGCCGGCCCCAACTGACCCATCCTGGAGGCCTGGTGATCCGAGTAAGTTACCCTTTCTCCCTTTTAATGTTTTCTTGTAGGCTCTCCTTAGTTGCAATCTTGTATTCCTAATTTCTTGTTTGGTTTCTAACTTGTTTTCTCCTTTGTTTGCAGAGACTGTTGATGAGTGGCGGGATTTGATCCGCAGGGTATGTACTGATTCCCTGATGATCCCCATGGATAGGACCCATGCAGAGCTATCCGTAGACGCTGGGGAGCCTTCAGCAGCTGGTAGGCATACCGACGTCTTTGCTCCAGTCTGGCATGTGGCCAGGATGGTATCGACCCTTCGCACCGAGCTAGCGGGGTACAGGACGGCTGAGCGTCTTATGAGGAGCCGTTCTCATGGTGAGACTCATGGCTGCTCCTCGGGACCCTGAGCCCTCCGTACATTCAGAGCGCCGGCGTAGCCAGAGTCCTAGGCGTGGGCGTGCACCTTCGGAGGGGTCGCGTAGGGATTGAGAGGCCACTTGGCTCTCGTAGATTTTGTACTATATATTCTTTGTATATCCCGGGCTCTTTGAGCATTTTGACCATGCTTAGTGCATGATGGCATTGTATATAAACATTGATCATTTATATATACGTATTTATTTTGGATCAAAATCTTGGCACTCATGGTTTCCTTTCTATTTCCAGTTTCCCTATGTATACTACGATGTATGTTTATATGCTTTTAGAATGTATGCAATGGAGAACAAATGATGTAAATGTTTTTATTTCCTTTTGTGTTTCATGATGCTGATATATGGTGATGTAGATATAATGTGATTTTGAATCTTAGCTTCTGTAAGCAATTTTGGATACCTCATGTTTGTTTTGCAAAGTGATGAATACAAACCAGTACGATGAACAGATAAACTTGCCCCACTCCTAACTCCACGCAACTAGTAAGATGCGAGGGCTTATCACCAAGAGTCAAGAAGGGCACAAGTTATGAAATGTGCTAAAATGATAGTGATGAAAGATAGACAAAGCTTTGGTGGAACCAAATTGGAAGCTACAAGCTTACTCTACCCGAGTGACTTCATAGTTTAGAATGCAACTTACTTTGTGGTTTATCTAGACTTAGATCCGTAGATGGCCACATAGTAGACAAAATCTGGGTTTTTAGGATTTTAACTCTCTTGGAATTTTGAACATCTGATTCATTTATTTTTGACTCAAAGTTTCAAAGTTTGAATTGTTTGTGTATGACCATTTGCATTTATTTGTCAAGAGGACCCCCTACACTTTGCCCCATGCTACTAGTAAGAAGCGTGGGTTTAACACCGTGGGAAAAGCATAGGCGAGTAAGGGCATTTCCATCCTTTCCCAACCCTACGTCACTAGTAAGAGACGCAAGCTCATCACCAAAGGTTGGTGGGGCAAGGAAATGTGTAAAATTAAAATTTTCTGTTTGATCAACGTTTGACTTGTTTTCTTGAGTAAAACGTCAGTATGTGCTTATTTCCAAAGAGACATATATATGGGATAGATGTGACACCATGAAGCTTCTAGAACAGACCATAGGCAAGACACCTATCCTAAGAAGAAACTAAAAGTGAGAACAAGCCCGTAGATCTTGGTATGGTTACCGTTTAAGACTTTGTCATATCTAGCTTTATTTGATAAAATGATTCCGAGATAATTTGATGACATCATGAAAATGGAGAGGTACGATTAAAGAGTTTATGCCAACAACATCATGAGTTTGTAATGAATTGCTTTGAGAATAGATTCCTTGATCACAATTTGTGTACAAAACAAATGGACAACATGATCCTAATCTGTATGAAAATGCAATGTAGATAGTTATATAAGTAGTGCTAGCTGCTTATGCGTAGAACCGCTTGAGGTGCAGGGAATTGACTGTTTCACCAAATTCCTCACCTTCTAGCATACATAAGAGGTATGCACCATTTCCATAGTCCTTCATGACTCGGTATGGGCCCAACCATTTGGGCCGGAATTTCCTTCCTTCGCCGGTCTTCTTGTCGATCCGGCTGTCTAGCCTTAGAACTAGATCACCTTCGTATATGTCACGTTCATAGACCTTCTTGTTGTACTGCCGGCACATCCGGTCAGCATAAACTCTATGTCACTGTTCAGCATCTAACCTAGTTTCATCTAGGCTTTCTAGTTGGGAAAGACGTGCTTCTCTGTAAGCGTCTTCATCCAGAATCCCTTGTAATGAAATGCGGAGACTGGGTATTTCAACCTCGAGTGGGAGAACTGCCTCTGCCCCGAACACTAGTGAGAAAGGAGTTGCTCCCGTTGGTGTTCTTATTGAGGTTCGGTGGGCCCACAAGGCCGGATATAACTTCAAATGCCAATCTCGTTTGTTTTCTTTCACAGTTTTAAGGAGAATGGCTTTTAGTGTCTTGTTTGTCGCTTCAGCCTGTCTGTTGGCTTGAGGGTAATACAAGGAAGCCATATGATGGCTTATCTTAAATTTATTGCATAGCTCGGGAACCTCTTCATTTTTAAAAGAAGTTCCATTATCGGAGATAATGATTTGTGGGATACCGTATCTGTAAATGATTTGGTTCAAAATGAACTTGGCGATTACAGTAACCTCGGCACAGAGTAAGAGAGGCATAGCCTCTACCCACTTGGTGAAATATTCGGTGGCCATGATTATAAAATTATGGCCATCTATAGATGAGGGAGAGAATTTGCCTATCAGATCAAGACCCCATGTAGAAAAGGGCCATGGAGTAGCAATTGGTTGTAGAGCTTATGCTGGCATATGAATTTCGTGGGAGAATTCTTGACACTTATGACACCTACGTACAAACTCCACTGCGTCATGTTCTAGGGTGGGCCAGAAATAGCCCATTCGATGTATTTTGCGAGTGGTGGCATGGCCACCGAAGTGGCCTCCACACATTCCACTGTGAGATTCATGGAGAATCTTCTTGGATTCTTCTGTGTCGACACATCTCAAGAGCATTCCATCGAATGCTTTTCGGTAGAGTACTTGCTCTATGATGACGTATTTGGCTGCAATAATACGTAACCGCCTTCTTTGTTGCAGTGTAGCTCCTTCTGGGTACGTATGGTCCATGATATAATTAATGATATCAATGTACCAGGGACACTCAGAGATAGAGGGTCGGGTTTCGATGTAGTATACGCACTCATCTGGAAAATCTAAATCTACTAAATCACCTCCATCTAATGGGTTATCAGCTAACCAATCTGCAATGATTTGTCCCTTAACCGACTTCTGATTTACAAATGTTAATTTGAATTCCCCCATTAAGGTTATAAAATGTCCAGCTTTTTTAGACAAGGATCCTTGTGTGAGGAAAGTTCGTAAATGGTCCATTTTTACCATGACCCTCGTTTCTTGATTCAGCATATAGTGTCTTAAGCATTTAGTAGCAAAGACTATGGCAAGGCATTCTCGTTCTGCCTGTGTATAACGTGTTTCATAGTCAAGTAATGTTCGACTAATGAAATAAATCGCGCGTTCCTTTTTGTCATTGTCTTCTTGGGCCAACATACAGGCCAGCGAGACATCGGTAGCTCGTGAATACAAAATTAACGGGCGGTCTAGCTTGGGTGGCATTAGCGTAGGTGGTGATAACAGGAAACGCTTAACTGCATCAAAGGCTTCATTGTAGTCTTTGGTCCAATCAATGCTATAATCCTTCTTGAGTAAATTGTTGATTGGATGAATGGCGAAGCTTAAGTCCGGGATGAATCTCCGGATTGCACCTAGTTTTCCGAGAAATGACCTGATTCCAGATTCATTCGAAGGTGGGACCATTTCGAGGACAGCCCAAATTTTGGTTAGATCAACATCTATCCTCGTGACGATATGATGTAACCTAGGAGCTTTCCTCCTGTTACACCAAAGACGCATTTCTCTGGATTTAGTGTGACTCCATATTCTATTAGGTGTGAAAGAATGACGCGGAGTACTTCTGGATGGTCACAACGCTTCTTGGCCTTAGCCAACAAGTCATCTACGTAGGATTCCACAATTTTATGAATTAAATCATGGAATATATATGTCATAGCTCGCTGGTACGTAGCACCAGCGTTCTTGAGGCCAAATGGCATAACAACATAACAATAGGTTCCCCAAGGAGTTATAAACGTGGTTTTGGCTTGGTCTTGTTTAGATATTCTGATTTGATTGTATCCCGAGAATCCATCCATGAGAGACAAGAGTTCAAATCCAGCTGTTGCATCAACAATGACATCTATGGATGGTAATGGGAAGTCGTCCTTAGGACATGCTTTGTTAATGTCTCGGAAATCTATGCAGATGCGTATCTTCCCATTCTTTTTGAGAACGGGAACAATATTAGATACCCATTGAGAGTAATCGACTGGTTTGATGAACCCTACTTGTAGGAGTTTTATTATTTCATCTTTCACCATGAGAGCCACCTTGGGTTTCATGGGTCTTGATTTTTGTTTAACTGGTTTTGCATCAGATTTAGTGACGAGGTTATGCACCGCAATGTGTGGTGCAACGCCTGTCATTTCCTTATAATTAAATGCAAAAGCTTTCTGATGTTCCTTGAGGATCTGAGTGTGTATTTCTACTTCTTCTGGGGTTAACGAGGACCCTAATTTCAATATTTTTGGTTCATCCTCCGTTCCGATGTTAACATCAATTGTTTCTTCGATTAAAGAGGCATTACCTTCTTCAAACTCAGGTGGGGCTGGAGGTAAATCCAAATCGTCCCCACTTTCTACCATGTATACGCTAGGTTCCATTATGGGATTTCCAAGAAGAAGATGAATGTGGGATTAAGGACAAATCTATCATATGATAGGAGAGATGTAGTGCCGCATAGGCGTTTAAGTAATCCAAAGTGGCCATATCACTATCAACATGGTCTAGGATAGTAGATTCATTTTTGTTTAAAAGAGAATTTGTCGTTGTCTTTATCAATGGTTCATCACGAAGGGATACTATGAAACGGGTATCCTCTAACTTATTGCTTGGAGTAAAACGTGATGCGGAAGTTGCTATTGAATCAGCGAGAAGATTTTCTTCTCGCGGGATTGTTTCAATTGATATGAAGTCAAATTCCTTGCTTAAATCTAATACAACTTTTTTGTAAAGCTGCAAATGCTCGGCTTTGGTTTCATATATCTCAGAGACTTGGTTTGCTACCAATTGTGAGTCTCCTAATACTCTGATGTTATTAATACCGATCCTCTTGGCTAAAATGAGGCCAAGGAGGAGGGCTTCGTATTCAGCGCCGTTGTTTGTACATTCGAAATTGAGTTTGAAGGCGAATGGTAGGACCTTTCCTTCAGGGGAAGTAAAGATTACACCAGCCCCGCTCCATAATGGCATTTAGCTCCATCAAAATGGAGAGTCCAATATTTAGCTGGGAATACGGATGCTGGGATATTTGTTGTGTTTGCGCATTCTACTTCCACCATACAGAGATCCTCAGCTGGAAGAGAACCAACACCTAGGGAATTTCCCATGCCCACAGAATCAAATGGTAGAAACATTGGTAGATCCTGTTCTAGTAATTCAACGATTTTTGTAGTAGTTCCTAATGATACCGTTTCTACAATGTTAGCCTCGCCTTTTGAGGTTGGGATTGTCTTGACTAGATTCATAGTCTCAAGATCCATTGTAGGTACCAACTTCTCCTCTGGTTTTGCGTCAGTGGGTTTATTAAGTTGGTTTGTTGGAAGTTCAAATTCCGAGTGCACACCTGGTCTTTTCTTTAAGTCAGCTAGGTGTATATCGAAAGGTTTTGGATCACCTTTGGCTACAAACACCTTTCCTAGATGCAAGAATCTTACTTCTTGGAATAACGTAGAAGGGATTGCCTTCATTCGGTGTATCCATGGTCGGCCGAGGATCATATTATAATTAGTTTCCCGATCTATAATATAAAACTCAGTCAGGATTGTTTTGGGTCCTAAGGTGACCGGTAGTATTATAGTTCCAATCGAAGTGGCTTTAAGGCTATCATAGCCTCTCAATGTATTTCGAGTGGTGGAACAGTTTGTTTCCCCATATCCTAATTTTTGAAGGAAAGAGAAGGGGACTATGTTAATTGTGCCCCATCATCAACCATTGCTCGTTTTACGTAGTTATTATAAACCCATACTTGTAAGTGTAAGGTTGGATCGCCTCGACGTGCAATCTCAACATCTGTAGGCATTTTACTTATTTCGAATATGAATTCGACATCCTTGTCCGGCTGCCCTGGAGGATGAACATCAAAGTCTACATGATTTACCTGTGTTTCAGGAGGTGGAGTGATGTTAATTAAATGACCTAAACCTAATGCTTCTAAAAGAGCAGCCCTGTGAGCAGGAGAGTTTTTTAGTAAGTCTAAAAATGAAATGTGCGAGAAGGTTTTTGTTAGGTCGTTAATTAAATCATAGGCACCCACGGGTTTTTCTACTATTTGTTGACTCTTATCTGTTTCTGGCAGGTGACTTGGGCTTGGTTGAGAGAAATATTCTCATGTTCTTGTTATAGCTTCGATAGGTAGTTCAACATCTAGTTCTACTAAACTGACTATCTTGGGTCTCGGCTGATTTCCTAATTGTGGCGCAACTGATGGATTTAGTGAAGTCGAGGCTTCATGATCATTGTTTCCCGTCATTGCACCCTTGTTCATCCCAGTTGGATTTAGTCTGTTATTATCATGATTTGGGAGTGGATCGTTAAAGATCTTGAGGGGAGCATTCTGAGGGGAAACGCCTCTGCGTGCGTGCTTGGTGGTGGTGACACGGATCTCGCTAAAAAAAATATGTGAAGAACTGTCTTTGTTCTTCTGGAAAACGTTGCATGAATTTATTGTAGTCACGGCACGTTCTAGTATCATGACCTCGAATTTTGTGGAAACCACAATATGAATTGGGATTGTAATTCCTGGTTTGTTGGTTTGGTGTATATTGTGGCCTAAAACTCTGATCAAACTGTTGCCTATTAGGATTAAAGTTTTGCATTTGTTGTTTCTGGCTTTGATTTTGGTTTTGATAACCAAATGAGTTTTGGCTTGGCCCTTGTATGGGATTTCACCATTGTTGTTGTTGTTGTGGATGGTTAAAATCCACTGTATTGATTGTCGGGGTAAAGTTGTTGTTTCGTTGGTTGTTTGTTTGTGATGGAGTATTGACAACATTTACCTTTTTGGGCTGGTCGGTTACTCCATCTGTTGTTACACCCCGATTTTTGTTAAGGATTTTAGGTCCTTGATTGACGTTTGCGGTGGTGGGATAATTTGTAGTGTTCTGATGGGGGTGATTAACCTCCCATTTGCTCCATATGTCTTACGACCACTATCAATTGTTGCTTGATCTATTCGAAGAGCACTCTCTAGTACTTCATCGTAAGTTCGTAATGGGAACTTCTAGACTTCTTCCTTCACTTCTCTGCTAAGCGAATGAAGGAATAAATCACATAGTTCCATTTGATCCATGTTTGGTGCACTTGCCGAGGAATAAAGGACTGTACGCCACCTTTGGATGAAATGGGCGATAGATTCGTTGTGTTCTTGTTTGATGTGTAAGAACTCCCTGATTCCTGTTCTTAACAGTTTGTTCATGTCAAATGCCTTAATGAACTCTGATACGAGTTGTTTAAATGAATGGATGGAAGCCTCAGGTATTCTATAATACCAATCAAGAGCGATGCCTTCCAAAGTTTTGGGGAATATTTTAGCAACAACCCCATCCCAAGGGAGTAGTTCTCGTATGGCTGTAGCGTAAGCTTTGATATGCGCATTTGGATCTCCCTCACCTTTGTACTTGGGTAAATCGGAAGGGGTCTTGGAAGCATGACGCTTCATATGGCGAAGTCTAAGGGCTCTTTCAAATATTCTGAATAAGTCCCTATCGCATAGGTTTCGACCATTGATGGTGGTTGCTGAGGGAGTGGTGGTGGGATGGGTTGTTGATATGGCACAGCGTATGCGTTAGTAGGGGCATAAGGAAACACCTGTGTTTGAGCAAGCATGCCGGAGAGGAGAACATATCTCCTTGTGGTGATTTGGAGTACATGTTTAAGTATGACGGGGTATTGTCCAGGAATGGATTGTTTGATACTAGACCGGGAGGAATGGTGTTAGAGATGATGGGCCTAGTTGGCGTTTGTTGTGGATACTGAGGAGGCATGCCTAACGTGCCTACTCCTGTGAGGAGATCTACTTGGCTAGGATGGCGTGGAGGATTGGAACCCCCTGTTTGCATGAATTACGAATTTTGACTTGCTTGGGCAAGTTCTAACCCTCTCACTTTTTCTACTAACGTTGAAATGACTTCATTTGGTGAAGTCACGATATTCTGCCTTGGTGGCATTTGTTGTATACCATGGTTTTGTATAGGCATGTGATATCCTACTATGAACTGATCGCTATCTTGCCAAGTTTCTCCGAGAGTATTTCCTATATGTAATGGTATAGAGGTATTTTCTTGAAAAGAGACCTCGGGTTGCGTTTGTAAACTCCCTACAGGTGGGTATATACCCCGAGAGCGTTGTTCACTCCTAGGATAACGTATTGACTGTTCATCATCTAAGACCAGGTATGGGTCTGATTGTCTACTAATTTGTGGTCTAAGTAGCATCTGAGGAGATGATCCAGATTCTCCGGTGAACGTCATATTATTCGAGCCTGAAGGCTCTGTTTGTTGTTTTTGAGGGGGTTGATCTAACTCCTCAGTTTGAAAAGATGAATTATATCTGATTCTTGGAGTTTGTGTTGACAACTGATTAGTTGAGTAGTTGTCACCCCATACCGAGAGTGAGGGTGATGATTGTCTATTCTGTTGGGCGTAGTATGCCTCAAGACCCAAGAGGGGTCTGCCATATGCATCAAATCCCGACATATTCGGGGGGTATATGAATACCCGCAGAATAATGGGAGAGAGTGAAAATGATTTGTGAAAGCTAATGAGGCGAGAAGATGAAAAGTAAACTAAACTTGAAAGAAAACGTAATACTATGACTCCGATGAGAAAGTAGGAAGTTCACGTCAGCTTCACTAATTTTGTTTGTTTCACGTTGGGTTCACCAATTTTGTACGCTGGAAAAGTGACAAGCGAGCGTGGGAATCTACAGGTAACTCTTCCGCGTACCCGACCTCCCGAGGTCATGCCGAGACAACTGGTGGGGATGGAATATGCGTGGGATGTAGACAAACTAGTTAGGCAATCTAATGTCTTCAATACACACTAGTGGAATTTACAAATCTAAGGCAAAGAAGGCCCTTCTAACCTGAACTGGTGTGATAGATCGATCGGCAAGGATGACTGCTCAAGGCTCCAATCAATATCGAGCTCTGGTGTGATTCGATCTATGGGTTGTGGAATACATGGAAAATGACCGGGATAGTTTCGTATGTCTCCGTGATAAGGTCATATGGTGGGTGATGAATACAATCGACTTACTGACGATTCTCCGCCTAGTCCGAATTCTCTAGCTTTGTTAGCCGCTATATCTAGTAAGGATAACTGTTCGACGATGGTGGTGGAAGTGGGGTAGATCTGAATACTAATATGCGTAGGCCAGTGTCTATGTCTGATTGACTTATGGATTCGTTAGGTTGCGGGATTTGTGGATCACAACCGTAGACTCTTGGTTGTTGCGGTCCTGCTATGGTCATGTACGAAATCAAGTCCTAATCCCTAGTATCCAATAATCATATGCTTTCTCAACTTCTATATTTAGGATCAATAACTGCGTGATCTTCTCAGAGTACCTCACAGGCGTTCTTGCAACCTGGATTCTTAGGCCGGTATCTATATCTAGAAGAGTGTCTCCTGCATCTGGCTATGGGACCAAAGGATCACAACCAAAGGTTTGTTCTCTTTCAACCCTTCTACAGTCATGTGTATGTTTGCCTAGGGTAATCTGTAGTTTGGTTGATTTGACCAAAACGTGTGTGCTTGGTCGTCTTCTATATTTAATCCCCTCAACTGAGAGCTGATCTGTCGTAAATCTATTGTTGTTTGGAAGATTTGTATTCTAAGGTTCTGGTCTATGTCAACTATTACCGTGACGAGATTGGGTTGAGGCACAATTGGCTCAAATACGTATTCCCTGGGCTCCTTGGGTCCCGTGATTGTCATACAAAACAATAATGTAAATCTAACTACAACAAAGTAAATTTTAACTACGTGGAATAAATCTAGAACATATATATAATTTCTATTTTTGTATTTTCTGAGAAACCTTAAGAATTTAAGAAAGCAACTATTTAAACGTATCTAGAATTTGACAACTAAGATAAAACTTAAAACAAACAAAATAACCGAGTGTAGTTATTTGTCTGTGCAATTTGTAGATCTATTCTAAATAATGAAATAACTTGCTTAATCTATTTGCCAGACTTTCGATCCTACCTTAGAAGTGAGGAATGAATCATAGTTTCTCAGAAACTATCAATCCCCACAGCTTCCCTGGCAATATCGAAAGTAAACTTAACTGAAAAGAAGTGATTATCTACTCTATTTGATATATTTCTAACTTTAGAACTTTGAAAGCTAGAACCTGGATTCTGCAGAACAGTGGCGAATCCAATGGTGTGTATGATCTTGTCCCCTTAGTGTGATCTCCTCGTTCCTTTGTGTTCACGTGAATCCAGAAAAGTGTGTAATGCTAGCATCAACAGAAGTAGATATTGGGACAAAGGCAGCTCAGAATGCAGACTGAATATAATGCGAGTAGGAGAGGGATAGCGCAAGAGTACAGAGCTTGGCTTATGCAATTCCTAGCGGGATTTATCTGAGTCATGCAACATAAAGCGTCCAGAACCTGAAACTATCCTGTTTTGAGGAGCAAAACCTGCAACTTTAATGGCTTCCTAAGCTATTTTACTCCAATGGATTGGGTGAAATAACAGCATTGCCTGCACACAAGATGGATATGTGGCTTACCAACAACTGAACAATGCTAACTAAACATGCAAAGAATTGAAACTATGGCTTCTAAGCAAAATAATAGATTGAACTATTGAAAATGAGAGCATGAAAAGTGAATGAGGGGCAGACCATTTGTTTGAGCACAAGCCATTTATTTATAGCTTTTCATTCACCCAAAGATCAAAACCAAACTGAACTCTAAAACTATAAACAATGGCCAAACACTATTCTAGGGGACCAAAAACATAAATGCAAGCCCAAGTTCGGCAAAAAAGCTGGTGAATCATTGATTTTTATGTGAGTCACGTTAAAACACTTTCTGGAAAACGCGTAAAGGACCGCCGCTCTGAGTAGGGTGGCGGTTATAGGACCACCGCCCTGATCAGGGCGGTGGTCACGAGACCGCCGCCCATGCAGGCGGCGGTTTCATCACTGAAGAGCAAAAGGCCAAGAAAAGAGGGGAAAAGGGAAAAACAAAGCACACGGGGGCTAAGCGGGGCATGCGGGATGTTAACGCACACTCCCTAAAGATGACTTTCCTCTACCTAGTATTGACCAACTAGTTGATCTCACCACTAGCCATGAGATGATATCACTCATGGATGGTTTCTTGGGTTATAACCAAATATTACTTACCCCAAAAGATCAACACAAAACCACCTTCATCACTCCTTGGGGACCTTATGCTATCATGTCATGCCTTTTGGCCTTAAAAATGTTGGTGCCACATATCAATGGGCTATGAATTATATCTTTCATGACATTATGCATCGTATATTGGAAGATTATGTTGATGATATTCTTGCCAAATCCAAACATTGGGCCAACCACATTACCATCCTTAAAGTCATCTTCAACCTGTCTCATCAAGTAATGTGTTCACCTTTAACCTAAGAAGTGTGTCTTTGTTGTTCTCTCTGGAAATCTCCTTGGTTTTATTGTTTCTTTACGTGGCATAGAAGTCGATCCCACTAAAATAAAGGTTATTCTCGAAATTCCTCCACCTAATAACCTTCATCAACTACGTAGTTTGCAAGGTAAATTACAATCTATTTGTCGTTTAATTTCACTTTCCATTTTCCGATTGCTACCACCCATTTCATCATCTCCTCAAAAATGATGTCTCCTTCAAATGGGATGATGAATGCCACAAAGCCTTTGAGGCCTTAAAACAATACCTCCTCCAACCACCTATATTCATTCCCCCTAAGGATGACCAATCATTTTACCTTTACATTTATGCTATTGATCATTCCTTAGGTGTCATGCTCGCTCATCGTGACAAGAAACACAGGGAGCAAGTAGTTTATTATATAATTTGTACCCTTTTGGACTTCGAAACCATATACACTAATGCCAAAAAACTCTTCTTAGCCTTAGTTTTTTTCACCACTAAACTTCGACATTACCTACTCAACCAAAAACATTTTTTGTCACCAATACTGACCCCTACATTACATGTATGCTAAGCCCTACCAACATCAATGTACTGCACATTGGCTCATGCTTCTTGTAGACCTAGACCTTGAATTCACTCATCAAAAAAATGTCAAAGGAAAAACCATCACTAACCAACTGGCAGATGCACCCCTCTCTAGAAATCAATCCTCTAACTTCAATTTCGGATGAATCTATCGCTACCCTCTCTTTGGAAGACACGATTTACCAGATGAACTTATTCTTTGATGGTTCCAAATGTTAGCGTGGGCGAGGTGTAGGTGCTATCCTTATTTCTCTTGACAGTGAACCTATGACATTATATTTCAAACTATATTTTGATTGTACTAACAATATCACCGAATATGAAGCACTCATATTAGGTATTCAAGCTACCATTACCTTAGACGTTAAATCAATTAATATCTTTGGCGATTCCCAACTGGTTGTAAACCAAGTGAATGGTATATACCAGTGTCATAACAAAATACTCCAAAAGTATAAGCATCATGTGGACATACTTTTAACTACCTTTGATCGTTTTGAACTTCAAACCACACCGTGTTCCACTAACAAATTTGTGGATACCATGGTTTGTCTTGCTTCTTAGATCCCCGCTTCATGCTCCGACTTGAAAATATTTGTCACAATACAAAGGTTGTAATCACCTTCTTATCTATTTTGAGACATCAACCTTATTTGAACCATTGAAAATGACCCACGTGACCTTCAAGATAAAATGTTTTTGGACTACCTTTCCCTTTCAATTCTACCTCCAGATCTTACTCGCAATGAAAAATGAGCCTTTCTCAAAAGTGTTTCTTGCTATGTCATCATGGGTGGTCTTATTTATAAACATGGATTTTACGGTATCCTCTTATGATGACTTACAAGTTCTGAAGTTCCCTACACCATCAAGGAAGTTCACGACAGAATTTGTGGAGGTCACTTCAATGGTTTAGTTTTCGCTAAACACATTCTCCTCCCGGGCTAATATTGGCCAAATTTAAACCATGATTGTTTTGATTACGTCAAACATTGTGTGAAGTACCAACAACATGCTAATCTTCATCATGCACCTAGTCACGCCTTACAGTCACACGAGAACTTTGGCCCTTTTCTCAATGGGGTTTGGATCTTGTCAAAAGATCAATCCTCATTCTTCCTAGCATCATCAATGGATTATTACCATTCTTGAACACTACACTAAATGGGTAGAATTCATACCTCTTATTTCTATAAAAGCCAAGAAAATATGTGAATTCATCAACCATCACATCATTTGATGCTTTGGTGTTCCTCGTCGTCTCATCACTAATAATAGAAAATAGTGCAAAAACAAAACCCTATGGAAACTCTGTGACACCTTTGGCATTCAACTCATTTTTTCTTCATCTTATTACCCTCAAACAAATGTCCAAACAGAATCAACCAACAAAACCTTACACATTTTTTTATGAAAGTAGTTGATTATACTAGAAAGGATTGGCATATGCACATTCCTTTTCCTTATGGGCTTATCGCACTAGTATTCGTACCTTAACTGTTGATTGCCACACCTTTCTCTCTAGTCTACGGTATAGAGGTTGTTCTACCTCTTGAAGTCTATATTCCATCTCTTCGTATCTCACTCAAATATATGCTCAACGATGATGACTTTCACCAAGACCATTTGGCACAACTCGAGTTATTAGATGAACGTCATCTCAATGCTCTTGATCACCTCCAAATCTACTAAAAATGTATCAAACATGCCTATGATAAATGTGTCCATGAACAAACCTTCCAGGTTGGTGACCTCATCCTAAAGGAAAATCAACATGTAACAAAAGAGGAGAAAAGTAAATGGGGAAAATTTGCTCCTAATTGGCTTGGACCCTATATCGTTACTCATACCTATGGATCAAGTGCTTATCGTTTGTCTTCACTCAAAGGTAAACCTGAACTTGAGCCCCTCAATGCCTTACATCTTTGACCATTCTATTGTTGAATCAAGTCCTATATCACCTTCTGTCTATTAAAAATTCTTGTCCATTGAGCACCATTCACCTTCTATTTACCTATTTTAAGGATCAATGATTAAACCATAATCATGTGATTACCCGTCACCGTTAAGCCTTATCTTTAATATGAGTACCACAGCTCTAGCTCATGGCATGATTCTCATGGATACTTTTCATCTTTTTCAAGATGGAATCCCATGGTCGTTCATCACTTAAACCCTCTCTTTCATAGTTAACCTCTATGTGCTATGGTTTTGTCTTCAACTCAAGATCCTATCGTTCTCTATAGTCTTTTCCATGACCTAAAAGTCCAAAAGAAAAACAATTTCAAAAGTAAAATGGGATTCAAATCCTTGAGTAAAAATTCTAGCAAAAAGATGACTCCCTAAAAAAGGACATCTACTTTTTCTATCTCATTTCTATAAATAGACTGCTCCCTCGAAGGACATGCTATACAAAGTTATTCATACTATACATAGTCTATCATCAAAAGAAGACTATTCTTGCAAAAATAAAATAAAATATTCTGAAGCTTCCCGCATCGATCAACTTCACGAAGACCTCAAGGAGATAATCTACTCATCCCATATAGACTTCTGCATCGATCAATCTATAAAAACAA
Organism: Taxus wallichiana var. yunnanensis; assembly: GCA_018340775.1. Taxonomy (NCBI): domain Eukaryota; kingdom Viridiplantae; phylum Streptophyta; class Pinopsida; order Cupressales; family Taxaceae; genus Taxus; species Taxus wallichiana. The sequence goes on from CM031242.1 coordinate 736,081,917, forward strand.
AATCAAAAAGAAAAATATAACTTTTTCATCATGGACTTTCCTATTTTGATCTTGAGTCTCTTGCCAAATAGTCATGTTGTCTCACACTAGGTTACGCTAAAAACCAAACTGTTTTCACCTCATCACCTTTTCACCCTAATTTCTTGCCCACTCAAGGGACGTGCCACAAATGTGACATTTCATGATCATGTGACTTTCTTCACCCTTAGAATAATCAATTATGCAATGCCTTTAGGGTCTTATGTTCATAAGCCAATCTTTGGTATGATAGACTCATTAGGATTCTTATCAATTAGGTGGCTCTTTTTTCCACCTCTTACCATACACATTCTTCATTACTTGTTGATTCTCCTATACAGACTAGACCATCGACACCTACATTTTAAGGATTCCCCTTTCACCAAAATCACCCATGCCTAACTGACCTAAAACTTCACCTATGCCTAAATGACCTAAACTCAACCATGCCTAAAATGACCTAAACTCAACCATACCTAAAATCACCTAAACTCAACCATGCCTAAATGACCTAGACTCAAACATGCCTAAAACCTACTAACCCATCCCTCTACCTTATCATATTCTTCCCTAGCTTATGGGAGAACTACATTAGCCTGAGGCCCCTTTTCATCGGGGCTATGTAGGTAGCACTCCGAGGGCATGGGGCCCTTGGAGGTTAGCTCGACCACTCTTTACCCTAACCCATTTCCCCCTTTTTCCTATTCACAGGCTACCTTATTTTTCCATTTTACACAAAATTGGGAAATTAAACACTCAACAAACATACATACCTACCATTTTATCACATCATCAAAACATCCAATCAATCATTTCATATTTCCATGACATCAAATATTTGGAAATTTACACCATAACATACATATACATCATCATTTATTTTCCATACAACCAATAACTTGGAAATTAAATCAAACCCAAAAACATGACCAAACCATACCTATACCTGACTCTATCATGCCTACATGACTCCACTATGCCTAACTCACCTAGACTCCACCATGCCTAACTCACCTTGACTCCATCATGCCTACATGACCTCAACTCAATCATGCCTAATTCACCTAGTTTCCATCAATACACAATAACAATGGAAATTAAAACCAAGTACATCATTAATACATAAACATCATCAACTATATATAAATGAGAAAGTTTGTGTATCAATACATATATACACAGATACAAATAAATACAAGTATCTCAAATCACTCAGATACAACCTCACTATCTTTGGCACACAGCCGATATAAAAAATCAAAATCACAAAACTCGCATATACAGTCTCACTATATTTGGCACGCAGAGGCCGGTATAAATATAAAAAATTAAAACATTGATCATCTCAAGTGGCTAAACATCATCCCACCTGATATCCTTTGGGCTAGTTTCACTTTTCTCCTCCTCCCGACCTATCTCGATTCCCTCGCCAACATCTCTCCACCCTCCATGGGTTTCAGGTCTAATCTCCCCCTAGCCCTCACATGGGCCTGGCCTCTGTGAACAAGTAGCTTCACCTTAACCCTGTCTCTAGGCTTGTCGGCTTCCTGTGCTCTTTGAGCTATGAGTGTGGGATCTAGTCCTCTCACTCACTACCTATTGGGCTTTATACTTAGCATATGAAGGGACATCAAAAGTGCTATCGGGCATGATAGGCTCTACCCATTAAGTTGTTTTGCTTTTACTTAAATGTTTTCATAAAAACAACTCTACTCTTGGAAACAATTGAATTTTACTTGGATGATTGATCTCTGATCTTGGGGATAAATTGGTTTTTAGTAATGTTTTGATCTTGATTTTGATGCTTGTATTATTTACTATATTTTATTGTTCGAATTCACTGTTTTTATGGATGATCTATTCTGGTTACGATTCCCTTGTTTGGAATAATGAATTATGCTTAACTTCTGATTAGAGCCTGAGATGAGGTTGTAACTATGGAACTTTTGTTGATTTTTGTTAAACTTGCGAGTAACTTGACTATTGTTCGAACTTATATGAATATTCTTGGGAATAATCTGGTTTAGCATGATTATCTAGTTTATCTTTGCTTGTGTGATTTGTGGAGTTGTTTATTGAATGTTGTTTACAACTTCTCTGGTGTAAGAAAAGGGTGGTCTAGGTTTCTTTCCTCTTGATTCGACTAGTTGAGTATGCCTTACTCTTGTTACTTAAACATGAGGTACAATTCTTGCTAATGTATGATCTCTTGATAAACACTTTGTTGAACCGTATGAATCTTGAATACTTAATTTGAGGAACTTATTCGAGAAATCTTGTGTCACTCAGTAATAATACTTTAGTAGAGTAATGGTTGTTTTCTTTTCTATTGTTGAATCGTGTTTGCATCTTTAAGGAGATTACACTTATATAGCCCTAGCCTTAGCATATTTTTCTTGGTTATGGGGAAATGATCAAAATGTGGAAAGGAATGTGAATTCTTATAACTCTTGTGTTGTGATTTAGTGTTTTAGCTTATGTATTTTCCATTAAAGTCCTTCGTCCTGTGATTTTGAGGAAAGTTAAATCGTTTTGAACTTCTTTTACTTGGATTGGAAGTTTTCATTTGTTTGGACTTCTTGAACTCAGTCGTTTTATTGAGGGTCTAGTTAATGAAATCATGTTGGTTTCTTGAAGGGAATTCTATATTAAACCGAAGTATACTTTGCTTGAAAGTATGTAAGGGAAGTGTTTTTCTTTTATGTTCCATTATGTATTTGGGTAACCTTTGAAATTTGGTCAACTTTTGCTAGATAAAGGAAAAGGGCCTTTGGGTATTGGCGTATTGTTTTCCGATTGTTGTTGTTGACTTTAATCCTCGACAACTCGATGGAATTTGTTGATGTGTTTGGTTGCATTATTATTTTCCTTGACCGTCGAACTTGGTTCACTCACTCGATTTTAGATAAAAAAATTATCAATCACAAAGAATAGATTACCCTATTTGGATTGCACTAGGTTGATTCTTTTCCTTATCTAATTTGGGTCTAAGTTGGAAAGTGGGTTTTGAATTTCTCTTCTGAATCCTAATTTTGATCTTTGTTTTAGGATTTTAGTTTGGTATGTTTTATGAATGACCATATTAATAGGCGTTGTACATTCTTGATTCTCTTTTGATCATTCAAAGGTAAAATAGGAAAGTGGTATCTCCTTCCAATTGTACTTAGGACGGAGTTAGCCAAGCAAAGGTTACATGGGAGATTTTTTTTTAAAGTTGGAAATATTATGAGTAAGTCTTTATTTGATGAAAAATATTTGAATGGATGTAGGAGATATAAATGATTGTTAATTATCTCCATTCTTCTATTTTGATTTAAACCTTGGTAATGACATATCTAGTTTGGGAATGTGTTGTTGATTCCAACTGCATGACAAGTTGATCCCATCCTTTGTTAAAATTTATTAGTGTTGAACCTGAACTTGGATTGGTTTCTAAATTTGGATTTGAATTTTAAGATTCTTTAATTAGAAACTCTTTCCTTGAATTGTTGTTGTTTCATCCTAAATTTATTCCTATGTTTGATTTAAACTTGGAATCTCTTATTCTAGGATGGAATTGGTTGAAATAATGTTGAGATGGAAATACTATTGTATTATTAAATGTTGATCTATTCCAAAGAGATAGTATAGATAGTTATCTTCTCATGATGAACAAGATTAATTGAGAAGTGAAATATGTAAAATGTCCATTGAAAGGAAAATTTTCATTTGATGAAATTAGTACTTATCTTGGATTAATGTTTTAATTTTTTTATGCAAAACAATAGTTGAAAGTTGATGTTGATATATATCATGATCTAATTTTAATCATGATATAGTTAATCACCTTACCTCTCTCTCATTTGTGACTAGTATTTCTTTTCGATATGTCTTTCTGTAACGCTTAAACTGTTTCATAAAAGTAGAGTTCTCTTTATGAAACAATTAGCTAAAAGCACATATCGTTTTAATGCTTAGTGCTTATCATGCTCAATTCGATGAACTGACCTGTGCTAGCAATTTTTACGAGATGGACTTTGTAAGTGATGAAAGGAGAAAATACCTTTAAGAACTTATATTTGTTTATCAAGAGGATGTATATTTTATGATGAAATATGGATCATTATTAAAATGTATTTGTTAGAAATGGAAGTTGTCTTTGTAATTGATCTTGATATTGTTGTTTGACACTAGAAATGTCTAAATTGTGTGGACTTATAATGTATGAATCCCATTTTATGAATGAAATAGTTGTGGGTTTGTTTTAACATAATGTGTAATCCTTGTGGGTATTCCATGAATGGAAATTATAAACTTATTTCTAAATATATATTATATATATATATATATATATATATATATATATATATATATATATATATATATATATATATATATATATGTATATGTATATATATATATATATATATATATGTATATATATATATATGTATATATATATATATATATATATATATATATATGTAATATATACCCTCTTGGGTTAGTTTAAAAATGAATTAGAGGCTAAGGGTACTAGATGTGCTACCCTCTTAATTAAATACAACTTATTAAAGTTGACATTAGTAATTATACATCAACTGGGTCACTATGGCTTTACTAAAACAAATGTTTGTGGGTGTATGAAACCATGATGACAACTTGTAAAATACTATGGGGTTATAATTGAACCTAAATCCTTTATAAGAAAAAGGGAAGGTAACTTCCCTGTAATGATTAATAGATTGTTTTAAGACCTCTTGGAATCAAATCCGAATGTTATCTTTGGATAGAGGAAGATGTGCTTCCTCTTGATTAATTCTGAAATCAGAATAGGAGAAATGAAAAGAAAATATTAAGGATTAGACTTCATCCCAATGAAGTCTAATAAGGAAAGAACTGATTCCAAACTTAAACAAGCTAAGACTTGGATATGTAAGTTAAGTTAACATCATTGTTAAGTATGTTGAATCTGTTTGTGAAACATAAATTAGAATGTTAATGGATTAAAAATCAAAACTTATGAAATGGTTAGGGGGGATGTATCTGCATACCAACTCTAATTTCAGCTTTTACTTGAAACCCTAATGGTTAATGAACCTAGTGTTCAGTAGGGTTGTTGCAATTAACCCTTTATAAGGAAATTTTAATAAGTCCTTAACTTCTTTCCATGGTATGTTCATCTAGATGAGGTGAACTCATTTGGATGTTGGCACACGCCAACTGTAGTACAATACCTTCATGAAGACTTGGGTCTTCATGAGGATATTGTGTTGCAGTTGACATGTTGCAACACCCTTCAGAGTTTAGTCATCCAGATTTATATAAATATGACTTGGTCACAGTTCTACCCTAGGTAGAGTTAGGGGTGCGATCTAGTGCGGGGTTTAGCTCATGATGACTTAGGGTAACTAGATATGCGTAATCAACTTAGGTCAATTAGGTATGTCTATGTACCCTTAGTCACCATGAGTAGTCCTGCACACTAGACTATGTTGTTAACCTTGGCTAGGTCTAAACCTTGAACAAGTGGACTGACAAGAGTCAGTGAAGACCATTCTAGTTAACAGATGAAGTTGGGTGAAGGACGTATTCCATTTGACGAGTATGTTGTCTAGGAATACATACATGAATAGAATGTTTTTTCAATATTTGGCCAAAGTATCGCAAGTTTTTGTTGTGTTGTCATATATCACCTAGCTTAAGAAGCGAGATTTTAGATGAATATTGGTAATAGATATTCAGATAGGCGTCTTAAACAAAAGACTTAATACCCAAAAAGGGTAAGGGAACCAAGTATACATAGTATACAAATCAATAAGTTAACATGAGAGATCAATATGATACCAAGTCATGGAATGAGAGATCGGTGTTTCACCGAGTCATTTTCAATTGCATATGGTTTTCTGTTATGAGATTGATTGGCTTAGAATGTGTGTTCTAAATTATGATTATTTAGAATAGAGAACATTATTCAAAAAAAATTCCCTTGTTTCTAAAGTCTTAAAATGGGAATGTTACATCTTTGTATTAGAATTGAAGGTTGCAACTCTTGGACCTATTGTGTCCATAATCTGATAAAGACTTAAATTTTCTTTTTAATAGAAAATGGTTAGAATGAGAGGAAATGTTGCAAACAATCCACCACCTGGTGGAGAAGCAGTTACTTCCCAAAAACTCGATGAGATCCTTGCTTCCCTATTGGACACAAGGGATCGTCTGGCTGTACTTGAACAACAAGTAATGGGCAATGAGGAGGAGGAAGGAGATGCTGATAATAACAATTAGCCACCTCTGTGGACAACACCAATGTTGGGAATTTGGGTGTTGATAACAATAATGCAGCCAATGCTAATGTTAATGTACCTAATCAATTTGAGAATAAAAAGGTAAGATTGGCATCTGAACTCACTAATGACATAAAAGGATAAGTCCACCCAAGTTTTATGGCACTACACTAGGAGATGGAGCTGAGAACTAGCTCAATGAAATGGAGAAGTACTTTACAATAAGGAACTTCTCTGAGGAAATAAAATCAATATGGGGAGCTTACCATCTTTCCCATGAGGCATCTTCTTGGTGGGACAGCCGTAAGGCTGAGTTAAACATTGATGAAACAAACATCACTTGGGATCAATTTAAAAATTATTTTAGGCAACAATGGCTACCACAACTTTACTATGATCAAAAATGACTGAATTTCAAAACTTAGCTCAAGGAAATTTAATTGTAACAGAGTACTGGGAGAGATTTACTAAGCTCCTTAAGTACATACCTCAATATCAAACTAATGAGAAATTTAGAATATGAAAAATTCATTATGGGCCTAAATCCCATTATAGGTGGTGAAGTGGATGTTCACAACCCAACCACTATGGAAGGGGTTGTTGAAAAATCCATAAGGTAGGAGAAAAAATTGAAATCAATCTATGCCCATAAGGAAGAAATCAGAAAGAAAGTTCCAAATTATTCTTCATCCCTTGCACCCAAAAAGGGGCCATAGAAGAAATGTGGTATGAAAAACAAATTTGGTGTTGATAATAACAAGAAAACTACAGAAAATAAACATGATGCTAATGTACGAAACAAGTTTGTCAAGAACAATAATAACAGAGACATAAGTCCTATGGGGGTCAAAATTATAACTCTAAGGCTATATTTTCGCCCTCAAAATTCCCCTCTTTTGAAGTCAAATTTCAAAAAAATTGAGTCTATTCCTTAGAGTATTGGATCACATCGGGCTTGGAATTGTTTGCATTTTTCCCATTCGTGGAGAACAATTTGAAATTCAAGTGTAATGGTGAAGTTTCTTCCCTTATTTTTATTTTCTTCCCATAGTCAAGAATGACAGGCGTATCTTCCCCGTTATTTTTATCCCATAATCCATGGGTAGTACATGGGCATCTCTGATTGGATGTGGTTTGGCCATGTTTCAAGCATCAATGGAAGCCTCCACATGTCCAAACAACACAACTCCAGGGGCAGGGTCCAAGGGATAGTCCTTAAATAAGCGCAGGCTTTTTGCATGTTCCAGGTTCAAAATAAAGGTAAAACACGTTAAAATAAGCTAAGTATGGAAGGCTCAGTAGACGGATCCACGTTCCTCATCGGCGCGTAACTTCAAGATTCAAAACCAAGGGTATTTCTCAAACTTGCACCAGTCCTCCATGTGTCCTAAGTCCAAAAAGAGACGCAGCCGATCATTAAAATTGACTAAGTATGAGCAGGTCAGCAGGAGCCTCCACATGCCTCAATGGTGTAATTTCAGTAGTGAAACCAAAGGGCCAATCTCCAAATGAACACCAACTCACTATGTCAAGATCGGTGGAAGGAGACATGCGTCATCTTGGCACAATTTCAAAAGGCATTTCCAAAGTAGAAACTCAAATGAGCGCCAACTCGCCATGTGGTCAAAGTCAATGGAGAGACAAAGTTGGCCATTGAAAAGTCCAAGACTGGTAAAAGGAGACATGTGTCAGCTCGGCATAGTTTTAAGAGGCGTTTCCAAAATGGAAACTCAAATGAGCACCAGCCCTCCATGTGTCTAGGGGTCAACATAGGTCAAGCAGAAAATAGTCCCAAATCGACTAAGTATAAAGGAACCGGAAGAGCTCTCCATGTGTCAGCCTAACATAACTTCAAAGGTAAAAAATGCAAAAGGCACCCGCATGCTTGCTCCAATCAATTCCTTCCACATGGGCAGCCTAAATTTAAAGTTGTAAAAGAAAATCAAATAGCCCATATTTTAACTGGTGAAATAATGTAATGGCCGTATATTTAAACCTGGTTTTTCCACCATTAACGTTTCTTCACGAATCAAGAATTTGAAAGGGTGTGAATGGTTGGAATAATTTGTAACCATTTCTTGCTTGCTCAAGGAATTTGTAATTATTTCTTGTCTTCTCGAGGAAATTGTAACCGTAGCTTGCAAGCTATATCATGAGCTTTCAAAGTCATTGTAGAGGTTGGAATTTTGACATTCTGAAATGGTAATTTTGAATTGGAAGAAATCAATATAAAGGTTTTCCCCTTTTTCTTCTATTTTCTTTTCCCTTCTTTCTCTGATATGTGAATCATTTAATCCTTGCATGCTTAGAAAATTTTTGTTCTAGTTTATACAATCTTAGGAACTTTGAGTCTCATGGATTGTGCCCATTATAAACGTAAATGGTTCTATTCTATATCTCATTTTCTCAATACATATAAGGGTTTTCTCTGCCATCTATTTTCCCTGAAATTATTTTCTTCTTGACTCCCTCCTCTCTTAATTCCTCTATCCTCATGTAGTGATAACTTTCCGGGCATAAAGCACATTTCAAGATGTCGAAACTGCCATTGAATGAAAGGTTTGTATTTGTACATAGGTTTTTCCCTGCTTTTACTAAGGGAACCTCTCCCATTAAAGAGGAGGGACTTGCTTGTCCCTTGATTATGGTTTCATTCCAAGTGCAAATCTGAAATCCAACAGTTTTTGGTGAATCTGTTGGGGATTTATTCAACAAATTTCCTTTCTAAAAAGAAAAACTAATTTGATCATTTCTTTGATATGGCAACTCTAAGATACACTTGTAGTAGAAGGGATCTTAGAATTGAAAATCCCCAATTTCAACTCCTGGATCAACAAGGTTTTCAACTTCCTCCAACAAGAAGAAATAGAAGAGATCGTTCCACAAGCACACCTCCTATTGAAGATAGAGCTTCTGGTAGCATTCCTCAAGAAAAACTTAGCCCTAATCTTTGTGCCTTAATTCTTGCTGGTGTCTCAGTTCCACTTCAAGAAATCTTTCCAAGGATGGTAGCACCTTGGCCTTGGGGATAAAGAGTTGGGTGTCTGGCTCTTCCTCAACCATTACATGAGTTACCTAGGGGTAATAGGAAGAATTTTCCCAAATTTAGAGGTGATGGAAAAGTACACCCTGACGAACACATTGCAGCCTTCATTGTTGTGTGTGGGGTCCTTGGAGTTGAACATGAGAATGTCTCTATTAGGCTGTTTGTGGAGACCTTACAAGACAATGCTACATATTGGTTTTACCATATTCCTGCTGGGACCATCATTGATTAGACTACTATGAGGACTAAATTCAAGTAGTGTTTCAAACCTACTAAAGATGTGCATGCTTTGCTAGCTCAAATTTCTCAAATAAAGAAGGAGCCACATGAGCCTATGAGAGAATTTGTGGCAAAGTTCAACAAGTTGATTAACAAGATTCCACTAAATATTAGGCATGTTGATCGATTGAAGTGTTTCTTCTTGAATGCTTAATTTCAAAGTAAGCTATACCCTGAGGAGAGAAAATCTTGTAACTTTGGATGTTGATCGGAGATTGGTCATCAATGTGGAAGATGACTTGATCATGTCCGTAAGTTGAAAAGGAGTCTTTCAAATCCAAAGCATCTTCTTCTTCCTCTCCTCCTAGAGGTAATGCAGATCAGTTGGTGTAAAAGCTAGCTAATGACCTCATTGCCATCAATAAATAATTAGCTTAGCATGCTCCATATCAAGATGTTCCAAGGAAGAACTTTCAGCTTAGGAACCGCTTGCCCTCTTCTTAAACTAGGTTGGCCATTGAAGGTCCACCCCTCAAGGTTCCTGTCAATGCTACTTGTGAGGTTCTTGAGCCTAAAGATGAGGAAGAAAATGAGCTCTATGATGAATAAGAAGAGGAATATGATGAAGAACTGGAGGAGCCTGGTGGTTGTCGAGTTCATTTCCTCATCACCGAAGGTGTGGATGATGAAGATGATTATGATGATGTAGTGGCTGAGATGAATAGTGAGTCATGTTGTTATGACTCGAAGCAAACCAAAAAGAAGGAAAAAGTGGTGCAACCTGTAAAAAGATTGAAGGAGTCCCCCATCACCATCATGGTGATTGTAAGAAGAGGAGCTCCTATTCCTACTACTTCCACCCAAAATGTAAACTCTGCTAGTCCTTTTCCCTCTACTTCCTTGCAGGAATTCTTGTCCAAAAAATGATAAAGGCTGATAGATTAAAATCTCCTCCTGCTCCTAGTAGTGATTCCCCATCCACATCTAGATCTTTCAACATTATAGACCATCTTAAAAAGACCAAGATTGAGATTTTTGAGGTAGAGTTCTATCAAACCCATCCTAAAGCCTTTGCCAAAATGGTTAACTTTATAAATTCTAAATCTAAAACCCCAGCCCATTTTTCTAAAGGCCTTTTACCCACTCCCTCTTCCTCACCTCGATTAATCCTTGTGGCTGCAGTCACTTACCCTAATGAGAAAATTAAACCATTCTATGTGACCCTTCTCATAGTTGGCCATAAACTTAGTAACTATATCATAGATTCAAGAGCCCCCTAGATAGAGTAATGCCTGCAAAGGTAGCCCACGCTTTGGGTCCAACATAACATGTACCTTTGGTTATTTTTATTCCATGGAGAGTAAGAAAGTACCTTTAGTTGGTAGAATTAAAGATACACAAGTAGCTTTTGTTGCTTTCCCAGGAGGAAAGGGTCTTAGCCACCATTTTGGTAGCTGATATTCCTCCTTCATATGGAATGTTCTTTGAGTAGAAATTTCGTAAGGAGGTAGGAGGGGAAATCCAAATGGATTGGTCACATTCCTTGATCCTTGTCAAGGGAAAGATAAAGAATTTTTTTCCCGAGAAACAAGCGAGTATATTGTGTAAAAGACAAATGATCCTAAAGAACAAATACTATAAGCAGACATTGGGCATGGGAACTACATGATCATGTCACAAGAGGAGACAACTCTGCCAAATGGAGTGTTGTTTGATACTAATGATGTGTGGACTTTAGAGTTTGATGAAAGCTTCTCTTCACTGGTTCCGGAGCTGGTGTAGTGCTCATTTCTCTTAGGGGTAAGGTTCATCCCTTTTCCTTCAAATTTTAGTTTGAAATACCAAAAAAATGCTTTGAGTATGAGGCCCTCATTCTTAGGTTGAGCATGGCAAAGGATATGGGATTGAAGAACCTTCTTGATCATGGAGATGTAGAGCTAACTATAAAACAAGTTAGAAACCTTTATCGTGTAAAACGAGAAGGCTTAAGCACTATAGAAATTTGAGTCAGGGATTCCATTGAATTCCTTCATGCTTATTCCATTGAATTTGTGCCAAGGGAAAGGAATACTAGGGATGACTCTCTAGCTGTTTTGGGGTCCTTTTTGATTCCTTAACCTGATTTCCCTCAAGAGAAATTCACCATTGATATGATCCATAGACCCAGTGTGCCTAACAATGCAACTAATTGGAAAGTTTTCAATGATTACTAGCATTTTCTTTCTTTCTTGGAGCTCAGAGATAACTTTGATCAATGTACTTTGAAGGAAGTGACAATCTTCTTAGAGAGAGTGTGTCATCAAATGAAGAGGGTGTCAAAGAAGAGAGGACAGATAAAGATGGATGCATCAAACTAAAAGGAAACAAAATACCTAAAGGATCGTGAGTTTGGAGGATCTTTTTGATAAACATGACAGGTATATGAAGTCTAAATTTTCCTAAGGAGCCCGACAATCTGTTGAGATTGAGAAAGTGAATATTGGGAGTCTTGATGATCCCAAAATGGTAAACATTGGAAAATGTTGCACTCAAGAAGAGAAAAATAAGGTGGTGAATCTGTTGAAGAGGTATGTTGATGTTCTGGCCTACTCTTATGATGATCTTAAGGCTTTTCAGCCTAAAGAAATGCAACATTTCATTCCTCTTAAGCCTAGGATCAAACCCTTCAAATAGAAACAAAGGTAATATAATCCAAAGATAGCTAATAAAATTTTCCAAGAAATACAAAATCTTTTGAAGGCTAAGGTCATCTTCCCCATCTACCATTCAACATGGATTACTAATATAGTGCATGTCGGAAGAAGAATGGTGAGATCCGAATCTATGTGGACTTCATAAATCTAAATCAGGGTTCTTTGAAGGATAACTACCCTCTCCCCATGATGGACCAAATATTGCAAGTTGTCACAGGCTCGGAGATGTTATCTATGTTAGATGGATTCTTGGGGTACAATCAAGTAGAGGTGAATACTACAGATCAACATAAGACTACCTTTACTACTCCTTGGGGCACCTTTGCATACAAGAGGATGCCATTTGGTCTCATCAATGTTGGTGCTACTTTCTAGAGGGCCATGGACTTGGATTTTGGCAGTTTGAAAGGGAAATGCATTGTTGTTTATTTGGATGACTTGACAGTGTTTTCTAAAGCAAGAACAGATCACTTCCAACACTTTGAAATAGTATTGCAAAAGTGTAGAGAGCATGGCATTTCTTTAAACCCTAAGAAGGTTGTGTTTTATCTCACAGAAGGAAATTTGTTGGGACACGTTGTTTCAAAGGAAGGGATCAAGATTGATCTGGAGAGATTTCAGGCCATCCAGTAAATTCCACTTCCATCAAGTAAGAAAGGTGTCCATTCTTTCTTTGGTAAGATCAATTTCCTAAGGATATTCATCCCCGATTTTGTGGAACTTACTATGAGCATTTCTCACATGATGCAAGGAAGAAAAATTTTGGCTGGTCCTCTGAAGGGAAGAAATTATTTGAGAAAATTAAATAAGCTATTGCAAAGACTCCAATCTTGACGTGCCCGACTTTAGCAAAGATTTCATTATCTATCGTTATGCCACTTTGAAAAATACCCTAGTTGTTGTGTTATCCCAAAAAAGAATGCTTAAGATCATGAGCTCTAATTGCATTCATGAGTTACGTCTTGAAAAATCATAAGCCAAAGTATACCATGATGGAGAAACATGCTTTCGTAGTTGTCAAAGTTGTCAAGAAGTTTAGGTTTTACATCCTTAATTCTCACTCATGTGTCTTTGGTGCCTGATACAATAATCAAATCCATTCTTACTCAACAAGAATTTGGAACCAAGAGAGGTAATTAGGTAGAAAGGGGTAAGAGTATGATCTTGACATCAGGCTAACAAAGTTGGTTCGGGGTAAGGGCATGTGTGAACTCATTTATGAGGAGTTTCTAAAGAGTTGTCCAAAGATGGAGTTGATGTCCCCTTTTTCTGTTCCTCAACTTGACAGGATGTATGGTATCTTTGACATTGCTCACTTTCTCGACCTATGGAGAGTGAGTGAGAAGAGAGCCATCAAACTAAGGTCTACACAATATGTGTTATGGGAGAATGCTTTGTTCAATTGAGGCATAGATGGAAGGTTTTGAAGTGTGTAGACAAGGAGAAACAAAAGAAGTTATTCTCTACTTTTCATGACCAAGATTGTGAAGGTCATTTCTCCTCTACTGTAACAACTCATAAAATACTTCGTGTTGGTTATTATTGGCCCACTTTGTTTAGAGATGCATCAAAATGGGTTGGTAAATGTGAATCATGCCAAACATTTTTTTGAAGACCTAAGTTGGTTTCTTTGCCTCTCAAGCCTGTAGTAATTGAAGAGCCATTTCAACAATGGGGTTTAGACTTCATTGGAGCACTCGATCCACCTTCCATTGCTAAACATACCCATGTGTTGACTACCACATATTACTTCACCAAGTGGGTGGAAGCCATCCCAGTTAAGAGCACTACTTCCGAAGTAGTTTATAACTTCATTAAGGAGAACATATTGATCGGGTTTGGGACCCAAACAAGATTGTGGACTCGACAATACTTCTAAATTTTCTTTTGCTAAGATGATGGACTTCTGATTTGGGTATGGGATCTCCCTTTCTCATTCTTCAGATTACTATCCCTAAGGGAATGGACAAGAAGAATCAACAAACAAGAACTTGGTGAACATAGTTAGAAAGCTTGTAAATGATTCTCAGAGGAATTGGCATAAGAAGCTATATGATGCACTTTGGGATGATAGAATTACACCCAAGAGAGCAATTAGAATGTCTCCTTTCCAAGTGGTGTATGGTGTGGAAACCAAACTACCAATTACGATGGAATTACCAGCCTTGCATCTGATGAAAACCATTAAAGATTCAAGTTTCAGTAGCTCTTTGGACAAGAGAATTTTGTACCTTCAGAAGCTTGATGAGGACAGATTGCAAGTGGTTGACAGGATAGCAGCTCATCAGTTGAAAGTGAAGGCTTTGTTTGACAAGAAATCCAAACCCAGAGTTTTCCAAGTGGGAGATATTGTGTTGCTTTGGGACAAAAGACATGAGCCATGAGGAAGTCATGGTAAGTTTGATTCTCTTTGGCTTGGTCCTTTTAGAATCAAACATTTTTCTAGAGAGAACTCTTTTTATCTGGATTACATGGATGGATCTCCTCTCCCACTTCCTTATAGTGGGCAGTACCTAAATTTGTTCAAGTCCTAGGTGACTAGGCGGTCCTTCTGTATATTCTGTACAGTGTTTTGGTTTTGGGTCGTTCCTTTGTGTTTCATTTCTGTTCTTCCCTTTTGGTTTGTTTTGTTTATTTTTTCCATCTTGTGTGTGTTTCCTTGTATTGGTTTTGATTTTGAATCCTTTGCCTAATGGATAAGGCATTGGTCCTCTTTCCTAGAGTTATCTACAGTTCTTGATCTTGCCTTGTGTCTTTGTTCCAAGCCAAGTCATCCCCAGAAAGAGCCAATTGTTGTTGCCCTCAAAATTCCCCTCTTTTGAAGTCAAGTTTCGAAAATTTTGAGTCTGTTCCTTGGAGTATTGGATCACGTCGGGCCTGGCATTGTTTTCATTTTTCCCATTAGTAAAGAAAAATTTGAAATTTGGGCGTAATGGTAAATTTTCTTCCCTTCTTTTTATCTTCTTCCCGTAGTTGAGAATGACAAGCATATCTTCCCTATTATTTTTTACCCCAGAATCCATGGGTAGTACATGGGCATCTATGATTGGATGTGGTTTGGCCATATTTCAAGTGTCACTAGAAGCCTCCATGTGTCTAAATGACGTAACTCTAGGTGCGGGGTCGAGCAGTCCCCAAATAAACGCACGCTTTCCGCGTGTCCCGTTTCAAAATAAAGGTAAAACAAGATAAAATTGGCTAAGTATGGAAGGCTCAGCAGACGGCTCCACGTGCCTCATTGGCGCAACTTCAAGATTCAAAGCTAGGGGTAGTTCTCAAACTTTTGCTAGTCCTCCACATGTCCTAGGTCTAAAAAGAGACGCATCCGATCATTAAAATTGAATAAGTATGAGCGGGTCAGCGGGAGCCTCTGATGAGGCCATAAATTACCATTATTTTGTCCTTCCAAATTACATTTGAAAGTGGATTTAAATGTAATCTAGGAACTTATAGTTTGCTTAAGATATAATATAGGATATATATCTTGTTCATTATTTATAAATCTTTTGTTATCTATTTTTTTGACTAATCCTATTGATTATTTGGGAAAAGATGCAAAGTCTTGTGTATGTAGGCCATAAAGGAAAGATAATGCTAGTATTGGGAAAATTGGAATTGATCATGAACAATACATTTAAAATCAAATATGATTTCATATTCAAATTCCTCTCAAAAAATTATGCAATTTCAAACAAATAATCATCTCAATCCGAGGTCGCATGCAAAAGTTATAGTTGTTTTGAGTTAGTGCGAACTCACAGAGTTAGTTACGGAACTCACAGAGTTAGTTCCGGAACTTGCAGGTTTAGTTCCAGAACTCATAGATTTAGTTCCAGAACTTATATCAATTGAATGATAGTTAGTTCCAAAACTTTCAATTCATGGACAAATCAGATTTAGTTCGGAACTTGCAGATTTAGTTCTAGAACTTGCATAAAAGGAATGACAACTTTAGTTCTCGGAACTTGCATCAATAGAATGACAATTTTGAGGGATTATGAAAACTCAGAGATTCCAATGGGAAATCTGAGAGAGTTTTTTTCATAGAAATGTGTTTAACAAAAACCTCATTCAGATTTTTTACAGGTTTTACCAATCAAGAGAGATCTGACTTTTAATGAGTTGTAGTTTGAGGAAACATGTATCAGACGAGCACTAAAAGTTCCATAAATAGAAACGTCAAATGGAAAATCTAAGATATGTTTTTGTTCATAGAAATTTTTTTAACAAAAACCTCATTCATAGTTGTTACAAGTTTTATCAATGAAGAAAGATCTAACTTTTAGTGAGCTGCAATTCGAGCAAACGTGTATCAGACGAGCACTAAAAGTTCCGTAAACAAAAACAAAAAAATCAAATAAAAAATATGAGAGAGGTTTTCATTCATATAAATGTGTTTAAAAAAACCCTCATTTAGATTTTCTATAGGTTTTACCAATCAAGAGAAATCTAACTTTTAGTGAACTGCAGTCTGAGGAAAAAGCATATTTGACAAGCATCAAAAGTTCCACAATCAAAAACAGCAAAGTCAAATGGAAAATCCGAGAAAGTTATTTGGTCAAAATAATATTTTGAGGGAAATTATCTTTTCAATAATGTAGAGGAATAAAATCATTATGATTATTGTTACTGAAAAACAAGGAGAAGATTTGGGAGTAAATCTTCCTAAAATAAGTGAGATAAGATTTGACTTCAATAATATATCTCTCTCCATATTTTGTGGAGATGGAGATCTTAGTTGTTAGGATTGGAATAAAGATAAGATCAGATTGTATTTCCTAAAATAAGGAGTTGGTTGGATGCATAAATTATAAATGCAACCTTCCACACTTAGATATGTAATTTTCTTTTCCCAAGTAATCAAGATCTATTCTTTCTTTCCAATCTTTGGAAGTAAAGTTTTTCTGCAAGTTCTGAATTAAAAGTATGAATTAAATCCTCTTCCAAGGAATGAGTTGGCCACTCATTCCAAGGAAGATGGATCAATGTGTTAATGTTTATTTCTTTATTTCTACAGTTTTCCTTTTGTTTTAAATTTTTGTTTTTTTATGTTATGTAATTTCTTTATTTCTGCAGTTTTCCTTTTGTTGTAAATTTTTATTTTTTATGTTATGTAATTTCTTTTGTGAACTTGCAAGTGTCATTTCCTCTTTCCTTTATTTTCAATTTAGAAATTTCAATTTATGCAAGTGTGCCTTTATTTCTGCAAGTGTGCATTTCAATTCATGCAAGTGTGTTTCTTTCATGCAAACTTTATTTAAGTGTGCCTTTTAATTTCCACAAGTGTGATTTATTTTATGCAAGTTTGGTTTGTGTTTAAAGGAGTTGCTTTCCAAGATCTTCTTCTCTTAATGCATACAGCCTTTGGACACCAACCCGGATTGACATTTTTAATGGCGAGGATTGACGACCCTCATCAGCCTCCACGTGCCTCAACAACACAATTTCAAAAGTGAAACCAAAGGGCCAATCTCCAAATGAACGCCAGCTCACCACATTAAGATGGTAGAAGGAGACACACGTCACTCGGCATAATTTTAGGAGGTGTTTCCAAAGTAGAAACTCTAATGATCCCAGCTCGCCATGTGTTCAAAGTCAATGGAGAGACAGAGTTGGCTGTTGAAAAGTCCAAGACCGGTGAAAGGAGACACGCGTCAACTCGGCATAGTTTTAAGAGGCCTTTCCAAAATGGAAACTCAAATGAGTTTCATCCCTCCATGTGTCCCAGGTCCAAAAGAGACGTGCCAATCGTTAAAATTGACTAAGTATGAGCCGGTCGGTGGGAGCCTCCACGTGCCTCAACAACACAATTTTAGAAGTGAAACCAAAGGGCCAATCTCTAATAAATTCCTTCCACGTGGGCAGCCCAAATTTAAAGTTGTAAAAGCAAATCGAATGGCCCATATTTTAACTAGAAAAATAATGTAATGGTCGTATATTTGAACTGGTTTTCCACCATTAACGTTTCTTTGTGAATCAAGAATTCGAAAGGGTGTGAATGGTTGGAATAATTTGTAACCATTTCTTGTTTGCTCGAGGAAGTTGTAACTATTTCTTGTTTGCTTGAGGAATTTGTAACCGTCTCTTGCGAGCTATATCATGAGCTTTCAAATCCATTGTAGAGGTTGGAATTTTGATATCCTCGAAACGGTAATTTGAATTGGAAGAAATCAATACAAAGGTTTTCCCCTTTTTATTTTCTTTTCTTTTCCCTTCTTTCTCGATATGTGAATCATTTAATCCTTCCATTCTTAGAAACTTTGTGTTCTACTTTATACAATCTCATGAACTTTGAGTTTGCGGATTGTGCCCATTATAAACATAAATGGTTCTATTATATATCTCATTTTCTCGATACATATAAGGGTTTTCTCTGTCATCTCTTTTCCTAAAAGTATTGTCTTCTTCTCACTCCCTCCTCTCTTAAGTCCTCTATCCGTGTGTATTGATAACTTTCTAGGCATAAAGCACATTTCAAGATGTCGGGAAACCACCATTAAATGAAAGTTTTGTATTTGTACATAGGTTTTGCCCCTTCTTTCAATAAGGGAACCTCTCCCATTAAAGAGGAGGGAATTGTTTGTCCCCTAACTGTGGTTTCATTCCAAGTGTAAATCTGAAACCCAACAGGATGGAAATAAATTTGAGCCTAAGAAAGGAACTATAGAAGGTATTACAATTGTGGCAACGATCATTATGCAAATTATTTTCCTTTGAAAAGGGTGACAAAATCAATGAGCATAAGATTCATGTTACAAAGAGGTGAAAAAGTTGAAAAGCAAGTTACGCCTATAGAAGTTCCAGGTAAGTTATTTGGTATACCTGTAACTATAATTTTTGATATTGGAGCTACTGAATGCTTTATTTCTACTAAATTAGCTTCAAAATTAAAAAGAAAAGATGGAAAAATGGATAAATCATGGGTTGTACATTATGGAAATAATGTTGCAACACGATTAGTGTGTGTTTGGTTGGAGCAGTCCTTGACTTACCTAGTTTTTCCACTGAAGTTGATCTTTATGTTTCTCCTTTGGGGTCTTATGATGTAATCATAGGTGTTAACTAGCTAGCTAAACATAAGGCAAAGGTTGATTGTTTTGAAAAACACATTAGTTATCTTGATGACCTGCAGAAAATAGCAGACATTCAGGGGATAAAACATGAGATTTCAGTTAGGAAATTGTTAGCTATGCAACTAAAAAGGGCCAAAAACAAAGGCTACACTTTGTATGCAGTAAAAATTTATGAAATGACCGATGAAAGTAGTGACTTCTTAGAAAGATACCCACTACTATGAAATTTTAGTAATGTGTTTTACGGAAGAGTTACTACACGGTCTTACGCCCCAAATGGGAGTTTGATTTCATGATTGAGATCAAGCCGGGAGAATGAACCTATTTCCAAGGCACCATATCGAATGACTACCATTGAATTGGTTGAGCTTAAGGCACAATTACAAGAACTATTGACTAAAGGATTAATAAGGCCAAGTGTTTCACCTTGGGGAGCACCAGTAATTTTTGTGAAAAATAAATATGGAACACTTAGATTGTGCATCGATTATGGGATGTTAAACAAAGCAAGAATTAAAAATAGATATCCACTTCTTATAATTGATGATCTGTTTGATCAAATGTGTGGTACATCAGTTTATTCTAAAATATATCTTCGATCTCGATATCATCAGTTAAGAATCAAGGATGAAGATATTCATAAAATAGCTTTTAGAACAAGGTACAAACATTATGAATTCACAGTTTTACCATTTGGTTTAACGAATGCACCTACAACCTTTATGAATTTAATGAATAATATTTTTCAAGAATACTTGGACAAATTTGTGCTTGTATTCTTGGACGATATTCTCATATATTCTAAAAGCATTGATGAGCATCATGAGCATTTGAAAATAGTTACTGGGAAATCTTAAGAAAGAGAAGGTTGTATGGTAAGTTGTCCAAATGTTCCTTCTACAAGATGGAAGTGCACTATTTGGGACATGTCATAAGCAAGGATGGAATAGTTGTAGATCCCTCAAAATTGTTGCAATAACTAAGTGGCCTATACCTAAGAATGTACATGAAGTTAGAAGCTTCATGGGTCTTGCTAGTTATTATAGAAATTTTGTCAAAGACTTTTCAAAAGTCGTTGTAGAAGAAGGATAAGAAATTTGTATGGAATGAAAAATGTGAATCTACATTTAAGACTATAAAAGATCAGTTAACATCTGCACCTATTTTAGCCGTTTGCATCCTAATGGAGACTTTACTGTAGTAACAAATGCTTCTGGGGAGGTTCTCGGAGGTATTTTGTTTCAAAATGAGCTCATTATAGCTTATGAGAGTAGAAAACTCAAGTTACATGAACTGAACTATGCTCCACATGGCCTAGAGCTTGCTACCATTGTTGATGCACTTCAAGTATGGAGGCATTTTCTTCTTGGTAGACATTTTGAATTAAAGACTGGTCATCTTGGGCTGAAGTATATTTTCACTTAGCCAAATCTGAATGCAAGACAACAAAGATGGTTAGAATTTCTATCTCAGTATGATTTTGAAATAAGTTATATTAAAGGCAAGGAAAATAGAGTGACAAGATGCACTTTGAGTTGTAGAAGCATATTTCCACTCTTATAACATTGAGAACTCAGTTTAAGTATGAAGTAAAAAGTGTCATGGAATCTGATTCTTATTTTCAACAAGTAAAAACAACACTTGTTGCAGATCCAAAGGATGTGAGATATAAAGGTTTTCACTTTGATGACGAAAGGAATCTTGAGGTTTAAAAATAGAGTATACATACCTTCGTTAAATGAATTAAGAAGGAAATTGTTAACTGAATTTCATAATTCACCTTTTTGGATATTTCGGCATTACAAAAATGCTTACTGACATAAAACAACAATATTTTTGGAAAGGGATGAAAAAGGATGTGATTGCTTTTGTGACACATTGCTTAGAATGTCAGTATGTCAAAGCTAAACATATGCATCTAGTTGGTTTACTATATCCTCACAAAGACATACCGCATATAAATGGCAAGTAATTAGCATGGATTTTTTTCAAGGGTTGCCTATGTCAAGAAATAAACATGATGTTATTCTAGTTGTTGTTGATAAACTAACAAAAGTAGCACATTTTATTGCTTGGTAATCTTAAGGATGATTCACCTGTTTTAGAAAAAATATTTTTGCATGAAATTTTTAGATTACATGGAGTACCTAAATTAATCATATTATATAGGGACCTGAGAATGACATCTAGATTTTGGCAAACACTTAATGCATCCCTAGGGACTAAGCTAAATTTCAGTTTTGCATATCATCTTCGGAAACAGATGGGAAAACTGAAAGAGTCAACCAAGTTTTGGAAGATATGTTACGAATGTATTGCATGGACTAGAAGTATAAATGGGAAGAGTATCTTCCATTAGTTGAATTTGCTTATAATAACATGTATCACGCCTCTCTAAAAATGGCACCTTTCAAGCATTATACGGAAGGAAATGTAGAACCCCAGTTAGTTGGGATAACATTGAGGACAGAGAGGTAATTGGACCTGAAATCCTTATGGAAATGGAACAATGAAGCTAAAATGATTTGTAAATGTTTGAAGGAAGAAGTAGATAGGCAAAAGATTTATGCAGACTTAAAAAGGGTTGACAAGAAATTTGAACTTGGTGAGAAGGTCTTTTTATGGGTTAAACCAAAAAGAGTTCTATAAATTTTGGCAAGGCTGCCAAGTTATCACCTCATTATGTGGGACCCTTTGAGATTGTTGAAATAATCAACCTTGTAGCTTATCGTTTAGATTTACCTCCTAATTTATCATGAATGCATGATGTTTTCCATATTTCTTTGCTTAAGAAATACGTTTCAGATTTATCACATGTGTTAAATTGGAATTCCTTGCAGGTCCAAGACCCATGAATAATTGTGGTTAAACCCATCCGAGTGTTGAAACTTTCCAGTTGCACTTAAGGAATCGTGAAATAAGTCAATGTAAGGTCCAGTGGGACCATTTTAATGAAGAAAGTGCAACCTAGGAAAACCTCAAAGAAATGAAATTGGATTTTCCATATTTGTTTGAACAGAATTGATTATGTGGATTGATAAAACATTAAGAGTTTATTCTTTGTATGTCAATAAATCTACCAATTTTGGGTAGAAACTAAATTCTTTAGTACTAAAACAACTATTTTAAGATGAATAATTATGAAAATTGGAATTTCTCAAATCTAGTTCTATTATGAAAATATAAAGGAAATAATTTTATCTTGATTGAATCTATTATTGACTAAGTTAATCATCAGGACGATGATGCTTTTTTAGGAGGAGGCATGTAACACCCCTAGTATGACAGTACCTAAGATGACTTCTACTTTAGAAGGTACAAATGTTGACATGTGATTTGGTCTTAAGACGATGTACTCTTATGACTTGGGAAATCATGTTTGTAGTAGGGAATAATTCATCTACTAGAAAATACATTTTATCATACTCTTTCTTAATTTAAACGGGAAATTCACCTCCTTTATGCAGAATTAATTCACTACTAGGATTGAGAAATAGGGTTCATTTTTATAAACTCTTCCTTCAGAACAACATTACCTTGGATCAATTCCATTGATCCAAGGTATGCTTTTAAATTCATAATTTTGTGGTCATAATGACCAAGTATGTTAGATCATATGATTTTTGAATTCGATCATCTTTAGAAAATTTATGAGGTCTTCAGACCCTGTTGTATGTGTATGTTGATGTCACGACTGGTTCTTCTTTTTCTAGTATGTAATGTTGGCTTCAACCAGGGAACTTGTTGTATCTATGACTAAAATGTTAGCAACTTAAGCCTAGAGCTAAGTCTAACCTATGTATCTTTTTGGTCTCTTGAAATTAAAATGTTAAGACCCTAACTAAGACCTACCTATGGACCTATGTGGATTTCCTAAGCTAATGTTAATCTAACTTAAAATGTGGCTAACCTAGAGGGGGCCTATGGAACACATGGACGTTGGGTGGTCAGGTGGCATTGGTTTCAAGGTAATTAAATGAAGTTTAATGCATCCTTATCTTTTTCTACCGCCAACTTTGGCAAGGGCATTGGGAAATTTGGGGAGAGCTGAGTTGGCATCTCCACTGAATTTAGTTGCATGCAAAATTTGAGTTAGTCTTCACCAAAAATGGAGATGGCGGTGGTGTGGAAAAGGGAGGGAACTATCTATCCTTTACATTTAATGTTTTTGAATTTGGTGAAAAACTCGCCTAGGAGAATGCATGAGGGGTTTTGCATGGTTGTTTTGTTCTTTGGTTTATTTTTTGAGCTTGAGCTCTGCATGATGTTTTTTCTGTTCATCAAATCTTCAGTTCGACTCTTGCTTGACTGGTTATTTTTGCATTACTTGGAGCTATTTTGGTCTCTCTGGAAACTATAAGAAGAAGGAATGGGAAAGAGTTGAAGGTTTTGTTGACATTCGTGGAAAAAAGAAGGTATTGAAGTTTTGCTCGAGATATTTTCTACGAAATGGTGAAGGAGAAGCGCTATCAGGCATGATAGGCTCTACCCATTAAGTTGTTTTTCTTTTACTTAAATGTTTTCATAAAAAAAACTCTACTCTTGGAAAAAATTGATTTTTTTGGATGATTGATCTCTAATCTTGGGGATAAATGGGTTTTTGCTAATGTTATGATCTTGCTTTCGATGCTTGTATTATTTACTGTATTTTACTATTCAAATTCACTATTTTTATGGATGATCTATTCGGGTTACAATTCCCTTGTTTGGAATAATGAGTTATGCTTAACTTCTTATTGGAGCCTGAGATGAGGTTGTAACTGTGGTACTTTTGTTGAGTTGTGTTAAACTTGTAACTCGACTCACTTGTTTGACCTTAAATGAATCTTCTTGGAAACAATATGGTTTAGCATGAATATCTTGTTTATCTCTACTTGTGTGATTTGTGGAATTGTTTATTGAATGTTGTTTCCAACTTCTATGACGTAAGAAAAGCGTGGTCTAGGTTTTGTTCCTCTTGATTCGACTAGCTAAGTATACCTTGCTCTTGTTACTTAAACCTGAGGTACAGTTGTTACTATATGATCTCTTGATAAACAGTGTTGAACTATGTAGAAGCTCGAATGCTTAATTTGAGGAACTTATTTAGAGAAATCTTGTGTCACTCAGTAATAATACTTTATAATATTAACAGTTGTTTTCTTTTCTATTGTTGAATCATGTTTGCATCTTTAAAGAGATTACAATTATATAACCCTAGCCTTAGCATATTTTTCTGGGTTATGGGGGAATGTTCAAAATGTGGAAAGCAATGTGAATTCTTATAACTCCTATGTTGTGATTTATTGTTTTAGCTTATGTATTTTCCATTGTAGTCCTTCGTCCCTACGATTTTGAGGAAAGTTAAATCATTTTGAACTTCTTTTACTTAGATTGGAAGTTTTCATCTATTTGGACTTCTTGAACTCAGTCGTTTTATTAAGGGTCTGGTTAATGAAATTGTGTTGATTTATTAAAGGGAATTCTTGCTTAAACATAAGTATACTTTGCTTGAAAGTTTGTAAGGGAAGTATTTTTCTGTTTTGTTCCTTTGTGTATTCGAATAACCTCTAAAATTTGGTCGATGTTGCTAGATAAAGGAAAAGGGCCTTTGGGTATTGGCGTACTATTTTTCTATTGTTGTTTTCAACTTTAATGTTCGACAACTCGATGGACTTTGTTGATGTGTTTGGTTACATGATTCGTTTCCTTAACCATCGAACTTGGTTCAGCTCACTTTGATTTTAGATAATTGTGTATCGATAAAAAAGAATCGATTACCCTGTTTGGATTTCACTAGGTTGATTAATTTCCTTATCTAATTTGGGTCTAAGTTGGAGGGTGGGTTCTGACTTGCTCTTATGAATCCTAATTTTGATCTCTGTTTTGGGATTTTAGTTTGGTACATTTTATGAATGACCATATTAATATATGTTGTTCATTCTTGATTCTCTTTTGATCATTCAAAGGTAAAATAGGAAAGTGGTCTCTCCTTCCAATTGTACTAGGACAGGTTAGCTGAAGCTAAGGTTGCATGGGAGAATTATTTTGTTTAAGTTGGAAATATTATGAGTAAGTCTTTTATTTGGTGAAAAATATTTGAATGGATGTAGGAGCTATAGATGATTGTTAATTCTCTCCATTCTTCTATTTTGATTTAAACCTTGGTAATGACATATCTAGTTTGGGAATGTGTTGTTGATTCCAACTGCATGACAAGTTGATCCCATCCTTTGTTAAAATTTATTAGTGTAGAACTTAACTTGGATTGGTTTCTAACTCTGGATTTGAATTTTAGGATTCTTTAATTAGAAACTCTTTCCTTAAATTGTTGTTGTTTCATCCTAAATTTATTCCTATGTTTGATTTGAACTTGGCATCTCTTATTCTAGGATGGAATTGGTTGAAATAATGCTTTGAGATGGAAATACTATTGTATTATTAAATGTTGATCTATTCCAAAGAGATAGTATGGATAGTTATATTCTCGTGATGAACAAGATTAATTGAGAAGTGAATTATGTAAAATGTCAATTGAAAGGAAAATTGTCATTTGATGAAATTAGTACTTATCTTGGATTAATGTTTTACTTCTTTTTATGCAAAACAATAGTTGAAAGTTGATGTTGATATATATCATGATCTAATTTTAATTATGATATAGTTAATCACCTTACCTCTCTCTCATTTGTGATTGGTATTTATTTTCGTATGTCTTTTTATAACGCTTAAACTATTTCATAAAAGTAGAGTTCTCTTTATGAAACAATTAGCTAAAAGCACATCGTTTTAATGCTTAGTGCTTATCATGCTCAGTTTAATGAACTGACCCGTGCTAGAAATTTTTATAGATGGACTTCGTAAGTGATGAAAGGAGAAAAGACCTTTAAGAACGTTAATTTTTTATCAAGAGGTTGGATATTTTATGATGAAATATGGATCATTATTAAAATGTATTTGTTGGAAATGGAAGTTGTCTTTGTAATTGATCTTGATATTGTTGTTTGACACTAGAAATGTCTGAATTGTGTGGACTTATAATGTATGAATCCCATTTTATGAATGAAAGAGTTGTGGGTTTGTTTGAACATAATGTGTAATCCTTGTGGGTATTCCGTGAATGGAAATGATAAGCTTATTTCTATTTCTTTTATATATATCTATAATATACCCTCTTGGGTTGGTTTTAAAATGAATTAGAGGTTAAGGGTACTAGATGTGCTACCCTCTTAATTAAATACAACTTATTAAAGTTGACATTAGTGATTGGACATCAACTGGGTCACTATGGCTTTACTAAAACAAATGTTTGTGGGTGTATGAAACCATGATGACAACTTGTAAAATACTATGGGGTTATAATTGAACCTAAATCCTTTATAAGAAAAAGGGAAGGTAACTTCCCTGCAATGATTAATAGATTGTTTTAAGACCTCTTGGAATCAAATCCGAATGTTATCTTTGGATAGAGGAAGATGTGATTCCTCTTGATTAATTTTGAAATCAAAATAGGAGCAATGAAAATAAAATATTAAGGATTAGACTTCATCCCAATGAAGTCTAATAAGGAAAGAATTGATTCTGAACTTAAACAAGCTAAGACTTGGATATGTAAGTTAAGTTAACATCATTGTTAAGTATGTTGAATCTGTTTGTGAAACATAAATTAGAATGTTAATGGATTAAAAATCAAAACTTATGAAATGGTTAGGGGAAGATGTATTTGCATACCAACTCTAATTGTAGATTTTACTTGAAACCCTAATGGTTAATGAACCTAGTGTTTAGTAGAGGCTCTTTACAATCAACCCTTTATAAGGAAAATTTGATAAGTCCTTAACTTCTTTCCATGGTATGTTCATCTAGATGAGGTGAAATCAGTCGGATGTTGGCACATGCCAACTGCAGTCATACCTTCATGAAGACTTGGGTCTTCATGAGGATACTATGTTGTAGTTGACATGTTGCAACACCCTTCAGAGTTTAGTCATCCAGATTTACATAAATATGACTTGGTCACAGTTCTGCCCCAGGTAGAGTTAGGGGTATGATCTAGTGCGGGGTCACTCACGATGACTTAGGGTAACTAGACACATGCAATTGAATTAGGTCAATTGGGTATGTCTATGTACCCTTAGTCACCGCGAGTAGTCCTCCACACTAGACTATGTTGCTAACCTTGGCTAGGGATAAACCTTGAACAAGTGGACTGACAGGAGTCAGTGAAGACCATTCTAGATAATAGATGAAGTGGGGTGAAGGACATATTCCATTTGACAAGTATGCCATCTAGGAATACATATATGAATAGTATATTTTTAAATCGTTGGCCAAAGTATCACAAGTTGTTGGTTGCATTGTCCTATATCACCTAGTTTAAGAAGTGGGATTTCAGATGAATATTGGTAATAGATATTCAGATAGGCCTCTTAAACAAAACACTTAATACCCAAAAAGGGTAAGGGAACCAAGTATACACAATATACAAATCAATAAGTTAACATGAGAGATCGGTATGATATTGAGTCATGGAATGAGAGATCGGTGTTTCACCGAGTCATTTTCAGTGCATATGGTTTTCTGTTATGAGATTGATTGGATTAGAATGTGTGTTCTAAATTATGATTATTTAGAACAGAGAACATTATTAAAAAAATCCCCTTGTTTCTAAAGTCTTAAAATGGGAATGTTACATATACCAATAATCGTCCGTGATCCAGTAATAATGAGCCTCGTTCAAGGCATCCCCGAACCTTTCCATTGGCATCGTCTCGAGATGGTGCCATAGATCTTAATAAAACCTCGTGAGCCATTTCTTGCTAATATTGGCCTCGGTCCCCGTATCTCGTGATCCATGTCTACCTCCCTATACCGTGGGACCCTATCCCACCATTACTTCCCGTAGTATGGTACCCTTTCCACTGGGCTCGAGAGGTACATGTACTACAAGTTGGGCTGTAAGGCCACAACCTATGCATGTACATTGGCCAGCCTAGCCCTACAAACTTGCTACCTATAACTATAAGGCGATACCTAAATTCCATCACCATCTCCACCCTATGCGAGTGCCTGTCCATGTGCCAACCGGGCTCAGAATCCGTCACTGATCTACATGGTGGCCACCTATGCATGAGCCCCTGTCAATTGACCTTGTAAACATGTGATCTACGTATGTAAGGTGGCCACCTACCCCTACAATGCATCCCTCTACACTATGACCGTGGTAAGATCTAGTTGCCTTGGCCTCAGTGGTGTCATATGTCATTGTGTTGCCCACCACTGCCTATATCCATCAGTGGCTCTTGTGTAATCAATCTACCTATCTACCGCCTTCTCTCCTCCTACCTTGTCGCAACACTCAGACACGGTGGAGACATGGTTCTCTCCACGTCATCATGACTGTACATTGGAAAAGGTGGGGATACATCCTGTGGTAGCCCAAACTATCATCTAACTCTGTCTACAAGTATCATCTCGTGCTCACCGACACGACACCCCTATATCCACCTCAATAGCTAGAGCTCCTCTAACTCCTCCACCATGCCTCTATAAGATGGAAAGTCAACATAAGGCCTCTAAACAATGTCAACTCCTAAAATCCCCTCTAGCAACCACCTATAGTATATAACATCATATGTGGCCCTAGCCACCCTCAACTGCCCACCATCTGGTACCCAGCGTCTGTATCCAACTTGGAGCAAGCCACCCCTGAACCAATCATGTCGGGGAAAACCAACTGGGCACACACATATGATATGCTCGTATGCCCAGTAGTGTAGTAAAAGGTACAACACATCCCAAACCTCCTCAATCTCCCATAGGCCCATAGCTCCCTATATAACTAAACTAGGAAAGTTGGTGCCCAAGCAAAGTAGATCCACTCCTCCATCATATCCTGGAGCACTCCCATCAGTGCTCGTGGGAATATCCCACCCTCAGAATCTGGTAGTGCAAAACAACCTACCACCTCCATCATTAGTGCAGAACATTTGTGTCTCCTGTGGGTAGGATGCATACATGTCCCCATATGTGAGACTCGCACTGTGATAATTCAATATTCCCATCGCCTCCCGAAAACACCCACTATCGGCTCCACCGATGCCTCGGAAGAAATTAAATATATCGGTTCCCAACAATAGGAAGGCCGTAGGATCCTCGTAAATGTCCTCCAGGTGTGACGGTCATCTTGCTCGTCGATGGTGGAAGGTATTGGTCATTAAATCCCATCTGCCGATGAGGGTGACCATCATCTTGTGATCATGAACTATCCACCTATAGCGTTAGACCCTAATGATTCTAACCTTAGTCATATGCTCCCACTCCTCTATGGTCACATTGGGTCGCATCCGTACTGATAGGGGTGGTACTCTGTCATGCATCCAGAGCTGGTCTCTTGCCTACATCATCCAAACAAGACATTGTCAAGACTTGCCCATATCAAAACACCCATTACTCGACTTACCTATTATACACCATACCTATTACCCAACACACCTATTACCTATTACACCATACCCACACAACAACCCTACCGACTACCCCTTTTACCCAACCAAATTTTACACCCATTACTCCTTACCATCCTCACCTATTCTAGTTCAATTCACCTACTTCCCCACCCCACATTTCGACATAACATGTTACCCTACTTCCTCTACTTCAACCTTTTTTAACTCCTTCATGCTTATTTTCCCCCTACATACTCCCTTTTTATTATTATTACCTATCTTCTCCTCAAGCTGACCGACGTCGGTCTACTTGAACGTCATTAGTCCTTATTTACCGATTCACGGTCACCTAAGCCTTGACCAATGCCGGAAAGTGCCAACCGACATCGAGAAAACATTGACCAACATTGGTCTCTATCGCGACGTCAAAAACTAAAAACCTATCCCCCATTTTCAAAAATTGACAAAACTTACCTAAAACCCTAATCTACCCATCCCACCCTATCCTAACTTAATTCCCAAACCTATTTAACCTATGTGTGACCTTCCCACTCCTCATTCCCTTCATTTTTACCCACAAATTCAAAATTAAACAACCACCCAAATTTTTAACCGAAATAATTTCAATGATACCATTTTCAATCAAATAACGGGTTCGAGATGCCTCCTACCTCATCTCAATGACGTCTACATGGTGGCACCTTTGGTCTCTATGTTTGGTGGACCTCCTACACCTTCTCCCACCTCTTCCATGACCAAATCAATGACTCACCTCCAAATGAATCAAAACAATCGAATCAATCTCGTGGACCCGCCAATCAAACACCAATCACCCACTACGTGGCTCGCCAACTCAGCTCAATGCCTCGTATTAACTCTTTTTCACTCCTCACTTTCTCCTCTATCATTTTCTATAAATGGTAAAGTCAAAATGAATCCATAAAACTCATATTTTTATTTTTAGACCCTATATCGACCGACCAACGTTGGTCATGTCGTGCCCTAGTCAACCGACGTCGGTTATACCCTAACCGGCATCAATCACCTCCCCTTACCTTTTGACCCACCTAATACCCATTTTTCCTAAAAACATTACTGACCCAATACCTTTTGACCTTACCAACACCTATTACACCCTACCCACAAGCCTTGATTACCTATACATTTCCTTAATTGTGTTTAGGGACATGTTATTTACCTATACCTCGGCCTTACCCGTGCCATGACCTATATACCCTAACTTGAACCACCTTTTGTGACATCAAAATTTTTGTACTCGTTATACCTTGTAATGTTGTTACCCGTATTGTTTAGCCTAATGACCTTACCTTTCCTATTGTCATGTTGTTTATCCCAACCAAAGCTTTGGCGTACCGGATCATACCTAAATGTTCATCCACCTAACCTATGTTTTGTTTTCATACCATATCTTGTACCCTAGATACCTGAATCACCTCAACCTTGTTTGGATAAACCTATCGACCTTGACAATGTAGATTTTGTAAGTTGTTCCAATTGGTACCGTGTCACAATCTATACATGTGCATGCATTCAATTGCCATTACCCATTACCCGATATGACTCTTACCTGTCACCCAATATGACCCTTACCTATTACCTAATATAACCCTTACCCATTACCCAAAGTGACCATACCTTTACCTACAACCCACCTACCCTCACTTTCATCACTTACCCATTTATCAAACCACTCACTGACTCCATCTAACACCTCCTCGGCTCCCCGGTTTGAGGGGATCACCTCCACCCATACTTGGGGCCACTTCACCTCCACCCATACTTGAGGTAACCCCACTCTCATATATACTTGGGGCAACCACATCCTATTTTTGTCAGCGTCGCTTACCAATACAAGCTACGCGAAAAAAAGGGGCAAATGTAGACACCAAATTTGGGTCACACTCCCCTTAGTCCCCTTTTAATCAGTTAACATAACGTCTTCACCTAACCACACCCCCTTTACCCCACATTCATATTAATTTAATTACTTACAATTGAATTAATGCCCATCCTCATATTATTTATTTATTTAATTACTTTGATTTAATTAAATTACACTTCACCTAGCCACATCACCTAGACACCTCACCATAGACTTATTCTTAGCCTATTAATTAACTAAGACTCAATCTCTACTTATCTTAACCAATTGGGACTTAGTCTAACCCCAATATTAAATTCATATTCCTTCTCCAACAACACCCCGCTTATCTAAGCACTAACCATCACTTGAGACCCGGACTGACAAGCAGAGCACGCCAAAAATAGCCAAGATCTACTATTTTTGGTAAACCTAGGATTTCCCACCCTAACCGACGATGATTAACTCCGTGATCGATGCAGTCACCTTGACCGTCATCGGTTACCATATATATAGTTTTGTAACCTTTTTCCTAGGTTGGTCACTTCAAGTTTTGGAGAGAGTTATCTGCATTCAAGCACGAACCAGAGTTTTCTCAACATCAAGATGACATAATACATTCAGCTAGAGGCCCAAGCAAGTACCTGAGACTGATCCAAAGGCATTGGCATTCATGGGAGCACTCGGGAAGTACTACCATGACACTAACCACCAAGTTCTTCACGGATCAACCATCACCTTCCTTCACTAACCAGGCTTACAAATATAAGTAAGTGCATTTGATTTTGCATCATTTTTGTACTTACTTAATAGGTTCTTTATCTTTTTGTTATTAGATCTTGTTCTTCCCTGCATTCCTCCATCCCCTTCCTACCCATCTACCTATCCAACCACCCACAACCTTCTAGCTCTCCATACCTAACCTTTATACCTTCCTGAGTTTTCCTTACCTTATTACGAACCCAACCAGTCCCCCTTCACTCTCTGTGCAATCACAGAGAAGCCCAAAATCACCTTTTATCAAATTTCACCAAATTTCCCCTACCAACGCCGGTTATCTTAACCGTCATCGTTTCCTCTTCACCGACATCGGTCACCAAACCGACATCGGTTATTGTGCCTCATGTCATACTTTCACTAAATTTACCTTAACACCCCAAAAGCCTCACAAAAACCTCACCCAAGCATGATACCCTACCTACAACCTCACCGCAGTCCTTCCTAACTCTCTATGTAGACACAGAGAGAGCTTGGATACCTATTTCTAACATTCGACCACTCCCATAGGAATCGATATCGGTCATACCTAAAGCGTCATCGATCACACACTGACCGCCTTGGTCTTTGTGTCTAGTTAACTACCTTAGACCAACAAGCCTCGTAATTTCCCAAATCAATCCAAATTGCACCAGATATTACCCTGACCCTGCATATGACCCTCAGACCACCTTCCCAGCCTATAACCTGACATGGTACCTTCATTAGTTTAATAATTAAATAATCTAATTGGATTAACATTGATAGTAATCTGAGATACCTAAATCAGAACACTAGTGTTATAATCTTTTATTTGCATGTTCATTTATTTTATATTGTATTTTATATATATCAGTGGATTGACAACCGTCAAGGAAGTATCACACTTCTGGATCTAGCTCACACTAGGCAATCCAAGTAACCTTTTGCTTTTAACTATGTTTTGTGGTCTTACTTTGCATTTCAAGTAGTTCCTCTTAGACAAAAGGAATCTCACACAATCAACTTGGATCAGGAAATTAGATTCACGTACACAACCTTTAACCAACATTACAATAGGTATTCCTCCTTGGCCTATTTACCCTTATCTATTTCATTAATCTACTAAGAATTTGGTGAAACACATGGAGCCATCTGTAACTTTTTGCACCTAAAATAGAGACTTTATACTTTTAGCAGTGTACGACCAGGGACTCCTATTTTGAGACATATCACCTGTCTTGCTCAAATATGGCCTCATGATCTTTATGACACATTCTAATTTCCCTCTGTTGATGATGCATTGTTATTTTAGCCACTTTTTATTTTTAGCGGGTGCTTTTTCTAGAATTGTTATTTTTGGAAAATTGGTAATTTTACCCTTGTTTCCATTCAACATTGTTTTTTAGTGTTCTATGTGACCAAATCTTGAAAATTGAGGGAATTAAAAATTTTATCATGTGAAAGGAGATGGAATTTTCTTTTTTAGTAAGTGCACTATCGGTTTGATTCCCACAAAAAGGTTTTAAAATTTTGGATTTTATTCCAGGATTCTCCACTCCAAATCTTGGGTGATTTTTCATTCTATATCTTTAATAAATTGAGATTTTCTTCGGAGAGGGAAGAATGTTGATGAAAAACACATCCCTCCATATCCCTAAAAAATTATCAAAGAGAACACCTCGCTTTCATCAAGACATCCATCAATCATTTTCTCGGAGGGACATCATATTTTTACCCCATTTTATTTCATCATTACCAATTTTCAAATCGGTTAAGAATTCAAATTAGGGTTATGCATGTTTTGCAAGTCCATGGCTTGCATCAACAGTTCAAGAATAAGGTGAAGGTCTTTTGTTTCTTCTGTAATTCTTAGTATTTCTTGCACAGAGTCTTCTTTCTTCCAAAGGCTCATTACAAGTTGGATTTTCTTCTTCACAAATGACATGATCAAGGGAAAATTCACCTTCAAATGGGAATGAAAACACCTCCTCATCACGGGTACACCCATTATCTGATTTCTCATTTTGGAATTCATCAAGAACCATTCCATTTTCATCATGGCTTGCATCATTCGGAAACTTGGGACTACCCTCTTGCAACTCAAAATTTCTCCACACTTCTTCAAGATCAATACCCCCTCGAAAGGGATGTTTTGTCCTATCAAGGTAGGAATCTCATCCTCATATTCATTGTTATGAAATGATTCATCTTCCTGCTATCTTGGTACAAGATGTTAGCTCTTGATTTCCTAACTTTTGCACCGTATATCTCATCTTTTTGCAGGAAGAAAATTTTCCATATATCCCTTAACTAGAATGGTTGTGGAAGACCAATTCATCTATATTTTTCCTCCCAAATTTCGGAAGAACCTTATACTCAAAACTTTCCAAATGAAGTCGAATTCCCTGCTACTCTGAGATAGTCATTAACACCTTCTTATCTGGAAATTCGGCAAAGGGCCACTGTACATATTTGACCTTTCCTACAAGTGGGACTTCCTTTGACTTCATGGAGTAACAAGAGCCACTGACTTGATTCAAGGTGATTTTGAGGGAATTAGAAACCTTTATAGGCATTACATTGTTATAGACACCTAAATCTATAATGCAATTATTCGATGTGTATCCTTCGAGGAGAAGGGAGACATATAAAGGATCAATCTTATCATTATTTGATGCACTCATGAAAAATATGTTTTGTGACGGAGATGTAGGTGGGGTTAGTAATACTCATTTATAACTAGGATTCATTGTATTGGGCTTAGAACTACTAGCTTTGGACATGACAGACATGCTTCTCAATTTTTTTAGAAGAGTCCGCAAATAATCATATCCGAAATGTATACTTTAGATTTTTTCACATGTTTTATGATATCAAAAGGGGCATATGAAAATAGGGAGGATGGAGATACTTATTTTTAAATTAGAATAGGTTTGGTAGCGAGAGTAGGGGTTTGGGAAAAAGAGGTTGATTTTGAAGGTACATTAGAGACTCTTGAAGGAATAGTTTTATTAGAGGTAGACTTAGAATTTAAAGTGGCATTGGAGGAATTACTTTAAATAATAGGTGACCTCTTACTTGCCACAATATTTGGTTTCTCTAATGCATACTCCATGGAGGGTGGAAGAGGAGATCCTCAACTGATTATTTTGTTGTGTAGATTCACCACATGATGATTTTTAACCTTCTTCTTCTTTGCAGTAGTGGAGGAAGAATATCCCTTTTGAGACTGAGAATGGGTGAATACCACACATGAGAAAATGGGTGCATATTCATCATCATCTTCATCACCTCTAGAATACTCACATAATCTAATTTGTGCATCATTCTCTACTTCTTCGATCTCTAGGAAATCACCACCTTCACTTTCTTGTTCAAGTCCTTCTT
Source organism: Taxus wallichiana var. yunnanensis (assembly GCA_018340775.1). Classification (NCBI taxonomy): domain Eukaryota; kingdom Viridiplantae; phylum Streptophyta; class Pinopsida; order Cupressales; family Taxaceae; genus Taxus; species Taxus wallichiana. The sequence continues at coordinate 736,117,666 of CM031242.1, forward strand.
CATCTTATCAAGTTACAAAAATTGCATTCATAGGTGGAGCCTCTAAGGAACACCTTCTAGGTGCTCCTAAAATCTTATCCCTACTCTAATTTTGAAGGAATGCTTATTGAGAAACTTCCCTCTTCAATATTATCAATTCATTTTCCAATTTCTGCAACAATGGATCCGTTTTTTCATCTTTGGGATGTTGGGCCTTATCCTTCCTTGAAGGATTCTTGATCTTTCCTGATAGGATGAGGTCATCTTCTATTTCAATTGCATCCTCTTGGGAAATCTCAAGAGTACGGGGTTGAAATCTTCATAAGATGAATCCAATTTCAGGAGGTTGCACATTGATGAAGAATCTCTTGACATTATCTTTAGATGGTGAAGCATCTTCTGGTATTTTGTGGAGTAACCAAAGCAAACGGGCCAAAAATTCTCTCATAGTATCATTTGATTATTTCTTCATTTTTACCAATTGAATGAAGAGATCTTGGAAATCTTCGGCTGATTTGAATCTTGCTATGAACTTTGATTGAATGTATTCCCAACATGCTATGGTGTGGGAGGAAAGAGATAATACCACTTGAATTCCTTTTCTTAAAGTGATTCCACGAACAATCTTACCACAACATCCTCATGTTCGATTCCAAGAATTTTGCATGATGTGATGAAGGTGGAGATATGTTCTTTAGGAAGTTGTGTGTTGTCACCTTTGAACTTCGGAAATTTCTTGCGGGAACTTGTCGATAGATCATGAAGAGGAGGTGTAAGAGCAAGTGGACTTGTATTCCTTCCCCATGGAACAATTCACGAGGTATCTCTACTTCCTCAATCATTATTGCTTATGCTTCTACTTCCGCTTATATAAATTATTATCCCAATTATTCTTCTAGTTCTTTTTCTTCACTAGGGAATTCAATGTTCAATGGTGGTTGAAAGATGGGGGAATCAAGGGGATTTACAGGAGGAGTATTAATAGGGGTTTGAATAGGATTTCTATGGGTACCAATTGAAGACTCAGATGGAGATGAGGCTTGAGAGAAGAAATATGGATTATCTCTAATTTTCTCTTGCAAATTTTGTAAAGCCTCAAAAACAGGATCAATGATTCCTCTCAACCTATTCATCTGTATATCTTTTTCAGCCATATTTTGAAATATTTTGTAATGGGAATATGAAGGGTCACTCACAGGAATCAACATTGGGTTTTTTGCAATGGACTTCCTTTTTTATTTAAATTTTAGTTTCTTGAATATATACATTTTTTGGATTTTTTGATTTATATGTTGGGTGCAGAATATGCCAAGTCTGCCCCATGGTGGATGTCAAAACCTATTGGCGAGAAGTTTTGTCAATGGGATAAATTGGTGGGTTTCCATCGACACTCTGGACTAGGCCCCTTTTCTTGAATGGGGTAGCTCCATTATTGTGTTTGAACTAAAATGTAAATATGTTGTTGTCGTTGGGGTCTAGGGATCCAACAAGCACACTCCACTGCACTTGTGACAAATGCTTGCAATTACTTACAAGGAGGAATTTGCAAGGTAGGTTGGGAAACGGGAGTGAGAAATTAGGAGAGGGATTAATATTGCAAGTAGGAAAACTCATATTTTTCAAATATTAATCAGCAATATCACATACACACTTTGATAAGAATAAAAACTTTACTAGCAATATCAAGACAAGATAAAACCATGAACACAAAATATCATTTATTCACTCACCCAAAAAGCTAGAAACTCCTTTCTTTATTGACATTCTCACAAATTTTTACAATGTAAGGGAAAGAGGAAAACATAGAGAGAAATATAATAATTGTCTATCTCTTTATTTATTCTTGGTAGTTATCTACTTAGAACTTAAAAAATTGACAACCCTTTGGAATGGGGAATTCATTACAATATATAACTTTCAAAAAGAATCTTCACCTACCCCCACATGACCTTTCATTTGTATTTTACAACAAATGACCCTTTGTATTCCTAGGAATAAAATTAACTACCCTTTTTATTAATAGAGGATCACTTATTACAATGCCAACTATAGTCACATAAAGTAAAAGAGAATAAGAAAAAATGAAAAGTGTAATCCCCCTAATGAAGAAATGGAACATGAAGGAAGAGAGGGATGGGGAGGTAAGAGAGAGAGAAAAGAAGAGAGATAACTACTCAAATGGATACAATGCCCTTCTTTGATTCTTCTTTGATCCGTTGATGAAGATTGCTCCCTCTAATGAAGATTGCTCCGTATGATGTAGTATCCTCCTTTGGCATGATGCATAGAAACCTTGGACATATGAATGAGTGTTTAGAAACACTATTTTAGGACCTCCCAAAGTGATATTGAGATGAACACAAACCTCACCCATGATGATGCATCCCTGATCTCACAATGTGAGTGAGGATGATTCTCTTATTCCTTAGACTTTCACAACTTTCATTCATGATGTTAAAACCTCTTGATAATTGCATCCTTGTTCTACACAATGTGTTGCAAGATTTCAAACATTTCCTTTACTGCTCTTATATATGTGAGCTCTTTCCTATCTCATTTGGATTTCCTCCACCGTGTCACTTAAACCACCCACTCATTGAGATTAACTCAACTCACTCACCGAGTTCTATTCTACCAACTCACTGAGAGATGATGATGGATCCAACTTGACCAATAAGCTATGATGACCTCTTACCTAATGAATCAATTGAGATCTTAACATCTTTCAAATCTCTTTTATCCGCACAATGTCCTGGATTTTACATGTTACGCTTCGCGCGTTTTATCTTGCTTCGGACATGATTGAGTTTAAGATGATGTTTCCAAGACCCATTTGTAAGTTTCATCACTCTAGTTGAGATATCAAATCATCCCATAACCTTGTGAAGAGTTCAAAAATTGGAAAGATGAGTGAAAATGGAGTCATTTGTAACTTTTTGCACCCAAAATGGAGACTTTCTATTTTTAACATGTACGACCATGACCTGCTATTTTGGGACATATCACATGTCTTGCTCAAATCTGACCTCATGATCCTTCTGGCACATTCCAATTTCCCTATATTGATGATGCATTACTATTTTTAGCCACTTTCTATTTTTAGCAGGTGTTTTTTCCAAAAATGTTATTTTGGGAAAATTGGCAATTTTACCCTGCTTACCATTTTGCATTGTTTTTGAGTGTTTTGGATGACCAAAGCTTGAAAACATATGGAATTACAATTTTTATCATGTGAAAGGACATGGAATTTTATTTTTAGTAAGTGCATTGTGGGTGTCAGACTGCAACAAAAAAGGTTTTAAATTTTTGATTTTATTCCAAGATTCTCCGCTCCAAAGCTTGGGTGATTTCTCCTTCGTATCTTCAAGAAATTGATATTTTCTTTAGATAGGGAAGAATGTTGATGAAAAACACATCCCTCCATATCCCTAAAAAATAATTTCTTCATGGCTCAAAAAATAGTTCTCCTGAAACTAGATTTTTTTATGATCGTTTCCTCCAAATTTCGCATGATGTCCGCCACTAGAACCTCAAGAAGCGAAGATGATTCTCACCACCATTTTTTTCTGGATCATGGAATCCATTAATGGAGTCATGAAGCTTTGACAATGAGAAAAATAAAGAAATTCTCCAGAGAAGAGAACTTAGCTATAACCCTTGGCACGATTGTTTTATTTATTCCCAGACGATTACCAAAAATCATCATTCTCACAACCACAAATACTCGAGGGAAACTTGAAGGAGTATTTGATGGATTTTCAAGTTTAATGGAGGATTAGCATTAGGATTCATGGATCCATGGAGAAAATATGAAGTGGAAACACGCTCTACAACTTCCCCGTAACATTTTTCATTCACGGGGAGAGAGAAGAGAGTAGTACAAGGTAAAATAGTTATCCAATTTTTAATTTTGTAATATAAAAGGCATGGGGTGCATTTTTTGGGTCATAATTGTCCTCACTATCCTAGGGACAGTTGGGATAGTAAAATGCACCCCCTTTCCGAGCTCCTGACAAGTGGTAGGAAATGAGTGGGGAGGATGGAGGATGAGAGAGAAAAGGCTTCAATACTTGATGATCAATCTTGTAGGTCACATGTAAAACTAGAGAGGGGATCGGGTCGAATTGGGGCACATTTTATTGTCCCGATTATCCCAAATAGTTGGGAAAGTAGGGGCAGAAAAATGTGCCCAAGTCTTAGGAGGTCAAAAACTTAGCCAAATTTGCATGTTTGATCATTTAGCACCTGTCGGGAAGGTTCAAGGTCACATGGGGGTCCAAGGGCTTCAAAAAGGGGGTAGGGAACATTTTTTTGTCCCTATTTTCCCTAGTGTCCCAACTACAAATTTGACTAACTCCTATAATCTTGAAACAAACTTTCCCAGAGTTGTAGGAGGTATTTTTAGGTGAAATTTTATATAAATTTGAATCCCAAGACCATTTTGAGATCAATGGGATGGTTTTCAATACTTTATTTTTCCTCCTCCGAAAATCATATTTTTCATTTGAGACCGCACGATGAGTCTACACAAATTGCTCTACCCTGAGAAGCGCCTATGCCTTGAGAAGAATATGAATTTTCCATCATATAGGAAATTTAAATATATTTACAATGGTATATTTTTGCCTCTTGACTCATCCCGTAGCTCCCGAATATTTTGTTGAAGGTCGGGTGTTTTTACACGGCAAGCTCCTCACACCTCCAAAACCAACTTTCACTGTTTTGATCCCAAAACCTCTGAAAATTTCCAAAACTTCCGTAAACTTGTTCCAATGCACTTAAAATTCTTCCATAACATCCTTAGATGACTTTGGGCCTCTTTACCAGCTCCGTAAGATGCATACCTGGTTCAAGAAGGCTAGGGGATAGCCTTTCTAAGCCTAGTGCAAATTTCCATTCTTGACAACATTTCACTGAATGGGCCAGTGACCTTATGAACAAATTATAGAAACTTGGGTAGGATTAATATCACATTATTAGTATCCTCGAGGGCTGAGGGTTCCTAACACGAGAAGATGGGATGATTCGAATGGTGACTCGGGAGGGGTTTTGGAAAAAACTTTGACACTAGGGTATAGTTATCATGCTTTTATCTTGAATTTTGACATTGAAAAAATGCATGAAAACATATTTACTCAAGAATGGGTAAATATTATTCTCACTTGAAACTCATAAAATAATTCCCCTTGCCTCTATCTTCAAAAGGAACCTTTCCACTTTCCCTACTTTTGAATAGGATTTGTGCTCTGAGATCATCAAATTTCTGAACTATATATTTCATTTTTGGTTGGGGATAAAATTCTTCATTTCATTCTTGACTGGTATTGAAGCAAAAGACCAGTCCATTTGTATTTCTCCTCGAACATCGTGACAAAAACTTGTACTAAGAACCATACCATATGTAGCCGACATGTTTGCCATGAAAAATTGTCACCTTTACTTGCTTTTTGGGAAATACTACGATAGAAAATTATGTATCTTTAATCATACCAAAAAGAGGGACTTACTTTTATTCTCTTGAGTATAAATTATTGAATTCTCGGGAAATACCCAAGCTAAGATCTTGGGAAAATTTAGTGGTCATGACATTTTTAGATGCACCAGTCAATAATGTAATTATCTAATTGGTATCCATTGATAAATAAGGAAATATTAAAAGTCTCAATATTTCTTGTGTATGAAGGGGAAAAAGCTAAGAGATTATTGCTTTTTTCTTTACAAAGGAGTGAGGAGTAAACATTTAAAATTGGGTGACACATTTGATAAATTTGACCAATCTATCAAATTTTTTAGGATGAGTTTGTAGATATTCCGACTCAGAAATTTGAACCTTAGATTTATTTACATGGTCAATGATATCAAAGGTAGAAGAAGCACTTTCAGGAACATTGGAAACACTAGGAGTAGGTTGACTTACTTTAGGGGCAGTAGAGGCATATTTTTCATTACTCTTTTGAGATATGGGAGTAGAAGCACTATTTTTAGAATGAGTGGAAGTACTTGACTTACCTAGAGTAGAAGATGTCTTGAGAGAGGATGCAGATTTGGGATTCTTCTTAGCTAACTCTAAGGATGTTGGGAGTGGAGAACCTCACTTAGTTATTGTAGAGTTGTATTTTATAGGTCCTCTTTCTCCTTCTTTGCATTCCTAGATAATTTGTCTTTTCAATAGTTTTGGAATGTGTGGAAACAACACAAGAATGGATGTTCATGTCAGCTACGATATCTTCATATTCATCCTCAAAAGAAGATGCATATTCAAAGAAGACAAATTTTACAGATCATATCTCTTCAACAAGAATTTTACCTTCTTCCTCTTCTTCTTCAAAATCACCCTCTTTCTCATTTTCCTCATTTGAACATGTCCCATAAGTGACATTCATGGGTGGGGCCTCAAGTGCAATCATTTGAGGTGCATCAAAATTCTTTTCTTATTCTAAAAGTTATTCCTCGAAATATCCATGTATGGGGTATTATGAGAAAGTTGTTTTTTGAGATAAAGTAAGTCATTGGAAAGTATTTGCACTAGAGGATGTTTAGCTCTAGAAATTTTCTTCACTAGAGGATTTTTCATGTGTCATAGTGGGAAAACATGTGAGGAAGATAAAGGGGCTGAAAATGGGTCTCTAGGGGCTGACAAGAGGTTTTGCATGTGACCAGAGCTTAGTAGGAGAGGTGGGGTGAATTTTGTGTCCATGTTTTCCCTTATATGTTGGTATATTGGGACAAAGGAAAGAAATCATTGAAAAGTGTGACATGGGTCTTCTTGTCATGAGGAGGGGACCAGGTGAGTTAAAACACACATTACAAGACTCTTAAGAACCAAGTTAAGTTGTCTTAAATGACAAAACTCAATCCACTTCAAGGGGGTGGAATTTTTGTCCTCACTAATCCCTTTTCATACTACCTTGCACTAAGGGATAAGGGACAAGGTATAACAAGAGTGAAAAAGTGCACCAAGGGGTAAAGGGGTCATGTTTTTGAGTTGTGAAACAAGCCTAGGAGCCAAGTTGCAATGTTTTAAGTGACGTAAACTAGATCATCAATAGGGGCACATGTTTGTGTCCCTAATTTTCCTTGCACCAAATGACAAGAAAACAAGGAATACGATGTGAAAATTTTTGCTCAAGCTTAGAAAACATGTTGATGTCACCCAGCCAATGCGAGAATAGAACACATGAGTTACTTTTGGGAGAAAATATTGGAGTTTAGAGCCCAAACCTTATATGATTTTGACTTCAAAACACCTAGTAAGCACATTACAACAATTTTAAAGAGTTGATTCTTCTTTCAATTTTATTTTCAGGCCTAGTCACTCTTTTAGCACAAATGGCCATCCACAAAGACCCAAACTATCATGGAAAATTATGGGGCCAAGGATAAAAATGATATATCCACCATGTATTGGACTCCAAGATATTTCCATTGAATATTTTTATCTTTCAACTCCTCTTAGAACTCCCAAAATATTTAGGACAAGGTCACTTTCTCCATTGAAGCTTGCATTCCCCATACCCAAAATGATCCAGTTTTGTTTGGATGGCTTCTAACACCACTTGCCTCCACATTATTCCTTGGAACTACAATGGATATCTTCATTTCTCTTATGAAAAACCTCCATATGGGTTGAGCCCTTGCAATTATCTTCCTCAAGGTATTTATTTGTACAAAATGGCTAAAAATAACCCTTTTAATGCCTCCGGGGAACATTGTTCCACCTTAGAACTTAGTATCATAGTTAATTCATTTAGATATACTTGCTTGAATATGAAACTAACTTGAAAAACATGTTATCATATTCCTTGAAAATATAATGAGGATTAAATAGTTGATATGCTAGCTAGAATAAGGGCTCATAATGATCGAGATAGGAGGTTTCAAGTGGGGGTTTGGTTATCATGGCCAAAATTTTAAAATTTTCATGCTAGACATTTATCATGACAAAAAGGATCTACTTATCATTATGTCATTAATTTTATATTTCATGATATGTTGTATGATATAGTAAAATATTACATGGATGATATCCTCAACAACTCCAAAACAAGAGAAAAACACCTAGAAATCCTTCATCATATTTTTGAGCGGCTTCGAGAATATAAAGTCGCTCAATCCAAATAAATGAGTGTTTGGTGTCATATCTAGAAAATTATTGGGTTTCATAATTTCCATAAGATGAATTAAAGTAGACTTGAAAATTTTTACAGCTATTACTTGAAATGCCTCAATAAAGAAGGAGATGATACTCAATTTTTCAAGCATGGGGTTGGAATCAATAAGGAGATGATACTCATTTTTTCAAGCATGATGGATAGAAAATATTCCCATTCAAGTCACATAATTTCCTCAAGAAATGCATACCTAGATCCAAATCACACCATCCAAGGAGGATCCTCTGCAAAAAATGGTGAATCTTCTAGCCAGTGGCATACCATTATTCTGAAAGTGGAAGTGTGTAAATTAAATGATAATTGTATAATCACCTGGATTAACCAAATGGAGATTTGTTTTGAGTTGCATCAAGTCTCGAGTGGACATAAGGTTGTAATGGCATTTTTTTTATCTAGATCTAAAACAAATGATTTGGTATAGGTGGACGTGTGTGAAAAATTAAAAAAGAAGGGTCTCTCTCATTACATGGTATATATTCACTAATGAGCTTCAAAAACACTATAGTAATAGTTTGCAAATAACTATTTTAGCTTGAGATAACCAAGCTATGTCGACAAGTTTAATAAATAACTATATCCAAGTAGTTCCAAAATCTATCCTTACAATTGAATTACATCTCATGGGATCACTTGGATGGTCTCTTCTTGGATGGAGTCAAAGATAACATCCAACTTGATGTTCACCTTGTCAATCCGGTTTGATATCAAAATCCATGATCATTTCTCATCGTGTAGAGGAAAGAGATATGGAAAAATGAAGGGTTCTTACTAATCAAAAGGAACACATGAATATAACACCATCATTTCCCTAAGCGATATGATTAAATCTTCAACAAATCGAAGAGAAACAAGAAAAATGCCTATGTTAAAATTGTAATAATAAGTGGAGAAAAGGAAATAAATGTCCCAAGAAGAAACTATTCTACATTGAGGGTCCTAATGAGGAAGAAGCTGATGAGGTAGTAGTTGATGCATAGGAATAGGTTCCTAAGATCAAGGTTAAATAATATCATCCAAATATCTCTTGTCATGCCATTTCAGGAATCAACACCCCATAAACACTCAAGGTTGTTGGGTTCATGAAGAAATAAAGGGTGATAATATTAATTGACTCAAGAACTACTCAAAAATTCATCAATCATAAGCTAGACATATGTTTTAATTACTTCATTTATCTAGCCCTAGAGTTTCAAGTCATGGTTACAGATAGAGGTAAAATTAGTTGTTTAGGAAAATTCCATAAGATTAAGTTATCTATGGGAGAGGGCCCCACATATGTCATTTTAATGGAAGGATAAGACATTGTGTTAGGGGTCCAATGGCTTACTAATTTGGGAAATGTTGAGATGAACTTCCAATATTTTTTCATGTGCTTCCATTCTAAAGGAAGGACTTTTGAGCTACATGGGATGAAGGTAAAAGTTCCATAGTTGGTAAGTTCTCATCAAATGCGAAAATGCTTAGGAAGGGTGCAGATGGGTTTATGGCACAATTATTCTCAATGGAATCTCAACCATCAAAAGGCCCTATACCATTATATCTACATGACATTATTAATGATCATGCAGTTGTGTTTGGGGATACACTAAAAAGGTCACCACCTAAAATATATCATGATCATGTTATTTAGCTAGTACCAGGAAGCTAACCACCCAACATTTGACCTTATAGGTACCCTTATCTCTAAAAGAGTGAGATTGAGAAGATGGTACAAGAGATGTTGGAAGTAAGTATTATTCGCCATAGTCGAGTGCTTACTCTTCTCTAGTGGTGATGGTCAAAAATAAGGATGAAGGTTGGTGCATGTGTCCAGACTACAAGGAGCTCAACAAATACATAATGAAAGATAAGTATCATATTCTTGTCATTGAAGATTTGTTAGATGAATTACATGGTATTGTTTATTTTACAAAATTAGATCTTTGATTAGGATACCATCAAATAAGAATTTTCAATGAATATATTCATAAAACAAAATTTAGGACACATGAGGGCCACTATGAATTTCTAGTAATTCCATTTTGCCTTACAAATGCACCATCTACTTTCTAGAGTTTGATGAATTCAATCTTTCAGCCATTTTTGTGGAAGTTTGTCTTGGTATTCTTTAATGATATATTAATCTACAACAAGACTTGGGAGGAACATTTACAACATGTCAATAAAGTATTGGACACTCTTGAACAACAACACCTTTATGTCAAGCCCTCTAAGTGTTCTTTTGGGGTAAGAGAGGTAGAATACTTGGGTCTTATTTTATCTCATGAAAGTGCAAAATTTGATACTCATTAGATCCAAGCCATAGTGGATTGTTCAGTTCCTAAATCCCTCAAAAACATCAATGGACTCTTAGGGCTTACGAGTTGTTATCGCATGTCTGTGAAGAATTATGGTAGAATTGTAGCACTAATCACATCATTATTTAAGAAAGACTATTTTCATTAGAATGAGGTAGTAACCCATGCATTTGAATCAATGAAGAAGGCCATGTGTACCACTCCAGTTTTGGCTACCCCATATTTCTCCAAAACCTTCATTATTGAATGTGATGTTTTAGGGTGTGGCATAGGCATAGTACTTATGTAAGAGGTTTACCCCATTGCATTTGAGATTTTTCACCTCAACGGTAAGGACCTATTAAAACATACTTGTGAGAAGGAAATGTTGGCAATTATTCATGTAGTCAAACAATGGATACCGTATCTCATGGGTCATCAATTTAAGGTAAAGAAAGATTATGATATCTTGAAATAATTCTTAGAGAAAATAATCTCGTTTGAAGAACAACAAAAATGGCTCACTAAGATTTTGGGATATGAATTTTAGATCAATTACAAAAAAAAGGAAAATAAAATGTGGTATTCGATGCACTATCTAGGAGAGATGAGTCCACAGAGGCATTGTTAAATGTTGTGTCCATACTATAGGTATATTGGGTAGATCAAGAAAGATCTGAATGGAAGAATGACATAGAGACCCACACTCTCATTCGTAATCTCGGCGAGTTTCAAGCACTTCATAAAATTTGGTATGGAAGGAGGATGCATTGTGGTCTAAGAACCGGTTGTACTTATGCAAAAACTCTATCCTTAAAATTCAGGTTCTCTTAGCTCCATGTTTCTCTAGTGGGTGGCCATTCTAGATTCTTGAAAACTTATCGCATAGTTAAGAAATATTTCTTCTGGGAAGGGTTTAAAGAAGAAGTCCAGAAATTTGTGGCAAAATGCTTGGCATGTCATTATAAAAAGCGTGAAACTATTAATTCTTTAGGAATTTTGTAGCCTCTTTTATTCTTAGTGAGCAAGGGGAAGAATTTTCTATGGATTTCATCATAGGGTTGAAAAGTATGAAGGGAAAAGTGTAATTATGGTGGTTGTGGATAGAATCACTAAGTGCACTCATGTTTGGTCTTTGTCACATCCATTTACAATGAGTATAATTACCATTTATTTTATGGATACAATTCGAAAGCTACATGGAACACCCAAGATTATAGTCAGTGATCATGGTCCTATATTTACGGAAAAAAAAATGGATTGATTTATTTGCATGTTTGGGTACTCAATTGGTTCATAGTTCGTCATATCATCTCCAAACTAATGGAAAAATTGAGCTAGTAAACAAATGTTTGGAGGGGTATCTATGATGATTTACTTCAGATAAGAAGTAGAGATGGGTTAAGTGGCTACCACTTGCAGAATGTCAGTATAACACTTCATTTAATACTTCATCAAAAATGTCCCCATTCATGGCATTATATGACTACCATCCACCATCCCTCACTTCCAAATAGCCTAAAATTAGGCGGTTGAAGATCACATTCAACACCAACAAAAGGTTCTCTCTAGTCTAAAAGAGAACTTATTAATGGCACAAAACCACATAAAGAAACAAACTGATCAACACCATCATGAAAAAAACTTTGAAGTTGGAGACTTAGTTTTTATACAATTGCAACCATATAAGCAACTATCTTTGAAAGAACAGAAAAATATAATACAATCGAGCACACTGTGACATTTCACTCATACTAGTGTCTATGCACTCACTCAAGCACGTGCAACCTACCAGGTCCCTCTTTAGTTATATCATGCAAGATGTATATTCATCATAACCCATTGCACAACATTAGATAGAAGATAAAGTAAATGAAACACTACACGAAAGGAACAACAAGAGATTTTATCATTCATTCATATGTAACTAATAGTAGGATCTGAATTCCAATTATATCATGTTCACTTCTCCTAACCTTGGAAACCCATACAATATTATCCATCACAAACACATGAGTAGTACATCGAATGTTCTTACATATTCAAAGAACAATGCACACACCTCACATAGACTCCCTTATCTCACAAAAACACGACCGATACATCTATCCACTCCCATACAATATGTGCACATACATATTTATACTTTGTGGGAACTCGTCCTTCATCGTTTACATGCTTTAACTCTAATAATAGACCTCCTAACTATAGACGCATACCTATAAACTCCTACTTTAATCTTCAACTTGTGTTATAAATAGCTCGATCTTATCCATGCTTTGATCCTATATTTAGCTTTGTCCATGTGTCATCCTTTTCCATCTTCACATGTGCTTTATCTCATTGTTGGTGCCTTATCCTTTCCAAGTCTATTTCTGGACTTGTCTTGCTTGATACGCCAACTCTGCTTTTCCTATTTTTAGCCTTTTCTAGAAATCCGCTAACTCCTGAACTTGTCTCTATATGTGAGTGAACCTTTGCACACTAGTATCTCTTCATCTCCTGCGCATACTCCCGCACATTCCTTCATGGTCCTTTGTTGCTTCCTTAGTCCATGCGCCCTCATGCGCGTAGTCTCCGCGTGTGGCTTGTACTTTCTCAGCCCAACATATAATAAGCTTTCACCCAAATACTATGGGCCTTAGCCAATGTTGCAAAAAAATGGCATTATGGCATATAAATAGGAGTTTCCTTAGTCAAGGAAAATACATCTAGTTTTCCATGTTTCTTTCTGAAGAAGGTCATATGGAAGAATGTCTTCTCAATCAGATTACCATATCTTGATGAAGATGGATGCATAGTATTAGAACCTAAAGGAATCCTACATAAATACATTAAAAAGTTGAGGATAAGGGTCATCACCGAGTATCCGATTAAACCAGTTTCCATAGGCCGAATGAACCAAGGGTTGAATCTCGTGTCTTGAAGCATAGCCAAAATAAATGGCCACTCAACCATATCACAAGTTTTTTCAAAATCAATCTTGATGAATAACATAGGTTGGCTAGATGTTTTCCCCATTCTATCTATTTACACACAACAAGAATTATGTCTTATACATATACTTTGAATGAAACAAGGTTGCTCTTATTGAACAATGGAGAAGAATTTGTCTAAGCCTAAGAGACAAATATTTTGCAATTATCTTTTATGACACATTAAGAAGGGCGATGGGCCTCTAATTACTAATAAACTCGAGGCTCCCAACTTAAAAAATCGATTTATTATTATCTTTACAGAATATATATATATATATATATATTATATATATATATATATATATATATATATATATATATATATATATATATATATGTTAAAGAACTTCTAAGAACAAACTTTGTGATAATAAATCATGGCCAACAATAAACCAAAGAGTTTTTTAGAACTCGAATCACATTCATCCACGCTAGAGGACTTGTCATTTACCATCATAACCATGGCTTGATGAATAAAAGAAGAATTCCAAACGACCTTAGGTTTTGTGCAACTTGCAAATGAAAACGTTACTTGATTTCACATGAAGAGAAATCAGCTAAAATGCACATTTCTTTATTACCCCATACTCACGTGTTTGACACCAAGAATACAGTTGATTTTGTTCTTGAGTAACACGCCAATTAATACATATTCCAAGACGTTTAATAACATATAAATTTCATTTCATACTTTCTTTTTGTCTTATAATAGTGAAATATGGGCCTTCAAAGTCTTCAGACACACCTTTCAACAAGTCATGGATTAACTATGATTTAGACACATTAGTTAAAAATATTGGATTAACTATGATTGTCTTTATTTTTCCAACTTGACAAAATAGAAGCTTGTTCAGTTTGTATCATCGTCAATGTTTTCTATTTTTATATAATTTCAAATTAATAGAAAAGTACTTTTCACATTAAAAATATATAAATAAATTGAAACATTTAAGACATCTTCTTGATTAAATATATATAAATAAGCAAGAAGATTTGCTTACTTTTGTGAGTTGACTCAACCATGTGTATTATATATCACATGGAATTAAAGTTTATAATATAAATTTGCATTTTTATTTTTAGTATTCTCTATCTACATGCTATATGGGTTGTAATTTTTAGAAATGATAGAATTATGAGGTTGTTTTATTTATTTAGTTAATTATAAGATTAGAGAAGAGTGATTATGTAAGATTTAGATGTGTATTTTATTTTAAAGTGAAATTTAATGAGGCTCGATAGTGGAAATGTGCACTTAAAGTGACAAACAAAACCTAAAATTTTTTTAAAAAAATGTTTATTTTTGAGACTTTAGTAAACTTAAAATATATCATAATATTTTCTAAAACCATAAACAATTTTTAAAATGAAAATAATAAACCTCATAATTGGAATAATTCAAATAGCATGTAAACCCTAATATTGTGTGGTGTGTGTTCTTTGATGATTTCTCTAGCATAAATATGCATGCTTCAATAATGAATGTTCTCATGATTGCTTCATTCCTATTAAACTCTTGTAAGTGCTTAATAACTTCTTGTGAACAATAAAATGATGTTCTCTAAATCTCTGGATGTCTAGATGATATTGTAGACACTCAAATTTGGTAATTCTACTCTTTAACATTCTTGTTATTATCATTGCTCTCTTGTTTAAATAACTACACTCTACCCATCTTCATTTGTGTTGGTGAAATAATTTGTTGCAGTGTACATTATTGGTTTTCACTAACAATCACGGGGCTAAGTCTCTCCTTCTTAGGTATTGGGAGGCTCTCATTATTGAATGTAAACTAAATAAAATTGTGGGGTGGTTGTTAGGTCGGGATCACACGAGAATACTCTGTTAAACTCTGTGGCAAAGTGCTTGTACATTGTACAAGGGATGAATTTGTTTGGAGAGAGGTAAACGGGAATAGGAGAAATAGGGAGAGAGGGTTAATGTTGTGAGTAGGCACTAGCAAATTCTCACCCACATGAATCGAGTAGTAGTACACATTAAATAGAAGAAATCAACCATGTAAGCAATAGCAAGACTAACAAATCAAAGACAAAATTTTCTATAGATCCATTAATCAAAGACACAAAGTTCCTTCTTGGTTGTACAAGATTACAATGCTTACAAAGTTGGAAAGTAGAGAGGATGGAAGAACATAAACAAGGAGATAGAAGAATGTAACTTTATTGCTTGAAGTAGTAGTGAAATCCAACAACTTACAACAATCAACAATTGTCAACCCTTTGGAATGGAGAAGCCATTCCAAATTATAAAATGTCATTTCATCTCCCCCACATGACATTTCACCTATCTCATCACTTATGACCTTTCATATTCTTAGGGAATAAGAGTGAGCATTTTCTTATTAATGAAAAATAACTCTTACACTCACAAAGTAAGGTCACTTGAGTGAATAAGATAAAATAGTGAAAAAGTACATTCTTAATGAAGAATTAGAATATTAGAGAGAGATGGAAGGAGGAGAGAGAAGAAGAGAGAGGAGTGGAAATCCAAAGATGGGAAAGCTCCTACGATGAAGAATCTATTTTGATGGAACATGAATGAATTTCCTCTCATTTGACCACCATTGAATTAGAATGCTTTGAGGTTTCCAATGCTTCCTCATGTGAGATGCAGACACATTCCAAGGCATTAAATGAGTGTTCAAAAACACTACTAAGTGAATTACACCATGTGGAATTGAGATGGTTTCCGATCATGGAAACATGATGATCCTTTTAAACACAAGGTCGAAGTTAAAACATGGAGATCATCACCTTACTCCCCTTAGCTTCAAAATTCACCTCCATGACAAAGATGTCTCCTCTTTTGAATGGAATAAACTTTAGGATGCCCTGGACACCTTCATGTTCATCTTCTCCTCATTGAAAAAGGTCTTCTCCTTTAGATAGCAGGATTTCTCCCCAAATGAACTTATTTACTTCGACCTCTTGTGGGACTCGAAACATTGTGGTTACAATCTCCTTCTTCTATGAGATGTGGGCACACTCCAAAGAATTGAATAAGTGTTCAAAAACATTGTTGTGAGACTTACACATGAGTGGAGCTATAATGAATTCTTGATCATGCAAACATGATGGTTTTGGGTGTCGTAGTAGCTGCGGTTCAAGTGACAATCTTTTATATACACTAGTTCATCTTGATTTGTTCCTTGTCATGATGTGATTCACATAATGTCCCTCCTCTTGGAAATAGAATTAAACACAAATCTGGATTTACAATTAGTATATCATTTCCTTTCTCCTCGTGAATCTCTTAAACTTCACAATTTACCTCGTGACAACTTCCTGAGTGATTCAACCATGAAGACCCCTTTCAGTGACTACTAGGATGAATTGAATCATCTAGTTTCTTGCATATAAATGTGCCATATAAGAATTCACCTTGAGACTAATGTTTTGGGAGCATGTGAGGGATTTCTTTCTTTTTTAAACCCCGTGTGAGTTGATACAAGTGATTTGATCCCGATTGCAAGACTTTCTATTTTTAGCAGGTCTTGACTAGGATGGCTATTTTTAGTAAGTTTTCACAATTTTCACCTTTTGATGATTTTTGCTTGATCGTAGTACAAGGATACCGAGAGTTTCAATGTTTTCAAAAATTATTATATTTATACGTATGATACCTTTCACAACTTACTATTATTAGACGAGAGTCTTCCGGGTGTCGATTGGGATGAAACTAGTCTCAAAGGATTTAGATTTGTATCGGGACCTTCTGCTCCGCTTTTGAAGATTTTTATTTGCCAAAACTCGTAGAACTAAAAAAGCAACTCTAGGGGCTGCAAATTTCAAATGGATGTTGTAAATTGTACGAGCATCAATGGAAGTGCTCTTATAGTCAACTTGAATGTGTTTTTAGAGGGAGTGCACTGATAAAAATTTGTCAAAATAGGGTGCACCATTTGGAGATATGAGTAACATTCCTTTTCTAAGTGTGATGATTTTAAATAATTCCACCAAAGCATCACTATGAAACAATGGAGTTTTGTAGAAAAAAACACATCACCTTGGATGTTTAAAAATTACTAAGTGTTTGTGAAGTGGAGTTAGTCATATAAATATTTTGTAACTTTGAACTCGTCTTTAACAATGGAGTTAAACTGGGGTTGAGTGATGGGTTTGAGTTTGGTTTCACTATAAAAAGTAGGGTGTAAATGTGCAAGGGGACAATAGGAGAAGATAATTGTGCTTTGCACTAGATGACTCCAAGTGTCATCTTGTGATGTAGTGTGAGGGAGATGCAAGAAGCCAAAAATGGCTTATAGGGGCTGAAAATTGGTTTTCCATATGACCTGGACCTAAGTGGAAGAATGAGGAGTGCATATTTGTGTCCCCTTTGTCCCTTTTTTTGGTGAAATCCAAGGGGACACAATAAGATTGAAAATGCACCATGGGGGTCTGATCATGAAGAGGAGCCAAGGAGTTAAGTTAGCATGCAAGTTTGAGGTTCCCTGGTGCAAAAGATGTGATGGGAAAGTTCTAAAAATGAAACCTCATGGGGAGCACACTTTTGTGTCCCCATGTCCCATTTCACCTTGAGAACAATGCAAGGGGACAACATGGGTGAGAAAATGCACCATGGGTCTCAACTCATGAGAAGGGGACAAGTGAAATGCAAGTTAGAGCCTCCCTAGGTGCAAAAGTTGCAAGTCTCAAGTTGTGAGGAGTGAGGCAACATAGGAAGGGAACTTGGGTAAGTGAAACACACAACCGCACTATATACACCTAAATTTTCATCCTAATATTTCATACTTGTTACTAACAATTCCTTTGTGGAGATAAGGGTAATCGATGCATCTATTTCTTGAGCATGTGCCTTCGGGGAAAACCAATTGCCCTTTCTATTGTAGCCATATGTACTTTATCTCTCTCACACACAAAACAATTAAAATAGTACAAACTATTCATTAAAAAGGCATGTGGAATGAGATCATGCCCCAAAGTCCAATAAATAAGGCAAGAAAGGCCTAGGAATAAAAATGAAAGAAAGAGTTACGAATGACCAACTATGTGTTCTATATTACTTCTCACTAGAATGAATTATTGATAAAGGAAATAAAGACATATATGGCATCTATAGAGATCTTATATGGGCGCCCTCTCTCGGTTTTCTTATATCATCACTCACCCTAACTAGATTCGAGATCCTAAGTGATTCCTTGATTTATGGATTTCGGTGAGCATTGGGTCGGGTTTCTTTCTATTATAAGTGGATCACCCCACGTGTCATATGGATATAGAGGAACCTATAACAAATAGGAAATTAAATGGGTTTGGTTCTCTGATTGTTTTATTTCTTCCTATGTTTATGATTTAATTTAATTTGAATTAATTAAATCTAAATATTGTAGAGTCACTACTGAACCAAATGATGTATAAATGCTGAAATATAGAAATGACACGGGAAAGGTAAGATTTAAAATATGAAACCCTAAGCACAAGAGATGGATAAAGAGACTTAGACAATTTGCGCTCAATTGGAACTGATCTGGACTGGGAAAAGTGTTGAACATGTTAGGAAGATTATCATTATTGCTCACTGTAAATTTTGAAATGCAGGAATAAGGCATAACATGGGTGCCTATGGCAAGACAAGGGCACCGGGTGCTCGTGGCTCACTGCGAGTACTCATGAATATACAAATGGTTGGAATCTAATTTTCTTGTGTTGCAGGAGTGTCGTAGTTGGTCCATGTTGATTTCCTGAAAGTTTCTCTTTGAATGTCGAAGGTGCATATAACCTACAAAAGAGAGATTTACCTACATAAGCCCACAAACCACATCAAACCTAAAAAGCAAGATGTAGAATGAGGACTCGGACTAGCCCCTAGGTGGTTACCTCGAAAGTGAAATTATGACCGAGTGTTGCAATACATCTTAGAATCCATGTAGTTCTTATGAGTGAGTGTATAAATTGTGCCCTATAATGCCCTTGTGCAAGTTGCACTTAATAATGGGTTGTAGCTAGAATGTAGAAATGTATAGCATGTGTGGATGGAATAAAATGAACTTCCCCTTCCTATGTAGTGTATGCAGAGTTGATGCAACCATTTTCCCTTGAATGAATGTTAGATGGATGCCTTTAAAGTGCTTTAGTGCCTTTAGATGTAAGCTTAGGAGGTAATAGTAATGCTTAGTGCTTGGTCCTTTATTTTAAACACATAACTATGTATTTATATGATTCCCTTGTTTGAATTTCATAATTGACAACTAGAAGGTTGAACCATAAGTGAAAAAGATGCCCAAAAGATAAAAGATACCCAAAAGGAGCGAGTAAGGTGAAAAGGGGTGGTCAGGGGCACCAAGAGGGGATAGTAGCACCTAGGGCACTTCATAGGCTGTGCGTTGGTGTCTAAATCTAGGAAAAATAAAAAAGTAAATTTCCAACCGTGGGTTGTAGGGTGTGTAAAACTGAATAAAAATAAAAGATAAAGAATAGAGGCAAAAGATAGTTGTCAATTACTTATTTTATGCTTTAGGAATCATGTAAATGCTAGTATGCTTTTAGGGCCTAGAAATGTACCTAAGTGCGTGATTTTGAAAGGAACGATAACCAGATCGTACCAAGCCAAGAACACAGATGCTAATCAAACACCATGATCAATAAGATGAAAGTAATTCGCCAGAATAACTTTACAGAAAACCTTTGCAAATAAATGAGCAGCAATATCATATATTATTATGGAACTCAATGCAATACATTAAGAACGGGCCTTACTTAAATAGGCAAGGAATAAAAATCTAAGAACCAAATCAGGTCGTAGATCAAGCCATAAATCAAAGAAATAACTAGTCATCAAAAAACTAGTCAAGACCATAGATTTAGGAGAGAACTAGACATCAAAGATCTAGTCAATACAATAGATCAAGGAAAGAACTATACCTAACAACTAGATAATATCTCCTAATATCTAAATAATATAAAAGAAATATCCACACACATAAGTGGGTGAGGATAAATACATAAAGGTAAATAAAGTACCTAGGTGAACATGAGCTAAGGTAAATACCTACTCTAACACCCCCCCTCAAGTGAAGCTAGGGGCCAAAATAGATGTGGCATGTCCACAGTATGAGTCCCAAAAACTAGGCCTGATGAGGTATTCATGAACAATAACTGGAAAAAAAGGGACACCACAAGGTACCCAAAACCAATAACAATAAAGTAAAGAGAGTAAAGACCCGCTCCAAGGAATTCCAAGAAGCTCGGCTCAAAAACTCATACAATGTTGAATAAGTTTGGTGTGCACTATGGTCTGAATCCATTGCTCGATCACAAAACTCAAAAACAACTAACACTGGGTTTCACCAGAATAGCTACATACAAGAAGATTGTCAACGGAGTGATGTCAAAAGTGTAAAAAACACGAAACATAATTCGATCAATGTTGCGAAATAGGTGTGCCACGTTCAAGAACAATAACCAAAGCAACAAGGCAAGGACACAAACTCAAGAGTGTCACGATCCAAGAAAAACCAAGGTAACAAAGCAAGGACACGAAACCCGAAGAAGCAAGATCAATTATGACCATACCATAAGACCAAGGGCTAAGGATTTTAATGGGTGTTTGCACAACTTACTATTCTGGGGTGTGTCGCGTGTTTTCGAGAAAGTCACATCCAACTACCTCTTCTGGTAAAAATACTATTTCTGGACTATGTATACAGTGACCTTTGCTTTCCAAAATAGCAACTTGCAGATTTTCCCGAAATAGTAAAAACGTGCACAACATCCGTGGACCCCTGCCAAAAAAGGAAAGATCTGAAAACCTTCATATGCGTAAACCGAGACAGATCGTTGCAATGTAAAAAAAAATCTTGTATAGATCTTGAGAAATCCAAAAAAACCCGAATAAATAAAATCACGTTTTTTCCTTGGCTCAAATCCCGAGGCGCACCTGTGTGCTTCTCTGCAAAAAAACACAAAAAATGACTGCCTCTAGAATTGGCCAAGTTTACAGTCGATCTTAGGGGTTTCACACCTTCTGAATCCAATGGAAGCCTTTGTTTTTCATAAAAATTCACGCAGCAACAAAATACGACCAAATCCCAAATATATGAATACACAAATAATTTATTTACAAAATAAAACTTACAGATGGATGTCAATAACAATATCCTACTCTGATACCATGAAAGGAATGATAACCAGATTGTACCAAGCCAAGAACACAGATGCTAATCAAACACCACGATCAATAAGATGAAAGCAATTTACCAGAATAACTTTACATAAAACCTTTGCAAATAAATGAGCAGTGATATCATATATTACTATGGAGCTCAATGCGAATACATTGAGAATGGGCCTTGCTTAAATAGGCAAGGAATAACAAAATAAGAACCATCGAGGTTGTAGATCAAGCCATAAATCAAGGAAAGAACTAGTCATCAAAGAACTAGTTAAGACCATAGATTTAGGAGAGAACTAGACATCAAGAATCTAGTCAATACCATAGATCAAGGAAAGAACTATACCTAACAACTAGATAATATCTCCTAATATCTAAATAAGATAAAAGAAATATCCACACACATAAGTGGGTGAGGATAAATACAATAAAGGTAAATAAAGTACCTAGGTGAACATGAGCTAAGGTAAATACCTACTCTAACAGATTGAGTGTCTAAAGTTTATTCCTTTCATGTTTTAAATTTATCTCAGAGACACCTAAAATCCACTTACGTAGTTTTATTGCTAAAAGTGCACTAATTACCCTCATTCATACTATTTCTATTATAATTAGTGATTTCTACTAATTAACTAACGTTTCCCTCTATTTTGGTTAATTAATGACGCTTTGTTGATTAATTAACCTCTATCACATTCTAGATGCCAATTGACGACACATCGTTAGTTATTATCCTCTTTCGAGCAAACAATTAGCAATTATTAGCTAATTAAGCCTATTTACCCTTGTATTTGATTAATAAACCCTCTTATTGGTTAATACCCCTCTTCCAACCATTCAAAATCACCCCATTTCCCTCTAAGACATCTCAAAAGGCTTCAAAAGCTTATCCTAGCCTCTTAATTGATCCTAATTGGTCAATTAAGGCACCTCACATGTTAATCACTTGTTAACTTTACTAATCAAGATTAACAAGCCTTAATCTACTTTATTCTTTAGTCCCACATGCACCAAGATGCAAGATTTCCCCATATATAAAGCTATATAAAGGAACTCACATACATGTTTACACTTTACACCATACTTTGAATAGTATTAATCATATAAGACATATGATCAAGAGCCTTACTTCCACTGATGGATTAGCTTGCTCAATATTTGCATCTAATCTTCATGCTTGGTTAGTAAAGGAATATCTAATATGGCCTTGTAGCCATTGTTAGAGAGATCCTTTCACCATTGTGAAGTAGAAACAACCCAATTTGATTTGCTAGTGGTCTTCATAGGTCCATTTTAATTAGCAATTCACACTAAGTAGGCATGCTTTAACTAAGATTGATTGATATCATGTTAGTTTTCTTAAGTATTCCAATAAGCTAATATCTTGATGTTACTATTGTTAATTCCTAGCTTTGTTAATATACTATGTGGTGTTAGTCTAGTTATTTAGCCTTGCAAGAGTTTTGGTAGTGCACAATATCAATACACCTATGTATTTATAAAATTCTTGAATTCAAAGTATAACTCTATTGACATGCAATCCGACACATAACATATGAGAAAATTAGTGAAAAAGGCCCAAAAATATGGAGTAGTCCAAAAATACAATAAATGTATCTATAGACACCCTAAAAATACATACATATTCATGTAGACACAAAATCTATGCACTTAGGTACATTTCTATTTTCTAAAGCATACTAATGTATACATGATTCCCAAGAAAACAAACTAGTGGTTGACAAATCCTTTTGGCATTTTTATTGCTTTATCTATTGCACTTTACTGGATTTACACATCCTACAACTTTTCGGCACTTGATTGATTTACTTTTATGGCCTCAGACACTAGCACACAGCTAGGGCTAGACGAAGCACCCAGGCACTCCTATCCCTCCTAGGTGCTCATGTCCCTCTCTTTCTTCTTCTTACCCTTTTGGGTCCTTTTCGCTTCTTGTTCACCTTTTAACACTTTGTTTCAGCCTTTGATTTTCAATTATGAAATTCAAACAAGGGAATCATATATATAGTTACTTCTAAATAAGGGGCCAAGCACTATAAGCATTATCTATCATCACCTAAGCTTGCACAAAGGCACAATAGCACTACAAAGCATACATCTAGCACATCCATACAAGGGAAAAGGGTTGCATTGATTTGTATACATTGCATAGGAGGGGAGTTCATTCTATTCCATCACACACATTTTTCATATTTGGAACAATCTAGATCTAGCCCACTATCATTGTGCAACTCGCACAAGGGCAACCTAAGGCACGAGAGCACTACAAAACATACATCTAGCACATCCATACAAGGGATAAGGGTTGTATTGATCTGCATACACTACATTGGAGGGTATTTCATTATATTCCATCACATACAAAGAATTACATGGAGTCTCGAGATGTGGTGCAACACTTGGTCGTACGTTCACTCTTCTGGGTGACCTTCGTGGTCAGCCTAACTCCCTATTCTCGCATATTTTTTATTAGATATGATGTAGTTTGTGGGCATGTGTATCTAGTCATCTATTTTTCAGGTTACAAGTGTGATCGGAGCCCTAATAATGAATTCATAGTGACAAAGTGAATATTGGAGTGAAGATCTTCCGACCTAGAAAAGTCACAACTCCGAGCATCTAAGCCGACACTAGCACCTAGATTGGTCACTAGTGTTTGGGATGCTCTAGTCCTCTTGTGGTTGATTATGTCCTACATATTTCTATACTTTTAAATCTTCCTTGACCCATTACGACATTGTTCCAAGCCTATTCCAGGTAGATACACAGTCTCGATCACTCCCGAATCACACGAATCAACTGAGTCTTCCTCTTCCCTTCACTTTCTTAGGGTTTTACATTATTGAATACTTAGTGCTTGCACATTACTATATGCAATCACTTGAATATCATTTTTTACAATATGTTACTCTTAAATAATATTTAATTCAAATTAGATAAAATCATCTGATGAACCCCAACTCATGATCGACCACTCGGATCCTTATTCAAACACTAGATCTTAGTCTTGCATATTACCTTTACATCTGCTGAAATTTCTTCTCAATTTGTTTTAGATAATGATACACCCTTTATATTCAAGTTTGCATCCATAATATAGGGGTTACATGAGCTTTAGTTGATAATGGATTTGGTCTTAACATTTGTACTTTATCATTCCTTCAAAGAAATTGGCCTTTTTGAAACCTCCTTAACTCCCTCATCTATTTGTATTCATGGCTTTGATAATAGTCCTCAAAAGGTATTAGGTACAACCACACTTCACATTACTATTGGGCCATGCACTTTTCTTGTCCCATACCATGTAATGCCTAATAATATTAATTATAATATGTTATGTTTGTGGAGACTATTTTCATGTTAGAGTGTGGTACACCTTCTATGTGTTACACTCGGGTATTTTTACGGCGGTCCAAATTTTCATGGGTGGTTTATTAACCCATGGGTAATGGGTAACCGTTATGGGCTATTTTTGGTCCAGTGGTTTTGGTACCCATTGTTTTGATACCCACGGTTTTGTATCATGGTTTTGATACCTTTTTGTATCAAATCTGCTTAAGTAATTGTCTATTTATATGGTCTTATGCATATGATAGATAGACAAGCAAATGTATTGCAGATGTGCTTTGAATTCGGGTGTGAATTCTATAGAGTTTGTTGAGCATAGCTCCAAACGGATCTGGGTATTGTATTGAGAGAGTGGAGGCTTGTAATAAAATCTGAGCAAGTGATTCTTGGTGGACGTAGCCTAAATTGGGTGAACCATGTTAAATCTTGTTTCTCTATGATATGTTATTTATTCTGCACTTTTATTTGAGATCTGTAATATTTTTGCATATTAGTTTCTACTATTACAATTTTGTAAGGGATTATTCCACATATCTTATCTCTTATTTCCTAACATAATATTCTTCTTGAATGGCCTTGGATCCATGCCATGTATGCGGTACCTTCAACCCTTCATGTGCATTTTAATTTACTATACCATGGTGTGGTCTATGAGGCCTTAACATATCCCTCCTCATTTTCCTTTTACAACACTATTGATCATTCACCTGAAGCCCCTACTTCTGCCACATCTCCTCCTAATTTCACAAAGTATGGTCTTGGGTATCAGTATATGCTTTATTACGATTTCATTGGCACCAGATTAGGAAAAGATGGAAAGGGAGTCACAGAGCCTCTTTCCATTCCCACATAATCCACCAAACTTGGCATCGAGATATCTCCCTCCACCTGCTCCTTTTATTCCCGCCACATCTTCTCCTGAGGTTTACACTACTTCACATACTCATAAGCTTCCTCTATTATACCTTAAGCTTATTGGTGATCCCACTTCTCATACTTGGATTGAATTAGATACATTCCTTACTGATAATTCTCTATTAGACTACATGGGGACTTATGACAATTTCCCCCTTACCATCACAAAAAGTGTTTCCCATATATTCTCAATGCTATAATTTACTTTGGTGAATCTGATCCTACTGACACATTGCCACATATGCCACCATGACATGGTCTCTCTTTCATCATTGGATAGATATCCATCACTCACACATGTGGGGCGCATCAAACTTCCCCCCATAGTTACACATTCTAAGAAGTATTTGTCTATTCATACTACTCACATACACACCTATACCTTACTATTACTTTGCACTTCAAATCGGTCTTTCTAAAACACTTTCTCTTATCTATACTATGAGCACATTATTGAGTGTAGAGCTTAATTGTTTCACAAGAAGCTTATTTTTACATGTTACTACTTTTGACAAGACCGACATTGGTCAAGGGAAACTAGCATTGGTCGGGAGGTAACCGACATCGCTTAAGAAGTGATCTGCATCGATCGAAGGAATCGCATCGGTCACATGTGTGATGGTGCTTTTTTCTTTAAACGCGAATTAAAATAAATATCTTGCTTTAAAGATAATTTATTGATTGTAAAAGCATAGTTAGTTGCCTAGAATAGTTATATATGCATGTGTACATTGTACGAGGTTATTAGAGAATAAAATAGCAATTGTTTTGCATGTTAGTTTTCTTGTGAGCGAGCAAGAAACATTAGTTGAGTGAGGGAAAAGCATTGAACATCCTTTGAGGTGTTGGAAGATAGAAGATCTTCATTGTATTTCATTTGTAAAGAACTGAATAGTAATATTAGTCATTTCTAGGTGGACGTAGCCCACACTGGGTGAACCACGTTAAATATGGAGTTATCTTATTCTTGTTTATTTTATCTTCTGGTTTATTTCCACATTCATTGCTTGTATGCTTTGATTATAGATCTGTGTAACATTGTTATATGATTTAACCCCAACAACTGGTATCGAGATTTGTTTGGAGGTTTTTGTGTTGATAGGATCTACTCATAGAGGGTTTTTTTGATTGATCGAGAAAGCAATGGCAATGAGCGAAGATAGTAAATACCAAGTAGAGAAACTTAACAATCGTAATTATCAACTATGGAAGATGTAGGTGGAAGATTATTTGTATTAGAAAGATCTATACTTACTTGTTGGATGAGCATGGACAACCGAACACGATCATTGATGAAGAATGGAAGGCTCTTGATAGAAAGGCTCGGGATCTATAAGATTGATCCCGACATCATTAGTGCCTTCAATTTTACAAATGCAAAAACCACGGTAGAGTTAATGAAATCTTTAGCAAATTTGTATAAAACTCCTAGTACTTCGAATAAGGTTTATTTGATGAAAAGATTGTTTAATTCTAAGATGCTAAAAGGTGGATTTGTATCTAATCATTTGAATGATTTTCGATCTATTGTAAATCAATTAAAATTGGTAGAAATTTAGTTTTATGATGAAGTGAAAGCACTTTTATTCTTATGCTCTTTGCCGATAATTGGGATAACTTGGTAATGGTCATTAGTAATACAAAAGCTGCTTCTAAAGGTTTGAAATTTGATGATGTGGTTAGTGTAATCCTTAATGAGGAAATATGCAGAAAAAGCTCAAGAGAAGCATCATTTGGAAATGCTTTAAATGTAGAAAGAAGGGGAAGATCTAAGGAGAGATCATCCAAGAGTAAGAAGAATGGGAGATCAAAGTCAAGACATGGCAGATCTAGATCCAGGTACAAAGATTTAGTTTGCTAGAATTGTGGAAAGAGAGGACACGTAAAGGAGTGTTGGTCCAAGGAAAACAAAGAGATTACATCAGACAAAGGTAAAGAGGAAAACATTGCAAGTGAGGTAAAACAAGATGCCCTTATTCTCTCCTTGGATAATAAATTAGAATCTTGTAGATTTTAGATTTTGGAGCTTCTTTCCATGCTACCCCTAATAAGGGTTATTTCGAAATTATGTTCAGGGTGATTTTGGACAAGTTTATTTAGGAGATGATGAGCCATGCAATATTACTAGTAAAGGTGATGTTCATCTAAAGTTGTAGAATGGAAATCCATGGGTATTGAAGGATGTGAGGCATGTGCCAAGCCTCAAGATAAATCTAATATCTGCAGGGAAACTAGGTGAATTTGGATGCGTGGTTACATTCACAGCCAACTCTTGGAAGGTTACCAAGGGATCTCTTGTTGTGGAAAGAGGTAAGAAGGTAGGAACTTTATATTTGTCTACCTATGTTACTAATTCCTTTTCTGTGCTATCTACTACAGATTTAGATGTAACCATGTGGCATAATCGGCTAGGCCATATGAGTGAAAAATGAATGCAGATCTTAAAGGCTAAGGGTAAGTTATCATATTTGAAACAATTAGATCTTAAATTTTGTGAGCATTGCATATTTGGAAAGTAGAAGAGAGTGAGATTTCTCAAGGTTGGGTCAACAAAGAAGGAGCATAAATTAGAGCTTGTACACTCAGATGTGTGGGGACCAACTCAGGTAGCTTCTATTGGAGGATCCCAATATTATGTGACTTTCATTGATGATGCCACAAGGAAGGTATGGATTTATTGTATTAAGCGTAAATCTGATGTTTTTGAAACTTTTAAAAGGTGGAAATCCCTTGTAGAAAATGAAACAAACTTAAAATTGAAGTGCCTTAGATATGACAATGGTGGTGAGTACTGTAGCAAGGCTTTCAATGATTATTTTTCGAGAATGGAATACAAAGAGAAAGAACGGTTCCTAGAACTCCACAGGAGAATGGAGTTGTAGAAATAATGAATGGAATAATCATGGAATGTCCTAGAAGTATTAGGATACATGTGTACGCACCCAAAATTACATGTGCTACATTGTCAAAAAATGGTTACAAAGGTCCCTAATGATGATTCAAAATCCTTTCAAGAAGGTGTTCGAGCTCCAAAACCCATTTGTAGTGTATATTTGTAGCCTAGACATCCTTACTTATCCTTTCCACACTTTCTTCTAGCTTCCCTCTCATTTCTGTGCATTTTTGGCTTTAGTGATAGGACCGCCTCCCAGGCTTGGGCGCAGTCCTATGACCGCCTCCCTGCATAGGGCAGCATCCTGAACACTTTTTCTAGAACTCTTCATGCGTGTTTTTGACACACGACGCTTCACTTAACTCGACTTTTAGGGTGTGTTTGTGAACCAAATTGCCTAAAAATAGTCTTATTTGCATGGTATTCCTTCTCTCTTCTATTTTTAAATAGATTTAATTGGTTGAACTCCTCCTTCTTGCCTTGTGCATGAAGTAACCTCCTAGCCTCCATTCCTATATATTCCATGCTTGTATTCAAGCAAAGGGCCTAAGAATTTTGTGTATCTTGCATTGTTGTGCTGCCATAATCTTGCTAGGAATTACATAGCCAAGTTCAGATCTCTTATGTTATCTCTCTTCTACTTGCATTGCATCCAGATTGCTTCCAAGCTGCCATTGCTCAAGCGTCATCCTCTTGTTGATGTTCTTTGCATTCCCAATCTCTTGGACTCACATGAACACTCGGAGAAAGAAAGGACAAACTAAGGGGACAAATTACTACACAACTAGATTTACCTATGTTATGTGAATTCCAGGTTGGATTTGTTGTTTGATTTCCTTCATTCTTACAATTTATCATTATTACATCATATCAAATAGAGTAGAAATCAATTTCCTTTCATTTTCAAGTAATTAGTTAATTTCCAAGAGGGTTTGAATCTTTCATAGCAACCCCCCAAAGACAAATCTCATTCTTCCTATCCTTATGGATTTGAAGGATAGAATATCTCATGGGAGGTTGTCTACATATCATAGATCATTTGGAAAAGTTATTGCTTTGAGTTAGTTTAGTTTCAATACACTTAGCACAGGTGAATAACCACACTGGGTTATCTCGCTTGTTTATTTTTAGTGTAGAAATATTTTAATCATTTAAAATAGAAGCAAATTGTTGTTTATGATTGTAATATTTCAGTTTTGTGATTTGTTTAGATTAGTTTCCTTTCAACAGTAGCATAGATTATTAATTTCATTCAGTTTACATGGACACTTCAAACTAGTTTAGCACTTAGATCCAAATTAGGTAAACAAACCATAGGGAATTTACACTACCCATTCATAGCCTCTAAATCTCCCCTTTTTCAACTCGGCTACCAGGAGATCACACTACCAGATCTTAGTCATTGATCCTCCTATAGTTAGCCACACACATTCAACATCGACTGCTCAACAAAACCTTGGGGGGTCGAGTGCGGTTGAAGATCACATGTTCATTTTCATCCGTACGTATACATACTAGCTTGCCTTTGAAATTTTGGGCAAAATCAGTGGATACAACAGTGTACTTGATCAACCATGGACCTTCAGCAACACTAGATGATGGAATGCCAGAAGAAGCTTAGTCTGGAAAAGAGGTAGATTTTTCTTTTCTTAGATTTTTTTGCTCAGAAGCTTTTTTGCATGTTGATAGGGAAAATAGGAAGAAGTTGGATTCTAAATCTAAGATATGTATTTTCATTGGTTATGGCTCTGGTGATTTTAGATATCGATTTTGGGATTTAGAAGATTCTAATAATGTTAAGAGTCATGACGTTGATCGGGATGAAAAACAAATGTACAGGGATTAGGTTTTAGTGCCTAAACATGAACATCTTGAGGAGATTTGGAAGAAAAATCAATTTTCAGACCTAAAGCAAACATCCATGAGACACCAAAATCGGCTTCTACAGAAATTGATGTCGGTCCAAAGCTAACTGGCATCAACATACATGATCGGGTTTAGAACAGAAAACCAGTGGAACAGACGTTGGTACTCCTCGAACTAATGTCGGTAAGGCAACCACAGTCGGTTGATAGAAAGAGGAACCAAATTCTGAGAACCATGTGATTGGTTAATGGTGACCAATGTTAGTCACACCTCCTTAGAGATTGACATGAATGTGCAATAGGCACAGAATGAGCCCCAGACACCCCAGATCTTAGTGAGAAGGTCACAAAGAGTAAGTAGACCTCTAGAGATATTTTCACCTTCATTTTCTTATTTATTATTGACTGATAGTGGTGAACCAGAAAGCTTTGAAGAAGCAATGTAGGTAGATACCCACGAGCAGTGGGAGCATGGCATGGATGAGGAGATGGAATCCTTGGAAAAAATCAGACATGGGATTTGGTCAAGTTATCAGTAGGTAAGAAAGCATCTATAGAACAAATGGGTTTACATAATCAAGGAAGAAGAGGGTGGACTAAAAGGTACAAGGTGAGGCTTGTGGTAAAGGGATTTTCATAAAAATAAGGTATTGACTTTGATGAGATTTTTTCTCTTGTAGTTAAGATGAATTTTATTTGTATTGTTCTAAGTTTTGTTGTAACAGAAGATTTGCATTTAGAAACAGACTTGATGTTAAGATGACTTTTCTTCATGGTGATTTGGAGGAAGAGATTTATATGCAGCAATCTTGGTTATGAAGTCAAGGGTAAGGAGAAACTTGTGTGTAAATTGAAAAAGAGCCTATATGGGCTCAAACAAGCTCCAAGGCAATGGTATTTGATATTTGAAAATTTTATGCATGAGCATGGTTATATGAGATGTGAATCTGACCATTGTGTTTATTTTAAGAAGCTTGAAAATGGGAGCTATGTTATTTTGTTACTATATGTGGATGATATGTTGATTACATGATCTAGTATGTAGGACATTGGTAAACTTAAAGAAAGGTTAGCTCACACATTTACAATGAAGGATTTGGGAGCTACAAAGAAAATCCTTGGCATGCAAATTCACCGAGACAGAAAAACAAGAGGTTGTATTTGTCTCAGAATCTTATATCAATAAGGTGTTAGAAAGGTTTAACATGCAAAATTCAAAACTTGTTAGTACACCTATGGTTAGACACTTCAAATTGAGAAAAGATCAATGTCCTTCATCACACGAGGATGTTGAGTACATGGCACATGTTCCCTATGCTTCAGTAGTAGGAAGCCTTATGTATGCCATGGTTTATACTAGACCACACATTACATAGCAAGTGGGAGTTGTGAGTAGGTTTATGGCTAATCTAGGTAAAGAACATTGGAAAGTAGTCCAATGGATTCTCAGGTATTTGAGAGGGACATCTAGCATGGAGTTATCTATGAGGGTTTTAGATACTTCTTTACTTGGCTATGTTGATTTAGATATGGCTGGAGATTTGGATGGCATGGGAGCACCACTATGGACATGTTTTCACAAAGTAGTGGAATGGAAGTTAGCTGGATTTTAAGATTATAGAAGGTTGTGGCTTTGTCTACTACAAAGGTAGAGTATGTTGTAGCTACAGAAGCAAGAAAGGATATGATGTGGATGAGACGGTTCATGAAAGAGTTGGGTTAAGGAGCAAGAGGATTGCAGATTATACAGTGATAGTCAAAGCGTGATCCATCTGGAAAAGAACTCATAATTTCATTCAAGAATGAAACACATTCAATTGAGGTATCACTTCATATGGAAGGTGTTGGAGGATGGGAAGATAAAGTTAGAGAAAATCCATACAGATGAGAACCCTGCGGATATGCTAATGAAGCCATTGGTAAGGGAGAAGTTGGAGCTTCACTCCACTTTTGTTGGTCTTCGAGTTTGAGACTTGAAGAGGAAGAAATGGGCCAAGGAAAAAGGAACCAAGGATGGTGATGCATAGTATAGTCAACAATTAATCTCCAAGTGGGATATTATTGAGTGTGGAGCTTAATTGCTTCACAAGAAACTTGCTTTTACATGTTATTGGTTTTAATTTTGCGGTGTCGGTCGACCGACATTGGTAGGAGGTAACCAACATCGGTTAAGAAGTGACCGACATCGGTCAGTAGGAACCAACATCGGTCACCTGTGCGATGGTGCTTTGTTCTTTAAACGATAATTAGAATAAATCTCTTACTTTAAAGATGATTTATTGATTGTAAAAGCATAGTTAGTTTCCCATAATAGTTATATATGCATGTATGCATTGTATGAGGGTATGAAAGAAGAAAATAGCAATTGTTTTGCATGTTAGTTTTCTTGGTGAGCAAGAAAGAGTATCTGAGTGAGGGAAAATCATTAAACATCCTGTGAGGTGTTGGAAGACAACATATCTTCATTGTATTTCCTCTGTAAAGAACTGAATAATAATATTGGTTCTTGGTGGACGTAGCCCACACTGGGTGAACCACATTAAATATGGTGTTATCTTTCTCTTGTTTATTTTATCTTCTGGCTTATTTCCACATTCATTGCTTGTATGCTTTATCTAATTATAGATCTGTGCAACACTGTTATATGGTTTAACCCCAATACACATATTTACATCTCTTGCTTATGGCTTCCCTTTTCTTTCCTATTCCACTTCATACATTATTTTCTCCTCATGCTTGCTTATGGATCCTTCTATTCATAATACACATACTACTTTATATATATGATATACATCCTTTCATTCACTATACATACTCTAGTTATTCTTGCTCACAATGATCATATCTATTTGTCATCAGAAGAAACTAATATACACACTTGGGTAGTCGGGAATTCTCCCCTCCTTATTTTCTTCTTATAATGGATTATTTCTTCCTATCTATACAACACAATGTGCTCTTGTGGTGGCATACTACCTTGCCACTTGATGATGTAACTCGTGTTCTCAAGATTCATGCATGACTGTTAAGGGCATTAAATGAACCTTACTTGCACACTTGGGGGCATCGCACTTTCTCCTCCCCTCTATCATTATTGGTTGCCTTTATCATCTACTCATAGCTTATATACTACACTTCACGCTAGATTTACATGATCATTCTTTTCTAGATCTAATCTCATATCAAATACAATACCTTTTTACATGATGACACACTCTTGTTCTAAGGTTAATAATTGACTATTGAGGGAGAAATTATTAAATGAACCCCACATCACACATATCATCTCTTAGGGTTCAATATCTCATTTTTTACATCTTACATATCGCATCACACCATCACATTCACACAACATCTACACATCTTGGTTGTCTTTCCTCTTGTTAAGCTTATATTATTTACATGTTGCACTTTGTTTCCTATGCTATCCAGATACTTAAATGTCATTATGTTTTTTCATACACACATCGTGTTCATATGGTATCTTGAGGTGAATGCATGACTTTTAAAAATTCTTACACGATGCATGATGCTTGACACCACTCTTTACCACTCCCACCAAGGCTCCTTGGGGCATCTACCTTTGAACTCTCATACTCCAAATTCACAAGTCTTATTGTTACAATGTTTACTACTTCTTGTCACTTACTTTTCGATGCTCTGTAAATGCTTTGACATAATATTTATCTTTCTAACATGCTAACAAGGGTTTCATGTGTAGCATTTTCCTAGGGAGGATTCTATAACCAATTTTTGTCTCTTCTTCCTTGTTGGATGTGAGGTGTTGTTGTTTACGGGCTATCCCCTATGTCTTACTTGATAATTATTTTCTATGGCCATTTTGACCTTGATTGTCTTGTGAAATTGTGAGCAATGTCCCATGTATACAACCCACTTTTCACGGTACCTCTTGTCTTCATAAGTTACTTCATACATTGTATTCTATTGCATGCTAGCTCTTTTACACTAACACTTATTTCTAATTTATCGGGTTTGTGTGTGCCTTGGTTTCTACCATGCACATCCCATACCCCCTATAGGTATACAATCTACGATATGCATATCCGATGGTAAAGTCCTCTCGAATTGGTTCCTCATCCTACATTCGTCACATGTACCCCAAATGAGGGGAAACTATTGGGTGAAAAAATCACCCTTTCACAATTAGAGCTCTAGAATAGAACAACATAGGGTACATAATAATACAAGTAGAAGAAAAAGGTCACAGAGTGGTCTAGAATCATACTTAGATCACAAACATAGAGAAAATACTAGGGATAGTGATCGCTACCCAAAGGAAAAGGAGCGGTGAAGGCGCTTGTGTTGTGGGGAAAAAAGGAAAAATTTCTTAGTTCAACACAATTTCCAGCTGGTTTACGTCATGGATCTACACATAGACACTTGGCTTTAGTTACACAATCCATCATTCATTAAATTTAAAAGGAACGATAACCAGATCGTACCAAGCCAAGAACATAGATGTTAATCAAACACCATGATCAATAAGATGAAAGCAATTCGCGAATAACTTTACACAAAACCTTTACAAACAAATGAGCAAAGAATATCATATATTATTATGGAACTCAATGAAAAACAATGAGAATGGGCCTTGCTTATATAGGCAAGGAATAACAATCTAAGAACCAGTCAAGGTCATAGATCAAGCCATAAATCATGGAAAGAATTAGTCATCAAAGAACTAGTCAAGTCCATAGATTTATGAGAGAACTAGACATCAAGGATCTAGTCAATACCATAGATCTAGGAAAGAACTAGTCAATACCATAGATCAAGGAAAGAACTATACCTAACAACTAGATAATATCTCCTAATATCTAAAATAAAAAAGAAATATCCACACACATAAGTGGGTGAGGATAAATACAATAAAGGTAAATAATGTACCTAGGTGAACATGAGCTAAGGTAAATACCTACTCTAACACCCCCCCTCAAGTGAAGCTAGGGGCCAAAATAGAAGTGGCATGTCCACAGTATGAGTCCTGTAACTAGGCTTGATGAGGTACTCATGTACAATATATCCATGAAGAAATCTCGAACCAAAGAAGGAAAGAATCATGCTATAAGGAAAGAGAAAGAAGAAATAAGAAGGAAGATGTTCTCATGAACACCCCCAAGAACAACTTCCAAAACCCCAAGCATTCCATGCAACTCAAGGTAGTGAGGTGATGCAAAAGGCTTCATAAAGATGTTTGTAACTCCG
Source organism: Taxus wallichiana var. yunnanensis (assembly GCA_018340775.1). Lineage (NCBI taxonomy): Eukaryota > Viridiplantae > Streptophyta > Pinopsida > Cupressales > Taxaceae > Taxus > Taxus wallichiana. The sequence continues at coordinate 736,153,489 of CM031242.1, forward strand.
TTGTGAGTCGAAGGTACTCCAAGAAAAGAAATCCATCCTGAATGTGTTTATGAATGAAGTGGATGTGTATCTCGATATGCTTGGTCCATTGGTGCTCAACTGGGTTACGAGAAATGTGAATTACACTTTGGTTGTCACACCAAAGTACATTCGGTGAATCCTGTGGGAATCCAAACTCTGTCAATAATTGGCAAAGCCAAAGAATCTGTGACTCGTTGAATCGCTGCCCTGTACTCTACCTCTGAAGATGAAAGTGCAATAGCCTGTTGATTTTTGCATGCCCAAGAAACTAGAGAAGAACCAAGACAAAAAAGATAGCTAGAAGTGGAACGCATGTCATCAATAGAACCTACCCAATCTGAATCTGTATACCCAACCAACTGAGTAGAGCCCCTAGTGTAGTGTAGGCCAAAGTGGGAAGTGCCATGCAAATAGTGCAAAATCCTTTTAGCAGCTTGCTAGTGACTACTATGAGGAGAATGTGAAAATCGAGATACAAGCCCTACTGCAAATGAAATATCAGGGTGAGTATGGATCAAGTACATGAGACTCCCAACCAACTACCTATACAATGTAGGATCACAAAGTGGTGTGGTACATGTGGATGTAAGAGTAACTCCAGACTTGAAAAGGAGATGGACTTGGCTTGCAATCAACCATATCAAAGTGCCTAAGAAGATAATGGGTGTACTTTTGCTGACTCAAATGAATCCCTGAATCTATCTCGAGAAATCAGTAAACCAAGAAAATAATGCAATAGCCCAAGATCTATCATGTCAAAATGTGTAGAAAGAGTCCTCTAAATATTCTGAATGTGAATGTGGGAAGAAGAGCTGCTAGTAAGTAACAGATCATCAACATACAAGACAAGTATCACAATATCCACACCAACATGCTGGAGATACACTATATGATCGAAGTGGCAATGAACAAAACCAATAGATAGAAGAAAAGAATCCATCTTCTCATACCAAGCCCGAGGGGCTTGTTTGAGACCGTAGAGAGACCTTCAAAGCCTACAAACAAGAGAAGAATCCTGAACAAATCTAGTCAGGCTGCTCCATGTATATTTTCTCTTGTAGATATCCATGTAAGAAGGCACTCTTCATGTCCATCTGGTATACGGGCCACCCCTGTGATGTAGCAATATCAAGTACAAGGTGTACATAATCCATCTTGCAATGGGTGCAAAAGTCTCAGAGTAATCAATACCTTTGACTTGTGAAAAACCCTTTGCAATAAGACGAGTCTTATACTTGGCAATGGACCCATCAGTTACGTATTTGGTTAGGTATACCCACTTACACCTAACCATATTTTTTCCTTTAGGAAGAGATACCAAATCCCAAGTATGATTCTTCATCAAAGAAGAATACTCAGCTGTCATCACATCATCCCACTCCGATATCCCATGAGCCTTTGAAAAAGACTGTGGATCCTCAGAAACTACCTGACATAAAAGTCTAGAACCTATAGAATGTGCGTGATGATGCCTAGTGGGTGGAAGATCCTCTATGAAAGGTGTTGCCTCAAAATCGTAGTATGAGCCCACTTAGGCATAGTGACAACATTAGTGGGAATAGGATCCTCAATGGCATCTATAACCTCCTCATCAATCTCCTCAAAGAAAGGATCCTCAAGATGAGATGAAGAAGAATAAGGAATGGAAGAAGATGAAGAATCATGAGGAGTGAAACGCTCATCAAATTGAACATGTGTTCAAAAAATAACCTCATGAGTATCAAGATCTAAAATTCGATAAGCTCTCATGTCCTCACAATACCCTATAAAGATCAAGGGTTTACTCTTCTTATCCAAAGCTTTCCTTTTCTTCTTTGCACAAAGGCTCAAACATGGCTCCCAAAGACTCGAAAAAATGAGACATCTGGCTTAGTGTTGGACCAAGCTTCCTCTGGAGTCAAATGCTCAAGTGCTCTATGTGGTGTGTGATTTTGAATATAGTTAGCACAATTAACTGCTTCTACCCAATAGATAGGAGGTATATCTCTAGAATGCATCATACAGTTAGCCATTTCCTTCAAAGTTCTATTCTTCCTTTCTACTAATCCATTCTATTGTGGAGTATGAGGAACATAATGTTGGTGAATAATGCCTTGAGTTGCCAAAATTTAGAAAACTCATTGCTGAAGTACTCCCCCATTATCAGTGTGAAGGTTCTTTATGCTACTAGAAGATTGTTTCTCGACCAAAGCCTTGAAGAATTTGAAGTGTGAAAAACATCACTTTTGTACTTGAGAAAATAAACCCAAGTACGCCTCGAGAAATTATCAATAAATGTAAGTGCATACTTAGCTCCATTGAAAGATGGGGTAGGAAAAACCATCAAGTCACTATGCACAAGCTCAAGTGGTGAAGAAGCTCTCTTAGATTCTTAGAAAATGATCTTGGTGTTGTTTCCCTAATGCACAACCAGAGCAAACTCCCTCAAGACTAGAAACTCTAGGAAGACCATCTACCATACCATGAGTGCTCAACTCCTTCAAATATCTATAATTGAGATGTCCAAATCTTTCATGCCAAAGCTTACTCTCTGAATCTGAATGAGAAACCAATCTTGTCCCTATAGAAGAAGTGTCATCAAAACCTTCAAAGTGATATAGTCTTGAACTATGATCAACAATACCCTAAGCAACAAGTGAAAAAGGCTCCAACAAAGTTCTTACTTCTGCCCCATGTGGTGTAAAAGTCACTGTTTTCCCTTGACCAGAATGACAAATTTGATATACATAAAGCAAATTTGTAGTGATGTTAGGAACATATAGTGCATCTTGGATATTGCCACCATCAAGTTGTATATCACCTTTTCCCTCAACAAAAATAAAGGAAGAATCTCCAACCTCAATTTTGGAAGTAGAACTCAAACCTAGAGAAACAAAAGACTCATTGGAAGAAGTCATGTGATGAGAAGCACCAGAATCTATAACCCAATTATTTGCAAGTGGTTACTGATATCTTCCAACAACATTAAGTGCTTTTCCATGCTGATTAGAAAGAGGTGGAGTGGAGATAGAAATTTTTTGTTTCTTGACTACGTCCTCTAAGGCTTACATTCGCTTATAACACCTATTTTCTTCATGATTACTACCCCCACAAAAAGAGTATGAATGGTTAGACTTATTCTTGGATTTAGAAGACTCCTTGGGTTTTGAGTTGTTTTCTTTAGGTTTAGGAGCATTTTGAGATGGATAAGGTGTGGATTTGGTTTTATTGTTTGGTTTTCCCTTGCCCTTAGGATTAGATGCAACTAATGCCTTTTGAGAGGTGGAAGACTCAAGGTGAGACAATTTGGATTCTTCCCTAGTAAGTCTTTCACCAAATTTTTCTAAGTTAGGACATTTTGAAGGTATCACCTAAGGTGTCCATGCTAGAGAAAAAGGTAGAAGCAAAAATTTGGAATGGTCCTCTCAACTTGGATAGAATCAAGTAAACACACTCTTCATCTTTCTTATCTCTTCCACTCCCCTTCAACTATGTCAACAAATGCTTGAACTTGGTAAGATAGTCTATAATTGTTGGAAAATCTTCAAGATTAAGAGATGTGATCTCAATTTCAAGTTGCATGGCTCTCATATGATCCACCTTATCAAATAAATCCTCCAATTTCTCCCATATTTTGAAAGGAGAGTCACATTTTCCAAATGAAACAAAATACTGTCACTTACATAAGTTCCTATCAAACCCATACACTCATCAAATTTGCACTAATACTGAAATTTCTCATATTCTCTAGTGAATACTGGTTGTTCTTAAGAAGTTAAAGCCCATAATCCTTTCCACTTAATTATTGTTTCCATTCTTGGTTTCCATGTGTGGTAATTATGTGTTTTTAATGGCTCAACATGATCTAATGTAGAAGTAGATAAAGATGTCATCTCAAAAAATCACCAAAAGAAATGCAAGAACCAAGCAATGCAACAAGAGCCCCAAACAATGCAACAAGATCCCCCTAGATTTTGGCACTTTATAATGAGTGTGTGTTATAATATGGCACTTTATAATTATAGTGCGATTCTCAAAATAAATATTTCCAATGGAAAGAGCATAAAAAACTACGCACTTTTACAAAAAATGGCACTCAAAACCGAGTTACCGATCAAAAGATACAAGTTTTTCAATATTATGCTCTACTATTTATTTTAGTTTCCCGAAATAGCAAAAAGTGCGTTGTCACCCGTGGACCCATGCCAAAAGAGGAAAGAAACATCTTTCCCTCAAACCGTCTGTTGACGCTAACCGAGAATAAGACAACCACAAAAATTAAAACCTAGATTAGATCTCAACAAACCCAACAAAACCTAGAATTTTTTTCCTATATTTCCTTTTCCGTATGGTGCGAATCTGAGGCGAATCTAGTATGTTTCTCTGCACAACAAAAAAACCAAAAAATGACTACCTCCTGAAATGGTCAAGTTTACAGCCAATCTTAGGGTTTTCTACCTTCTAGATCCAATGGAAGCCTCTGTTTTGCATAAAAATACATGCAACAACAAAATACAAGCAAATCCCGAATATATGAATATATAAAGAATTTATTTACAAAATAAAACTTACAGATGAATGTCAATAGCAATCTCCTGCTCTAATACCATAAAAGGAACGATAACCAAATCATACTAAGCCAAGAACACATATGCTAATCAAACACCACGATCAATAAAATGAAATCAATTCGTCAAAATAACTTTACACAAAACCTTTGCAAACAAATGAGCAACGATATCATATATTATTATGGAACTCAATGAAATACAATAAGAATGGGCCTTGCTTATATAAGGCAAAAATAACAATCTAAGAACCAATCGAAGGTTGTAGATCAAGCCATAAATCATGGAAAGAACTATTCAAGTCCATATATTTATGAGAGAACTAGACATCAAGGATCTAGTCAATACCATAGATCTAGGAAAGAACTAGTCAATACTATAGATCAAGGAAAGAACTATACCTAACAACTAGATAATATCTCCTAATATCTAAATAAATAAAAAGAAATATCCACACACATAAGTGGGTGAGGATAAATACAATAAAGGTAAATAATGTACCTAGGTGAACATGAGCTAAGGTAAATACCTACTCTAACAAAATTCAATTACAATACCATTACAATTCGGTTACAAATTTGGTTATAAAAAGGATGCTTCAATCATGAAGTGGCACTTATCATTTGAGAAGTGTCATGGAAGGAGAGAAAAATAGACCTCTCTCCCCAACACTCTTCTCCTTGGTGTGAGATCACCCAAAAAACTCGTCCTTGGCATGAGATCGCCCAAAAAAACTTGCTCTTGGCATGAGATCGCCCAAAAACCTCACCATTGGCGGCAGGACACTCAAATCCGAAACAACTCCAAAGAAAACATGACAACTTTCTATCTTATAATCTCTCATACATCAGGTGCACTCTTTCCTTAACTACTACTTCTACACACTTTTTACTTACTTATACATATGTTACTCGATTTTTCATATACGAGACTTTGACTACTCTTTTTCTCTTCTTTTGCAAGTCCATCCTTACAAGTAACAAGAAGCTGAACTCACATCAACAAGAAAAAACTCCTTGAACACGTTACTACACATACGATTCATCCCTAGGGTCTACCTCCCTTTCCTAGTTGTCACGCTTCACATTACGATCACTTCACACTTCATACAACTACTTGTCCACTCAACATGCTATTGGCTACACTCCTCTCTAATATACAAGGTATGATTCTTCTATCTACTTTATGTTATCGAGTATTCGCTCAACAACATAAAGTGGGGAACATGTAGATACCAAATCTATGCACTTGGGTACATTTTTAGGTCATAAAAAGCATACTAGTATATACATGATTCCTAAACAAGAAAACTAGTGGTTGACAACTCCTTTTGGCCTTTTGATTCCTTTATTTATTGCACTTTCCTGGATTTACACATCCTACAACTCGTCGGCACTTGATTGATTTTCCTTTTTATGGCCTTAGACATTAGCGCTTAGGTAGGACAGAAGTGCCTATGCACTCATATCCTTCTCTTTCTTCTTCTTACCCTTTTGGGTCCGTTTCACTTCTTGGTCACAATTAAACACTTTAGGTCAGCCTTTCGGTTTTAATTATGAAATTTAAACAAGGGAATCATATATATACTTAGTTACTTCTTCAAAATAAGGGGGAAAGCACTATATGCATTATCTATCATCACCTAAGCTTACACAAAGGAACAAAAGCACTACAAAGCATACATCTAGAGCATCCATACAAGGGAAAAGGGTTGCATTGATCTACATACACTGCATAGGAGGGAAGTTCATTCTATCCCATGACACACATTTTACATATTTGAAACAATCTAGATCTATCCCACTATCATTGTCTGACAAACTTGCACAAGGGAAACCTAAGGTACAAGAGCACTACAAAGCATACATCTAGCACAACCATACAAGGAACAAGGGATGCATTGATCCACATACAATGCATAGGAGGGGAGTTCATTATATTCCATCACACACAAAAACTACATGGAGTCTGAGATGTAGTGTAACACTCGATCGTAATTTCATTGTTCGAGTGGCCGTCGTGGTCATTCCGACTCCTATTCTAAATATTTTTATTAGATTTGATGTGGTTTGTGGGCATGTCCAACTATTCATATAGTTTGTAAGTTACATGTGTGATCGAACCCTAATAGCGAAGTCAGAGTGACAAAGTGAATATTGGAGCAAAAACCTTCTGACCTAGAAAAGTCAAAACTTGAGCATCTAAGTAGACACTAGTGCCTAGATCGGTCACTAAGCACTGAGACACTCTTGTCCTCTTATGGGCGCTTCTATCATGCATATTTTTGCACTTTTGAATCTTCTTCAAACCATTACAATGTTGTCCCTAGCCTATTATAGTAGATACACAGTCTCGATCACTCTTGAATTACACAGAATCGCCCGAGTCTTCTTCTTCCCTTTACTTGCTTAGGGTTTTACATTATTGAATGCTTAGTGCTTACACATTACTATATGTAATCAATTGAATATCATTTGTTACAGTAAGTTACTATGAAATAAGATTTAATTCACATTAGATTAGATCAATTCCTAATCATCCCTATCACTTACACAATGTGCCAAATTAGTTCTAGAATGCATTCTAGACTACTATCTTCCCAAATTCCACTAGAAATCACTCGCATCCCATTAGAATTAATTTAATCAATTCTATTATGTATAAACTATAAACTTACACTCCTTAGCTAATTTAGTTATCTATTTATCCATTCACCTCACACTCAACTCCACTTCACTAGCTCACTCCATTCAAGTTCTAGAACCCTACAAAGGTGGAAGAAAAATTACATGTACAATTGAAGAATTCAAGAGCCAACTATTCAAATTCATTGCCCCTTAAATTATTATTCAAAATAGCCAACTACACAGACCAAATCAACTTGCTAATTAGGAAAATGCATTCATTTACTTGCAACTCATTCAAAGTTTGATCCACAATCCATGGCCTCTCCTTCACTATAAATAAGAGTCTCTTTCCTTCTATTGGATGCACAATGAATGAGAGGGGGCGAATCAGTCTTATAAAACTTTTACTTTAATTACTTTGCTTTGTGTGAACCATTCAAACTAACCATTCATCATCCATTAACCATTGTGAGCTTATTAAACATGAAACAATCATTCACAAGAGCATGATGCAAGAGAGAACACAAGAACACAAGATATAATGTGGGAAACCTCAAGGGGAAGAAAACCCATTGAACCTCTGCATATATTACACAACACAAAGGAATTGAGTGAGTAGTACACATCACATGAGATTTTTTTGTGAGGCACCAACCCCACAAGGAGCACCAACCCCTAGTTTAGTAGAGAATCAAATCTACAAGGAGGCACCAACCCCTAGATGGCTCAACACCAACTAAATCCATCTGAAATGAATGCCATCTCTAGTTTTTGTTGCGACAACTCGATGATGACTCTTTGAAGCTCATTATCTCTCTCTCAAATGATCTCTCTAGCCTCCATGCACAAGACTTATTCCTTCAAGTTGATTTCACATTTTCCCTAGCTCACCATCACCTTCTCTCTCCAACACAACATCACATATTCATTTCCTTCTCAACAAGCTCACAAGGACCTTCATCACCTTCCTCAAATGGCCCTCTAGGTCACACTTTTCATCCAGTCACACAACTAGCTCAAATGAGCTTTCTAATATTCCTTTATATCCTTCTCTTGGTCATAAAACATGTAGGTCGACCTTCATATAGTAAAAACACTTAAATCATCATTATAAAATCATATAAAAACCATCCACAAGACCATTTAGGTCACCACCATCACCAAGAACCTTTTAGACCTCCAATAGGACACGGGAAGTCCTAAAACCCTAAAACAAGCAATTCACCAACCATGGAGTGTTCTAGACTAAAAAAATTCACCAAGGAATGGATCACACTCAGACATGTTGTCTAAGACCTCAAAATCCTCCAGCAATCATGAAACACATAACAACAACATCTCAAGCCATGAAACATACTTGAGACCATGCTCAACCAAGCACCCTCAAAATTAGCCTTCAGAGAACATGTCATAACTTCCTCATATCTCAACAAAAATTCAAGTGTGCTATATCAAGTGGAAATCACTTGAAGTCAAGATCATAAAAATTTCAAACCAAGCCATAAGACCACATGTAGCACCTCCAAAATTGCTATGTTCCCAAACTGCTCCAAACTTCCCCAAAATAGCCTAAAAACTAGTCCTCATAAAGGGCATACTTTGCATACTAGGGCCTCATCCATGATGTGAAATCATCATGGACATGAAGTAAAACTCTCATGCTTTAATAAATTATAAATTAGTCATAGGTTAAATGTAAAACTTTTGCAAAAACTCCTAAACTTTCCGAAACAAGAATTTTTAAGTGGGGCCCACATATTGTCACAACCTCTAAATTACATCAATGGAAATATGGAAGAGTCCTCTACAACCTCCAATCATCACATTTGAAAAAAAAATCCATTATGGGACTGTACAACCATTTTCTCCCAAGTCGTTATAGAGTTAGGGTTTTATGAGGGTTAAAAAGTTGTTTGGCTTCTTAACAATTGTTCATATAACTCGACGATCAAACAACTTTGTTCCACTTGGAAAATATTCATAAATTCCGTATTCAACTACCCTAGGAGCTCGGTACCAATGCAAAGCCAATCCCCAACAAGCATCTGAAAGTCAAAATTTAGCTCTAAAACTCACCTTTGGAAACCCGGTTTTGGTCAAAGTGCAATATCTTCAAAAATATTCATCACCTAGTCCTAAAATTTGGACCACACCATCATATCAACCTTCTAAACAATCTCCAATGCTCACATTTTCTCAAATATATATGCAACTACTCAACTCATCTCACATGGGCATGTTTTCTTAAGGGTTAGGTCTAGAAATAGACCTAAGAAGTAGTCTAACACCTATATTTGCACCTCTGAGACACTTGTGAGTGTCCTAACACTTCATATTCATGCTTCTCATGTTGTATCCATGCTATACTAGCTGCTACAAGCTTCACTTCATCATCCCATGCCTCATATTGCTCTCTAGGCCTCACAAACAAGCACTTGAAACATGCTTGTTTCACACAATCTGATCACAACACACCTTGGCCAACCTTGTACACCTGTAAGAACCTTCTATGCAACCTCAAAAGATTCCTCATATGCTCAAATAAGTCTGCTTTGCTCCATACTTCATGCTACCACATCACCTGCTATGAATTGGGTCGAGGAATAGGCCTAGAATGGCTTCTTCAACACATGCTTTCACTAAAACTGTCCTTGTCTTCACCTTGTAGACACTTACACAATTCTACCACATCACTCTAACCATGTTATACCTCATGGAGACCTCATACAACCTCTGGAGTACACTCACTAGACCATACTTGCTTGACCATGCACTAAGAACATGCATACTCACCTAGACACCATGGTTCTTCATCTCTTCATGACACCTCATCACTTCGCTACCAAATCGATGACATCATCATAGACTCACCTATACTTCGAAACCCTTTGATATCAATGACAACAACAAGACACAATTTCCAACACCTTCACAATTCATCTCTTATAAGCTTAAGATATTTGCAACAACACTTTGTCAATTTGCCATTTGAATTTGCACACCGTGAGGTTGCCCATTTGATCATCCATTGCTCGTAGCACATCCTTCTTCCATTTGGAACCAAGTTTGGAGCATCCACAATCAAATCATTCAAAGAGATCCAACAAGTGTGGTACTCCATTCCACACTTTAACTATCTCATCTGAGGTTACAAGAGAGCTTGAAGAAAGGTTTGTATTGTTTGTTTCTTTCATTGTTTCAATTTTCCTTGTACCCAATATCAATAAAATTACCCGGAAACCAAAACTATAATTTAATGATCTTGGAAGAAACACTGTAGAATACATAAGGAAATAAAATGAAGAAAGGGAAAAGAGAAAAATAATAGGTAGTACTATCATCTTTGATAGTACTACCTATTATTTGTTAAAATATAGGAAGTTCTATCATCTCTGCTAGTACATATTTGAGTATGGGTAGAATCACTTGGTCAAGATACGGAGTTGGTGGCTATGCCCAATTCTGCAACTTTGGTTCATGGTCTCTTATGATTGGGGCTTATGCTTCTTATTTTATGTGTTATGGTATCTTTTTAGTTGTGTTTTTATTAACATGGATATTAAGCCATGAATACCGACCAATTGCCCTTTTATTGTAGCCATATGTACTTTACACACACACACACACACACACACACACACACACACACACACACACACACACACACACACACACACACACACACACCATGAATACCGACCAATTGCACGTGCACGCGCATGTGCAGCATGTGCGCGCGCACACACACACACACACAACAATTAAAATAGTACAAACTATTCATTAAAAAGGACGTGGAATGAGATTATGCCCCAAAGTCCAATAAATAAGGCAAGAAATGCCTAGGAAGAAAAATGAAAGAAAGAGTTATATGATGACCAACTCCGAGTTCTATATTACTTCTCACTAGAATGAATGCTTGATAAAGGAAATAAATGCTTCAAATCTACTCATGCTCTAAACCTTTTTGGTTCTCTTGATTGTTTTATTCCTTTCATGTTTTAAATGTACCAATGCACATATATATTTATTAAATTTGTGAATTCAAATTAGAACTCTATTGATGTGTAACACATAACATATACGAAAATTAGTGAAAAGGCCAATTTTTTTGGAAAATCCCAAAAACTCAAAAGACCCACACAAAAAATCCAATAAATGTATAAATATAATTTTATGATCTTGAAAGAAAAATTGTAGAATACATAAGAATATTAAATGAAGAAAGAGACAATAAAATAATATAATATAATAAAACATATTTAAACACAAAAATATATATGAGAAATAAAAACTTAATACATAAAAATAATACAATCTTATAACTAATAAATACCTTAAAAAAGTTGATGTCGTACACACCAACATAAAAATAAAAAGGGAGTAGCTTGGTGTTCTTACCCTGTGGATCCCTACAACGGTAGTGATGGCGTAGTAGGAAAAAATGGCAAAGTGGAATTTTTTTATTTGTTAAAATATAGGAAGATTCATGAGAGATTTTCAAAATCGTTGCACTTGCTGGGGTACTTACTTGTAGTTGTTGGCATTTTGAAGAAAGACTTTGCAAGTCTTACGTATGTGTGGGCGCTCGTGCGCTTCCAGAAGCCATTAAACACATCCCCATGCCATCATCAATGATGGTGTCATAACTAATCCTTTTCTGACAGTTGTCAATGAACAAATGTCATTACTGAAACATCCCACAACAATGCCCATTACTCAGATCTAACCAATTCCCAACACGCCATGACTCATTATTACTCTTCTCCATCTCCCCTTTCCTCTTCCTCTTTTCCATCATTCAAAAACCTCCGCAGATCTCTTATTAAATTGTGTTGCATCTGTATATAATACTATAGTGACAGGATTTATAAATAAAGGATGTTAGGTGTCGACGAGATTATGACTACAACAGAATCTTCATCTGGAATTAACAACACCACCTTGAATTCTGCACAGATCAAGCTTCCAAAACTTGCTCCCAAGTCTCCTGCAAGGAGCAGTGATGGGTCTTCCAGCCCTACCAGCTTGACTTTCTCTTGGGCAAGAATGGTTGCAGAGCAAGAGGAAGAAGAGGGAGAAAATAATCAATCTGTCCACCTGTGGAGGCCTGGCTCGTCTATGTCCAATCCCTCCCACCCCATGTCAATCAGAGCTCAGGAGATAGCCAGGGGAAGGCAGGAACTCATGAAATTGTACGAAGGCATGCCTGAGTCTGCCTATGAGCTGTCTCTCAAGGATCTCGTTGACCAGAAGGCAGCCATGGATAAACACAAGATGGGGATTTCAGATGAGGCTTGGACTAAAAAAAGGATCAGTGGGAATTCAAACAAGAGAAGACCACTAAAGGGAAATCACCCAAAGAGTTTTCTGTTGAATATATTTATACCAAGCAGTTTAACGGTCCGCCCAACTCCTCCTCCTTCCAGGCCATTGTCTCGCAATCCTTCTTGGGGGAGTAATGATCAGTCTGCTAAGAATAAGACTAAGCAAAGTGCTAAGCACCATACGAATCCCCTGCTGTCTCTGTTCAGGGTTAGGCCATCCAAGGGTTCTGAGCTTTCACATTGCAATAGTTTCTCTAAGGTTTCTCCCAAGCCTTATTCTGGTCAGTCTGATCTGTCTTACGTGGGCAGCTCCACTGAGGCTAAACCAAACAATTCCAGTCGATGCTCCGCATGTTCAGGGTACACTGTTTTCTTCATGACAAATTGCCAGGTGATGCTTCTCCCCAATTCGGTTGAATGTTAATGTAAGAATGAGCTAGGCCTAGGGTATTAGGTTTTCTTCATACACTATGTTTTTGTACAGAATTAAAATTCTTTAAACCTTATTCCTTTTGTTAAGAGGTAATTGAACCGGTTTAGTTACAAATAACATCAATCATCCTTGAAGATTATCTAGATCTCTTTTACTCTCTACCCATTACTTTTTATTGCTTCTAGAGATGGGTAGGTCATGGAACCATCTCGGTTAGCCTCAATTCATTACTTTCTATTGCATCTGTGTAAGGCAAATTTTGCGTTAGCTCTAAGTTAAAACTTCTAATAAATCTGGCATTTCCGTAGGGTTGAACCCATGGAAGGTCTGTTTTTTCTCATCCGAGACAGAATGCATGCCAATCTTTCAAAAGCGTCTGAGAAATCTTCTTAAGATGGGACATACATAGCTTGTTTACATGGAATAGAAAATGAAAACACGGACATTTAAATGTTTGCAAAATCATAATAAAGGGCAAAACATGTTTGTTCTCAAGGAATAATTTAACCTGGTGGTTGTATCAACAAGAAACCATTTCTCAGGGGAATTAAGCTTTATGAGTAGGATACAATGACACACAGGGACAGCCACTTGGAGAAGGAGCACTTTCTCATCTAGTTTACAAAGGTCTAAGTTTTCATGATTGATACAAAGTTCTTGTTTTGTGTGACAAGTTATTACATGCCATCTTGACGGACAGAATAGATATGTTTACATACAATGGCATGGGTTTCAATCGGCTATGCACTGGATGCTACACGACCTGGTCACTGTTATGTATTCTCCCCCCTTGAAAATGCTATCAAACAGGATTACATGTTGTGCAGGTGATTAAGGCCCTTTTTCAGACTGGGTACACCTCACCTAGTCAGTAAACCCTTCTCCTAACGCAGGCATTAGTCTTTATTGATCAGTTAAGCATGCAATGAAATTTGGCTTGTTTATCTATCCCAAGTTTTATAATTGAAAGGATTATGCTGCTGTAGTTGATTGCAAAGGGTTATCTTAAGAAAGGACAGATTCAAATCATGGTGGGGGTTCTCAAAACGGAGAGGATCTGATTCCAACTGTATTCGAGCAGCAAGGCTGGCATCAGTACTTGATTGACTTTCTGACAAGATATCTTCATACACTCACTTTTTATATAAGTATGGTGTCTTAGGCTTCTTCAAACTATATAACTTTTGTTGAAGGTTAAGGGAAATTGAATGTATTTAGTTTCAAATGAGATCGACTATCCTTGACGATGATGTAAAGCTGTTTTCTTCTGCACCCATTAGTTTTTATTGCTCCTACATATGGATAAGTCATAGAAGAATCTCTACAAAGCTAGTTTTACCTCAGCTCTAAGCTAAAACTTTTAGTTAAACCGGTTGAACCAATGGGAGATTTTCTTTTTTCACATGAGATTGAATGCATGCCAATCTATCAAAAATGCCTGATCTGTACTCTAAGTGAGATCAATTATCCTTGAATATGATATAGAGCTCTTTTTCCATGCACCCATTACTTCTTATTGCTTCTGCTTACTACAGATTGACAGGTCATCGAACCATCTGCACAAAACTTATTCTACTTCGGGCCTAAGTTAAAAATTCTAGTTAATCGGGCATGTCCATTTCCTAGGATTGAACCCAAGGAAGTTTACTTTTTTCATATGAGATTAAATGCATGCCATTTTGTCAAAAGCATATGGTCTAGATTCTAAATCACCTGAGAAAACATATTTCTTCAGTGACATGAGCAATTGAGTACTCAGTTCAGGTCTCATAAAAAATACCCCTTTTGCTTGTTTGCATGGAATAGTAAATTAAAACACAAACATTCAAATGATTAGAGAATTCTTTCAAAGGGGAAAAACATGTCTGTTGCAAGGAATAGTTTCAACAACCAACCATTGTTCTATGGAATCAGGTTTTAGCAGTAGGCCTCAATGGCACATTGGGATGCAACCATTTGGAGAAAAGACACTTTGTCATCTAGTTTAGTAAGGCCAAATTTTTTATAGTCGTTACAAAACTCTGGTTTCGTATGACTGGTTGTTTATCAGTGCTACGCAGGGACACATCCTCTAGATTTTGGTGATGTCCCAAATGTTTTGGAGATTTGGGGACTTGGGGAGTTGGAGGGGACGTCCTCTATTTTTAATAAATAAAAATAGAAGTTTTCTGATGCTTTAACTTTAAAAAAGCTCTTATTTTTTTCCAAAACATTGAATTCTAATCTGGAAAGCACCTAAAATATGTTAAATACAGTATAAATGCATAAATTACATTGAATTATTTTTATGTATTATTTTTGTAGTCATCCCCGTGCTGTCCCCAAAATATGGGATTCTTTTTCTGTCCTAGAAACTGCTTCTCTGTCCCGATATGCCCCATTTCCGAGACTTAGGTAACTATACCATTTATTACACATCATTTATCAGACAAAATCAATATGTTTATAGAATGGCGAGAGTTCCAATTGGCCATGCAAGGATGCTACACCACCTAATCACTGTTTTCCATTCATTCCCATCGGGTAATCTGTGAACCAGGCTTACTGGTTGGGTAGATGGCAAAGGCCCTGGTAAGTGGAACCTTTGCCTTACTTTGCCTTAAAAGTTAAAACTTCTTTTTAACCAGTTAAGCTTATAATGATACTTGGCTTGTTTATATATCCCAATATTTCTTAACTGAAAATGATTATGGCTTGCTGTTAACCGTGAGGGGCTATCTTCGGGAAAGGCATATTTGAATCATAGTGGGCGAACTCACAGGATTTTATTCAAATTGTAATTAGGGAAGAAACAGTGGTGTCAATGTTGGCACAGTGGGTTTCTCTTCTAAAGTCTTCTTGGCTGAAAGATACATTGCTAAATTGAGAAATACCCACTGTAATCTGATTTTTACATTCATGTCTTCTCTGGGTGAGAGACACTGTATTGAAAGGGAAGTACTGCACTAAAGAACCACTGTTATCTCAAATCAAACATCTTCAGCCCCTTCTAGCGCCAAGCCATTAACTTTTCTACAGGTAATATAATAGTCATCCTTTTTTATTTCCCAAGAAGATCTTTCTGCCTAAGGCAAATTCCCAGCCTAACTTTTTCAATGTACACATTGTACAGTAATAAGCCGATAGTTTGGAATCCATTTCTAACAAATCTCTAGAAAATTTGTCTCACCGTTGTTAACTGTCAAAAAATACCTGAGAAAATTGTCTCACACCGCAAAACCACTTTTTGTTTCCCACAAAACATGTGGCGGCAAATGTATGTTGGAAAACCTCTACCGGACCAACCTCTGTCGAAAAATTTCTGCCTAAAAACCTCTACCAAGAAATCTCTGCTGCAAAACCTCTCCCAGAAAATTACCTATTACCGATTCCCTTGCACCTTTTTTTTGGTACAGGTACTAATTTATTCTATTGTTTAGTATTCCATATTCTATTTGTCTTAACAGTTAAGCCAATGCACATTAACGTTTCTACACACTCTCTCCTTTTATCAGTTTGTAAACATCATCCTATAACAAATGTCAATTTAAAATGCACATTAATACATCATTTCTGTAGTTTCATAAATACCTCTTGTTTATCATCTCTGGCCCATCATATTTAAAGTTTGTAAAATCATGCAGCTTCACCTTTGAATGACATCTATGTGCTTGCACATTTGTAGTGTCTCAGTGCCATTTGGTTTTATTATCAAGATATTTCACCAGTAATTGCATTGGTACCTATGGATCGATTGGTTATAACCGTTAAGAAAAGACACTAACATTTTATCTGATGCTGCATGCAGGCATGTGAAAAGATCTACTGTAGCAACTGTTCTAAGGAGGCTATGGCAGACACCCCAAAGGGACGAAGATGCCGAGCAACTTGCATGGATATATCATATAATGACATGTAACTGAAAACTTCCTCCAACTTCTGATTACGATGAACATTTTGCAAGCCCCACTTTTAAAAATATAAATTATTATCATTATTTTTTATGTTCTTTTATTGGGTCTCGTAAAAAGAGGTTTCAAATTTGCCACCAATGTTTGGTAGAAAGATTTTTATACCACCACAACCATTTTGCAACTGTTATAGTAGAGCTCTGTTTGTATATTATCATTAAAGATTGATGATTTATTGTCTTCAAATGCAGAGACTTGGAGTTGGAGGCCAAGATGAAGGGTTGCTGGGGCAGATCATCCAGAAAAATAAAAATAAAACTGGAAGGAGAACGAAAAACTCCGTTAGAGAGGACCAGATTAATATCCATTGAGCTGTTGAAGTTTGATAATATGGATTTTGGGAATGCCCCTAAAATTGTTGAACTTCTCAACTTGTCAATTCATCATCATCAGTTGTATTCTACATCTACCTGCAAGATAACAATGGATTTAGAGCCTTTTTAACAGTGGCAATGGAAGGTGGCTTCATTTCCTTGCGATGTTGAAAGCAAAACATTTCTTTACTAGATTTTGATTTTCTGTTATCTTCAGTAGGAAGGGAGAAAATGGTTTAGCCAGACTAAACTCTGTTCAGCATCTGCAGACCAAGCTTTTGATGCTTTCAGAATCACAGAGACCAAGGTTTGTGTGTGTATATATTTTCCCATTTCACTTATTTGTAGATCTTACAATCCAAGTTGCCAAAGCAGAAATTATCAGAAGAAAGCGGGATAGGGATCCTCACCAGCCTTTGTTGAAGGATATTAGTAAATATATAATAAATTATTGAAATAAAAATTTCAGAATTAATTATTTTTGCTTCAACTTTTCTTTTAACATATGGTATTTTTCTAGGTGAAACAGCAATTGGTTAATTTTTGATAAGGTTTTTACAATTTTAAATTCACTAACGAGCAATTATTCTAAAAATATATGTGCCAACTTTTCAAATTTTGGTAAATTGATAAAAATAAATAAATGTATTAGTAATTGAATTTTATGGTTTTTATGATTGTGAGATGAGCGGCTTTGATGTTTTTGTATAGATAATTAATGGTAGTTGTAAATTTAATGTTTACTATGTTAGTTTTTATTTTATGTGGTGGCTACTCTTTTATTTTATTTATTTGTAACTATGACAAATCAATCAATTCCTTTTAAATTTTTTTATTGCTTTAACAAATAAATCTAAAAATATATCTAATATTTTAGATATAATATAAGCGTTGGAGTTTATATTTATTTTGGAAATAATATTTTGAACAAGATATATAAGTGCAGTTAAATTAATATCATTTATGAATATTTATTATCATTTTCCAAATAAATATAATTAAAATATCTACATAATTTTAAATCACTTACAATCAAATATTTCTAAAATCTTGAAAACTTAAATTACAACTTAATAAAACTCTAAATGTAAATTAAAACATTTTTATTCTTTTATCTTACTTTTAAAGTTTTATCTATCTTAAATAAATAAATAAAAAGTGGCAGGGAAATTTCTTTTCTTTGCCCATCTCTTTCTCAGTCGGTGAGTATTGTATTACCATCGGCTATCACGATTCACGACGTTGAGACTAAGCAAGTAAAATATAAATTTTCTATTACCAAGACTTTTTCCCCACTAATCAACCAGTCAATTAAATTTTTACCAGGCAAGTCAACATGCGTGCATATTTTTTTAATGTTAATTTACAACCATTAATATTTTTAATTATACGGGCGAGTGCATATTAACTTTGTTTTGACATTAACGGATTCTACCATTTTGGCGACTTGGGGATCTTTAAAAAAATATTTTTTAGTTAATCTTCCCAAGTATGCTGGTCTTCAATTTTATAACCCATTTTAAAATTGTATATTACTAGCAATCGCATGTGTACAATGCAATGTGAATGCCGAATGGTAAATGTTATTTAATTTAGAGGGATAGTTTTTACTTTTCTAGTTGATGTTGATAAGGGGTGTGATTGATTTTGGTTGTGTAAAAATATAGACGAACCACTTCATTTAAATACCGTAAACACGAGGTCTAACCTTTAAAACAATTCAATATGAAAAAAGTGATGTAATTTACAAAGCTTTGGATGGATAAAAGACTGCAAGACAAATAATCCTAAGCCTAGCACATAGTCGTAAATTAGTCACAGGCCTTTGAATGCAAGTATGGCTTAAAATCAAAGGAAAACACCATACCCTCGTGAATCAATGTTTCTAAATAACATTCAAACAAAACTAAGCCTATGATGTATCTAAACTCTTTTAATATTATAAAACCACATACTCGTCTACATCGATAAAGTGGAAAGTAGTGCCCAGGAGGTGTGTTGGCTATACAATGACCTCAAGACTTACCTTATGTTGAAAGTGAAACACCTATCTAAACACCAAAAATTGCATCCATTAAAATAGACTTCCATGGAAAATAATGAAAGTCCTATAGAGATTGTCAGTAGGTTTATGAACAAACTCTCAGCTACTAGACATATGATCAATTTGTTCACTACATTGGTTTATACTTGTTTGTAAGCATACTAGTTTAGTTGTAAGAGTATTGGAGTCTTGTATTCCTCCATTCAATCCCAAGCAGAAAGGAAAAGACAATCAAAACAAAAAAATCATTTCTTCATCTTCCTTCATATTTATCTTCACATCAGAATCATGTATTTATTCATAAAAAGTGTATTATTGCTTGCCATTGAAGTAGAGCATGCAATGGTATAATTTAGCCACGGGAGCACTCCAATGTCAAATTATTGATCGCAAATGATCACATTCATAGAAGTATGAGTTGCAAGAAGAAGAGGCTATTGAAAGCATTCACAAAACTATGACACCAGTGGAAAAGAAACCAAGTTCAAGCTTCTCCAGCCTCCCCCATACACATGGCCGAGATCAAGAAAATTTATTGGCTTTGCTAACTGGTAAAAATAACAAATTAAATTTAAAAATCACCTAAATTTACTATATTTTCCAATCTTACTATATTTCACAAAATCTACCAGTACTAATTGTAAATGCTATACATTAGAATATAATGCTTATATTTCAAAATACGTACTGACTACTCTATACTTATTAAGAAAAATCCCACCCATAAACCTTGGCTGAGAACTGAGGATGAATTTGGGGAATTGAAGGATGTCATTGAAAACATCACTCTTTTCTGTCGCAGATGCATACAACAACCATTCAGGGGCTAAATATCCAGGGGTTCCCCTAAGACGAGTAAATGCACGGCTCTGAGACCTATCCATTAGCTTTAGTGTTTATTTTTGTAATTTTATTCATAGATTTTTTAAAGACATTGAAAGAAATGTTTCAACAAATATCACAGAAACCACACAAATTAGTCGATTAAATGTTTTATCAAGTATTATGATGAGAAAATAAGGCCTTCAATGAATAAAGTTATCCTGATGCTAGAAGGTCACATTGAAATCAAAGAGCCACCGCTATCTATTCAATTTTTGGCAAGAACACAAGTTAGGATTTCTGCACAAACATTGGAGTCTAAGGTTTTTTATACAGAGGCAACAACAAGTCAAAAAATCTTATGCATGATGCAGAAGAAATGCCCTCAAAGCCCAAATTGTATGGTACAGGAAAAAAAATCAAATAGATTGCAATAATACCAAACAAGTGCATCTCCCATACACATCCTAATGCACCTGCACCTAATTCACCATAGCAATTATATTGAGCAATGCCTAATTCACATAGCAACAATCTTGGAGATAAACTTGGTTGCAGTGTGGCAGTCACTACACACACGAAGGTTCTTGACAACTCTAATAGTCGTTCTAGGGGACGTGTTTAACAACCCAAATGCAATTGCCAATTTCTCACTATGGTGGTAGACAAGTAATTCCTTCTCCTCCACCTCTACATCATTAAATGCAGGTGCTCTATCTGTATCATACCCTTCTGCCTTCATCTCCCACAATAATTTCTCCAACTTTGCATAGATCTCTTGTGTTTGTGGGTGTGATATATCTCCTACACAAAAAACATGTACCGTTTCATGCACTTCAATCCAACTACATCCATGTACCTTCTTAATTCTTCTATCTTTCATCAATTTCCTTACCTTTTGCATGTCACTCCTCCTACCAACTTCTGCATAAATGTTTGATAGAAGAACATAAGGCGCAATATTATTAGGATCCAATTCAAAAAGGAGTCTTGCCACAAATTCTCCTAACCCTATATTCTTATATGATTTACAAGCTCCAAGCAAACACATCCACACAATCACATCAGGTTTTATTGGCATTTTGATGATGAAGTTAAGTGCTTGCTTAAGATAGCCTCACATGACAAGAAGGTCAACCATGCATACATAATGATCCATTGTGGGCTTGATGCCATAAAATTCACTCATGTGACTAAAATATTTACAGCCATCATCTACTACACCTGCATGATTGCATGCAAATAAAACACAAATAAATCTTACAAGGTCAAGAATGGCTCCATGGTGCATCATCAGTTCAAAGAGTTTGAGGGCATCCATGTTATAGCCATGCATTGCATATCATGCAATCATTGCATCCCAGAGGCAACATCTGGATGATGCATTTTGTCAAACAAATGACATGCCTTTTGTATGCTGCCACATTTTGCATACATGTCTATTAGAGCATTTGAGACTACAGTATATGACAAAAGTCTACTTTTAATTATTTTTTGATGGATCTCCATACCATGTTTCAAAGCTCTTATTTTGGCACACACTAGTAGGATGCTGACAAAGGTTGCCAATTTTGGATTTACATATGCGAACTACATTTACTTAAAAATATCCAAGGCATATGCATTACCTCCTTCATTGACCTGTTTACAGAGCGCTCTAAGAATTAAATTTGGATTTAGGCGGGTAATGGATGACATCATATGCTTGATGCATTTTCTTTCATGCCACAGAGAGCAACGATTGTGGGGAGAGGCAGAGGGAGAGAATAAAATCGTTCTCCCCGAGGAGGATCGTCTCATCATCCAAGCAGGACAACAAATGGGCCACCATCGCCTGCATCCTCCCCCTGCACCGACAACGCCATTAAAAACCACTAGAATTCCATCGGAAAACATGAAAACATCCAGACGGCCATCAAACTATCAAATTTAACACAGTCAGCAGAAACATTCGCAAGGGCCTCACTTGATTTAGAGGGATATGTTAATTACTTTTTATAGTTGATGTGGTTTTTAATTTTTCGGTGTGAAATTGTGTTAGTGTTGCAACATGTTTTAGACTCCATTGGCTGCATACAGGCCTATCCTTATGATAATCATTGCAGGGAATTTTCAGGCTTCTGTTACCAAGTAATTGAACAAAATTTACTCCTTGGTTGTCAAGCTACAAGGAAATGTTACATGCGTGACATTTAGCAGCTAAAACCACTATATCTTCATAGTCAAAGGTTGTAAAAAGAGACCCACATGTTCCACAGTTTCCTGACCAGAAGGTAGCCTAAGCCTGTCCTCTACAGAAAAGTTGTAATATTTGGTCTTTAATACATATCAATATTTGTTCTCTTTCTTTCTGTGATTTTGATGGAAACTCAGATAAAATATTTAGAACCTTGTAGTTTGTGACTGAGTCACTTAGTTGGAGAAGCTTGATATGTTAAGGATCTATGTGACTGATATAGTTGTACACGTGAATATAATATGTAATTTTTAATTAATTAATTTCATTTAGTTATGGAATATGATGTCCTAAAAAATTTTCTGTAATCACACCCCTCTTTTCTTTGCTCTGACATACCTTGCCATAAGGGATGATTGAATAGATGTGAGGATGTTGTAGAGGACAAAGGAATCATTCTGTAAGATGAAACAATTGCTCTTCCATGCATGTACCTTTGTCTTCTTGGTCCGTGAGGGGGTTCTGCCCCACAAGGGGATAAGGATGCATAGGTAGTGAGCGGTGTTTCCAAATAGGAGATATTATTGAATCTTGATTCCGACCATAGGAATCATGTAGCCACCTAGATCATGTGCACTATGATATTATTTTCCATTTTAATCTATAAGTGATTGGATATTTGGGCCGAATTTTGCATTTTGCGATGTTTTAGAATATAGGATTCTTTATACTCTAGTGTTTTGATTGTAACTGAATCCAATTTGAACTCTCATTGACCTACTCTGCTCAATTGTGGACATTCAGACAATTTTGCAAAAAAAATTAGTATGTTTAAGACATAATTTTATGGCCACATGTTACATGAGCCCATTTTTACTTATCCTACAGATATAATAAAAGAAAAAAACAAATTAATTACAAAGTTCATAAAATGAGTACAGTCTACTGCAATTTGTTTATTTCCTACAAATATCGAGCAATTCGGTTCTTTTCCTCTATAGAAATTCATGGTACAAATTTCGGCAAAAGCCCCAAAAATAGAACCTGCAATGTTAGGAATGCATCATGTTCAAGTGATCTTCACAGACAGAGATGGAATTGTGCTACAAAATGGATTCATTTAAATACCAGTAAGAAGATAAAGAAGCGTCAAGTTTTGCGTAAGTCTTAGTCAGAGCAAGCACCACCATAATGTAGGCCATGTGACATCATCTCATCATTTAAGTACAATAACCCATGTGACTATGTATTACCATTTCCTCCCTAGTTAGGAGCGGGTTCCCACTCCCCTCTCTCTCGACATGGGGTCACATGAATGTTGTTGTGTGCAGCTATAGAAAAAAACAAAATCTTAAGCAAATAATTTTTGACTTAGTGCATGGATTTTATGCTAGTTCTATGGAAGCATTCCCTATTTTTTCTCAACCAAAAAGGAGAAAGATTAGTAAGTGCATAGCCGAGTTTCAGCTCAAAATCTACTAAATTCTCTCTCCAGCACCAACTTAAATAAATCTACTTAATTCCCCCTCCTTGGTTAATTAAAAATCGTCCCCAATTTTTGTCCAAAATGTGTGGTAGATGTTGCTTAAATACTGAATGAGGCATTCACTTAGCTTGAGTTGACGATGAACCCCTGTACCAAAATAAAGTGCTAGTGTAGTAGTCCCCAACATCAAGAAGAGTATCTTCATTAAAAGGATGTTGAGAATGTGGATTGAAAGATGACCTCTTCCTCCAAACGTATTCGCTCATAGATTGTATGTTGAATTACATTTCCAACATCATTTATGCCAAGTTGGGAAGGAAATCCAAGAAACTCATACTCAAAGCATTTTCTCAAATATCCTTTTAAATGGAAAGCTTAAAACCTCATACTCAACACATGCTGAGAATGTGGATTGAAAGATGACCTCTTCCTCCAAATGTATTTGCTCATAGATTGTATGTTGAATTACATTTCCAACATCATTTATGCCAAGCTGGGAAGGAAATCCAAGAAACTCATACTCAAAGCATTTTCTCAAATATCCTTTTAAATGGAAAGCTTAAAACCTCATACTCAACACAAACAAAACTCCAACAGATATAAAAAATAAAGCCTTAATATAACCACAAACAAATATAAAATCAAGATGGTCACAACGTATTTGTAATATAAGAAGTTGTTGGAAGCCAATTTGTTCGATCAACAAATTTGTAATTTTAGAAGTTGCTTCTGGAAGCCAATTTGTTCAATCAAAAGATTTATAATTTAAGTAGTTGTTGGAAGTCAATTTGTTTAATGGATAAGATCACCTAAAGAAAAAGAATGTGTGAAACAAGGCTTCAATTGATTGTTTGGTTAGCAACCATAGTCTCAAAAATTTGGTAGATAAGGCTCAAACAACTTCCCAATATATATCCCTGGAAAAAGAATTTATGTGCCAATCCAGGTTGATGTGTTTGCATCCTCCTCCTTTCTAGCAACTAACATGGCTTAGAGGTACTTGAGTGCTTTGTCGGTCCTCTTGCCTTGTGATTATTTCCAATTTAGTAGTTGTAATGCATAATACATGACATTGACACATGAAATTAATGGTAACATAAGCAAAAGGCACAAAGAGAAAATTACCCACTCAATTCTCAGTTATCATTTAGTTAGAATTCACAAAGGTTGTCCATGTGACAATACATGACACAGTGAATAAGAAGAGATTAGGCCACTCTGAAGACCATACACAGAAACCAAATTGTTATTGCAGTCTTTTGAGGCATTTTGTAAATACCTTTGCAAGCATTCCCATTTTCTTCCACATTTTGCCTACACATTTACAAGACCATTACCAACAAATGCATCATAGGCCAGCCCTAATGTGGTTATTATACAATGATAGATGTTTTTTTTCTTCCTGTTAATCATGGAGGTTAGCAACACGATGAGGAAAACATGGAACATAAACATATTTGGGTGAACGATTTAAAGAACCCGTGTGCTATCCTTGGCTTCAATGTGTGAAAAAGGGTTCAATTGATTAATTGGTTAGCAACCATAGTCTCAAAAATTTGGTAGACAGGCTCAAACAACTTCCCAATATATATCCCTGGAAAAATAATTTATGTGACAATCTAGGTTGATGTGTTTGCATCCTCCTCCTTTCTGCAACTAACATGGCTTAGAAGTACTTGAGTGCTTTTCCATTCCTCTTGCCTTGTGATTATTTCCAATTTAGTAGTCAGTAATGCATAGTACATGACATTGGGACATGAAATTAATGGTAACATAAGCCAAAAGCTCAAAATTCAGATGTAATACCCCACAAAAATTCATCTAAATAATAATACCGTCTTTGCAGGGAAAAACCCCTCCCACTCATACCCGCATCCGACATTTCTGGTACATAAAACAATGTAAGTTTAGTTTGTATTTTATTTGTATGTAGCTATGCGCAGTCTAGTGGCGCCATCGCCATTGTTGAAGATGTTGACTGAACTCCGTGATGAATGGAGAATGATGATGACGACATATGAATAGGATCATCATCATCTTCAACAACTATAACATTGCTTAACCCAATGTTCTGCATGGTGGTCAATGCCCTTCCCTTGTCTGCTTCAGAGTGCCCTAGTCTCAATTCCAAATCCTGATTCCATTTTTGAGTTGACCTAGCTCTGTTCATGATGTTCTATGAAGTACAAACAATAAGCAATTAAGGAGAAACAATGCAGTTGATCTCCTTTCTCCAATCAATTTCCCGATCAAGTGAACAATCGGTGGTGAAATGACGCAGCTTGATCTCCTTTCTCCAATCAATTGCCTAACTGAAGTGAACAATCAATTGTTATTATATAAAACATAAACCACTTGATACATTAATCTCTCCCACTAATAGGTATTTGGGCTGACCCGGGAGCTTATCCCAACAAGGCGTATCTCTGCTTTATAGGGGATGAATCACAACTTTGTGGCTAATCTTTTTTGACTAAAAGATGAGTGAGGCAATAAATTTTGATATTGGATGTTCGATCTATGCCTAGCAAGAGAAATGGTAGACGTTTTTCTATTCGGAGGAGATAGTGGCATGTATGACGACATTCAAAGGAAAATCTGGAAAGGGCATGAGGCCTGGTGTTTTGCTACGAAGGTCTTAATTTAAGTGCATGGAAGATAAATTAGTCTTGCAGTTAGTGGATGAAGGCTGCAAAGATGTGAAATTGTGAGTATGAAAAAGAATAAAATAGAATCAAAGATCTAAATAAAAATATTGAGATATGAAAGCATTCAATTTTCTACCTGCACAGAAAACTTTCAAAATTGTTGTACGATTTCATCCATTGTGACTAGATACTTGGCTACCTCCAAAGGCATTTTCTTAACCGCTTTCATAACGGAAT
This sequence comes from Taxus wallichiana var. yunnanensis, assembly GCA_018340775.1. NCBI lineage: Eukaryota > Viridiplantae > Streptophyta > Pinopsida > Cupressales > Taxaceae > Taxus > Taxus wallichiana. The sequence continues at coordinate 736,180,121 of CM031242.1, forward strand.
TGACTATGCTCTCCAATATCCTTCCTTCATCGCTAAACATGTATAACAACAAAACAAAAAATGTTTTTAAACATGCCATGTAAAAGATTTGATTAATGCGCTTAATGGAATATTGAAAATCTTACTCGCTAGAGTTATTCATGACTAAACATTTACAACCGAAAAACACACAATGATAACAGATATTGCAGTAATATACGTTCATCAATCATGTAGATGGAAAGTGAGAGGCAGAATATTGAAATACTTACTCATTGTCACTGATCAGCATACGCCCTGTAATATTGGAGACACACTGGAGTGTTGTCTTCCACTCTCGAGTCTCTCTAAGGAGTCTCTCTGAGGAATATTGCGTCGTAACACAACCCCCTCTAGATTTCGAATTGCAATTCATGAAAGAAGAACGATCTAAATTGCTAGAGCAAATGATAAATAACAACCCCCAATTCAAAGCATGTAATCACAGCTCACACTAGGTAATTTACTGATTTTACCTAAAAACACAAAAAATCTGTTAAAAATAAAAAACATCCAGACGGCCGTCATCAAACCGCCAGATTTAACACATCGCAGAAACGTTCTCAAGGGCCTTTCCCATAGGGGAATGCCATTGACTAATTATTATGATATATTGTTACGAAAGTCATTTTTAAGGGACAAATACTAATAAATATTTAGAATTTCAAATATTCATTTAATAATACTAATAATTTTTTTTATCTTATATTATAGAATCTTAATACATAATATTATAATATTTGTTGGTGAAATAATTTTTTGTGTTGCGAATTATTGAGTTTTCACCAATGTTCTGTGGCTAAGCCCCTCCTTGTGTATGGGGAGGCTCCCATTATTAAATATAAATTATCCGAACTACCTAAAATTTGTGAGTGGCTATTAGGTCAGGGATCACACATGAATACTCTACTAAACCCATGGTAAAGTGCTTGTACAAAGTACAAGAGAGGAATTTGCAATGGAGAGAGGTAAATGGGAGTAGGGAAAATAAGGAGAGGATTATTGTTGTGAGTAGGCTTATAAAATTCACATACAATAACCAGAGTAGGTCCACATTCAATTATAAGAACACAATAATGCAAGCCATTAGCAAGACCAATAAACAAGAGACACAAAGTTCTACAAATCTATCAATCAAGGACACAAAGTTCCTTCTTGGTTATATAAGATCATAATGCTTACAAAATTGGAAAGTAGAGAGAGTAGAGGAACATTGACAAATAAGATAAAAAATGAAGCTTTTATTACTTGATGTAGTAGCAATAAATCTCAACAACATACAATCAATCAACAATTGTCAACCCTTTGGATTGGAAAAGTCATCCCAAATTATAACATACAAAAATGGGTCTTTGTTTACCCCCTACATGAATTTTTACCTATCCCCATCACTTGTGACCTTTCATAGTCTTAGGAGGTGAGTCTTTTCTTATTAATAAAAATGACTCTTATAATGTTAATGTTGGAGGTCACTTAAGTGAATAGGATGAAATAGCAAAAAGTAAATTCTTAATGGAAAATTAGAATATGGAGAGAAAGAAGAAGGAGAGAGAGAAGGGGTTGAAAAATCTGGTGAAGATGAAGCCATTGCTGATGAAGAACTAGCCATTCATGATCCTTGAGGGAGAGTTTCCCAAACAAGCCCTTGTCCTTTGAATTCTCTCATTGAATCAAATTGTCGCGGTGCCATCTTTTCTTCTTCTGGAATACAAATGTAGCTCAAAATTTTGATCCATGTCTTGGGAACATCATTAATAGCCTTGCACTAATTAAACCATTCCTTGTGGTCTCTTGTAATGTTATAAATAGAGCCTTTGATGTTGGCAAGAGACTCCAAAGTGTCCTCATTGAAGGAGAGAGGATCACTTGCCTCCTTTTCGACTAATTTTAAAAATAACCGATGAGTTCCTTCGGTGCTGAATTCTCAGTGAGTGGAAGGGATCTAAGTCCCAAACACAGTCACTGACATCATCCAAAATCTTGAAGGCATGTTGTTCACTAGATTCAATTTCGGAGATGGCATCTTCTATCGTGCAATATCTAGCATTCATTATCTAGATCCAAATTGGGGAAAAGTTCTCAATAACGGATGTGAACACATTCTTACTCACGAGAGTGTGGGAATCAAGGCAACTCATCTCGAACACAAGTGGGAACACCTCATCCCAATGGATATTCTCTTTTTCAAATTCTACCCTTATTTTCTCCACTTCTGAAATAGTAGCAAGAATGTATCGGAATAGAGGGAGAAATTATGAGAGAAAAACCTTTCCTTTTTCAAGAATTTTCTCAATTCATTTGCCACTAGCTTTCCCTTACATCATATTCCCTTGCACTTTCTTGATCATCTCAGGGTCAAAGCTATTAACCGTAAATGTCTTCAACATGAAGGGGAGGCACTGAATTGGGCTCCAAGAAAGGTTAAATGTGGGTAGTGAGAACTCTCACATGCTCCTCCAATTGCTCAATTGTTCATTTGTACTCATTTCAAGAAAGTATGTGGGTAGAGGATTCCTTGAATAAATGAGCATCACCTTCATGTGTAGCTTGACCCAATGAGATATGGGTCAACTCATAGTCCTCATGAGTCATTTTCTCTGTAGGTTTTGTAACTTTTGGTCGAAACCTCTACATATTGATTATCGGAAACTCCACTGAAAAAGTGAGAAGTTACTAGTGCCTTCCTACCTCATTTGGTCTTCCAAATATTTGTGATGGCCCCAAGGTCAGGTATTGGAGCTTGTTGATTTTTCTTTGGTTCAAATACAAGCAATTCTTAGATCCATGGGAATGTATCTCCAAAAGTAGATGTTATATTAGTCACAGACATCTTCATGAGCTTGATGAGGGATCACATTTTTCTCATTATGGGAAGGTTCTGCCACCAAAGAAAACATACTTGAATGTTGATGAAGGACGGAGGCTGAAATGGATCAATCTTACATGGCTCAAGAGGCTTTATGGAATTTTCAATGAATCTCACCTTCTTAGTAAGCTTCCTAGAATAGGGATCCTATGTGCACCCTCTTTTCATTATCTTTCTTTTCATAGATTCTTGTTTAATGGCCCTTGGTGGCAATGAAGTGAGATTTTGATTGCAATGTTTCTTCCTTTGAAGAGTGATTACAATACCAGGTGTTTGATTGAGTGTTTAAGAACACTATTAGATAAATGACATAAAGTGGAACTGGATGGTTTCTCATTCTTGCATACATGGTGATTCACATGGATGTTACCCATTTATATTTCTTGATTTCATAGTACTTCCTGAATGAAATCAGATTTGGGAAAGCTTACGTACCTTCTTTCTCATATGTTTCCCATGGGAAAACATGATTCCTTTATTCTTCACACATGATGGCTTTGAGTACCTTGATAGCTTGATTATCCCGCTTAGACTTTCTTTTCGTGAGAGTTGATGACATATTCAAGATATGGTGCCTTTCAAATGTTTCTATGAGTTTCTAATTTTAATTTTGATCACGATGACACCCATTTTCACTACACAATTCATTTATTTGACCAAGATCTCACCAGAGTGGGAAAATGCCTATAACATTTGAACACCATTGCTTAATTTGCTCCTCGTGGAAATGAGCCTCCTTCTCCATATGGAAGGATTGACCTCTGAATGGAACTTGAGGAAGAATCACTTGTTTTCACCGTCAAATTACACTGAGATCGTCACCAAGGCTTGATGAAGTGTTTAAAAACACTCTCGGGAGGTATCCATTGTTTGTGAGCTCGATATGATTGTTAGTATTTTTCACGATGATTTCACCTCGTAGTTCCAACTTCTTGTATCGAGTTGCACCTATTAGAAATGATGCTTTGAGAGTTTGAGGAGGGGTTTATTTCTCATTTGAGCCATGAAACAACTTCTTGACCTTGCGATGATGGAAAAATAAACAATAAGAGTGAAAACAGAGCTACAAAACTTTCTCGCACTTAAAATGGAACTTTCTATTTTTAGAAGGTGGGGTTAGAAACTACATTTTTGGAAATTTTTCACAATCCTTGTTCTCTAAAGTTCCTAACCCACTTAGGCTATTTCCACTAATGAGGATTATGTATTTTTAGAAAGTTTCTATTTTTAGACATCTATTTTTTCCTAATCTGCTATTTTAAAAAGTTCTCTAATCAATTCTATTTTGGTGTTTCTTACTTGTTCAATGTTGAAAGTTTGCTACTTTGGGAACTTACTATTTTTAGAATCTCACTGTTCAAGGCATATGATATTTTTAGTAAGTGGACTTACTAGTGTCGATTGGAATTAAATCACCATCACTGTGTTCTGTTTTGCATCGGGATCTTGTGCTCCAATTTTCACCCTTTTTCATCCGCTAAATCTATTGGAAATAAAAAAGTCCTAGGGTTAGGTTTTTCAAATTTTTGTATCAAAAAATATATGGCATCATATGACTTGCAACTAAAATCTTCCCAAATTCATTTTGGAGAAGGTAAATCTGGCAAAGTTTCATTGTGATCTGGTTTTTAGTTTGAGAGCAATGAAGAAATCTTGTTTTTGAAGGCTATGACTATTTTGGAAAAAATGGACAACATCTCTGGTAAAAATTGTTGTTTTTCAAGGTATGAAAACAACAAAAATAGATCGAGGTTGACATGTGTAGAGAAAATAATCCAAAACTATGTTTTAAAACACTTTTATACTTCCTTACTGACCATAGATCAAACCCAAGTTAAGTGGGAGTTAATGTGAGGATAAAAAGTTAGGTTTAGTGGTGCAATGAGGACACAAGAGACAACAATGACTCTAATGTGTGCCTTGGAGCAAGATAGACACATGTAGTATTTTTGTTAACCAATGCTTAGTTGGGTGGGATGCCACTTCATCCGTAAAAATCTGAATTCTCACATGAAGTGCACGCAATCACCAGGTCCCTCTTTAGTTACTTATCAAGATGTGGTTAGAGCATATATGATCATCTTAACATAATGGAGATATAAGATAATAAGAAGAAGAAACACATATAATAAGGAAATCATTCAACATAGATAATGATCAAAAGTATTTGAATTCCCATAATACCATGTTCGATCGTTAACCCTCAGAACCCAAATACAATTTTCCAAAATAACATAATTGATTACATAACATGCTTATTACATCCATAGTTCAATTACATCCATGCGTCGAACCTATGTGCGCATACAAAACTCAAAAATTTCAATGTCGACATTTCTTTATACATGCATAACAAGGTACTTACTTACAAGAATGTCACACTTATTTATACATAGTGGGGCTTTCCTTCACCGCTTTCATGCATTTTATCCTAATAATATATGTGCTAATTATAAACTACATGATTTTTACAAATTTTCTTTATCTTTAGTTTGATCTATAAATAACTCGACCTTATCATGCTTTAATCCTATTTATAGATGTCTTCTTGCATGTGCTTTTACCTCTCTGTTTGCCTATTTCTCGAACCTTGCTTGTATATCACATCATCTTGTGTTTTTTCCTATTCTTAACATTTCTCTGGAAATGGATAATTCCCGAACCCCGTGTGTGTGCGTGAACCTCCTTGTGTGTTGACTTTCTCCTTTGTTTTACATGCACCTTCACGCCTTGACTTGTTTTATGCCTTTGCGTGGATGCTTATGTGTGTTAATCTATAGTGACTCTCTGCTTGTGCGTGTAATTTCACATGTTCCTTATGATATTTTCATGAATATTTACTACCCGCACATGTTGTTATGCACATGGTATCTGTGTTTGGATAATACTTATCCATTTCTTCACTCCAACATTACCCCACACTAGGAGTATTGTCTCGTCCTTGGAAATATGAATCAATGAATGATCCTCCAAAGAATGGCTGAAAGAATGATGAAAGAATCCAAAAAATAAATAATATGGGCCCTTACCCAATGAATCAAATAATGTGTTTGCACGTGCTCAAAATCCTCAGCCTTAGGAGGAGGAGAATCTCTAGAAATATACTATTTATTATATTCTCTAACTCTTTCCAGCCTTAGAGCTCCTTGGCAGCCTTATCCAACACAACTTCTATAATGTCTCGACACTTTCTCAAAGGTCAAATCATTAACCTTATCCTTAAAATCCTTCACTACCACATCCAGATCCAAAATCACACCCTCTAAGGTATCCATTCTACGCATGACCAACAAGTGGATTTCCTTGAGCCTTTTTGCAAGATTATCCTTCATTTCTTTAATTAGTTATCTCTTCTCCACAACTTGTACCATAATACATTCCCACTCTTATTTATTGTACTTCATTATGGATTGTATCTTCTTCTATTGTGCTTTCTCACTGTGGTGTACGCGCTAAGAATCATATCAAAATATTGGCAATTGTCGAATGCCCACTCTACCTTCTTGGCACCTCCTTGACCTCTGTGATTAATGCCTCGTATTATGCTATTCTTTTCTCAACCTATTCCTTATTCTTCTTCCTTCTCTCAGCCAATTCTTTAGCCATTGGTGCTTTCCCACTCTCTCTTTCCATCAACATCATTCTCACTAAGTCCTCAAAATAGTATAACTTTGTGTGCTACTCTAGTTGGGATTGATCAACCAACTCCGGGAACGTGTATGTGATGCTACTTACAATGTCAATCGCTTTATTATACACGCATCCTTCCTTTTATTCTCATCCTTTTTCCTCACATCCTCCTACATATTTCTTACTATAGATCTTTTGTTTATGTTCCTCCTTATAAATTTGGTAGTCATCTTGTTGAGCACATTGCATGCTTGCTCATCATAAATCTCTGTAGGGTTAACTTTAGGGAATACCTTTCCCATCTCCTTTTTTAACTTCATCTTGGAGTATAAGTCCTTACTCACTTAAAATTCTAGTTCTTCCATATGCATCTGCATACTCCAAGAAATAATATTCCTCACACGCATAAGTGCCACATCCTTATTGAACATATCCCAACCAAAAATTCTCCGGCGGCACCGAGCTTTGAGCCTAGCCCTTAACACCTTCGATTGGTCATTAATATAAGACATTGGAGGTTCTTAAAGTGGTCCCCTTCTCTTCCTTCCTTCGGTGCGCTTCATCTTTGGTGTCTCTTGCGTGATGTTAAATTGTGTGCCAATTGTCTCACCTTTGGTGCCTCTTTCCCCATCTCCTCCTTCCTCCTCGTGTCCTTCCTTGTGCTCATCTTCATCTCCCTTTCCTATCTTCCCACGAATCACACGTATCTTCATCATGAATTTATTCCTCATGAATCTCTACCTCCTCTTGTTCTCTCTCCCGTGTCATTGTATCAAATGCTCCACATCTTCCTCTTCTTGTGAATTCTCTTCTCTACACACCATCTCCTCAACTAGTTTTTCCTCAATGTCCTCTTCCTCTTCCTAAACATCATAAACCACTCAAGGTTTATTCTTCACCAGATCTACTTATTATTCACTGAATTGGTTTCTTTCTCACCGGACTCGGATTTGGTTTCATAGGTTCTTCACCTATGGGCTCCTTCTCGCGTGCACAATGCGCTCGCCTCTCTGCACTCCATCTTCAACTTCTTTCTCTTACTATGATCTAGCTGACCTATAACTAGACCTTCTTCTTCTTCTTCTTATTCTTTTGCTTCAATATTTTTCTCGTGCAGGCGCTTGGGAATCCTCACTATGTATTTCCTTGACGGTTGTGGCATTTTGGTGTCCTGGACTTCAACTTCTTTCCCATCCTTCATTTTTGGTCAAAGGAGGGCATATACCCTACACACTTGCTTGCAACCACCAAAGGTGCCAAGATTGGATTAAGGTCCATCATGTTAGATTCCATAGTCTATAAGTATGTTGCCTTATGCACATATCCATACTTCCTCCTCAAAGTATGGTAATATGTGTCCACTCTATCTATATTAAACTTCAGATGTTGCGCATCCTTGATCCTCTTCAATGCGTCATCGTAAGTATTTGGTGGTGAATGCAAACGGTAGTTTGCACCACGATCCATTTCTCCATTCATCATAAGGAAGCCCGTAAGAATGAAGTGTTTTATCACCGAAAATCTTCTTGTTTTTCTATTAGTGTTAACAACTCCTTGGTACGTGTCACTCATTTTCGAATGCTTTGCACATTATTCTATACCATTTCTTAATGCACGCCTTGTGAGGATTATTAGTCCCACCATCAAAAGTAAAGTTGACAAAACTCTTTTTAGGGAGTTTTCTTCAAGAGGATGCACCCACATCTTATCTTCCACGCCATTTGGTACCTCGATATCCTAAAAAACTATTAATAGAAGGATGGAACCCCAAGTGATCTTCTCCCCTCGTTTAGTTTGTACCTTAGCCTCTTCAAAATTCCTTTGGCTATGTACAGGGAGATGTTGTATTTTGTTTTATTCTTCATCTTGTGTATGATGGGAGGGTACTTCTTATTCACCTCGCTTTTAGTGCTATGAGGCCCCCAATTTTAAACTCACTAGTCGTGTCACCACTCTAATAGCGGGGTCGACAATATTTTCCACATAAAATGTGCACTTCCCCTTTAGTATTGTAATAATGTGTTTATTTCCTTAAGATTTATCTCATTGCATAGATTCATTTCTATCTCCTCCCCCAGTCATGCGGACACTGTAACCTCATTTTCCTTCTTGCAAAGTAAAAGTAATCCTCATGTATGTGTGACATCAACCACTAAAAATGTTTACGCCTTCCAAAGGGAAATCAAATAGATGAATAACTCCTACTTCCTATAGATTCTTGCGTACAGACTCATCCAATATTAGGTGCCCCTTTGTAGCCCTTATGCCTAACTCAAGCAAAAATCCTTGTTGATACCTCGCCTCGTGCCCCAGTGCAAAATGATTGTACTCACTAATATTGCAATTACAAATTTTTGATGCCTAAGGCTACCCAAATATCACCTCTAGTGTATATTAAATCTCCGAGAACCAGTCCTGGGTTCACCATCAACAACCTTCTTCTTATCCTTATGTGCTCTCCTTAGTGCCATTGTTCTCTTCCCTACTTTGGTTTAGATTTATAATTGATCCGATGTGTGCTCTAGTTGCCACAATCTTAACTACGTACTTGCTCAAATTATCTAATTCATTTTTCAGTAACACTCTTTCCTTTGTCTTTCTTAACCCTTATACCTTCTTTCTCCAACTCTATGCCCTAATGCAATCTTATGAAACCCATGTCATAGCTTTGTAAACCCTATGTTTTTTTCTTTTTCTCGTGAACCCCACCATTGCGTCTTGCTTCCACAACCTTCAATCAACTACTACTTCTCGCAAGGATATCTCCAATGTCAAGGTCTTGTGTCCTTACTTCGTAGCTCTAGTTCACCTCTATTATTTGATTCAATCTTACACTTTGCACTCTTATTCACACTTAGTCGTACAAGTTCTTCAATCACATAAGTTCTAAAAAGTAAGGTAAGAATTACTTTTCTTATGCCAATTTTATAGATTTTGTAATTTTTATTGCATTAAATGCTACTTAACTACCACCACTTTTTTACTTTAAATGCAATTTTTTATTTTCTCTCACACTATCTTCCGCACATGATAATTAGTAAGCTTCAGTGCACTACTACTTCCTGTGATGTAGAACCTCTTGTATGTAAATTTCTGCATCATACTCCTTTATTTGCGCCACTTGACAATAGTTTGTCCTCTCATTTCCTCCCTCGCGTTACACTATGTGGCTCTATACTTACGTGGATTCCAATCTGAAAAATTTCTATACCTCCAAGTATCAACATCCTTAAATACCTTCACACCATATCCATCTATTCATAGTACCATATTTCATGCACCAATATATATTTTCCAATGTGTACCATTCTCTCACACTTTATCGCACACACGTTTATCATCTTCTCAACAAGTACCAAATTCCCATTTTATCTTGTGTGATCTTGAATTTGATTCATGTTAGAAGAACAAATCTTAAGGGGGCTGAATCAGTCTTACAAAACTTTTACTTCATCTACCTTATCTTGCATACATCATTCATTGCATTCATTCAACATACATCATTAATGTGAGCTTATTAGATGTGTATTAACCATTCACAAGATCATGAGACAAGAGAGAGAAAAATTACACAACATATAATGTGGGAAACCATTAAGGGAAGAAAACCACTAAAACCTCTACTAATATTACTCATAACAAAGGAATTGCAAGAATATTACACATCAAGAAATATTTATTTAGTGAAGCACCCACTTCACAAGGAGCACCCACCCCTATTTAGTATAACACCCACTATACAAGGAGGCTACTACCCCTAAAGATCAAGTACCCACTAAATCACTTGAAAGTAAAGATAAATTAGGTATTGTTACTTCCACAACTGATTGTGGTCAAATATTCATCTCCATGCACATCAAACCCTCTCAAACAAGCTCTTCTCCATCTCGCTCAATTTTTCTCCTCCTTTGGCTAATTAGATCTAATGATGTTACATACCTATTTCTTAACTCTTATGAACAATTCATGGATCTTCTCAACTTTTCCTTGACCCTCTATACTCTTCCTTCACCTCCTATATCTCACTCATATCCTCATAGTCTTAACTAGTACAAATGAGTCATTACAACTCACTTATATACACAAACTCTTTCTTACAACACTTCTAGGTCGCCATGACCATATAGTTTGGTCATACCAACACAAAAATACATCTAAAACACCATATAAATAACCTCAAGAGACCCAAGTAGGTATGAAATGGTCACAATGTCAAGGACTAGCATACACATCTCTTCTAGGCCAAAAACAATCTCTTCTAGCTCTAATGATTACACAAGGACCTTCAAGGGAACACTCCAACTATGTCATGGCTCTATTAGCTCCACACAACTCAGGGACAAGATATCAACATCACCAACTAGCTCAAGAACATTTATAACCTTTACCATCATCATGAAACACACCAAGAGGTAAACATGCACAACTAGGTATTCAAGCACCAAAAATTTAGTCCCGAAGACAAGCAACATCTCATATAAAAGATCATCATCAAGGATCAAGTATCATATCAATGGAAAGGTCTTTGGGTCTACTTTTTATAATAACTCATTTCATTCATCAAATTATAGCACAATGCTTCCAAATAGACCAATCTATGAAAGTGCTCATTTAGGATTAAGGACTCAAGAACCAATATTGAGAGAAACACACTCCATCACCTTAAAATTCACTTACAAGATCAACCACCATGTAGAACATATCAATATAAACCTGCTACACCTCTCCAAACATTCATAATAATAGATCACGTGGAGAAAATTGATTTAACACACATGTTCCAACAAGCCTTCTTGAGAGGCCTAATAGGACTAATTAGGCCAATAGGTATTCAACTAAAAACCACCTCATCATACCATTTAAAGAGCTCAAACACAACATATCAGATCTCTACAAGTTATCCAAGATCACGAGGGATGACGTGCACATCAATGGACATGCGAATGGCAGCGTGAAGAGATCTCAAGAGGAGCGAGCATCAACCAAATGTGCATGCAAAGATTCGACAAACGAGCAGAACTTGGTTAAGCCATAAAAATCTCCTCTATCTCATAGATCAAAAGACGTGTACATATAGGAGGTGCTTGAGTAACCCCCAATGCTGCAATCATGACAACTCGAGTGGAGAGGGGGAGTTACATTCCTAGAATAGAAGTGTAACTCCCAATGACACATATGACACACTGACGCACTGACACGTAAGGGAATCTCATAATGACCCCTAAAGGACACATGGACCTATGATCTCACCTAAGTGAGATGAATCACCTACTGATGTGGAAAATAATACACACCAACACCCATCCTTCATTGTAACTTAGGATGAGGTGGCAAGTCATAAATGAGAAATGGGTCCCAGCACAAACCCTGATGAGGTACCTATGTACAAGAAAGAAGATCCCAAGCAGTGAAGGAAAACCCAGTGGGAAAAACATCCACCACAAGAGAAAAACACACTCTCTAATCTAAGAAAGATGCCAAAAATGGGTCCTAGCCATGATTTGAGCCTAAAGAGGTACCCATGTACAAAGAGGTAATCTCTCAAAAAGAAGAAGAAGAGAGAAGAAGAAGGAGATGAGAGGAATGCAGAAGATGCCATGGACGGATCTGAACTTTGTAGCTCTAGGAGGTCTCCCAGAAGAATGTCAATGACGAGATCCTCTGCCTCTGGGCTGAAGAAGAGCCACCCGCAACGAACTGTGTGCCTACCCTTAGGAAGGATAGAAATGACGTGCTGGAAGTCCGCCCACTCCACAAAGGAAACTGAAGGTAGCAACACGAAGAACTCTGAGTTTGGTCCACGAAAGTGTGACATAGGTCTAGCAAGTGAGTGCCAAGGAAACAAAGGTAATGCCATGTGCATAGAACTGTCAGAGTGAAAAGAGGAACACCCAGAAAGGATGTCCAAGTGATGTGAAGGGAAAAAAACATCCTCCACAACAAAAAAGGGATCCACAGCTGAGGGTAGATCAATGAAGGTCTTTGGAAATGTGGAAGTGACATGATTCCCGGAAGGGGCACTCCCAACAACAGAGATGATGAACTCCTCTGAAACACCTATAGATGGATGAGGAACCTGTAGTGCATCACGAGTAGACTCTATGAAAAGATGACTAAGGTCAGGCAGATACTCGTCCCAATGAGGGGGCTCAACAAATAGAAGAGTGATGTCAGATATGTATGAGTCATCCAATGAAGGTAGAGGAGTGGAGTGGGCCTTGCACACTGGAGGTGGAAATGAGGCTAGTGTAATGACGGTGTGAGACTAAGTATGCAACTGCTCGATATTTGATGAGATGTGGGAAGTGTCAACACTCTCCGGAATAGTGAGAAAAAGAGGAGAATAGTCCTCTCGTAGTGCTCTTGACATCGAACTAGGTGCACAATCCTCGTCATCGAAGTAAAACCAAGCGAGTCTATATCGGGTACTGTACTATCGCACGAAGAAATGGAGGAGACAACTGAATCAACATCAACAACAATGGCGGCAGTATGTGAAGGGTCTCCATATAAGGACTAAAGAATGCTCCAGATACGGTGAGGTGGATCTAAATTTGCCACGTGAAACCAGAGAGAACGAGAGACATGCATCATCATGTGACCAAAGACATGGTCACAAGTGTCGAGGAAGTCCTCTAGATGACGATGATCAATGGGTGCAGGAACTGTCCCAAGCAAGAAGGGTAAACGAACCTTGTGGGTGAAGTAACGTTCCATGGAAGCACACCAAGCTGAATTGGTCTCTCTCCTAGTGAGAAGTAGTGGAGGCTGTAAGGCGATCCTACGATGCTCACATCTAAAAGATCACTCTCCATGATGAAAAAAATGTAAGATGCAAGGTGCATGAAAACAAGACGTTAGACTCGGCCGATAATGCGTTTGCGCATGTGAAAACCTAAGAGTATAAGAACCCCCTGCAATGTGACACTTTATAAAAGTAGTGCATTTAAAAAATTGGCAATGCCATCATGTAAATTGTGGAAAATTATGCAACTTTGACTAAAGAAGCGCTAAAAAATGAGCAGTGAGTCAAAAGTTATAAAGATTAAAACGATTCCCATAATCGATGAAAAAATGCACTGACAATCGCAAACACATTAAAAAGTGCAATTAAACGGGTGCAAAGGGTATTGTGTGGGTACTTGTTGGAAATGGCACGAAATTTTAGGTAGAGTTTGTTTTGACTGCGAGGGGGATTAGCCTCCTGCCAACCCCGGACCTCGCCCTCCGTCTTCGACACTCGTAGGAGGGTATTAAATACAAGCAAAAACAACAGTCTAAAACTTATTACATGCCATGAATGTTTTTTTTATGATCTTAAAACATTAAAAAAATGATAATGAGGGGGCCCACGTTGGAGGAGCTGTTTGAATGCCAAGTTGGAGGGTCCACGTGTTGGGCTGTTTGGAGGGAAAACCACCAAAAAGAGTTGTACAGGCGCTTGAGGGTGCTGCAGACATGTGGGAGGTCACTAGAGGTGCTGGGAGCAGGTGTGGCAGGTTTGCACAAGCTGGAGGAGCCGTTTGAAGACCCAAACACCCAAAAAGGCCCAAAATGCCAAAAACACCCAAAAAATGTTTCAAGTAAATAGTGAGTCATTGAATATGACATCAGAGGTTGCAGTTGTTGGAGATGTGTAAAATACCACCTGGACGTGTTGGGAGCAGTGTTATAGGTCCGCATGGCCGAGAATCCGTTTGAAGACCCAAAATGCCCAAAAATGCCAAAAACGGCTGAGCAAAGTCAAAAAATGTTTTTCCAATGGAAGAGGACGCTGGAGGAGCCGTTTGAAGGGAACAAGGCAGGTTTGCAATAGTAACAACAAAAAACGGTGAGCCAAGAACAACAATGTGGCCAAGAACAACAATGCGGCCAAGAACAGATTCAAATGGCAAACACCACAGCTGATTCCTTCAGCGAACACCACCACAGATCCAAACGGCGAGCAAACTTTCAACGCAGTCCTAAACAGGTCCAACACAAGTGGATGAGTGTGCAAAAAACGTCCACGTGCTTGCAAAAAAATGGTTGTACGTGTTGTTGCTTTGTGTTGTGGGGTTCAACGTAGGCAAGGTGTGATATTTCCAGCCTGTGGTAGAAGGAACAAACGCACAGTGCCACGAGCAACAATCAACCATGCAGAGCCACGTTGAATGCATACGCAGATGATGAAGGCAGACAGGCTTTGAGCCAAACGTTGAGCTACAAAGGCCAATGCAGAAACCCGATAAGAGCAAAAAAAGGCACAGACCGAGCCAACAAAATGCACAGTCTGAGTTGAGGGTAGTGACGAGCTAGGGCAGCTTTTGCACTACACTGAAAACTCACAAAACTAGCACAAAAAAACTCGATCTGTAACCTGTAAATGCTCCAAAATGGTAAGATACCTCCAAACACGCATGCAAGGTGGAAAAAACTACGAACACCCAAAAACAAACCACGAACAACCCGAATGGAGGTATAAACACCTGAAATCAATGCACTGAAGCACATAACGAAATATCTATTATGACACATGCAATGAGAACCGTAAATCACGCCGGAATCCGAAAAACACGCACATAAATGTCGATGAGTGCACAGATCCACAAGATCCACTCTGATACCATAAAAGAGGGTATAAAACCCCGCAAGCGAGGATCACAAGGGACGACGTGCACATCAACGGACGTGCGAATGACAGTGTGAAGAGTTCTTGGGAGGAGTGAGCATCAATCAAATGTGCATGCAAAGATTCAACAAATGGGCGTAACTTGGCTAAGCCATAAAACTCTCCTCTATCTCATAAATCAAAAGACGTGTACATATAGGAGGTGCTGAGTAACCCCAATGCTGCAATCATGACAACTTGAGTGGAGAGGGGGAGTTACATTCCCATAATAGAAGTGTAACTCCCAATGACGCATATGATGCACCGACGCACCGACGCATTGATGCACCAAGCGTAAGGGAATCTCATAATGAGCCATAAAGGACACATGGACGTATGATCTCACCTACGTGAGATGACTCACCTAATGATGTGGAAAATAATACACACCAACACATGACTAGGTTTTAGCCCTTAAGGCAAAAAGTGGTAAGGCAACTTTAAAGACATGTAACACAATTTTTCTCCATCAAGCTACCCTAAACTTTTCATGTCCATCTAGTGAATCTCCCAAGGATTCTCGAACAGCTTCCTTTTCATCATGAAGCTTCCATCTCATCCATAAAACTACAAATTTACAAAAATATAGGGTTTTTCTCCTACTTCTTTAAACAGTTGAAACATAAAACCACCACCAAAATGAGCCCTAGAGAATCCTATTCAACCAGGATGACCAAATAAATCCATTATTTTTGTAAATGTCTAATCTAGAATGAGGGTTTAATTAGGGTTTCAAACCAGTTTGACTTCTTAACGATTGTTCATAAATGTCTGATGACCAAATAAATCCATTATTTTTGAAAAATGGTCTTAGCTCAATAAAAAATCATCCTTGAAATCCATAAGGTCCCATGTAGAACCTACATGTGTGGGTGAGCATCTAAAGTTCACCTATCGAGTTGGATTTTGCTCTTCAAGAGCTCAATTTTTCCAAAATCATAATAACATGAAAAATATTCATCATATCAACCTGAATTTTTTCACAAAACAATATAGGTACATCCTACATACTTTCCAACTCTCATCTATGCTCAAATGTACCTAAATATTTTAGGACACTAAGACTTACTCGTGTCTACATGCCTCGTTCTTAAGAAAATTGCTTCAATGAACCTCAAACAACCTCAAACCTCTCGAATAATGACTTCAAAATCCTTCAACACATCATATGCAGTGTCAAAACACTCCTACCATGATTAAATAAGAGTTCACTACTCCGTACTTCATGCTACCATGCCAAAACACATGCACTAGGTCGAGGAATAGGCCTAGAATGACCACTTCAACACATGACATCATATGAACTGACCTTGTTGACAACTTAAAAACTCATTAGCACCCCTTATACATCACATGAAATATGTAATATGTTATGAAATCCTTCAACAACCTCTAGAGTGCTCATACTAGCTTGACCAAGCCTAAAACCATGCCTAGACACCATGACATGACTACAAGATTGGACACTACCAATCAACCTTCAAGCTTGATATCGATTGACACCTCATGGAGAATCTTATGACTCCTAGAATTCCTTTTACATAAATGAAATTTGACATCAATGAAAACACCAAAGACACAATGCTTAACACTTCACCCCACACTAAAATCATGTGTAGTCCTCTACGCATCATTCTAAGATAGAGTAATCAAATCCTTTTTGCGAATGCACTTATAAAAAACAACAAAAAATATAACAGAAAGGGAAATCTAATCTAAGTGGAAATACTTCCTTATTACAAATAGAAAAGAAGCTTATTTATAATATGGCTTCAACTTAATCCCATTGAATAATTAGGAAATTTGGTGCCATCTAAAGCACCCGTAATTGACATACGCTTGATTCGAATATCTTAGTTACTTCAAATGGTCCCAACCATTACACCTTAATTTTTCCAAGATGGTGTTCAAACTTGGATTCATAAAAAAGCACTATTTTCCCTACTACGAAAGACTTATTCTTAATATGCCTATCTTATCAAGCCTTCTATAGAGATTTATCTATCTTCCGACTCCATTGTGCATACAATAACGCGCCTCTCATCTAACTTCATCAATTTATCAATGTGCTCCTCCATCATTTTCTCATCATCGAATCCTCCTGCATATGTAATATACATGGAGGGTAACGTAAACTCCACAACAATCTTGCCTCCATGAAAAGACCAACTAAAAGGGTGTGGCCTTATTCAACCTCTTATAAGTTGTTCTATATGCCCATAACACAGTTGATACCTTGTCATCCCAATACTTCCTTCTAACATCACATATATTTGTCAATGTCTATCCTAGAATCTTGTTGAAGGCCTCTATAGTTCCATTGGCTTGTGGGTGATAGGGTGTAGTCTTATGGTGTGCTACCATAAAATTTGATAATAGGATTCTAATAGTATCATTCAAGAAATGAGTTCCTCTATCACTTGTAAGGCTCAATGGACAACCATACCGCTTATGATATTTTCCCATAAAAACCTAGATGTTGTTGTTGCTGCATTGTGCAATTATTTGTAGGCACAACCTCTACCCACTAGTTCAAGTAATTTTAGCATGTAATGATATAACACGTTTCTATCCGATGCGCAGAGATGCAATAGAGCCCACAAATTAAATTTCCCACTTCTCAAATGGTTATGTGCTTGCTATAGGGTGCGCAGTGGCATCTCATTTTAGTTTCTAGGCTTTCATATTCTTTGACAATGGTTGGAAGACTTGACAAATTCCTTGGTATCCTTATAAAGGGTTTCCCACCATAAACCAACAAGTAATATCTTACGTGTAGTTTCTTCTCCCGCATAGTGTCCTCTAGTTATTCCTCCACATGCTTCCTCCATTATAGCTTTGTGCTCATGTTCCAACACACATTTGTGTAAAAATTCATCTTTACCCATATTGTAGAGGTCTCCCTAATAAGATGATATGGTTCTCGTGAATAGCAAGGTGTTTCTTCTCTAATGTATTCATACCTTCAAGAGAAACCCCAGTGTGTAAGAATACCACAATACCTTTTAAGTCACTAGCGCACGGTTTATTCTAAACAACTAGGTGTCTAACATGGTTTATTCTATGATTTGCATATCCTCACCAGAATTAATCCTTGACAAATGATCCAGTCCTAACTTACTCTTACCATGATTCACTATAACTGAGAAATAAAACTCTTGGAAGAGAAGGATCCTACCATAAATGTGCTCCCGCAAAACCGCTTATTGACCAAGTACTTCAATGCCATATGATAAATATAGAATATAAATGGTGTGGTTAACAAGTACTATCTAAAATTATTAAGCACATATATTATTCACAAATATTCACACTCTTGTAGTTATGTAATTTTGTTTGGCTAGTGTAAACTTCCTACTTACAAAATAGATGGGATGATCAAAATTACTGTCACCTAGCTATGCTAAGGCTGCCCTAATGGTTGTACCTGAAGCATCTACATGCACATGAAATGTCTTGTTCTAAGAAGGGAAGTGTAATATGGGAGAGGTGGTTAGCTTATACTTCAAGGTCTCAAAAGATTGATGTTGCGCATCACCCTAATAAAATTTTCCTTTTTCTTTTAAAAATTATTCTAGTGGTGCGACAATCTTTGCATACCTCTTGATAAATTTTTTTAGTAGCCAAGTATGTCCCTTAATCCATTCACTTCAATCTGATTAGTGAGTTATTCTAGCCTCAAAATAAATGTAATCTTGGTTAGGTCCACTAACAATCCTTCTTCACAAATAATGTGCCCAAGTAAAGTGCCAAAAGTTGTCACAAAGATACATTTCTTGATATTCAAGGAGATACTAAGATGCTGCATGTTTCAAACATAATATTAAATAGTCACAATGATATTTAATCAAGACATACACCATCCAATCATCCAAGTAGACTTGAAAAACTTATAAATAAAGTCTTTAAATGCCTACACCACAATACACAAGAACACTTGTTGGTGCATTCTTTAGACCAAAGCATAACCAAGTAGGTAAAACATCCTCATTATGTTGAATAAGTGGTCTTCTCCGGTCTTCACACATGATTCTCACCTGATGGTAACCTGAAAATCCATTTGTAAAAGAGTAAATATCACGCCATGCCACTCATTCTAGGATATCTTTAGTGCATGACATGGGAAAATGATCAATAACACATGATGTATTGAAAAGTATGTAGTCAACATAGATCCTTATCCAACCATCCCTCTTAATGTTGATCACCATGGGGATTATCCATTTAGACTCCTCAATAGGCTCAATAATGCATTAATTGAGCATATTATCAATTTCATCTTTTAACTTGATGTGTAGGTTGGGATTCATTTGGTAAGGCCTCTTCCAAACTGGTCAAGTGCAATCTTTGAGCTTGATTTTACTTTTCCCTAATGATGGATGTACACCCTTCAATTCATGGTATCCCTTAGGAAATGGATCCTAGAATTCACGTAGTAGCTCAATGAAATTTTTTACCTCAGGTTCAGACCAATAATCACTAATAATCACCTCCTTAGGAGTGTCCTCAGTCCCAATGTTTACTTTCTTAGTATTTAAAGGGACATGGTATGCGTGTCCCTGATCATCTGCAGAGTCCATCACCTCGCACGCACCCTCTATGTGCTTTATATCCAAATCCTCAATTTATTCATAATCTATGAGGTAGATAAGCTTTCCCTTTTCTTTTTCTCTCCATGTGTTCCCCAACTGTGTCTCTTTTTTTACCAGGTTCTCACGTGATTTAGTATCAACATCTATAAATAATTGAATCATAAGATCCTTTTCATTCACGTTTTCCCCTAATGTGATGTGCCTCATTATCTACAGAGCTTCATGAACTAATGGCTTATTAGAAAAATAATCAAAAGTATGAATAATACCTTCATCAGTTGCACCAACTTGTTGTTTCAGTTCAACTCATCATGTACATACAAAACACGTGTACAACCACTCAAAGTACAGTAAAACTTGTGTACCCATAGAGATGGTGGAAAATCATCTTGCCCCTGCATCTAATTCCTTTCACAAATTTGAATGTGTAACATGGGAGAAGTCTTCCCATCATATTACATGCACTAAAGAAGGAATATTTTTCCAAAAAAACCTCATTAAGAATGCCACTTTGATCTCATGCCAACCTAGTTAACTCTCTCTGTATAGCTCGCAAGAAAACTATTGTATCTTGCAAGGTGTATACCATCATGTTTCTTATTTATCCCTCATTATGCCATTGTTATTCCATTGTGTGTAAGAAAAATTTAGGATTCACCTCTCTAGTATATTTTTGAAAACTAATCTTCTCAAGCCATCCGACTTTGCATGGATGAACCATCCTTATCACTCTTCCACAGACCTTACAACCAACCATTTCATATGTTCCATGGGCCCAATCGTCACAAATGAAACTAGTAGTATCAATGATGGGATAAGAATCTTCCTAATCAAGCACACTCTCCTTTGATGGGCTCCTTATTCTCGGGTCATGCACCATATGCACTTAGATTCAAATGAGATCCTCTTCATTGATGGGATATTTATAAGGAGAAACCTTCATATCATCCAATGGTATCACAATGCGCTAATCCTTATTCTTGAAACTAATACACCTCATGTTGAAATGCAAGTTTACATTGTTATTAGAACACTAAGGACATCCTAGAAATGCTAGGAAGTTATCTACTTCAGCTAGCTCTAATACCTCAAAATCACCTATAAATTTAGCTCCTGAATAGTGAATCCTCCTTTAATATCCTAATGGGCATGGCCCTTGTCTTGTTAGCCATATACATCACATTTGAAGATGGATACAATGGTGGCCTTCCCATTTGGTTCCAAGCATCAAGGGTGAGAACATTTACTTCTTCACGTGTATCTATAATAATATTACTTACCAACCATCCATTGATCACTACATCCAGTGTGATTTCTTTATCATATTCATGATCTTGTGGTGGTAAATTAACATGTAGGATCTAGCACTCCCTTTCGCACTGTATTATATTCTCCTACTTGAGCATTCTACATACTCCATAAGATCATCAACATCCTTTTGTGGTAGCTCAGTACTCCTTGTGCATTCCCTCTCACATACTTTATCTTTTAAACATTGTATCTCTCCTTATAGATCCCTAATGACTCTCATGGTATTCTGATAAAATTCATTCTATTGTGCTATATTTGGATACTTTGCATGTAGAACTTCTTCTCTTCTAATGAGTGGTATTTCCTTTCCTTGCTTGTGCATGCATGCTTTGCCTCTACACGTAATGACTAATAAAGGTTGGAGTTTAGGTTCAACCATATCATTAGGAACCCATGAATATTACTTAGCACATTCCACATTAATCATAGTGTTACATTTATCCTTTTTATTATTCTTACACATATGGGATTACAGATCAAGACAGCCTTTTAACCTTATGTGCCTTACCGTAATACGCAAAAATTAATTCTTTGGACATTTGCGCTGATAGTGATTAGATGACCCATAAGTATAACATGCCCCTCATGCAAAACTACCTCTTACCATGGCCTCTACTTTTTTTATCCAACCCGAAAGCCTCCATTCACATTTTTGCGTGCTTCAATAGTCTATCCTTCTTGTTCCTACGAGCTTCTCTCCACACTGGTCTGACATAGCCCTGTTTCACAAGCCTCATGGATTTGATCAATTAGACAATAATTGGTTATGTTAGGAGTATGTGTATCACATATTTTATAATATACAGAGACTTTTTTCAATGTCACATGTTGTAAAAGTGGAAAATTATGGACATCATGATTCTTATGACAAATCTCACAGTTTTTTAGTAATGCACACACATTCATGTGTGGATATATATCATTTATATGTCCTTCGATTTGCAATCAAATACAAAAATTCCATTATGTGTCTCATGAGCTGAATTTCCAAACAATTTCTCCAATTGAGTATCCATTGCTATAATTCAGGCTTCAAGGAATGGATTTACAACTGTGCCAACACTTCTAACTACTTCAATGTGCAATGATTCTTCCAAGTCCTTACACGGATCGGTGAATGTTTTGTGTGATAATGCTCTCTAGAAAGGAATAAAAATCCTCCTATAAACAAATGTGTATGCTAGCTCGATGGATATCATAGGAAATATTGGACAACAATGTATTAAAATGTACATCATATTCTTTAACACTCTCAGACAAACCCTGCTTAATATCCTTCAATGTGCTAATGATATGCTACTCGAACTCAGGTATATGGAATTAAAATATGAAGGATATGTTCAACACATCATAGTCCACTACCATTTGATGTGGATCATACTTTATGTACCAACTATGCATGTGGCCTTGAAGTTTTGTTGTAAATTGACTTGCCTTCTGATCTGGAGTTGTTATTCCCTTGGATTTCCATAATAAATCACACTTATGCACATGTTTTTCTACATATTCCACACCTCTATATTATGGAAAATGAAGGGAAATCTCAAAGAATAATGAGGGCTTTACTGCTTTGGTTGTTGAGGTTATTGTCATGGTTGTTGTGGCCCTTTTCTTGGAGTGGGGCCAGATCATGAACCTGATCCTCCACTTGGATTTCCTCCACGCAGTAGAATTCCTGAACCTCCTGCCATAACCTAGGGACTTATAGATGTACTATCTAGAGTCCCCGTAGTAGTGCTAAAATTCACACCAATTTTCTATCCTATAACTCCACCAATAGGATTACTCCCAATGGGTAGTGTACCACTTCTTTTTCATGTCATAGTGCCTACCAAATTGGTTCCAAACAAACTCTGTCCAAACATGAGCACCTATTGTGATACCATATGCGATGCCTTAATCTATTGCACCTCCTGAGATGATACCAATACATTCCTACATGTATCTCCAACCTAATGTGGTGATAATTGATTACCTTCCTACTCACCTTCACTATGATGATTTTCTACAACAAATTCTAGATTTCGAACACCATGCACAAGGGATAGGTGGCCGAGCCGTATTAGAAGCACAAAAATATTCTCATTCTCCTCATACTCGCTCTCATCTGATGCCAAAGGGTTCCTTCTACTGCACTTCCCCATATTGAAAATACATGACCTGCGGTCCTCTCGCATTCTACAGGTTTCTCATCACTACCACCCACCATCATTCCTCTAAGTCTTAACACCTCTTCAACTTACCTCTCTCGAAAATAATTATACATGTGAAATATTTATTCTCTTTCCCTTTCTTCCACTTGGACCAATGCCATCTTTCTTAACCCTTCTTCCTTCCCTTGCACGTGGTGGGGTTTTAGCCCTTCCATCTGTAGGTTCTCCATTCCTAGTTCAATCATCAAGATTTTGATAGATAAAGGTGTCACACGTAAATATGATCCCATTGAATCACATAAGAACCAAAATCATGTTTCCTCAAGGCATGAGTATGTCGAAATCATGTACTCCAAGGTATAACTATGCAACACACATTCCCACCAATGATCTACAGCTCTAGTCTAAGGCACATCCAAATTAGAGAGTGCTTGGTAATTGTCCTAGATCCACACTTACTTTCTTCCTACCTAGACACCCCTATTTTGTGCGTAAGTTTCTAACCACTAGTACAATTCTATTGGGAAGAAGCTGAAGAACATCTTATACAAGTAATTGTAGAGATTATATTCCACCCATTTGCACATATTAAAATTTGGTCCAATGATATATCTTTGGGAAAAGACATCCTGGTCATCGTGCACCCAAAGCTCAATACTCTCCAATGATAGCTGAAACACCATATGAATGCCACATATTGATAAGAAAAAGAAAAAAATGTCTAGAAAACATAACCAACATGTAGTATTTTTATTAACCAATGTGTAGGCTGAGCGGGCTAGAACTTCATTCAGACAAAGTCCAATGCTCACCTAAAGTGTGCGTAATAACCAGTTCCTCTTTAGTTACTTATCAAGATGTTGTCAAAGCATATATGATCATATTAACATAATGAATATATAACATTAAAATAAGAAGAAAAACATATAATAATGAAATCCTTCAACATAGATAATGATCAAAAGTATTTGAATTCCTATAATACTATATTAAGATATTATAACCCTTACAACCCAAATACATTTTTCCATTATAACATAATTGAATACATAACATGTTGATTAAATCCATAATTCAATTACATCCATGCACAAAACCTATGCGCGCATATAGAACTTACTTAAAGACTTCAATGTCAACCTTTCTTTATACATACATAACAAGGTACTTACTTATAAGAGTGTTACACCTATTTATACCTAGTGTGGGATTTCCTTCATCGCTTTCATGCATTTTCTCCTAATAATAAATGTGCTAATTATATACTTTTGCATGCTTTTTACAAATTTTATTTATCTTCGGTTTGAGATAGAATTAACTTGGCATTATATACTTTAATCCCATTTATAGATGTCTCCTTTCATGTGCTTTTACCTCTCTCTACCTATTTATGGACCTTGATCGTATATCATGTCATCCTTTGCTTTTTCCTTTTCTTATCCTTTCTCTAGAAACAAATAATTCTTTGAACCCATTGTATGTGTGGAAATCCTTGTGTGCTTAATTTATCCTCTTTGTTATGCACACCTTCATGGTTTGACCTATTTTCTTCCTTTGTGCACATGCTTCCGCGTTGACTTGTAGTGACTCTCTATTTGTGTGCGTACTTATGCTCGTTACTTATGGTATTTTAATGAATATTTACTACCCGTACATGTTCTTATGTGAGAGGTCTCTATGCTTGGATAATACTCAGCCATTTATTCACTCAAACAAGACAAGTGGAAGCACAAGAGCAAGTGAGGATGAGATGGAGGGGATGGTAAAATCACTTGTGGAGACAGGAGAAGTCACATCGTGTTTGGGGGATGAGTTTGATCGTGGGGCATAATTTTTGTCTCTTCTATCCCAGTTGGAACATGGGGGAAATAAGGGAAATAAAAGTGTGCCATGGTGAGTCGGCCGAGGGTGAAATTTTGCGTCCCTCATGCCCCCTTATCCCGGGGGACAAACATGTCAACATGGACAACATGTGCTCTAAAGTGCATCTATGAGAGGAGGATGAGGGAGAATTTTTATGTTCCTCATTTCCCCCATGTCCCCAAGGGGACAATAGGGACAAAATGAGATAAAATTTCTCCTTTCCATTAATGGAAAGACAAATTTTACACCAGGTTGTGCAAAAATAGGCTAAGAACTTACTTATTTCATCCTTGAGGCTTAAGATGATGTTTTGGGGTCAAATTTTATATGATTTTGAATCCAAAAAAATTAAAAGAGAAATTAAATATATTTCAAATCTTGAATCTCCATTTAACTCAAAAAAATTTCCTCTTTTGTTCGAAACAACGAGGGGCAACTACACTATTTGTAATCTTTCAAGAAATTATAAAAACTTAATTCAAAATAAATGTTACCATGATGTAGATAATTCTTCAAGATTTTTGGTGCCTACTTGTTTTCCTCTTGAATCCTTACAGATCTTCCAAAATCATCCATAGAAGTTATGGTTTACTTTTAGACTACTCATTTCTTACACTGAAAACTTGTTGTTGAACAAATTATCTCCGAATGATCAAATATTCCCTAAATATTCCCGCATACTTCTAAAACATTAAATTATCTCCAATACCACCTCAAAATACTCAATAACTTTTCAAATCACTCTCGAGGGTTGTACACATGCTCTAGAATGACCAAAATCAGCCTTTCTAGGCTTCCAAGAAAACCAGTCTTCTACTCAACTTCACTGAATGGAATGATGAACCTCATTAAAATTATTGAAAACTGATACATGTTCACAAAATTAATTTTGAATACCTTCAATGTCAATATTATGATGAAACATGAGGTAGGTTAACCATGGGAGAGATTCGGGAAGATTAGAAGGAAAAAATTTACATTATCGTTTAGTTGTCATGGTTTGAATTTTACATTTTTGGGCTAGTAAATTTAGATGACAACAATTGGATCTTACTAAGGGAAATTAGACCACAAGGGGTAATAGAGAACCTCAATTTTATCATGGGTGAGAAGACCAATGTTTTGTTCAATTGGGGCAATGGAGTCGGTTCTTTCACTACTAGTACAAGAAACAAACACGCACAAGGGAAAACAAAAAGAGCACATCAAACTCAAAGGAAACACACAAAAACTAGAAAGGAAAGACACAACAGAGAGGAAATTTATTGTTCCCAAAGGGAAATTTATTGAGGTGAGAGAAAAATGTACACACACACGACAACAAGATGAGAGAAGTATGTACCATCATGGAACAATGGGAAAATTTAAACTTCCAAATCTCGAAGATAATCATTCGATCATGTCATGATCTCATGATGGCTCTACATGATTTGAGAAGGAGTGAGACCAAGATTATGTCTTTGTATTGATAGTGCATAGAAAAATCCTTTGCATCCAATGAATACTTTCTTATCCATTCAAAAATTTTGCCTCCTGTAGTCTTAACTTGATGCTTCGTGACCACATGAAGCTATTCCTCAATGTTTTCAAAAATAGAATATTTGATTTTATCTAGAAAGTAGTCATCATCCTTAAGTGAAGGTTACAACATGGAATCATTTCTAGAATCAACAGGGAATCCAAAAGTGATGAGAACAAGTTGGTCCTTTCTTTGTTCATAAGCTTCTTCAAGCTTCTCATTTTGTTGTATTGAACAATTACTTTCTATACATACCAACTCAATATTTCCTTGATATCATTTTTTATGGCAGAGGTATTGTCCTCATGAATGGAGAAATTCATAATAGATTTAAGAATTCATTTCCTTCCATTCACTATGAATTAAACCTTCTTCATAGAATAGGAAATAGGAAAAATCACTTTCACATTCATACGCTGCGCACCAAATCTTTAAAGAGAACAATAAGCTTACTTGTTTGTGTTAGAGCGGTATTCACCTTAGCTCATGTTCACCTAGGTACATTATTTACCTTTATTGTATTTATCCTCACCCACTTATGTGTGTGGATATTTCTTTTTATTTATTTAGATATTAGGAGATATTATCTAGTTGTTAGGTATAGTTCTTTCCTTGATCTATGGTATTAACTAGTTCTTTCCTAGATCTATGGTATTGACTAGATCCTTGATGTCTAGTTCTCTCATAAATCTATGGAATTGACTAATTCTTTGATGACTAGTTCTTTCCATGATTTATGGCTTGATCTATGACCTTGAATGGTTCTTAGATTGTTATTCCTTGCCTATATAAGTAAGGCCCATTCTCATTGTATTTCATTGAGTTCTATAATAATATATGATATTGATACTTATTTGTTTGCAAAGGTTTATGTAAAGTTATTCTACCGAATTACTTTCATCTTATTGATCATGGTGTCTCGATTAGCATTTTTGTTCTTGGCTTAATATAATCTAGTTATCGCCTTTTATGGTATCGAGTAGGAGATTGCTATTGACATTCGTCTGTAAGTTTTATTTTACAAATAATTTTTTTATATATTCATATATTTAAGGATTTTCTCGTATTTTGTTGCTGCGTGCATTTTTATGCAAAACAGGCTTCCTTTGGATCCGAGAAGGAGGAAAAACCCTAAGATCGATCAAAATTGACCATTTCGAGAGGCGGTTGTTTTTTTGTTGTGCAGAGAACCATGGTGGTTTGCCTCGGGATTCAAGTTAGTGTGAAGAAAAACTAGCAAACCCATTGAAATTATTAGCCCTGGTTATATGGTATGGTCATATGAGGGCTTAAAGCTTGTGATTCCTACTAGTAGGTGCTTAACTCCAGCCCCTTTCATGGTGAAGGCAAGAGCATTTTATTTTGTTTTAGTGGTAAGTAAAATAAATAACAAAACATAATATTGAAAAGCTTGTAACTTTTGATTGGCAACTCGGTTTTGAGTACCGGTTTTTGTAAAAGTTCTTGTTTTATGTGCTGTTTCCATTGGAAATATTTATTTTGAGAATCACACTATAATTATAAAGTGCAATGTTGTAACACGCACTCATTATAAAGTGCCAAAATTTGGGGAGCTCTTGTGGCATTGCTTGGTTCTTGCATTTCTTTTGGTGATTTTTTGAGGCTACTTCGTATTAGATCATGTTGAGGCATGAACAACACATAATTACCACACATGGAAACCAAGAATGGAAACAATAATTAAGCGGAAAGGATTATTGACTTTAAATTCTTTAGAACAACCAGTTTTCACTAGAGAATATGAGAAATTTCAGTACCAGTGCAAATTTGATGAGTGTATGGGTTTGATAGGAACTTATGTAAGTGACATCTTTTGTTTCATTTAGAAAAGTGTGACTCTCCTTTCAAAATATGGGAGAAATTAGAGTATTTATTTGGTAAGGTGGATCATATGAGAGCCATGCAACTTGACATTGAGATCACTTCTCTTAATCTTGAAGATTTCCAACAATTATAGACTATCTTACCAAGTTCAAGCATTTGTTGACACAAATTTGAAGGGGAGTGGAATGAAGAGTGTGTTTACTTGATTCTATCCAAGTTGAGAGGAACATTCCAAATTTTCTCTTCTACCTTTTTCTCTAGCATGGATGCCTTAGGTGACATATTCAAAATGCCTAACTTAGAAACATTTTGTGAAAGACTTACTAGGGAAGAATCCAAATTGTCTCACTTTGAGTCTTCCACCTCTCAAAAGGCATTAGTTGCATCTAATCCTAAGGGAAAGGAAAAACAAAACAGTAAAACCAAATCCACGCCTTCTCCATCTCGAAATGCTCCTAAATCCAAAGAGAACAACTCAAAACCCAAGGAGTCTTCTAAATCCAAGAGTAAGTCTAGCCGTTCATACTCTTTTTGTGGGGGTAGTAATCATGAAGAACATAGGTGTTATAAGCGAATGTAAGCCTTAGAGGATGTAGTTAAGAAACACAAAATTTCTATCTCCACTCCAACTCCTTCTAATCAGCATGGAAAAGCACTCAATTTTGTTGGAAGATCTCAGTCACCACTTGCAAACAGTTGTGTTATAGATTCTAGTGCTTCTCATCACATGAATTCTTCCAAGGAGTCTTTTATTTCTCTAGGTTTAAGTTCTACTTCCAAAATTGAGGTTGGAGATTCTTCCTTTCTTTTTATTGAGGGAAAATGTGATATACAACTTGATGGTGGAAATATCCAAGATGCACTATATGTTCCTAACATCACAACAAATTTTCTTTATGTATATCAAATTTGTTATTCTGGTAAAGGAAAAACAATGACTTTTACACCACATGGAGTAGAAGTATGAACTTTTTTGGAGCCTCATTCACTTGTTGCTCGGGTATTGTTGATCATAGTTCTAGACTATATCACTTTGAGGGTTTTGATGAAAATTCTTCTATAGGGACATGATTGGTTTCTCATGCAGATTCAGAGAGTAAGCTTTGACATGAAAGATTTGGACATCTCAATTACATATATTTGAAGGAGTTGAGCACTCATGGTATGGTAGATGGTCTTCCTAGCATTTCTTGTCTTGACGGATTTTGTCATGGTTGTGCATTAGGGAAACAACACCAAGATCCTTTTCCTAAGAATTTATCTAAGAGAGCTTCTTCACCACTTGAGCTTATGCATAGTGACTTGATGGTTTTTCCTACCCCATCTTTCAATGGAACTAAGTATGCACTTACATTTATTGATAATTTCTCGAGGCGTACTTGGGTTTATTTTCTCAAGTACAAAAGTGATGTTTTTTCACACTTCAAATTATTCAAAGCTTTGGTCGAGAAACAATCTTCTAGTAGCATAAAGAACCTTTGTACTGATAATGGGGGGGAGTACTTTAGCAATGAGTTTTCTAAATTTTTGGCAACTCAAGGCATTATTCACCAAAATTTTGTTCCTCATACTCCACAATAGAATGGCTTAGCAAAAAGGAAGAATAGAACTTTGAAGGAAATGGCTAATTGTATGATGCATTATAGAGATATACCTCCTATCTATTGGGCAAAAGCAATTAATTGTGCTAACTATATTCAGAATCACACACCACATAGAGCACTTGAGCATTTGACTCTAGAGGAAGCTTGGTCCAACACTAAGCCAAATGTCTCATTTTTTTGAGTCTTTGGGAGCCATGCTTGGGCCTTTATGCCAAAGAAGAAAAGGAAAGCTTTGGATAAGAAGAGTAAACCCTTGATCTTTGTAGGGTATTGTGAGGACATGAGAGCTTATCGTCTTTTAGATCTTGATACACATGATGTTCTTTTTTGAACACATGTTCAATTTGATGAGCATTTCACTCCTCATGATTCTTCATCTTCTTCCATTCCTTCTTCTTCTTCATCTCATCTTGAGGATCCTTTCTTTGAGGAGATTGATGAGGAGGTTATAGATGCCATTGAGGATCCTATTCCCACTGATGTTGTCACTATGCCTAAGTGGGCTCGTACTACAATTTCTAAGGAAACACCTTTCATAGAGGATCTTCCACCCACTAGGCATCATCACACACATTCTATTGGTTCTGAAATTTTGTGTCAGGTAGTTTATGAGGATCCACAGTCTTTTTCAAAGGCTCATGGGATACAGGAGTGGGATGATGCAATGACAACTGAGTATTCTTCTTTGATGAAGAATCATACTTGGGATTTGGTATCTCTTCCTAAAGGAAGAAGGATGGCTAGGTGTAAGTGGGTATACCAAACCGAATACACAATGATGGGTCCATTGACAAGTATAAGGCTTGTCTTATTGCAAAGGGTTTTTCACAAGTTGAAGGTATTGATTACTCGAGACTTTTGCACTGTTGCCAAGATGGATTCTGTAGACCTTGTACTTGCTTTGTTGATGCATCACGGGGTGGCCCATCTACACGATGGACATGAAGAGTGCCTTATTACATGGAGATCTACAAGAGGAAATATACATGGAGCAGCTAGCTAGATTTGTTCAGGATTCTTCTCTTGTTTGTAGGCTTCGAAGGTCTCTCTATGGTCTTAAACAAGCTCCTCGGGCTTGGTATGAGAAGATGGATTCTTTTCTTATATCTACTGGTTTTGTTCATTAGCACTCTAACCATACAGTGTATCTCCAACATTTTGGTGAGGATATTGTGATACTTGTCTTATATGTTGATGATCTAGTACTTACTGCCAGCGCTTTTCCCACATTCAGAGTATTCAGAGGGCTCTTTCTACATAGTTTGACATGAAAGATCTTGGGCTATTGCATTATTTCCTTGGTTTGCAGATTTCTCAGATAGATTCAAGGATTCATTTGAGTCAGAAAAAGTACACCCATGATCTTCTTAGGCACTTTGATATGGCTGATTGCAAGCCAAGTCTATCTCCTTTTCAGTTTGGAGTTACTCTTACATCCACATGTACCACACCACTTTGTGATCCTATGTTGTATAGGTAGTTGGTTGGGAGTCTCATGTACTTGACCCATACTCACCCTGATATTTCATTTGCAGTAGGGCTTGTATCTCGGTTTACACATTCTCCTCATAGTAGTCACTAGCAGGCTGCTAAAAGAATTTTGCGCTATTTGCATGACACTTCCCACTTTGGCCTACACTACACTAGGGTCTCTACTCAATTGGTTGGGTATACAGATTCAAATTGGGAAGGTTCTATTGATGACATGCATTCCACTTATGGCTATCTTTTTTGTCTTGGTTCTTCTCCAATTGCTTGGGCATGCAAAAAGCAACATGCTATTGCAGACCGTTGAATGCAGGTAAGATTTGCACAGAATAAAAACAAATACAAAAATATAAGATATATATATATTTTAATAGAAATCATTCGGGATATTTTTATTTGTGTAAGGAGGTTACAATATATAGGAAAATTGCTCCTATAAGGAAGGAGTCAACTCCTATCTCATTATCACTCATATCTCTCACACATCCCTAGGATATCTCACACACCTCCTAAACTATCTCAACCACACCTATTACTAAGGTGAGATAAACTCACGTACAACTAATACTTCTCAATATGAGAAAGTATTATTACACACATAATAATAATGTTCACAATATTAAAACTCTAATATCCAAATAACCCAAACCACTAACACTTCATGTTCACACTATAAACATGAATTCCGTAACATGCACTTTCATCTTCGAGGTAGAGTATAGGGAATTAGTTATAGCGAGTTAGCGATTCTTTGGCTTCACTAGTTATGTGAGTTTGGATTCCCACAGATTGGTGATTGTACTTTGGTGTGACAACCAAAGTGCAATTCACATTTCTCGCAACCTAGTTGAGCACCAATGCAGACCAAGCATATTGAGATACACATCCACTTCATTCGTTAGCACATTCAAGATGGAGTTATTTTCTTGGAGTACATTCCGAATCAGTAGCAAGTTACGACATCTTTACGAAGCCTTTTGCATCACCTCACTACCTTGAGTTGCGTGGAATGCTTGGGGTTTTAGAAGTTGTTCTTGGGGGTGTTCATGAGAACATCTTCCTTCTTCTTCTTCTTCTTCTTCTTTCTCTTTCCTTCTAGCAGGATTCTTTCCTTTTTTTAGTTTGAGATTTCTTCGGGATATATTGTACATGAGTACCTCATCGTGCCTATTTTTCGGGACTCAAACCGTGGACATGCCACTTCTATTTTTTCCCCTAGCTTCACTTGAGGGGGTGTTAGAGTAGGTATTCACTTTAGCTTTTTATCACCTAGGTACATTATTTACCTTTATTGTATTTATCCACACCCAATTATGTGTGTGGATATTTATTTTTATTTATTTAGATATTAGGAGATATTATCTAATTGTTAGGTATAGTTCTTTCCTTGATCTTATGTATTGACTAGTCTTTCCTAGATCTATGGTATTGACTAGATCCTTGATGTCTAGTTCTCTTATAAATCTATGGACTTGACTAGTTCTTTCCATGATTTATGGCTTGATCTATGACCTTGACTAGTTCTTAGATTGTTATTCCTTGCCTATATAAGTAAAGCCCATTCTCATTGTATTTCATTGAGTTCCATAATAATATATGATATTGCTTTGCTTATTTGTTTGCAAAGTTTTATGCAAAGTTATTCACCAATTACTTTCATCTTATTAATCATGGTGTTTGATTAGCATATGTGTTCTTGGCTTAAGTACGATCTGGTTATCATTCCTTTTAAGAATGGAGAAATTCATAGTAGATTTAAGGATTCATTTCCCTTCCATTCACTATGAATTAAACCTTCTTCATAGAACAGGAAATAGGAAAATTCACTTTCACATTCATATGCCTCCACCAAATCTTTAAAGAGAATAATAAGCTTACTTGTTTGCTCCATCTCGTTATGAAAAATTTGTGCATAAAAATAATACAAAAAACTTGACTTGTACGTATCTTTCATAGTTATGGTGTAATTCAAGATCTCAAGAAGAAGTTGAGGGTCTTTAATTTCTTCTACAATCTTCAAGATATCTTGCAAAAATTATTCCTTCAAATTTTACACATACTCATTTTCACCTTCATTTGAAAAATATTCGCATTGGGCCTCAAGGAGATGGCTGGAAATCTAATCTTCACATGGCCATGACTCATTTGAAAAATACTCCTTCTCTTAATCCACATTTCTTGTCATCTAGGGGTTACCTTCTTGCAAGTTCGGGAATGCATGGTATTTATCATTTTCAAATAGAGAGAAGAGATCCATGCTACACGGGAAGGGTACACCTTTCAGTTCTAGATTCATCAAATAATCCTTGCAAAATGAGGAATAACACAATGTTGGGGTTGTAACATGAGAACAATTATCTGATCCATCCCAAATGTCTCCTAGAGGGTCTTCTTCTTCATAGGGAAAGAGAAGGCTCCATGCTTGTTGTGGTGATCAATGTTACACTCCTTTGGTGATGATAGGGAAATAAATTCCTCAGATAGTTCATGTTCAATTTGCTCATCTACATTTGTTTCAAGAAGGAAATTGGATTCTTCAATTTTCTCCATTTCATTATTGGGCATTCATGTATCAAACGAAGAATCAAAATTAGAAAGAAATCCATCAATAATTACCTCAAAGTCATCCTCCTGAAGAACTTGTGGTGGGGAAGGAGGATTCATCTCTTGAACATCTTCATGATCAATGAAATTCTTGATAAGCTCATGATCATCCATTACAGAACAAGAATTCTCATCTCTCTTACACATTGCTCCTCTCAAGGACTGTGCTTCAGGCCAAAATGTAACTACAAATGGATATTCAAATTTCATATTTTCTTCATTATCCTCTAAGGTGCTAAGTTTAATTTCATTAGGAGGTTTACAAAGAGGAAAATCATGAGAATCACATAAGAATATTTCAGGGACAAATACCTCATAATACGAACAATCATCATAATATACATTTGAAATATGAATCTATTCTTCCTCATTGTTATGGAGTACTTCAAGGAGCTCATACATTTTTTGCATAACATTAGCATAATTCATAATCTAAAAATTGGTTTGGGGATTAGAATCAACAACAATCACAATTATTTGCAAAATCTCTTTTCAAGGCTATCATTTCTTCATATCCATAAGCAAGAAAATCATCCAGAGGAAGAGAGACAAAAGAAAAATATTTGAGTTTCTCATTCAGCTACATCAAGTTAAAAACATTACCTTCAGTAGATTATTTATTGTCATTCTTTTCATACAACATTTTATGTCTCTTCTGTATCTTTCTCATCAAGATTTTGGATTCTTGATCATTGATCGATGCAATTCCCATTTTCTTTCCTCTATCATCAATCCTCTTGAATCAAAGCCACAAGGATTTGATTGTAGGATCTTTAGAAGCAAAATTTTTCTCTATTCTAGACATTATTTTCATAACTACTGCAGAAATGTTACTAACCTTCTTTCCTTTTTCCAATTTCAGATTTTTTTCTCGAAGCAAGATACTTCTCTGTTGTGCCGTAATCCTTAACTTTGTAAGAGCTGGTCCGAGAATGATAACGATAAGAAATTTAAGATCTTGGTGGTCATCTTATTCTTCATGGTTGTTATCACTTATTGGTGTTGAACACCAATCTCAAAAATTCATCATTGTGATGTAGGAAATAAATGTGACATGGATTTGTTCCTTGATAGAGTCACCTTCAAAATCTGGTTTTCAATTTGAAACTTGATTTTTTTATATTTTCCAAAGATCTTTAAGGGTGCAAAAGGGCATATCTCTCCCCAATGGAGTCACCAAAAATAGTTGGCAAAATAATTTTTCATATTGTAAATTATTGAGTTTTCATCAACACTTTGAGGCTAAGCCCCTCCTTGTGTATGGGGAGGGTCCCATTATTGAATGTAAACTACATGAACTATCTAAAAGTTGTGAGTGGACACTAGGCCAATGATCACACACTAATAATCCACTAGACTTGTGGAAAAATTCTTGTACATTGTACAAGGGAGGAATTTGTACTGGAAAGATGTAAAGGGGAGTAGGGGAAATAAAGAGAGAGAAGGTTACTATTATGAGTAGGCTTACAAAATTCAGATTCAATGACTAGAGTAGGTTCACATTAGAAGAACACAATAATGCAAGCCATTATCAAGACCAATAAAAATGAGGCACAAAGTTATACAAATCTATCAATCAAGGACACAAAGTCCCTTCTTTGTTGTACATGATCATAATGCTTACAAAATTGGAAAGTAGAGAGAGTAGAGGAACATTGATAAAAAGATAGAAGAAAATGTCACTTTTATTACTTGATGTAGTAGTGGTAAATCTCAACAACATACAATCAATCAACAATTTCCAACTCTTTGAAATGTATAAGCTCCAATTTATAACATAAAAAATTTCTCTTCGTTTACCCCCACATGAATTTTCACCTATCCCCATCACTTGTGACCTTTCATATTCCTATGAGGTGAGTATTTTTATTATTAATGAAAATGACTCTTACAACGTTAATGTTGGAGGTCACTTAAGTGGATAGGAAAAAATAGCAAAAAGTACATTTGTAATGGAAAATTAGAATATGGAGAGAGAGAGAAAAGCGGTTGACACAAATGATGAATGTGAAGCCATTAATGATGAAGAACGAGCCATTCATGATTTATGCAAGACAATATCTCTCCAAGGTGTAAATTTTATGTGTTTGATCAATTTTGGTTTGAGAAGATGTCTCAAGAGTTATAGGAGGTTTAGAGGTCATTAAAGGTTATGTCATGTTGTGTAGTTTAGTTAAGTTTTCAAAAATTCAAATAATGCATTTCCCTCCAAAAAGTGACAATTTGAAATTTGATCCATCTTGGGCTTGTTAGTTTTGAGAGAAGAAGTGAGAGAAGATGCAAAATTTCTTATTAGAAAATATGGCAAAGAATGAAAGGAATTATGACAGAGAGGAAGGTAAATAAAGTATATTCAAGAAGCTTTGGAAATGGATAAGTGGTGAAGAAGAATATCAAGGTAATCTACAAAAGATAATGAGAAAATATGATGAGTTAGGTGATTCTATAGATTTCAATAATAAAGAATATAAACAAGAGTTTTTAGTGGCACAAGAATCAAGAAAACATGATCAAGATTTAGAAAATGAAGATAATAGAAGGAAATAAGACCTTGGGAAAGGTGAAAATAGTCATGGAAAGTGGATAAAAATAGTCAAAGAAGAAGAGAAATTGCTAGTGCAAGGAGAAAACCAAGAGGAGAAAGTGGAAGAAAGAAAAAAATGATGAAAAAGATGATCATAGGGGATGATAAAGCTCTATTTTATCATTATAATTTTTATTTTAGTGTTGTGAATACAAGTTTGACAGAGGAGATGGAGATAGAGCAATCAAATAAAGGTGATTTTCTTAAGCAAGAGTTTATATTTTTAGATCTTGAAGCCATGATCAAGCAAGAAGAACAACAAGAAGATGCAAAAGGTGGAGTGATAGTCATGTATAGTGAAATTTCATCTCACATTAAGTGGGATCAGATGTATATACTCAAATATAAGGTGAAGAAGCTCATGAATAATCCAAAAAGCATCATTTTGTGCAAGAATGTGATCATACCAAGGACCAAGAAGCTAGTAAAGGACATGATGTAGTTGATGAAGAAAAAGAGAGCATGGTATTTAGTTATGGATCAGTTCAAGGAGGTCCAATATAATTGGAAGTATAGGAAGAAGAATATAATTAAAGGAAACCCTTTTTATTCCCTTGGGAGTATGATGTAGGAGCATCTCTCTCCAAGGTGCAAATTTTGATGTGTTTGATCAATTTTGGTTTGAGAAGGTTTCTTAAGAGTTATAGGAGGTATAGAGGTTTTTAAAGTTTATGTCATGTTGTGTAATTGAGTCAAGTTTCTAAAAATTCAAATAATGCCTTTCCCTCCTGTTGGTCGTCAAATAGGACTTTACGAAGAGCAACAGTCAGGGGACAAGAAGTCCCTCCTCTTTAATGGGAGAGGTTCCCTTATTCAGAAACGAACCTATTTACAAATATACAAAACATGATTTTCTGGTTAAACTTGGATATTACGAAAGTGTTTTCTATAAAGATCATCAATTACAAAAGGACTGAGGAATGAGAGTTCGAGAATGAGCAGAAAGGCAACATGCAGAATTATAGATAACAGAGTAATTCTTTATGTATGCGAAGTTACAGTGAATTGAAACAAGATCATTTGTATCATATAAATAAGATGGAATTTAAAGACACAAAGTTCTACAGATTCATTAATCAAGGACACAAAGTTCCTTCTTGGTTATACAAGATCGCCATGCTTGCAAAGTTGGAGAGTATGCAATCAGCAAGACTAACAAACTAGAGACAAATGATCTTCACAAAAATTAAATGAAAGCTTAGGGATAACAGAGATCAGATAGACAAAGAATGGAAAGCCCTTCTGTATTGATTTCTTTATGATCTATTTACACTTTCAGAAAATAAACCAAGTTCTTCCTTCCCTCAAAATGGCGTGGAGAGGCCATTATATAGCTTACAAATCAGTTACTCTTTGTAACTACTTCTTTTAACTAAAGATTAGTTAAGGATTGCCAATCGCAATACCTCAACTAATTACAATGAATCCGAGAAAAAGAATTAGAAAAGAAGAGAAGAATAAGGAGAAGAAGACAGGTGGTTATGAATGGGAGGGACCCACTGACTTCAAAATTCACTGCCTGAATCTCTTCAATGCCTCAGCTATGTCTCTGCCACGGGGAACTGACGTGTTGGCTGTAGACTGAGACCAAAATCCGAGGCACTTCTCCATTTCCTTATCAAACTCGACATGAGTATGATAGTCTTTATTTGCTTCTTCAATGGCAGATTGAAGAGAGCAAATCTCCTTCATTTTCTCTTTGGAAATGGAGCTTTCCTTGAATAGATGATCTTTGACAAAAGCTCTGAATTGAGCTTTGATTTCTTGCAGGGAAAGAGGCACACCAGAAGTTTCATCCTAAAGATGACAGTGTATGTCTTTGAAAGCAGATACAACCAGTGTCTTGAAAGCCTCACCTTTCTGCCAGCTATTCTTCAGCTCTCCCAAAGCCTCCTCCAAGACTTTGATCTTCCACTCCACGCTGTAAACCTAGGACTTTGACAAATTATCCTTTGCATCATCAAAAACCTTATTCGCCAATAAAATGTTCTCATCTGTCTGTCCCATGAGATGGAGGTCTACTATACAACTGCTCCAGAGTTTGAGCTCTTTATCTATGACCCCGATAGTGGAGGAGAGCTTCTGTTGCAAATTATTCACCCTTCCGTGGAGTTTGAAAGCTTCATCAATGAAGTTCAATCCTGCAACAAGCATATCTTCCACCATGGCCTCCATAGCTCAGCCATAGATAGAATACTTGTGCATATCTTTGATACTCTGTACTTCATCTTGGCTCAAAATTACAGGTGGCGGAAGGGTAGTCAATGGGGTAGGGTCCAAAACTTTGTCCTTAGACAAAAGAGATTTGATAAAGCCAGTGAGAATCTGGGCTTGTTCCTCCAACTGTTCAATAGTTTGCTGCCCTTTCTCTACCCTCCCAATGACTCTTGTGACCGTTTCCTGGAGGTTGTGGATCTCACCTTCAGGAGTAGACTCTCCCATTGGAATTCTTGAGAGTTCTAAGTCAGATGCCTGCAAGTCCTGCTCTGATTTGTCCACTGTAGGCTTAGCAATCTCCAGGAATTGCTGACCTTGAGCATCAGACACTATTTTGGAGGTGATTTGGCTTTCTTGGCACGAGAAGGAGTAGTGCCCAACATGGCTGCCACATCAAAATTTGGCCCTGAGCTCCGAGAGGAAGATTTCCTCTTCCTACTGTCAACAAAAGGTTACACCCACACAAAAGAGGAAGAGGAATCAACAGGAGGGGCAAGAGGACCAAGAGACATAGAGATCATGATGCTCAAGGTTTGCACAGCTGTGGTCTCAAGGTTCAAGTGCTCTTGACTTCCTTATCTTTATCTGTTGGATCTTCAGGAGCATTTGCAGGGGCTGACACTTCACTCTCTTCACTTTCACTGAGAACAATGATGTTCTCTGGTCCCAAAGGCACTTCTACCTGCTTTCTTTGAGGATCTTTTTCCACAGGCTCCTTCTTAACCTCTTTGAGTTTCTTCTGGTACACTTGAGTAGATGAAGGAGTGGAAGCTGCAGGTCCTTGCGTTGATGAGGCAGGAGGGGTTTGCATAGGTGTGTCTGATATGGGAGTCGATGCTTCCCTCCTTGGTGTTGAAACATCCTTAGAAGAGGATTCTCCTGAGTGCCTTCTGAGCTCTCGAACTTTCCTGTCAAACCAGACCTTAGTCCTGATTAAGACTGGAGCAAGGATCTCGGCTAGATCATCTTTCTCTTTCCTGTTCCAATCCAAGTCCTCCAAGGGAGTGTGCTTAACCACATTGTCATACTCATATGAGTATAGATCAGAATTGTCATCCTGGAGTCCTTCAGGAACTTGGTACAAGCCAAGTTCTTGAATCAATTGCAGAGAGAACCTACCATAGTGCCTCCTTCTAGCTTCAAAATCATCCGCATGATCACCCAATAGTCCTCTGTATCTGCCCTATGATGATAGATTATCTTGATGTTCTGCTCAATGAACTTCTTCAAGTCGAAGCAAGTTCTTGGCTTAAAGAAATGAACGGTGATAGGAACCAGGGCTCTTTCTATGTTCTGTGCATCCAGGGTTGTTTTACAAGTGTAATTTCCCAAAGAGATGGGAAAGTGCAAACCAGAAATCTTCTTGTCTCTGCAGGTTCTGTGTAATTTATCTAACTGCCTACATACTTCTATCAAGGCCATCTTATCACTGCAGAACATGGGAAGCCTCAAAGGGGTGCTCTCATAGCCAGCAAGCCTGATATAAGAGAATTTTCTGAATTGGATAAAATAAGCACCGTAGTGTGATATCAGATTCATGGCTTCATCAGAAAACCTTCTAGCAGTGTCACCCTCAAGCAGCCTGACCACGTACATGGTGAAAGCATCATTTACCCTTCTGAAATTGTGATTGCTGGTCTCTAGGGTGAACTGCGGGTAGTAGGCGTATACAGGATCATCCTTGTGGGCATCAATGTAAGAAAAACCAAACCATTGCCTTGATGCCGCCAGAGTATACATCAGGTACGAAGTCATGTAGAACTTCTTCGTTTGCTGTACATTGGACAGCTGCTCCACCAAATTCATGCTGATGATTTCCACCCAGTTGATATTTTGGGTTCCCTCACACACCATGCTGATGATCCTGCACATCCAGAAATGGAATTCATTAGTAGAAGGTAAGCCCATAACCCGAGCTAGTAGGATTATGAAATCTAACAACTCTTCATTGAAATCAGCCCGGAAAAGAGTCTTGGATAGATGAGACACTCCCTTCTTAGGGTTTTTAAGCCATGACTTTACCACCCGTGCCTTGAATTTGTCGTTGTCTTGATTAAACAGGGCCTGTGCTTGATCCCGGGAAACAACTATGGCATTATCCATCTCTGGGATCCTCAGTGCAGTGCTAATGGTGACAGCATCTAGCTTGGTGATGAGTTCCCCGTGTACATTGGTTAATTCACTCGAATCAGGGTCGAAGTGAGCTCCACATGAAAGCACTGTATCAGCACATTGCACCAAGATTGGGAAACCTCCAGCAAAATCCAAACTGCTATCATGAATCATCTGCACCATTGGTGTAGGGTTTGCGTCTGCCATCCTTGCCCAAAAATCGCTGAAATCAAGATGACGAGCTTCACTGTCCCCAATATTGTGAATGGTAGACTCAAGTGGCGAGATTTGTTTCTGTCCCTGAAACTTGATCTTCATATTGATAATAACTTGGAGGACAGAGATGCAAACTAGACTTTGGAAGGAAATACAGAGGAAAAGGATACACGCGCAGGTTTTTAGATTGCAAGGGTTCGAGCAAAGGATAGCATGGAAGCAGTGTGAAAAATGCAAAGGGGGTATGCTCGTTATATAGCCGATTAGGAGAGAGAAAGACAATGAATGCACATTTAATACATACCTACCAATTTGAATAAGCATGATATTTGGGTAGAGCGGGAAAAATAAGCATGAATGGCACTTGGTTCATTTGGGACATGTGAGACGCGAATGCGTGAAACACGCGGCTCGACCGATTCGGGCGAAGCGGGAAAAGATGCACAAATGTCTTTTGGGACATGCGGGACGAAAGGACGCGAAACACGCGACTCGGCCGGATCGGACGAAAAGGTGACAATGGGTCCGGAAGAGTTTGGGACATTTGGGACGTGAAAGCGTGAAGTACGCGGTTCAGGTGTTTCAGCTGAAAATGGAACAACTTGTCAAATTGTATTTGGGACATTTGGAACATAAAAGTACGAAGTATGCGATTCGGTGTTTTAGCCGAAAAAGGAACAACTTGCACAATTGGACTTGGGACATTTGGGACAAAAAGTTTCGACGGGCCCGAAAAAGACAAACTTTGGGGAAATCGGCCAATCGGGGAACAGAGCGCACTTTTGAACTTGGGACACGCGGAATAAAAATGTCCGATAGGCCCGAAAAACACACAAAATGACCCAAAAACATAGATTTTCTCAATTTCACGACTTTTAACATTTTCAAGATACAACATGAGAAGACACTTAAACTCAAAATTTTGAAAATTCACTTTCTTAAGAGCAGGGAATTTCAAGTGGACAACACCTCCAAAAATGAAAATTTGAAATTTGAGCCATCTTGGGCTTGTTGAATGAATGTAATGGTCTATTAATGTGATGCAATGGATAAAATGATGTATTTAAAGGTTACAACTGTCTTTTCTATGGTTTGTGAGTCATGACATGTCGGTAAAAGTTAGTTAGGATTCCAAAGGTTATGAAAAGGTGAGATCTAGCTTGTTGGAAATTAGTTAGAGGAGAGGGAATGCGAGAACTCTGAGAAGGAGAGGAATCAAACTTTGTACATAATCATCTACGGAAGATGAATAAAGAGAGAAGATTTGTTCTTTATTCAAAGATGATGTTTTATTTGAATTTCTATTGAATTACTTGCACAAGATAAGGAGTAAGAGTGTTATTTTTCTACATGCTTAGTTGAGGCAATAAGATTTGTTGCAGGTTTAATAATACTTATAAAAATAAGGAATGGACTTTGTTTTGATAAAGAAACCACTAATTTCCCAACTCCCTACTCCAAGGAACTATGCGGGTGAATGATGCAATTGTTTTTCTTTGTAAATATTGGAAAGACTATATCTTACTATCAATAATAGAAGGAGGTTAGTATGCACACATAATTGTGTATGAAATTGTAAGATTTTTATATAGACATTATGATTATTTTATTTAGAAAACTTGGTTATAACCCCATTAGAGAGAGTATTTGTGCATAGTCAAATCAAAGACTATTGATGAAGTGCAATTATCATCTTAGGATCATTGTCAACAAGAGATTCAAAGGGTAGTATTCATGGGAGTACTGAGAAATAATAAGGATAAAGAAAGCTTTAGTGATCTTTGGAGCAAGGAAAAATAAGAAGGTAACTCTGTTTTTGGGTTGAAGATAATAGTTTTCATTACTAAAGTGTTTCCAAACTCTTGATGGTGGAAGTGAAAAAATTTGTATTGATGGAATGTTGAATTAAATTTTAATGATGTTATGATAGTTCTTCAAATGAATGAAGGAAAGTTAATTGAACTTCTTTAAAAGATTGGCATCTTGAATCCTAGAACCCTAGTTTCTACGGTGCAAGCGCATGTGAGTTCTATATGAGTTTCTAGGATTCCTTAGCAAACACCTAATAATGACTACTAAATATTCATGAAGGTCTTACTACAGACATATAGGGAAATATTTTAGTCCTTGAGAACAAGCTTTGTGCTTTTGTAAGAAAATAAGACCTCTCGGGTGAGCTAGAAACCCTAGTTAGGGTTTATAAAGAATTTAGCCTTTGGAACCTTGAGATTGATTTAAAGATATGAGATTTTGAGAAAAATATCTACTCATAGTCCTTGTAAATATTTAAAAGGATTTATTCCTTTTAAAGTTAATAATTGATGGATATTTTTGACAACTTTATGCCCAAATTGTAGGTGTTGGTTTTAAGGACTAAGTGCTAAAATTGAATGATTGGTTGAAGGTCTTCCTCAAGGTGTTAGGAGCTGAAAATTGGAAGAGATAATCCACACAAATCCCTCATCAAGATTCAAGAGAAATGAAATAATTTAAGGTTTTTAGTCAAGGGAAAACATGACAATTGAAGAGCAAGGTAGTAAGTGTTGACAGGAGGACTAATTACTAAACTTGAGTTTTCATCCATTAAATTTAGAATTGAGCCTTGAAAATTTACACAACATCTATGAAGTTTAAGGAGTGAGGTTTTGAGGGTTTGAAAGTTAAAATTTGTTCCAATAGACCACAATTTTTATTAGAATTGTGACATGACTGTAAATGTTGCTTGAAGGGATAATGAGAAAATTTGGCATGTGTGATTGATGGGATTAGGAGGTGCATGGATCCCTAAAAAATTGTGAGTATCATATTGAGTGAAAATGGTACTCTAATAATTCATTAGTTTTAAATAAATAGTGCTAGATTCGGGTAAGTCACATCCTTGGAAGCTAAGAAGCCTAATAAGCCTAATTAGAAAGGGATAAGTTTAAGTTTTTATAATTTCGTAAAGAATAACACCTTAAAACTTTGTACACAAGGAAAGCAAGATAATGGGTATCCTAGAACATGCTCAATTTGAGAAATGAGTATCTCTATCCAAATTTAGGTTAGAAAAACAAGAAAAGTAGGGTTACTAGAGGTGAATTAGGCTTAGGAGAGAGAGAGAGTGGAGAAAAGTGCCTTAAAAGAGAAGATGGAAAATAAAACTTGGTACTAAGAAGGAGGGTTTAAATGGGTGCCCAAAATTGCTTTTATTTTGTCTTGGAGATTTCTAGGTTGCTCCCAACGAGTTTTCATGTTCAACTTGCCCTTAAAAATCCTAAAAGGACAATTTTGAGAGAAAAAGTTGAAATAGGAGTTTTTAATTGGTTTGATAGTTACTATTGCATGATGTAGACCTATGACATAGGTTGATGTAGTCACAAAATCATGCACTT
Source organism: Taxus wallichiana var. yunnanensis (assembly GCA_018340775.1). NCBI lineage: Eukaryota > Viridiplantae > Streptophyta > Pinopsida > Cupressales > Taxaceae > Taxus > Taxus wallichiana. Next base: position 736,224,767 of record CM031242.1, read on the forward strand.
TATACATTTATTTATCTCGGTCTCATACTACTATTTAGAAGGTTCTTGAGGAAAAAAGTACTAATTAACCCCATCCTTTGGCCATCTTGTTTATTTTATTTTATTTCGTAATTTGCGACCTATTGCATCCATATGCCCAACCATTTTCTAACATTCCATGTTATTTTAGCCTCATATGGGGCACCCAAATTAGTACTAAGTCTGGCCATGGGTACCTTGGTTCCACCAGGTGTCCCAAACCTTTTACACTTTCCCACCACTTTTTGGGCCTCTTCTAGTCGTTTTACATCTTTATCTTTCTTGTGGTCAACCTTTTCGGGGTTAATTACAAAATTAGAGTAAGAGAACCCTATAAATATATAGTTATGAGACCATAATGAGGGACCTAACATCACTTACTACTATCACTCATCTAGAGTTGCACCCATCTATTGCATTGACATCCACATAGCTCCATGATCAAGGAACACGCTACGACATTTGCATCGCACTTCATAGGGGGAGGGATTCTATTTTATTCCATGCACACATTCTATTACATTTTCTAGATTTATCTATTGCTCGCTACTTCACAAAGTGTGATTGAAACAAGAGAACCTAGGGCACGACATGAACACACACACCATAACTACATACGGGTCTCAAATATAGTGTAACACTCGGTTGGTAAGCCTAATGTTGTAGAAGTTGAGGCCTGTCCACCCATTCATTTTCATCTTTCCTTTTTAGGGTTTTGATACTTCCTTTTGGTCTTTTGCAAGTTATTCATCCTCTAAGAATATTTGGAGTATTTAGTGCGATACAGAAAACTAGTGTGACAAAAACGGGAACTATCAAGCATCTCTAGGACCTATGAAGACCGGTTCCCAAACCTTTTTCCTATACCAAGGAATCTTTTTTGCTTACCGGAGCACCCATGGGCACTCCAGTCCTCTCCTAGGCACTCTAGTCTAGCCATATCACCTAGATATTCCCTTTACGAGACCCCAACATAGTCATTCCTACTTTCTGTTTTTTTGTTCATCACTACAAAATAGTCCAACATGCATCTATTAATCGGTTGAGTTCTTTCCTCTTCTCTCTTGCACATTAGGGTTGCATATTTCATTTTACATACTTGCTGCTTTGTTATTTACTTTAGTACAAATATTCATAGCTTAGATTAACTATCTTCATACTACATATCTTAGTTCATTTTAGTTAATCATTTTGGTGAACCCGACTCGACCATTCACGCTTCTAGGACCTTCCTTCTTCCATATTTCATTCTAGGGTTTATTCTTCTCTTGCCATGGCTCACTCTCATGAGGATTTTATTGAATCTCACCTTAAGGCTATCAATGATCACCTCGCTAAGCATCCCCAAGATTTAGATTTAATTTCACAATGTTGCATGTGAGGAAGCTACTAACTTGGCCAAACTCACCGCTTCTATAGCCATACCCACTTCTGTTGCCACTCAACCGATTGTTTATACTCTTCCTCCTATTTCTACTATTCCCATTTTTGTCCCTACTCCTACCAACCACTTTACACTCGCCTCTAGTTTCTCATGTATGGAATGTCTCATCTGTTGGCAACCAAGAATTAACTTCTCTTTATCATGACCTTCAAGCTCAAATTCGTAAGTTACAACATGCCACCTCCCATGCATCACCATCCTTGGATTCTACTTTATTGTTGCATACTCCATTCACTCTTTAGTAATTTTTACACCCACCAAGAACAAGGGAATCCCATGTGTGTCGTCCTATCACCCAAAGAAAGTCTTTGGGTGCTCACCCGAGGCACACGCAAGTGCTCAGTCTCTCTTTATGTGAGTTAAGTGGGAAACCTTCATCTATGTTAGGAACTTAATGAATAAAGGTGGAAATGAGACATACAATCATCATAGGGCTCAAGACAACCTCTAGACAAATTTATTCATTCCAAATAAAGGGTACTTATAGATAATAGAGAGAACTACAATAGAAAGGAAAATACATAAGGATTTACATCTATTCTATAAAATCCATGAACAGAAATGAAAAGATATAGATATAAACCAAATCAATTACATTCATACTCATTCATGTTTATAACCTCATTACATTTAATGGATCTATTAGACTACCACAACTTGATCAAACTGAAGTCATACATCACAACAGGGATCATGTCCTTCATCCATACAAAGAAAAATTTATAACCCAACCCCTTAATACATTACTTCCTTATATAGCCTCTACCCAATCCCACAGATTTCTCACAATATTTCTATAGAGCTCCGCTCTCTATATTCTCCTCTCTTTTCTATCCGATCTATCTCTTTTTCTCCTGTGGGCGCTCGCATATATAGGCATCCCAAAGTGCCAACTCATCCTTCTTGCAGCCTCGGATCCAGTGCAAGTGTCTGAATATGGTCCTCCATGGGAGCATGATTCTCTAGGCCTGAGCTCTCCACTTTTTGCCATGATGTCTTCTAGAACCTTCTATCATAGGGCATATTCCTTTCGTGGGCATCACGTTGCCAGGCTGACACCTTATCCACTCCGCATGCACAGTCGGGTCACAATTTTCTTGTGTCCTACCCAAAATGCCCAATATGGCTAAGTCCTGAAACCTTGGCTCTGTCCACACGCGTGCCATGGGTTTTCTTAAACCCTTCCTTAAACCCTATCCTGTGCACATTCTCCTTGTGTACCCTTCTTCAACTATGCCTTCTGCGCCTACGTGCCTTTGTGTACTTAGCCAATATTTTAGGGTCCCAACATCACCCCATAGTATGCCTATTATCTATACATGGGAACACTTCTCCAATGAATAAAGAATTATAATAGACTTTCGTCTTGGAAAAATAATAAGGGGATGAAGAATTTGGGAAAGACAAAAGAATAAGGAAGTCATTGCATTATTGCAACAAGCTAGGAAAATATTTTTGCAAGTTGGCCTCCAACTTGTTACAAACATCAACTTCATTTTGCACTCTTTGTGAGAGGTTGCTGAATAGGGTGCTTACCTCCCCAAAACTCTCTCCTTGAGCGTTCATAGTGTTAATAATTTTCTCCAACTCCTTGCTCATGTGCTTAAGTGTGTCCATCCTCTTAGTAATCTGTGGGTACAGTTCCTTCAACCAGGTTTTGATTGAACCCCTTAAGGTTTCAATGCCCTCGAATTTATTTTTGACCTCGACAAGGATTCTATCCCTTTCCACCCTATTTCCCTTATTCTTATCTTGAAACTCCTTCATCTTTGCTTCGTGAGTGGTGAAAAGATGCTCGCCACTCTATCCCTATCTACACAATTATCGTACGTGGCCTCAGCAGATTGGGTAACAATATTGACATCCACAAGTACCTTGCTATACTCAAAGAATGATTGCTACCACTTTCAATTTTTCCTCCTTCACCAAGCATGCTACCACTTCTTCTGTAGACTCTAGGGCCAATGGTTACCTCTCCATGGTGAGGATGTACGTCGATCTTTTAAGCATTCAACATCAAATCCGTACTACTGGGGCGGAATTAGGTTTGGATGCTTTAACATAATGGTGCTTGTGATAGACTCCATATTTTTGTATACTTCACGCACCTTCACCTTCTCATCCCTTAGTTCACACTTCAGCTGCACACTGATCAACTCTTCTTGTTTCAAGCCCTTAGTCTTCTCAGCCAGCTCCTCTTCCTTCTTTTCTAGCTTTCCCTCTAGAAATATTACTTTGTCATTTCTTCCAAAGAGCCTAGCCTCGCCTTGACCACAACCTTGTTGAGCGCATTACATAACTGCTCATCTGAGAGTTGTTAGGCATTTACCAAGGGGTTGATTCCCTTATACTTTGGTACCGACATGATTACCCCTTGGTATACGTCAAACTCTAGCTAGTCAATATGGGACTCAAATGCCCAAAAGAGCATCTTCCTTTTCCTAGGCTACGCGCACTCCTCATCAAATGAATCCATAGCTAGAAGTTCTTCCATAGGTACAATGCTCTAGAAACATGTGCGTAACACCTTCCTTTGGTCATCAACATAGCCCATAACCTGTCCTCATTCTTTATCAAGGCTCTTCCTTCCTAAGTGCGCAAATTTGGGAAAATTCACCATTAGAATAGGACCTCCTCCCATACTAACTCGTTCTTTCTCAATGCTTTCCTCCTTATCCTCTCCCATCACTATGTCAGTGCTACACTCTAATTCTTGTTCTACCAAGTCCTTGATTATTTTTTTGCTTCTCTTTCTGCCACCTCATTTACTTGCTCCCAAGTAAGGCTTGGAGTTTTCGCTTCACGTGTGCCAACCTCATCACTTCTTGCCATGTTAGGTGCCTTCCTTCTCCTAGCTACCCTTGCACCATACGAAAAGGAAATCATGTTCTTATTCTCCTCCCTCTTATTCTGAATCATGCACACTGAAGACAAGTGACTCTTGATCTCTTTTAGGATCATCTTCTTCATCATCATCATCCTTTTCACCTATGTATCTTTCCAAGCTCTTTGTCTCCTTTGAGTCAGCTTCCTCTTCTATCCTCTACTTCTTTCTGAGAGGTGACTCTTCTACAGGGGATCCAACCTTCTCTACTTCCTCTGGCAACTTCTCCTTGGTGAGGGGTTTCTCTGGCGCCTCTTCTTCTGGGGTCTTCTCCTTTATCGGGATTTCTTCCTGTGCGTATAGGTGCTAGGTTTGGCACTTGCCACCTGTGGGCTTATTGGTTGGGTAGTCTACACACTTGGTGATTTTTCTTCTTCTCTCTCCCTTCTCTTGAGCATGGGATTTCTTCTACCCATGGGATCTTTAGGTATGGAGACATCATTCTCTAGGTATGCGCCTTTCTCGAATTTTGGCCTAATGCGGAGATATACATGCGCCACAATCTTTCCTACAATTTTTAGAGTTAGGGGTTTCATCATTCTAATTTCATGCGCTACGTACTTTTCCATGTACACATGCTTCTTGGGGTAGACCAACATCCTGTGTAACTCCTTGTGGTCCTGATCAACTTCACTAAGATCAAACCTTAGTCTCTTTGCTTCTTTGAACCGGTTAACCCCTACTTAGAAGTACTGGGTAGTGAAGGAGAACATGAGTTTGCAACATGGGCTCATGGTTTCATCCACCAACTTGAATCTACCTATACAAAATTGCTGGTACACAACAAACTCAACTTCTCCTTTGTAAGCACTGGTAGTTGTTCTAGGATACTCCACTCTACCCTGAACACATCCCTTAAGTACTTATATCACTTTTCCAAGCGCGCCTTGTGGGAGGCTGTCATTATTTCACATGTATACTTTGAAAATATTTTTGCGGGTAAGGGATCTTCAACCGGATACTCCCAAAAAAACTTTTCTTTCACGTCAGGCACTCCTATCTCCAAAAATACAATTATCAAGAGGATATTTCCAAAGAGTATCTTGTCTCCTTCCTATGCGCTGCTGATTATCTCATCTATAATGAAGGCTGATAAATTATAGATTGTGCCCTCTGATATTTTCCTACATACATTCAACCAGACTTATTCACCTGCATCCACCTTTCTTGATCATTTAGCTTTGTGACCAGGTGTGTGGCCATTCTCATGATAGGATCTGGGATTTCTGTAATATCAAAATACCTCGACCCCTTCTTGTAATCATATGCAGCAATGATTGCTTTGATGGAATCCTTGTCACTCAGGTCATCATCTATGCTATCTCCCACGTAGATGGGGCCTATAAACTTAGGAATCAGCCGAGGGTTATGCACATCTAGGGCCTCGCAAAGTAAAAGTGATCCTCATGCACACGTAAAATCAACCACTAATAGAGATGCTCGGGTTTTCCAAGTAGGGCAACTCATAGAGTTGTAATAACCCTACCTTCTCCAAATTCACTTTTACCTCATTGCTATAGATGGGAAAACCCTCTGGTGTCCTTTTGTTTGTCAGGCACACTAAATCTAGCGCCATTTCCTTCTCTTGTGATTGTGTGATGGTTATAATCACTCATCTCCATCTTTCTCAAGTGGGATTCCCACTCCTTCCCTAGCAAAACTCCATCCAAGTACTACATTTCTACATACCACTCCTCATTCATGCTTGTGGTGGTTTCTGCTAGCTCTTTGCCCTTACCCTTTGGATTTTAGGTGACACACTCGGTTTCTTGGGTGTCATTGGCTGGGTCCTCTTATCACTTCAATCTCTTCTTGTTACTCTGCTCTTCTACTTCTTCCAACCTTAGATCTCAACTTGTGTAGAGAACCTCTTAAACCCGTGCCCTAGTTTCTCAAACCCTAATTGGGATAATACTTTCACAAGACAATGCCTTCTCACAACTTCTCTTACTCCCGTGAAATCCCTTCCTTCTGGTTTGTAAATCCAAACTAGTTACTCATGCTCAAACTCCTCAATTTTTCTTCACATGGATCAGTCCTGGAAGCTCTAGTTTGCAACGATGTAAAAGTGCTTCTTTCTTCGTATACGCAAAGTAAATAATGAAATGCCTCGACCTTCTATTTATAGTTTTTCCCGCTTTGTAACATTAAATTATACCTTACCTACCACCATACTTTAACACTTAATGTGGATTTTTCAAACAAACCTGACTTTAGCACTTTAACTCACACGCCCAACCTTGCACGGATAATTCTCCAACCTTCTAGTACGTAACCAATGCATCTTGACAGGAGAATCTTGCGCATGCGTAACCAAAGATCTAAAGGCACTTCTTTTGTCATGATTTTTTCTCTCGCCTACCTCATGTTTCTTTTGTGCTTCTTCCTCTCTTGTACATGGATCCCCAATGTAGCCTTATCCTGACACCAACCATCCTTTTTCACCTTTCCTTGCATGTACTCTCTTCACAGGGGGCTATTTAACCAGGGATTTCTAATGCCATCCTTCTTGGTGCTTCAAAATTTAATTTCTTCCATCTTACTCCACCCCGACTAAAATGATGCATGGTCCTCTATGTAATTATAAGTTTAAAAAATTAATGAGATTACCAGTGCCCAAGGCACAAAAAAACAACGAGAAAGGGAAACACAAGAAAGGAAAATGCATTAAAGAAAATCCTAAACTAACTGGCAATACTGCCTTATTTACAAACACCAAGAAGAATTATTTATAGTAGGGCTTCAACCTACTCCCATTGAAGTGTCCTAGAAATATTTTCCCATCCAACACTTGTAATTGGCACATGCCTGAATCAAGGATGTATGAGATGGTGTAGGGACCCAACCAATGCATTTTTAACTTCCCAGGATGGCGTAGAAACTTAGAATCATATAGTAAAACCATCTGCCCAACCTCAAACTTCTTGTTCCTGATGTGGTGATCATGCCATGATTTTTTCTTTGCCTTTTCTGTTGTTTGGCTCCAACCGGTGAGTGATCATCTTTTGTATAGCTTCATTAATTTATCAATCCTTTATCCCAGTAGCTTGATCATTAGCCATCCCTCCCGCATGCACTATTCGTAGAGAAGGTAACATGAATGAACCAAGGAACAACTTCCGTGCTAAACACCAATTGAAACGATGTGGCTTTGTTTAGCCTTTTAGAATTTTTCCTATAATCCCATAATATGGATGATACCTTGTCATCCCAATCTTGCCTTCCGACATCACAAATATTTTTTAGGGTATGACTCATTATCTTGTTAAATGCTTCCGTGGTTCCAGTTGCTTGTGGGTGATAAGGTGTAATTTTGTGATGAGCCACCATGGATTATGTCAATAGGATCCTCACAGTATCATTTAAGATATGTGTACACCTATCGTTGGTTAAACTTAAAGGGAATCCATACCTCGTGATAATGTTCTCCCATAAAAATCTTGCTGCTATAGATTCTTTACAGTATTTAGTTAGGGTTGCCTTTACCCACATTGTCAAATAGTTCATGTAAGTGAGTACATAGCGTGATACAATCCTACGCACTATTGGTGTAATAGGGCCTACAAATTCTATTGACCATTTATCAAAAGGTTTAACACTAGGGATAGGGCGCAAAGGCATTTCATCTCTCCTTCTGGCTTGCTAATGCGCTAACAATGGTCACACACTTTACAATATTCCTTGCAATCCTTATACAAAGTTTCCCACCACAATCCTATCATTAATATTTTACGTATGGTGGCGTCATCTCGCATAATGTCCAGCTACACTTCCTCCATGTGCTTCCTCTATGATGGCAAGGTGCTCATGCTCTAGTACACATTTACACAAAACTTCATCACACCCTAGTTTGTATAAGTCCCCACTAATCAACATGTAAGGCACAACGCATATGTCTAGTTTCTTTTTCTCTAGTGTCTTCATCCCTTTCGGTGCCATACCTGTTTTAAGGAACACAACAAGATCCTCCAAGTTTGAGGGCACACGCCACAAAATAAATAGTTACACATCTGGCATGGTATCTTTAATGCTCTGTACATCCTCCCCCGAATCAATCCTAGATAAATGGTTAGGTCTGGAATTACTTTTTCTTGGTTTGATAACCACCGTGAACTCAAATTCTTGGAACAATAGTACCCATCGATATATGCACCCTTGTAGATTGGGATTTTTCACCAAATATCTCAATACCATATGGTTAGTGTAAAATATAAAAGGGTTTGCCAACAAATACTTCCTAATTTATGAAGCACGTAGATCATTGAAAATTCCTCGCACTCAGTCGTAGTGTAATTCTATTATGCTAGTGTCAACTTCCTACTTGCAAAGCACAAAGGGTGATCAACAATCCCTTCACTAGGCTATGCAAGTACTACTCCAATGGTGGTCCCTGAGGCATCCACATGAACATGGAAAGGCTTATCCCAAGAAGGGAAACGTAGGATGGGTGCGGTGATAAGCCGATCCTTTAAAGTGTCAAATGCCTTCTGTTGTGCCTCTCCCCAATGGAAGGAAATTTTATGTCTAAGAAACTCTTCTAAAGGAACAACGATCTTGGCATATCCCTTGATGAACTTCTGATAGTAGCCCGCATGTCCAAGAAACCCACACACTATGCTTTGACTAGTTGGTTCCTCCAATCCCATAATTACTACAATTTTGGCAGGATCCACTAGTAAGCCTTCTTTGCATATGATGTGTCCAGACAGGGTCCCAAATGGGGTAGAAAATACACACTTCTTAATGTTAAGGGATATCCTCAATTGCCGACAACTTTCAAACATCAATATGAGATTTTCATAATGGTCCTTGACCGGTCCATACATAGTCCAATCATCAAGGTACACTTGAAGGAATTGATGGATGAAGTCCTGGAAATCCTACACTACAATGAGAGAGAACATAATAGGCATGTTATTTAACCTAAAAGGCATGACCGTATAGGAAAAAATTCCCCACTTGGTGGCAACGGTTATCTTTCTATGGTCTTCCTTTACAATCCTCACCTGGTTATAGCCTGAGAACCCATTCGTGAAAGAGTAGACTTCATGCCCTACCACTCCTTCCAATATTTCTTTAGTGAAGGGGGTTGGGAAGGGATCAATGACACACACTACATTTAGATCCCTATAATCAACACATATCCTTATCCTTCTATCCTTTTTGATACTAATCACCATTGGAATTATCCATTCTAACTCCTCCATAACCTCTATGATTCCTGACGCTATCATCTTGTCTATTTCATCCTTAACCTTCATGCACAGATTAGGATTCATTCAGTATGGTCTATTTTGGACCAGGTGGACACCTTCCTTCAACTTAATTCTCATTTCCATCAAGAAGTAGTGAACGCCTTTGAGTTCATGATACCCACGTGGGAATAAATCCTCAAACTCACGTAAAAGATCAATGATCTTAGAGACTTCTTTCTCCGACCAATAGTCTCTGATGATAGCCTCTTTAGGCTCTTCTTCTGAGCCGATGTTAACCTTCTTTGTCTTTAAAGGCTTATGATAGGTGTGCGCTCATTCATCAACATTGTCTACCACCTCGCGCGAGCCTAGAGAATGGTTAACCTCCAAATTTTCCATCTCTTCACCGTCTATGACATAGACCATCTTGCCTTTTTATTTCTCTCAAACGCACACTCAAACTGCACCTCATCAGACTCATCTTCACCAAATTTTCCCTCCAAGCATGGATCTCCTAGCAATTCTACAAGCCTATCCTCTGCCTTTACACTATCCCCCATTGTAAGGTACTTGAGATCCTGTAATGCCTTATCCACCGATGGTTTGGTGCTTCAATACTTAAATTCTTGGATGAGATCAGCCACTAGTTCTTACCAATTCCATGTTTGGTAGTGTGTCTCAGAGTGGATGTACCATGCGCGTGTGTAACCCTATAATGTAGAATATAGTTTGTGTACCTAGAGGGATGGTGGAAAAGCTTCCACACCTTCCCTCTAAGATCTCTCACAAGATTGGATGTGGAAAGAGGTGAGCTCCTTACCATGGTAGTCTTTGATGGTGGTGGGCACGTTGCTTCTAGAGAAACAAATAGAGAAGGAAATTCTCACTTCGCGCCATTCCAAGAGATTATCCCAATGTGTTGCCCACTAGCATGCAATAGTTCCTAGTAGGATGTAGCTTAACATTCCCCTTCATTCATTTTCCTCCTTCCACTGGGCTTCCATATTCTACAAAAACCTCGGGAGGCTTAGCATGAGTACTTAGGTAGTTCCTTTCCTCCTAAGCATCAGACCATACGTGCCTTTGTCACCTTTGTCACCGATCCTCTTAATTTTTTTCTGATTAACTCATAGGTTCCATGCCCCCAATTATCACATGTTAGACTAGTGGTGTCACTTACCGACTGAGCATCCTCAAACTAGATAACTCTATCGGTAGGATGGATTATCTCTAGATCTCGATTAAACACACATGTATTCTATCTAGGACCTCTTCTCCCAAAGGTTCAGTAGAGGGTGTTGATTTCCCATCAACCAGGGGTATGATGACTCGTTCCTCCTCATTTTCAAAACTTATGTACCCCTTATTGAACCGAAGATCCATATTGTTCTTATAGCACCGTGGCGCCCAAGTAGTGATGGGAAATTTTATACCTTGCGAGCATCAAGACTTCAAGTCCCCAATAAACTTATCTCCCCGAATGGTGATAGTTACATCCTTTAATACACCGATGGGAATTTCCTTCATTTTTTTTTCCATATACATCACATTCAAAGATAGATGTAATGCAGGCCTTCCCATATGATGCTAATCATCAAAGGTGAGAACATTTACCTCCACGGTTGTGTCAAGGAGGATATTACTAAGGATCCATCCATCCACAATCACATTTAACGTGATCTCTCTATTATAGTCAAGGCTATTAGGGGAAGGTTTGCATGCAAGAATTTCCTCTCACACTCTTCCTCGACGCATGGTACCTTCTCTTTAAACCATGCTCCCAAGAAAGGAACAATATTCTATTTCCTTCACATTTTACATACTTCCTTGACCTCATCCAGGTCATCTCTTGCACCTTGACCTTCCTTCTTTGCTCCTCCCTTATGGACTGCTCTTTTAGACACTGGATTTCTCCTTGTAAACTTTGAATGACATCCATGGTATCTTAATATACCTCCTTTTGATGTGTAGGGTGTGGGTACTTCCCATGTACCACTTCTTCCCTTGAAACCGGGTTCTTCTGCCTTGGTATTTCCTTTGTGCGTGCAGCCTTTGCTCTTGTTGTTACCATAACAGTTCTAAGCGTGCATCACATGTTTCCCGTGACATCCATTATGTGTCCGTCTTCTTAATGCTTACCATTACAATGCCCTTGTCTTTCAGTGCTATTGATTCATGTGTTCAAACAACTCAGGGCACTCCTCATACTTGTGTTTCTTCCCACACCATGAGCACTTTGCAATAGATCTGGGCACTCTCATTTGTAATGCTATGTAGACCCACAATTAAAATAGGTTCCATGAGGGAACTCACTTCTTCCTCCTCCATGGTTACCATGACCATGAAATCCTCCGCAAAATCCCCTTCCACACGCACCTCCATCTATGCGCTCCTCATAACGGTGATCATCACCTTTAGAACTACTGGAAATGCTGGTCTGGTGCACCCCATGATTAATGGCCTCATGGATCTGGTCAATAAGCTTACAATCCTTAGTATCATGGGTCGTAGAGGTGAAAATATTACAGTAGCAAGACACATTCTTCTAAATTATGTGCTATAACAAGGGACATCTACTTGCATCATGGTCCCCATGAAAAATTTCACAATTTACTGTTACGGGCGTACCATCCTCTAGGGAAAAATATCCTTGACATGCCCCTCTACTTCACAATCTGTACACCATATACCATTGTGAGTCTCATGGGCTGAGTTCGTGAGAAAAGTTCTCCATATGCTTAGCCATAGAATAAATTTGAACTTCTAGAAAGGGCTAATGCCAATATTAACACTTCGATAGCTTCGGTGCGTAGAGAAGATTCTAACGCCTCGTGCGGATCTATGAAAGTTTTATGAGATAGATTTCTTCTAAAAGGTGTTATCAACCCCCAACGAACAATTGACCATGGTGTGAAGGGTGAATGTTATATGATAATTTTGACAGGAGGGTTTTGAATTGTGCATCATACTCCCACACACTCTTCGCCATTCCCTGTTGAATCTCCTTTAGGGTGCTGATGCTCTTTTGTTCAAACTCAGGGATGTGGAATTCTGCCAAGAAGGCATTCTTTAAAGTAGTATAATCCACCACCATTTGATGAGGGTCATATTTCCTATACCAGCTATGCGCGCGCCCTTACAACGCTGTTACAAAATAATCGACCTTCCTCTCCGGGGTTGTGATCCCCTTCACACACCATAGCAGCTCACACTTGTGAACATGTTTTGTAGCATCTTCAATACCTTTGTAATCTAGAAAATGTAAATACATCTCAAATAAGACTTGAGGGGGTTGCTGGGGTCCTTGTCCTCCTGAGCTAGAGCCTTGGTTTCCTCTGGTGTTTCTTCCTCTCGAGATCCACCGATCCACCAAGTCCTATGCCTCCCGAGCGACCAGATCAATCGAGATCCACCGGTCTTATACCTCTTGACCCACCGAGATCCACCATATCTTGTTTCTCCCGACCCACCAGATCCACTAGGTCCACCAGGTCCTGTAGTGGTCGTGCCAAGGGTCCCTTAAGTTCCACTGAACTACATGCCGACGTTATGTGATAATGCCCCACTACTACTAGTGTACCCTGTGCCACTCCCGGATGTGAGACCGAAGGCTTGTGTACTTGCTCCTTGTTCAAAAATTCCTCTAAATACCGGAATAGTATGCATATCCATAGAAGTTGGAAATGAAAAATTGTATCTCTTGGGCACAGATCTATCACTTCCACTGATACCAATTGGGTTAGCGATACTCCTTCCTTGATCTAGAAAACCAAGCACCAGGGTTTGGTCACTAGGTGGGTTCAGATACGTGCCAACGAATCTTCTCTCTCCATGTGATGAACTCTCATCAGAAGCCTGAAGGGTCTCTCTTACATGCTTGCCAAGATGGGGTAGAATAGACTGCTCAGGTTCCACATCCTCTACATGAATCTAAACTCCTTCCCGCAACGTCTGCCTCAATAGATCCATCACACTTGCAACCTCATGTTGTCTAACAATCTGCCTTTCACAAACTTCACTATACTTGAGTCATCTCTCCTCCCTTTCTCTCTACATCGTAATATATCGCCATATTCCTCCACTCTAGCTTCCTCACCTAGTGCCCGAACGGTTTAGCCGGCCAATGGAAATACCTCTAAAATCAAGGTAACAATCAAGATCTTCACTTGCCAAAGGTTAGGATAACACATCGTAATGATCCTCCCGAGCTCTCGCAAACTCAAACTTAGCAACTTCGGACAAGAATATGTAGAAATAGAATACTCTAGAGAGTATCTAGCCAACACACCTTTCCACCAATGATCCACAACATGAGTCCATGTCGATATACATCCCGCAGACCTCTAGTATTCTTCTTGGGTCCTCGTATGTGTTCTATAATACCACTTGATCTAGATACATATGCTTTGAGAGCCATTCATACATTTCTACTAAGAAGAAATAGAAATTTTTTCATACAAATCATACATCACAGCAGGGATCATGTCCTTCATCCATACAAAGAAAAATTTATAACCCAACCCCTTAATAGATTACTCCTTATCTAGCTTCTACCCAATACCACGAGTTCTCACGGTATTTCAACATAGCCCCGCTCTCTATATTCTCCTCTCTTTTCTATCTGATCTATCTTTTTTTCTCCTGTGGGTTCTCGTATATATAGGCATCCCTAAGTGCCAACTCATCCTTCTGTGACTCGAGATCCAGGTGCCAGTGTCTCGAATATGGTCCTCCACGGGAGCATGCTTCTCCAGGCCCGAGCTCTCCACTTTTTTCCATGATGTCTTCTAGAACTTTGTATCATAGGGCATATTCCTTTCATGGGCATCACGTTGCCAGGTTGGCACCTTATCCACTCCGCATGTGTAGTCGGGTCATAATTTTCTCGTGTCCTACCCAAAATTCCCAATATGGCTAAGTCCTGAAACCTTGGCTTTTTCCGTGTGTGCCACGGGTTTTCTTAAACCCTTCCTTAAACCTTATCATGTGCACCTTCTCCTTGCATGCCCTTATTCAACTAGGCCTTGCGTGCCTATGTGCCTTTGTGTAATTAGCCAATATTTTGGGGTCCCAACATGCTCCCACCATTTCTACTTATCCACTTCCTCCTAACTTTGTCACTCCTAAGCTTCCCACCTTCAATGGGCATGGAGACCCACAAGAACATCTTAGAGCATTTCATGTTGCTTGCTTGGAATTCACTTATGATCATATCATTTTAGCTAAGCTTTACCTCATAGTCTCCATGATTAAGACATGCATTGGTTCTACGACTTACTTGTTCACTCGGTAACTTCCTTCACACTTATAGCTGATGCATTTCTTAGGCATTTATCCATCAATTTTGGTTATAATATCTCTTACACCCAGCTAACACAACTTAAACAAGGCTCAAATGAACACCTCACTAACTATGTTTTAATATATAAGAACAATCTAGCTAAGATGACATATGTGCTTGCTAACTCTGAACTTCAAGATTTATTTATTATGTGTCTATTACAACCCCTACAAGAAAGTGTTCTCATTATATCCTCTCCTTGGTTCGATTCACACTCTTAAGCTTCGTGAGACTAAACTCATATCCATTGGAAAGCTTAAGTATCAAGAAAAAGTGCATCTTCCACTTGTTTTCCTAACAAAATGCCATTTAAACCATCTACAAAAAAACCAACTGACACTAAAGTTATTGTCAACATTGTCTCTCCTTCTAAGGAGGTTCACCCATAAACCTCAACGCACATTTAACACCCTTCCCATGGCTTCACATATTATATTGAGACAAATTATTGAATGAAACCTTATTACACTTCCCCCTCCCCTTGAGTTAGACCCATTGCAACCAAAAGGTAGGAACTACAATGAAAACTTCCATTGTGATTATCATCGATGTGTTGGAAATTCTACAAATAGATGCCTCAAACTCCACACCATCATTCAAGATCTAATTGACAACAACAAACTCGAGTTCCCAAAGTCTACTAGCCCTATCATAAAAATGAAAATGGTAAACTCCATATTTTTAACAATTGACTCTCAACAACATGACAAGAAGACAACATATTGTTCTATTAATCATGTGTATCACATAGTATCGCCTCCTAGATCTGGAGCTCTAGATTTCTTAGTTTCTAACACTGAAGCTTCGCCACCTATCATTTCATTTTCCAACATCGATTATCATGCCAAGTTTACATCTAACCATTTGCACATCCGTGCATCTATTGGCTCAACCTCCATCAACAACACTAAGGTTGACCCATCCTGGCCCATTAGTGCATGTTCTATATCACTCCTTAAAGCTATCAAGTATCCTCTATCTCAAGTCGAATACCATTTTGTAAAAACCCTTTGGTGTTGTTAAGCTACATGTTATAGTTGGCCCACTTACTATGCTTATACCTTTCCTTATTGGAAAAATAGTTGAGGGATGCGACATGCTTCTTGGTCTCAATTGGATTCATCACTCTTAATCTATCATTTCTATGAATCATCTATGACTCAAATTTATTTACAATAATCAATTCATTTCTATTGATGGTATCCCTCCATCTACTCCATGGTCAACTAACCCTCACACAATACCTAGCACATCCCCTACTTCATCTAGCGCATCACATTCTATGTTTCTCAAAGCACAATCTACTCCTAGTTCACCTACTCGCGTATCATCTCGCACAACCAAACCGCTCCACTAGACCTATACATAAATACATGCCAATTCCTTGTACAATTATTTCATCCTGGCATAGATCACCATGTCATTGTATTCCATGCGGATCTTCCTCACCTTACATTCGATTATCACATAGATCTCCATCACTAACGCATTTTAGGGCACCACGATATTCTCGTGTATTTTCATCCCTCACATGCGCATAGGATTCATTCACCACTACAATGTCTATCTAACATACCTCCACTATTAGAACATGGTCACACGATTTCCTGTCCTACATTTGGTGAACGACCTCCATCCTTCACCATCATTGGATAGTTCATTCATTCACACATACTTGGGGGCATGACACTCCACCTTCCCCTCCACTTAATCTTAGCATAGTCACAATCGTTATATTTTACATTATTATATGTTCACTCAGCATATTCATCATACATTCTAGCATCACCTTCTAGTGAAACACTCTTGTGCTTCGGTTCACTCTTGACTGTTGAGGGATTACTACACATGACCCCGACACACTACACTATAGGCATTATACATTATGTTTCATCATATGTCATGTGTCATACACCATACGTTCTACATTTTCTCTACAATATTTTGACATTTGCACATTTACACATCATATATCATCCTAGTATTCATTACATATGAGTCTAGTATTACCTCATCTCACATCCTACATTACTAGTATATCTACACACATTCTATACAATACATTTTACACATTCTACACTTGTGGCATTATATTCTACACATTGCATACTTACGCATTCCACTTATCACATGGTCAAATTGTAAAACTACATATACTACATTGTCTTCTACATGCAATACTCACTACCCGATGATGCACTTTAGTTCATCGGTCCATACTCAACTGCTGAGGGTTTACAAATCAAATGGACCTTACACATTTACTACATGACATCTCACCATGCGACATTTCTAGGCTAGTGATACATGCTTTAGGATAAATCGTCACTTATTCTATCATTTTATAGTGGTATACACCTTAGGTTACATCACCACTCCCTACTATTCATCTTGTAGTGACATACACTTTAGGCTAAATCGTCACCTATTCTATCATGTTCTAGTGGTCTATACCTTAGGTTATATCACCACACCCTCCATTCATCATGTAGTGATATATGCTTAGGGATAAATCATCACTCCACATTTCATCTCATTGTGGTATACACTTAGGATATAAGGTCCATGCACATCTCTTCTACATGTCACATATCATCACCACTATGCATATACACATTTATCACAACACACTAGACACAATACACACACTAATCGAGCATTTCCTAATGATGCAATCTCGTTTACAGTTCATTCTTGATTGCTAAGGGGGAATAAATGAACCTTACTACATACATTTCTATCCACTCAAGGGGCATGCCACTCTTACCATTTCATATTGCATTCCATTTCATCCATCCACAACATACTTGCATTGTCTTGGGGGCATTTACTTTTGTTTACTACTTTGTTTTACTTGATCAATTTACTAGACATAATATATTTATTCCTTATATATCATTACCTATATCATCCACACATGTGTGTTCATGTCTTTGTTTAGTTATGACCATAGATACATATCCTTTACACACAAGTATGTATGCTTGCCTTAAATCCTTCCTACATTGGTTGCTTTGGGGGCATCCACATTCATATCTCATAGGTGTTATTGTTTCATTTTGTACTTAGCACTTTACATTTCTTGGTTATTCACACTTTTACATATTCGTTATTTCTCTAACATGCTAACGGGTGTTCCATGTGCAACACTTGTTTTGTAGGATTACATGTTTCCATGGTTATTTCTTGTTTACTTGTTTGTTACATTGTCTATCATTGTTTCCTATTGTTTGTGGGCCTTGCCCTTTTTTTGGTGTGCACACTTGTTTGTTGTTTGCGGCCATGATGGCCTTGCATGTCTTGCAACATCATGAGTGATGTCTAATGTTTGTGGACCACTTTTCATGGCTTACTTTGTCTTCTTACGTGTTTACTACATTACTTGGTAGCTTTTACACTATTTGCATAGACTACACACTGTTTTCCATATGCATGCATATTTGTTTACACTTATCTTTGGCTAGCCTTCTTGTTTGTGCATGCCTTGGTTTCTACCAAGCACTTTCTAGGGTTTCAATGTACATGTGGTTGGTCCTCTTTTAGGTCCACATGTATCCTATCAGTGACATTGCATGCACCCCCAAAGAGGGGGCATCATTTGGGGTTTTACATACTAACACAATGCATTTACACTGGTTCAGTTCAGTGCACTTTCCGCCCTTGGCATTGTGGGTTACATACAACGAGTGGGTTCAAACCAGTCTACGAACCCCATACACAGGATTTTATAGGACATGTTTTCCTTAGCTTTACAGAAGCGATTCAGGCTTAGAGGTTACAGTGGGTGTACCTCTCTACACTACTTTGGCGAATGGCGTCGGATCACCCAAAAACAAGGACAATATAAAGATCTCTACACATAGTTCAAGGAAGCAATTAGATCTTGGAGGACACAGAGCATTTCCTCCCTACACTTCTTGACCTATGGCATGAGATCACCTCAAAAATCATAGGACATGATATTCTTCTACACTTTCTCTCTTGACATGGATCATGTGAACATATTCCATTTACATTACATTTACATTTACATTTGATTATTTTACATACTTACATACACGTGCATCTTTTCAATTACATTTCTACGATTACATACATACATATTTGTATACTTGATCATTTTCTCCTTGCAGTTCGGTCATGTGAGAAATAAGAAGTCAAATGGGGAAACAATAAGCAACAACAATCACAAGTAACACCAACACTTCATGACAACAAATATGCTTTACTAACCATGCGGGTAAACTATGCATCACAAAATCTACCCACACGTTCTACCCTAGGTACACTCTCATCACTTTTTCTTTGCACATTTTTGATCTTTAGTTTCCACGCTCCTCCATTTTTTTATCATTCCATGCTTTGTCTAGTCCTTTGGCACACCTTCTTCATCATTCTACATCGACATCAGGTACACATTTCTATCTACTTTATGTTCTTGAGATTTCCGCTCACTAACATAAAGTGGGGAAAAATGTAATAAAAAAATCATGCACTTTAGACATTTATTTATCACAATCTCATACTACTATTTTGAAGGTTCTTGAGGGAAAAAGTACTAATTAACTCGCGTTCTATGGTCATCTTGCTTATTTTATTTCATAATTTGTGACCTATTGCACCCATATGCCCACCATTTTTGACATTCCATGTTATTTTAGGCTTGACTAGTGTACCCAGCTTAGTCTTGGGGTGCCCATGGGCACCTGGTCCCACCAGGGGTGCCGCAACCCTTTTGCACTTTCCCACCACTTTTTGGGCCTCTTCTAGCCATTTTACATCTTTATCTTTCTTGTGGTCAGCCTTTTCGGGGTTAATTATGAAATTATAGTAAGAGAACCCTATAAATATAATGTTATGAGACAAAAATGAGGGACCTAGTAACACTTACTACTATCACTCATCTAGACATGCATCCATCTATTGCATTGGCATCCACATAGCTCCATCATTAAGGCACAAGCTAATACATCTACATCACACTTCATATGGGGAGGGATTCTATTATATTCCATGCACACATTCTATTACATTTATCTTTTACGCGATACTTCACAAAGTGTGAATGACACAAGAGCACCTAGGGCATGACATGCAAGCATACACCAGAAATACATTCGGGTCTGAAATGTAGTGCAATGCTCACTTAGTAAACCCATTTTTGTGGCAAACCGAGGTCGGTCGACCCATTCATTTACATATTTATTTTTAGGGTTTTGATACTTCCTTTTGGGTATTTTTCAGTTATTCTTCCTCTTGGAATATTTGGAGCATTTAGCATGGTACAAGAAAACTAGTCCGACAGAACAAGGAAGGTTATCATTCATCTCTAGGACCTGTGAAGACCGGTTCTGGACCTTTTCCCATACCGAGCTCCTATTCTACTTATTAGAGCACCCGTGGGCACCCCATTCCTCTCTCTAGAACTCCGGTCTAGCCATATCACCAAGATATTCCCTCTGCGGGACCTCGGCATAGTCATTCTCGCTTTACGATTTTTTGTTCATCAACTCGCGACATTGTCTCATTGAGCATCTATTAATTATCTAACTTCTTTCCTCTTATTTCTTGCACATTGGGTTTCTTATTTTATTTTACATACTTGCTTAGATCATTAACATATTGTTTACTGATATTATTTACTTTAGTAAAACTATTCATAGATTAGATTAACTATTTTCATACTACATATTTTAGTCCATTTTTATTTAATTAGTTGACATGTTTGCATAATCCAATTTGGGATTTTAATCCAAAAATTTCATGTTTTGAAGGGTTTGTTGACTAAAGAAAATGAGATAAGTTTCAAGTTTTGATTAGTTTGTGATATTTTCTTCATTCTAACATTGTGGAATGGTTGAGTTTGATGATGCTCTACATTAATGATCCTTGAGATATAGTTCTCGAAAATGAGCTCATTTCCTTTGAATTCTATTTTGAATTGACTGTCGCCGATACTACATTTTCTTTTACGGAATACTTGATGTAGCTCAAAATTTTTATCCATGTCTTGGGAACATCGTTACTACCCTTACACTAATTAAACCATTCCTTGTAGTCTATTTCAATGTTAGAAATTAAGCCCACGATGTTGGCAAAAGACTCAAAAGTGTCCTCGTTGAAGGAGAGAGGATCACTTGCCTCTTTTTTGACTAATTCCTGAACATAACTGATGAGTTCCTTTGATGATGAATTATCAGTGAGTGGAAGGGATCCATGTTCTTGAACATAGTCACTGACATCATCTAAAAACTTGAAGGCATGATTTTCACTAGATTTAATTTTTGAGATGGTATCTTCTATCATGTCGTATCTAGCATTAATTGTGTGGATCCAAACTGAGGAAAAGTTCTTAGTAACATATGTGAACACATTCCTACTCACGAGAGTGTGGGAGTCAAGGTATCTCATCTTGAACACAAGTAGAAACACATCATCCCAAAGGATATTCCCTTTTTCAAATGATTCCCTTGTTTTCTTCACTTCCAAAATGGTGGCAAGAACATACCTGAATAGAGAGAGAACTTCTAAGAGTAAATCCTTTCCTTTTTCAAGAATATTCTCAATCCATTTTTCACTAGATTTCCCTTGCATCATATGCCCTTGCGCTTTCTTGATCATCTCAGGATCGAAACTACTAATTGGAGAAATGTCTTCCATAGGAAGAGGAGGCACTAAATTGGGCTCCAAGAAAGGTTGAATATGAGCAAAGTGAGAACTCTCACGGGCTCCTCTAATTGCTCAATATTTTTTTACTCCTTATTTCAAGAAATTATGCGAGTAGAGGATTCCTTGAATAAATGAGAATCACCTTCATGTATAGCTTGATCCAATGAGATGCATGTCAACTCATAGTCATCATGAGGAATTTATTTTGTAGGTTTTGTAACTTTTGGTTGGGAAACCTCTACATATTGAATATTGGAAATTGCACTGAAAAGGTGAGAAGTTACCTGTGCCTTCCTACCTCATTTAGTCTTTAGAATCTTTGTGATGGCCCCAAGGTTAGGTATTGCAGCTTATTGAGTTGTTCTTAGTTCACTTACGACAAATTATAGGATCCATGGGAATGTATCTCCTAGAGTAGATGTGATGTTAGTCACAGGGACATCTTCATGAGCTTGATGAGGGATCATATTTTACTCATTATGGGAAGGTTCTCGCCACTAAGGAAAACATACTTGAATTCCAATGAATGACAAGAGGATAGAATTGATCAATCTTACCTGGCTCAAGAGGCTCTATGGGATTTTTGATGAATCTTGTCTTCTTATGAAGCTTTGTAGAATAGGGAACATCTGTGCACCCTCTTTTCATTATCTTTATTTTTAGATATTTTTGTTTAATGGCCCTTGGTGGAACTGAAGTGAGATTTTGATTACAATGTTTCTTCCTTTAAGGTGTGACTATACTACCAGGTGTTTGATTGAGTGTTTAGGAACACTATTAGGAAAATTACATCAAGTGTAACCAAGATGGTTTCTCATTCTTACATACATGGTGATTCACATGGAGGTTACCCATTTATCTTTCTTGACTTCACAATACTTCCTAAATGAAATAATATTTGGGAAAGCTTACGTACCTTCGTGCTCATATGTTTCCCATGGGAAAACATGATTCCTTGATTCTTCACACATGATGGCTTTGAGTACCTTGATAGTTTTACTAAAGCAATTTGATTTTATTCTTGGAGCGATGACGATAGATTCAAGATATGACACCTCACAACTTGCTCTATGTGTTTCTCATTTCACTTTTGATCATGATGACACCCATTTTCACTACAAAATTCATTTCTTTGACCAAGATCTCACCTAAGTGGAAACATGCCTATAACATTTGAACACCATTGCTCAATTTGGTCCTTGTGGAAACATACCTCCTTCTCCAACTAGAAGGATTGACCTTTGAATCAAACTTAAGGAAGAATCACTTGTTTTGACATTAAAATTACATTGATATCATCACCAAGGCTTTATTAAGTTTTTAGAAACACTCTAGAAAGGCATGCGGTGCTTGTGAGCTCAATATGATTGCTAGTATTGCTTACAAAGATCTCATCTCATCATTCCAGATTATTATATCAAGTTGTGCCTCTAAAAATTATGCTTATAGAATTTGAGGAGGTTTTTATTTATCATTTGAGCTAATAAAAACTTTTTATCCTTACAACAATGGAAAAAGGCAACCATGCGAGTGAAAATAGAGCTACCAACAACTTTTTGCATCATAAAATAGAACTCTTTATTTTTAGAAGGTGGTGTCGAAACTAATTTTTTGAATTTTTTTCACAATCCTTGTTCTTTGAAGTTATTAATGCACTTTTGGTATTTCCACCGATGAGGATTAGCTATTTTTAGGCATATACTTTTTCCCAACCTACTATTTTAGAAAGTTACCCAATTGACCTTGTTTTGGTGTTTCTTCTTTGTTCCCGAGATGTTCAATGTTGAATGTTTACTACTTTGGGTAACTTTATATTTTTTATAATCTCACTATTTAGATCATATGCTATTTTTAGTAAGTGTATTTACTAGCATTGGATCGTAATGAAATCACCATCACCGTGTTCGCTTTTGCAAAGGATCTCGTGCTCCAGCCACCGTTTTTCATCTATTGGAAATAAAAAACCAAGTCCTTGGGTTTGGTTTTCAAAATTTATATCAAAAATATATGGAATCATATTATATGCAGCTGAAAGCTTTCCAAATGTGTTTTGGAGAAGATAAATCTAAGAAAGTTTTGTTATGATCCAATTTCCGGTTTGAGAGATATGAAGAAATCATGTTTTTGAAGGATATGGCTGTTTTAGAAAAAATGGACAAAAATCTTGTAAAAATTCTTTTTTTCAAGGTATGAAGGTATTAACAATGGAGGAAGCTCGATGTGTGTAGAGAAAATAAGCCAAAATTATGTTTTAAAACACTTATATACCTCTATGTTGACCATAGATCAAACCCATGTTAAGTTGGAGTTAATGTGAGCTTAAATATCAGATTTAATAGTGGAATGGGGAAGAAATGGTCAAAAAGGGGTCCAAATTTCACCTTGGATAAATATTGAGACAAGTGGCAACATGGGAGCAAGTGAGGATGAGATGTAGGGGTTGGGAAAATCACTTGTGGAGTCGAGATAGGTCACATGAGTGTCCAAGGACCGAGTTTAATCACGGGGAGAACTTTATTGTCCCTCTATCCCCTTGGGTACATAGGGAAATAAAATTTCACCCATGGTGATGGAGTGAGGGGGAAATTTTTTTTCCCTCATGTCCCCTTGTCCTGTGGGGACAAACAGGGCACACAGGAAAACACGTGCTCTAAAGTGTGCCTATGAGAGGAGGATGGGGGAAATTTTTTGTGTCCGTCATGTACCTAGTTTCTCCCATTTACCCAAGGGAAAATAGATACAATATGATCTCAAAAGTGTGCCTTTCAATTAATGGAAAGCTAGATTTTCCACTAGTTGTCAAAAAATAACATGAAAAATTACTTCTTTTATCCTGGAGGCTTAGGATGATGTTTTGGGGTCAAATTTTATATTATATTAACTCAAAAAAATTATAATATCAATGGGATAGGTATAAAATTTTTAATATTCCTTCATCTAAAAATTTGGCCCCTTTTGTTTGGAACAACGAGGGGCAATCAGCCTTTGCTTGGAATGTTTCAAGAAACCATCAAACCTTGAATTAAAATTAATGTTCCCACAATGTAGAAAATTATTAAAAATTTATATTACCTTATTTTTTACCTCTTGAATCCTTATAGAGCTCCCAAAATCATTCAGATAAGTTAAGGTTTACTTTTGGATTGCTCATTCCTTGCACTTGAAAAGCCATTGTTGAACAAACTATCCCTGAATGATAAAAATTTTCCTAAATATTCCTAAACTACTTCCAAAACCTTCAAGGATCTTTAATAACACCTCCATATCTTCAATACATTTTCAAAACAATCCCGGGGGTTGTACACATGCTCTAGAATGGCCAAAATCAACCTTTCTAGGCTTCTAAGAAAACTAGTCTTCTATTGAACTTCACTTAATGGAATGATGAACCTCATTACACTTCTTTGCAAAATGATACATGTTCACCAAATGAATTTGGACTACCTTCAAGGTCAAGATGATGATGATACAAGAAGCAGTGTTTACCGGAGAGATTTAAGAGGATTAGAAGGCAAAAATTTGCATTATGGCTTAGTTGTCATGGTTTGAATTTTACATTTTGGGCCAGTCAATTTACATGACAACAATATTATAATTAAATTATATTTCATGTCAAAGTGACACAATTTTATAAATTTAAAAAACTATATCAATTTTTTTTAATGTTTGATTCATGTATTTGTTGTTTTAGTCAACAACGTTTAATCAGTTTATAATTTTTTCATATTAATGCCATTTTTCTCATTTGAACATTCAAATATTCATGTAATAATATTGGTAAAGAATTTATATTATATATTATAAAATGTTAATACATAATATTATAATTGATCTAGATTTCACTTAAAAGTGACACAAATTTACAAAAATTAAAAATTATATTGATTTGTTTGTGTTCTATTCATGTCTTTTTTGTTTTAATGAACTTATATTCTATTTATAATTTTCTCATTTCATTGTCATTTTTCTCATTTGAACATAGATTTGATTGAATTACTTTTTAAATTGAAAAGTACACTTTTATTAATAAAAGAAGAAATAATACAAAAATAGGTAGAAAAGGCACACCCTAGAATGCAAATCACATTGAGCCAATAAAAATTCTTTTAAATTTAAATAGTTCAAAAAATACAGGTAATAAACTCTATGAATGTAAAGTAGATTTAAATCCCTCTATAAAATGTTTTTTTATCTCAAATGGTTTGAAATCTTTGATACTATGATAAAATAATATAATATTATTATAACTAAAATGTTTCGGTAACTTGGAATAATTCTTACCAAAAATTAATAGTTCAAGTCAAATAAAATATTAGAAACTAAGGAAATAAGCTAATTGTTTTGTAAGTTTTTAGTGTAATGTGATGGATTGCTTTCGTGGGTATCAATTCCAACCAATCTCATAATATAGATACATAATTAAGGTGAGTAAGAGATATTTATAGGAATATGTTATTTTGATTTGTTAGACTTGGAAATGATAATGACTCCCAAATTTATAATTACCAATGCGATAATTCATTTGAATATTTTTGGGTTGTATCGACGATGATTTGTCATCCCTTTGATGGTTTAGAACGTTTAGACATCCTATGGGTGTCTCAAAGACAACTTGTCATCCCTTTTCATTCCATGTATTTTTCTATCTTGAATATGTCTCTTCCAAAAATATAATTTCAGGGACATTTTGGAGAATTTTCTACCCATGCTCAAAACCTCCCTATACAATATGACCTTGAAAAAGGAGAGAACATCTCCCAAGGTACATTGTGCTATTATGATTAAAATATTGAAAAATTAACATATATATATAAATGAATGAATTTCAAGATATTATTGTTAACTTAAAAAATTATATAAATTGATTTATTTTGATTAATTTTGAAAATAGTATTTTTAGTAAAATTTTAATTCAAAAAATTATTTTACGATATATCAATTCATTATCATGGCTTGTAAATTTGTCATGTTTCCCCTTTTAATAAACATAAAAAAATCAAGTGCCATGTATGATGTGACTCCTTAATATAAAGTGTTTACTTTTTTCATATTTCTTCTTTTATGATGGGTTACAATGGTAACGTTGTTATGGTTTTGCATACAAAATTTATATATTTTTAATATTTTTACTCAAATTTGCAATATTTTTGTGGATTTATTTGTGCGCCATATTTTTAGTAGGTAGTAGGGGAGATGAGTCCATAGTTTGCATGTACCAAAACATGTAAATTAGATTTCACCATAACTTGATGGAAAAAGTACCCATAGTTTTACACATTGTTATTAATGGTAATTTTTAAGAGCCAACAACAATGTGACACATATGCCTCGCAGATTATTGGTACACTTTTAAAATACTTTATAAAAATTATTTGTGTCTTAAATCAATTCAAAATCCACTTTTCCCTCCAAATAAATGCATGACACGAAAAGAATGATGTGACATGGTCATATGATACACAATGATATATATTTTCTACTTTAATAAGGCCTCTACATAAATCTAGACACCCCTAAAATTAAGGTGCGCAGCTTATGGGATGTCTCTGCTAATACCATAATACCATTGCTTTCCCTAAAACAAATGATTTTTTTGAAAGCTATCTATTATATAAATTGAATGCAATTTTATAATATTTTATAAAAATAATAAATATTTATACTTATTTTATTAAAGATTGACTAATATAAGTGTTATTAGTCAATCATAAATTTTCTTTTATATCATGTGTTAATATTTTTTCATCGGAAGGGATAAAAACATATAAATATTTTGGTCGCATTTAACAACAAAATTATTCACCATGTTATTATTTCCCATCACTAGACACACCTTATGTTTTTTAATCTTTGAGAGATTGAAAGTATATAATCATTTTCCTTAATTCTTCATTTTAAAAAAATATTTAAAAAATTTAAATAATAGTCTCTTGCTATGTCACTATTCATAAATTATAATATTGGTAAGCCTTATAATTCATAAAAAAATAACATTCTTAAGACTTATTTATAAAATATAACATACATGAATTGTAGTAGTCATTCCATAAACATGAGTTAAAATTAAGATCTTATTAAAATTTTAATAAATAATCATACATTAATTTTTGCTACCATATAAATATGATTATTACTATGTAATTATCAATACTTTACATTTATATTTATTTTTAATTAATTTAAAATAAAATAAAATAACATATTACATATGTTATTTTTAGATAATTTAAATTCTATTTTTTAATCTTAACAAAGTTTTCAATACAAAAGAAACCACTACTAAACATTGTACAAGCAAAGTGCCAAAGTAATTCTTTTCATGATTCAATGATTTCTGATTTTTGTATGAACATGTACATGATTCCAACCACAAATAACATACCAACCAAAAATTTAATTTGATTAATTTGGAAAAATATTAACACTTAGAACACAATTGATTCTTTTAACCACATTATCTTGCACTTGTAAATAATTAGATCATATAAACCAAAATGAGGTGGAAGCTTAGCTATGTAAATGATTTAAGTTGAAAATATTGAGTAGTTACAACCATGCAAGAGATGTCTGTATATTTTCTTTATGGAGTCCACCATGTTGATCAACATACTTTATACAATTACAATAAGTACTCATCCCACAACAAGACCCTTGTTTTTGGGTTTTGACTTGAATTTTTGGTGCAATATTCATCCATTTTGAAGACATAAGGGGTGTAATAATTTAGAAGGGGTTTAAGGAATAAACACTACATTGTGTCTACAATTTTCTTGAGGATTTTTAAAAAATAAAAAGAAAAATATGGAGTTTTTGGTTGTTACTATTCTTTCTTTTATTTTTACAAAAGTTTATATTTTGTATCATTTTCTTTCTATCCCATTTTATCTTGTTTTGTAAGTTTTGTATTGGAATATATTATTATATTAACAAATAAAATATTAAAAATATAAGAGGTTTATAATAAAAGTGTCATTGAATAAGAATACATGGTTTGATATCTATGTCAAGAAAAATACAACTCGAAAGTTAAAACCAATATTATAAGAGGTAGCCACAAATCAATAATATCTAGGAAAGTGTAGATACTTACAAATAGAACAAACCCTTTTTATAATGACATTTAGATGATTTTTATGAATGAATGGTTAACTCAACCATTGTAATCAATTGACATGTCAACATTTGTGTTTAATTCAAATTATTTTGTAACATCTCATAAAAACCCCTCTAGTCATCATTCCTATTTTCTTATGTTTTATGTGGATTCCCACCTTGTGGTTTGATTCGGGCTCATTCTTGTATATACAAGGCATAATTGTCCTTTTACCCAAACAAATTTTCCCTAAGAGGCCAACTTCATCCTCCCTTGGTTTTTCACTCAATCTTGTCTAAATAAAATCTATTTATGTAGGTCTTTTGGTTTACTTTATTTCAATGTTGAGTAGATTGCATCCAAATTGGTTTCAAATTTGAGGTGTGATCACTATATAAAATAAACATTCAAAATATTGAATGGGGGAGGAATGAATAATTATAAGATTAATATACTATCCAAGTATCCAAGATCTCTTGCACATTCAATTACATAAATAATTATTCTTATTTACAATTCTGAAGCACATCCATTGCATGCATTACCTCTTGTTCCATTAGGTTATAAGGAATGACATGTAGTATTGCATTGATTATCACATGTTCTCACACACCTAAGTTAGGAGGATAACTACACTATTCCAAGGCCTCTTTAGAGTAGTGCTATATAGGAAGTCATCAACTCAATGGGGGCCGAGGAAGCTTAACTATTGTAGAATAACCCCTTTTTAAGTTTTTAAGAAAATAAGGAAGATATATGATTTTGATAAAGAAGAATCCCTAAATCAATTAAAAATGTGAGATCAAAGACAACCAAATACAAGACATTTCTCCTAAAATATAGATGAAGATTATGCATAATTTATAATCTAAATTAGATCCAAAGAAAATCTATTCATACAAGACAAAGTCATATGGGGACATTGTTTGAGATAAGAGACTTCATCCTTCTTGAAATTTTAGACCCCTAGAATTTTAGGATGGTTTCATAACACCTTGCATAACCCTCCAACACACTTTCAAATCACTTTCATTTCCATTTCAATAAAATGTTGGTGCAATCCTCTCTAACCCTAATTTGTACTTTTATTAACTCATCTATGTTATTTCAATTTGTGTTATAATTTGGAAATGATTTAAGATGTGTATGATTATTATTAATTACTATAGTTTGATCTTATTTCATATTTATACATATTGTTCAATTCTCTAATTATATAAACTCTAAAATTTTGCATTACAAAAACACTCTAAGTCACAAATAGTATGAAAGTCATATACAAGAAATAAGAATACTTGGGGAGGTGGTATATCGTCCTTGAATGGGAGGGAACCAAAACTAAAGGAATATCTCAAGGATGGATTTAAGGTGGTCCACCCATATTGAACATGAAAATTATCTAGTAAAGCCAAATCCATTATCGTTCCTTACTCGAGTGTCGAAGATCCAACCAAATTAGCTCTTCCTTGCATTGGCGATGACCACCAATAAGGTCTTGAAAGAGAGTTCCCATGAGGTGGTAGGCTCTAGTCTCTCCAATGAGGAAGAAGAGTGGAGAAACAAACATGGACATGAGAATATAATATCATATGGGAACAACTCCATCTATACCGCATATGAGAGGTGGAGAGCCAAACATTGATGGACACATTAAAACATGGATCACGATACCCAATATGCTCCCTAATGATTAAAGAGCTCCTATAGATGATGGAATTTTGATTCCATTTTGTTAGATTGTGATTATGATAAAATGTAATATAATATCCTAATCTAGATGCTATAACAAATGTAAATAAATGAGAAATGAAATACTAAAATAATAACCAATAAACTAAGTAATAAAAATAATGAAACCCTAGTTATAAAGAGGGTTAGAAGAGCCTTAGCTGATTAGCGAGAGGTTGGCTTTGGGCTATGTCGCAGTGGAGATTGGATGATTGGGAGTGGAAGATCCTCACATACAATCCTAGAAAAATGTATATTTGAGTGATTTGGTTAGATTGGGCGCCCGAGAAGGATGAGGGTGCTCAGGGCACGTTGGTAAGGTTTTTGAGTTCCCAGTCTCATGTAGATTCTTGGAAAACCTCCTTTGAGGTGTCGTAAGAGGTTTGCACTTATTTTCCTTTGATCATCTCAAGGTCATTGTAAGATCGTCAAGGTCGTTGTAAACCTGCAATGAAGAAAGCACCTATAAAACCCTCAAATAGACATCAAATCCAAAAGATTAAAGATGCAAAATGAGGATTCAGACTATCCTCAGCTGCAAAAATAATAGAATTACTATTGAGCACTACACTACATCTCAGACCTAATGTAGTTCTACGTGTGTGTGTGGAATTATGCCCTAGGTTACTCTTGTGCATGTCACACTTTGTGAGTAGTGAGAAAATAACTAGATGTAGAATGTAAATAATGTGTTCATGGAAATAATAAACTCCCCTCCTATGAAGTGTGATGACAAGAATCAGATTTTGTCTCTTGTGATGGAGCGATATGGATGCAAATGGAGCTATAGATGCCTTTATGTATACAACCTCATGTGGGATAGATAGTAGTGCTTAGTGCTTGGTCCCTTACTATGATCACATAAATTTATATTTATATGATTCCTTTGCTTGAATTTTGTAATTAACCCCAAAAAAGGATGACTAAAAAAATTTAAGATGCTCAAATGACTAGAAAGGACCCAAAAAGTGTGACCAAAGTACAAAGAGGACAAGAGCACCCGGAGGGTCAAGGGCACCTTACGCCGGCATCTTGGTGGGCGTCGGTGTCTAGAAGGACAAATGATAAAAGGTGAAAAGATAGACTGAGAAAGTAGGAGTACAAGACTAAAAGCAGAAGCATAAATCAAAGAAGGGTGGCCAAAGACATGGGTTAGTTATTACTTTTCGTACTTAGGAATCATATGAATAGTAGTATGTAATCAGGAATAAATAAATACCCATAGTGTATGATTTTGTGTCTATATTTTCCCCACTTTATGTTGGTGAGAAAAAATCTCGATAACATAAAGTAGATAGAGATGCGTACCTGATATCCATGTAGATTGATGTAGAAAGCATGTCGAGGGACTAGAAAAAGTGTGGAGTGATAAAAATATGGAGCGTGGAGAATAAAGATGAAAAAGTGTAAAAGGTGATGAAAATGAACCTAGGGCAGAAACACTTGTGTAGATGCTGATGTGTTTGATGTGCATGTTATTGGTGTCGTTGTGTGTGATATCGAGTGATGCTAATGATTTTTACTACCGCTTCCCATATGGATGGACCTACAAAAGAGAAGATGATCAAGTAGTCAAATACACTTGTATATGTATAAAAATCATGTAAGGACGTATGTAAAAGAAAGTCCCGAAAAGCTGAAAAAAGGGACATGTGCTCCTAATTCATGATGAGGAAAAAGTGTAGAAAGGATCCTGTAGATGATTTCGACGATATGAGGTTTTCAAGCAATCTTACACCAATGTCATGGAAAAAGTGTAGGGAGAAAATGTCTGTGTCTTCCTCCATTCTTTAATTTTTCCCATTATACAAAACACCACCGAGATGGAAGGATCGTTTACCTGTAAAATATTTTGTGTATGGAGTTCGGTAGACCATGATGAACTACTTATCATTGTGTGATATGCCCCATGGTCTGAGGTAATCCATGGAAGGTCACTATGTGATATGCCCCCTGTCTCAAGAAATCCAAGAAAGGATGTTGTGTCATGGACCCAAGTCCGAGTACTATACCGGTATTGTTATGCGTTATGTATACTCTATATGGGGTGATTGATTCACCCAAATGATACCCCCCTCATTTGGGGTGCATGCGGCGTTGTTTGAAGGAAAATGTGGCCCAAAGGAGGACTAACCGTTGAAATTATGACCTGCGGAAAGGGAATGTGCTTAGTTAAAACCAAGGCACATATAAACAAGTGGATGGGAGACAAGTATTAGTACAAGCAAAGACATACATACATGTAAAAGATATGTAATCTAAGAAGACAATGTGTAAGCAAAGATATAAGTAGAAGACAATGTAGACTATGAAAAGTGGGTTGGGGACTTGGTACATCACTCATGATGTTGTAAGACAATCAAGGCCATAATGGCTGCAAAAAAACAAGTGTGTACACAAGATAAAGGGAAAATACTGCAAACAAAGTGGCATACAATAACAAGCAAGTACAAGAAATGTAATAGATAACCATAATGGAAAATAGTCCTACTAAAAAAATGTTGCACGTGAAGCACCCATTAGCATGTTAGAAAGATAAAAAGTATGTCAAAGCATGTATAATCTAATAAATTAGTGTGTTATGAAATAATAGCACATGTAGTGTACAAAAGTGGATTCCCCTAGGAGCCACTGTGGGATAGGTACTAGCTACTGTGCCAAGCATCCATGTTGCGTGTAATGGCCCTGTATAATCTGCAATCACAACTAGAAAGGCAAGTGAAGGTGTATGTGTGTATGATAAAGATAATGACATACAAGACATCTATCTAGATTGTGTAATAAAGTGAACATATTCAAGTAAATGTAAACAAGAGTAAATGCAACCAAGATATGCAATATGTTGTGGATGGATGGAATGGAACACATAGTGAATGATAGGAGCAACTTGCTCCCAAGTGGATGTGTATGTATGAAATGAGGTTCATTCATTTATGCCCCCTCAGTAGTCAAGAATGAACCGTAAAAAAGACTGCATCATCGAGAAATGGTTTGAGGGATGTCTTTTTTCTAGCGTGATGTGACAAACATATAGTGATGATATGCGACATAGAGGTGAGGTACGAGAAAGTGTATATCACAATAAGAGAATGGAAGAAGTGATGATTTAGCCTAAAGCGTATATCACAAAAGGATGCTGGAATAAGTGATGATGTAGCCTATAGTGTGTATTACTAAATGATGCAAGTAGAAGTGATGATGTAACCTATAATGTATATCACTAAATGATGCAAGTGGAAGTGATGATGTAGCCTATGGCATATATCACTAAATGATACAAGGGAAGTGATGATGTAATTAGAAGTGATGATGTAGCATATAACGTATATCGCTTATCGAGGAATATTTCATGAGAAAAGAAGATTGAATGGTTAGATGTGTGGGTGCGATGTGGTCCATTTATGATGTATACCCTCAACAGTCCAATATGGACCATGAGACTAGAGTGCATCATAGGATATATGCAGTGATGAGAAAATGTCATGTGATGTGTAAGGTGTAGTGTGTAATGTAGGATGTAAAATGTAAGATGATGTGTATGTATAAAATTGTAAGATGTGTGAAGATGCATGATGTGTAGTTTCTATTGTTCAATGTGTGAGGTTCATGTGTATAGGATGCCTTCAACAATCAAGTGTGAACTGAAGCACAAGAGTGTGCCATTAGGTAATGGTCTATGCTAATGTGTAGGAAGATGGATATGCAAAAGTATAAGATGTATGTATACGAGGGAGAAATAAGTGTAATGCCCCCAAGTGTGTGATGTGAGAAAGCTATCGATGAAAGTAAAGGATGGAGATCCTTTTCTCGACGAGTGTGGTGATGAAAGCATGTGATCATGCTATAAGAGTAGTGGTATATTAGATAAACGTGACACGAGTGGTTGAAATCTATAAACATGCGAGAAAATGAGAATATTGTGGGCACCGTGGTATAACAAAATGTGTATGTGATGGAAACATATGTGAAGCAGAACATGGTGGTGATGGACACCTACATGGAATAAAATGAGGTGGTGATTTATGCCTAGATGTAGCAATTTTCCTAGAAATGGGCCTATATTGATATCTTTGGACTAACAGAGCGATGGGGCCACATGAGGTGTGTGTGAGTAGGTGAGATAGGAGTAGATTGTTCTTTGGGTGCTATGGGTTGTGGTGTACTAGATGGAATAGGTGATGCATTGGTCGTTGCTAGATGAGATGGAGACCATGGAGTAGATGGAGGCACGCCATTGATAAAAATGACTTGATTGTTGTGAATAAATTTTAAACACAAATGATTCATGCAGATATGACAGACTTAGACCTACAAGTCCAATTGAGGCCTAGAAGCATGTCACCCCATCGATTTTTTGTCCAATAGAGAAGGGTACAAGCATAGTGAGAGATCCTATCATAATGTGAAGATTAATGACACCATATGAATTGTTCATGGGATATGAGATTTGTGATAGTAGATAGCCAATGACTACGAGAAGTGGAATAGAACATGCATTGACAGGCTATGAAAGATCAACCTTAGTATTGGTGGTGATGGACACCTACATGGAATAAAAAAGGTGGTGATTTTTGCCTAGATGTAGCAATTTTCCTAGGAATGGGCCTATATTGATATGTTGGACTAACAGAGCGATGGGGCCACATGAGGTGTGTGTGAGTAGGTGAGATAGGAGTAGATTGTTCTTTGGGTGCTATGGGTTGTGGTGTACTAGATGGAATAGGTGATGCATTGGTCGTTGCTAGATGAGATGGAGACCATGGAGTAGCTGGAGACACACCATTGATAGAAATGACTTGATTGTTGTGAATAAATTTTAAACACAAATGATTCATGGAGATGACAGACTTAGACCTACAAATCCATTTGAGGCCTAGAAGCATGTCACCCCCATCGATTTGTTGTCCAATAGAGAAGGGTACAAGCATAGTGAGAGATCCTATCATAATGTGAAGATTAATGACACCATATGAATTGTTCATGGGATATGAGATTTGTGATAGTAGATAGCCAATGACTACGAGAAGTGGAATAGAACATGCATTGACAAAGGCTATGAAAGATCAACCTTAGTATTGGTGGTGATGGACACCTACATGGAATAAAACGAGGTGGTGATTTACACCTAGATGTAGTAATTGTCCTAGGAATGGGCCTATACTGATGTGTTGGACTAACAGAGCGATGAGGCCACATGAGGTGTGTGTGAGTAGGTGAGATAGGAGTAGATTGTTCTTTGAGTGCTATGGGTTGTGGTGTACTAGATGGAATAGGTGATGCATTGGCCATTGCTAGATGAGGTGGTGACCATGGAGTAGATGGAGGCACGCCATTGATAGAAATGACTTGATTGTTGTGAATAAATTTTAAACACAAATGATTCATGGAGATGATAGACTTAGACCTACAAATCCAATTGAGGCCTAGAAGCATGTCACACCCATCGATTTCTTGTCCAATAAGGAAGGGTACAAGCATAGTGAGAGGTCCTACCATAATGTGAAGTTTGATGACACCATATGAATTGTTCATGGGATATGAAATTTGTGATAGTGGATAGCCAATAACGATGAGAAGTGGAATAGAACATGCATTGATAGGCTATGATAGATTAACCTTAGTATTATTGATGGGGATATATCCAATAGAGGAACTAATATGTAAGTGATTAGAAGAGAAAGCCGCGTGATAATCATGGTCAGAGAAGGAAATGATCGGTGGAGAAGTGTCAATATGTGCAAATAGAAAGTCAAGAGCCCCTAATGCTGGAGGAGACACTACATGATATACATAATTATTTGAGGAGTCAGATGTTTTCACGTCATGTTTTAGTAGAGGATTATTAAAGATTTTGAGATTATGATTGTCACTTACAGTGTAAAACTCCGTAGGTTTTGGAAGCTTCTGTTTTACCATGATCAATTAGATCCTAAACAAGAATACAAAGCTTGAAAAATGATCTTTGGAATGCCCTACACACTTATGATAGTCACAATGAGAGTTTTCATCATAATTATGCCCTTTTGGTTGAGGACCGAATTATGTGCTATAACAAGGGACATCTACTTGCATCATGGTCCCCATGGCAAATTTCATAGTCTATTGTTATGGTGCGTACCATCCTCTGGGGGAAACTATCCTTGACATGCCCCTCTACTTCACAATCTATACACCATATACCAATGCGAGTCTCATGGGCTGAGTTCATAGACAACTTCTCCAATTGCTAGCCATAGCAGCAATTTGAGCTTCTAGAAACGGGATAACACCAATATTAGCACTTCTGACAGCTTTGACGCGTAGAGAAGCTTCTAACACCTCGTGTGGATCTGTGAAAGTTTTATGAGATAGAGCTCTTCTAAAAGGTGTTATCAACCCCCAACAAACCATTGAGCATGCTTTGAAGTGTGAATGTCATATGGTAATTTTGACAAGAGGGTTTTGAACCTTGCATCAAACTCTTGCACACTCTTCGCCATTCCCTGTTGAATCTCCTTTAGGGCACTGATGCTCTTCTATTGAAACTTAGGGATGTGGAATTCTGCCAAGAAGGCATTATTTAAAGCAATATAATCCACCACCATTTGATGAGGGTCATATTTCCTATACTAGCTATGTGCACGCCCTTGCAACGTTGTTACAAACTAACCAACATTCCTCTTCGAGGTTGTGATCTCCTTCACGCGCAATAGCAGCTCACACTTGTGAACATGTTTTGTAACATCTTCAATACCTCGTAATCTAGCAAATGCAAATACAAATACATCTCAAATAAGACTTGAGGGGGTTGTTAGGGTCCTTATCCTCCCGAGGCGAGCCTTGGTTTCCTATGGTGTTTCCTCCACCCCTGGATCCACCAGATCCACTAAGTCCTTTTCCTACTTTGAGCCACTAGATCAA
Organism: Taxus wallichiana var. yunnanensis; assembly: GCA_018340775.1. Taxonomy (NCBI): domain Eukaryota; kingdom Viridiplantae; phylum Streptophyta; class Pinopsida; order Cupressales; family Taxaceae; genus Taxus; species Taxus wallichiana. The sequence goes on from CM031242.1 coordinate 736,262,039, forward strand.
TCGGATCCACCAGATCTTGTGCCTCCCGACCCACCGAGATCTACTAGATCTTATTCCTCTGACCCACCCACCGGATCCACCAGGTCCACTAAGTCCTATAGTGGTCGCACCAAGGGTCCCAAAAGTTCCATTGAACTACATGTCGACGGTCTGTGATAATGCCCCACTACCACTAGTGTACCTTGTGTCACTCCCAAATGTGAGACTCAAGGCTTGCGTACTTACTCCTTGTCCAAAAATTCCTTCGAATACTGGAATAGTATGCATAGCCATAGAAATGGGAAATGAAAAATTGTATCTCCTGGGCACAGATTTGTCACTTCCACTCGATACCAACCGGTTAGCGATACTCCTTCCTTGATCTAGAAAACCAAGCACCAGGGTTTGGTCACTAGGTGGGTTCAGATACATGCCAATGACTCTTCTCTCTCCATGTGATGAAATCTCATCAGAAGCTGAAGGTGTCTCTCTTACGTGCTTTCCAAGATGGCGTAGCATAGGTGCTTTCAGTTCCGCATCCTCTACATGAATTTCAAATCTTTCCCGCAATGTCTACCTCCATAGATCCATCACACTTGCAACCTCGCGTTGTCTAGCAATATCCGTTCCACATGCTTCACTATACTTGATTCGTCTCTCCTCCCTTTCTTTCTCCATCGTAATATATGCCATATTCCTCCACCCTAGCTTCCTCACCCAAAGCCTAGAATGGTTTAGTGGCCATTAGAAATACCTCTAAAATCAAGGTAACAATAAAGATCTTCATTGCCGCGAGGGATAACACATAGTAATGATCCTCCGAGTTCTCACATAAACTCAAACTCAGCAACTTCCGTAAGAGAATATGTAGAAATAGCATACTCTAGAGTGTAGCTAGCCAAAGACACCTTTCCATCAATGATCCACAACACGAGTCCACGTCATATCTCGCATCTTGTAGCCTTTGGTATTATTTTTGGGTCCATGCATGTGTTCTATAATACCAGCTTGATCTAGATGCATATGCTGAGAGCCATTCATATAGTTCTAGTAAGAAGAAACATAAAAAAGTTTCATACAAATCATACATCACAATAGGGATCACGTCCTTCATCCATAAAAAGAAAAATTTATTACCCAACCCCTTAATACATTACTCCCTTATATAGATTCTACCAAATCCCATGGAGTTCTCACAGTATTTCTACAGAGCTCTGCTCTCTATATTCTCCTCTCTTTTCTATCCGATCTATTTCTTTTTCTCGTATGGGTGCTCACATATATAGGCATCCCAAAGTGCCAACTCATCCTTCTATGGCATTAGATCTAGTGCCAAGTGTCTGAATATGGTCCTCCATTGGAGCATGCTTCTCTAGGCCTAAGCTCTCCACTTTGTTCCATGATGTCTTCTAGAACTTTCTATCGTAGGGAATATTCCTTTTGTGGGCATCATGTTTCCAGGCTGGCACCTTATCCACTCTGCATGCACATTCAGGTCATAATTTTCTCGTGTCCTACCCAAAATTCCCAATATGGCTAAGTCCTAAAACCTTTTCTTTTTGCACATGAGCCACATGTTTTCTTAAACCCTTCCTTAAACCCTATCATGTGTGCCTTCTCCTTGCACGCCCTTCTTCAACTAGGCCTTGCGTGCCTACGTGCCTTTGTGTACTTAGCCAATATTTTGGGGTCCCAACACGCTCCCACCATTTCTACTTATCCACTTCCTCCTTACTTTGTCACTCCTAAGCTTCCCACCTTCAATGGGCATGAAGACCCACAAGAACATCTTAGAGCATTTCATGTTGCTTGCCCGGAATTCACTTATGATCATATACTTTTAGCTAAGCTTTACCTCATAGTCTCCATGATTAAGACATGCATTGGTTCTACAACTTACGTGTTCACTCGGTAACTTCCTTCACACTTATAGTTGATGCATTTCTTAGAATTTATCCATCAATTTTGGTTATAATATCTCTTACACCCAAATGACACAACTTAAATAAGGCTCAAATGAACACCTCGCTAACTATGTTTTAAGATATAAGAACAATCTAGCTAAGATGACAAATGTGCTTGCTGACTCTGAGCTTCAAGATTTATTTATTCAGAGTCTATTACCACCCCTACAAGAAAGTGTTCTCTTCATATCCTCTCCTTTGTTTGATTCACACTCTTAAGCTTCGTGAGACTAAACTCCTATCCATTAGAAATCTTAAGTATCAAGAATAGAATTCATCTTCCACTTGTTTTCCTAACAAGATGCCATTTAAACCTTCTACAACAAAAACCAACCGACACTAAATTTACTGTTAAAAATTTCTCTCCTTCTAAGGAGGTTCACTCACAACAACCTCAACGCACATTTAACACCCTTCCCATGGCTTCACATATTATATCGAGACAAATTATTGAATGAAACCTTATTATACTTACCCCTCCCCTTAAGTTAGACCCATCGTGACCAAAAGGTAGGAACTACAATGAAAACTTCACTATTATTATCATTGATGTGTGGGACATTCTATAAATAGATGCCTCAAAATCCACACCATCATCTAAGATCTACTTGAAAACAACAAACTCGAGTTCCCAAAGTATACTAGCCCTATCATAAACAATGAAAATGGTAAACTCCATATTTTTAACAATGAATCTCAACAACATGACAAGAAGACAACATAATATTCTACTAATCATGTGTATCACACAAGATCGCCTCCTAGATCTAGAGCTCTAGATTTCTTAGTTGCTAACATTGAAGCTTCTCCACCCATCATTTCATTTTACATCGATTATCATGCCAAATTTACATCTAACCACTTGTACATCCGGGCGTTATTGGCTCAACCTCCATCAACAACACTAAGGTTGACCCATCTTGGCCCATTAGTGCCTATTCTATATCACTTCTTAAAGCTATCGGGTATCCTCTATCCCAATTCCAATACCATTTTTTAAAAACCCTTTGGTGTTATTAAGCTATATGTTACAGCTTGGCCCTCTTACTATGCTTATACCTTTCTTTGTTGGAAATATAGTTGAGGGATGTGACATTCTTCTTGGTCTCAATTGGATTCGTTGCTCTTAATCTATCATTTCTATGACTCATTTATGACTCAAATTCATTTACAACAATCAATTCATTTCTATTGAAGGTATCCCTCCATCTAATCCAGTGGTCACCTACCCTTGCACAATACCTAGCATCCCATATTTCATCTAGCGCATCACATTCTATGTTTCTTAAAGCACAATCTACTCCTAGTTCAACTACTCATGTATCATCTGCATAACCACACCACTCCACTAGCCTTATATATAAGTACATGCCAATTCCTTGTACAATTATTACATCCTGGCATAGATCACCACGTCATTGTATTCCATGCGGAACTTCCTCACCTTACATTCGTATCACATAGATCTCCATCACCAATGCATTTTAGGGCACCACGATATTTTGTGTACATTCAACCCTCACATGCGCATAGGCTTCATTCACCACTACAACGTTTTTCTACCATACCTCCACTATTAGAACATGGTCACACGCTTTCCTCTCCTACATCAGATGAAGGACCTCCATCCTTCACCATCATTGGATAGTTCATTCATTCACACATACTTGAGGGGCATGAAACTCCACCTTCCCCCACTTCATCTTAACATAGTCACAATCATCATATTTTACATTATTATACGTTCATTCAACATATTCATCATACATTCTAGCATCACCACCCAATGAAACACTCTTGTGCTTCGGTTCACACTTGACGGTTGAGGGATTACTAAACATGAACCCGACACACTTTGCATTATTGGCATTATACATTATGTTTCATCACATGTCATGTGTCATAAACCATACATTCTATGTTTTCTCTACATCATTTTGAAATTTACGCATTTACACATAATATATCATCCTAGTATTCATTACATATGAGTCTAGTATTACCTCATATGACATCCTACATTACTAGTTTATCTACACACATTCTATACATTACAATTTACACATTCTACACTTGTGGCATTACAGTCTACACATTACATACTTATGCATTCCACTCATCACATGGTCAAATTATAAAACTACATATACTACATTGTCTTCACATGCAACACTCACTACCCGATGACACACTTTAGTTCATCACCCATACTCAATCGTTGAGGGTTTACAAATCAAATGGACCTTACACATTTACTACTTGACCTCTCACCATGCGACACTTCTAGGCTAGTGACATATGCTTTACGATAAATTGTCACTTATTCTATCATTTTATAGTGGTATAGACCTTAGGTTACATCACCACTCCCTACTATTCATATTGTAGTGACATACACTTTAGGCTAAATGGTCACATGTTCTATCATGTTCTAATGGTCTATACCTTAGGTTATATCACCACACCTCCATTCATAATGTAGTGATATATGCTTAGGGATAAATCATCACTCCACATTTCATCTCATAGTGGTATACATTTAGGATATAAGGTCCACACACATCTCTCCTACATGTCACATATCATCACCACTACGCATATACACATTTATCACAACACTTTAGAAACAATACAAACACTTTGCTCGAGCATTTCCTTATGATGAAATCTCATTTACAGCTTCATTCTTGATGTTAAAGGGGAAAAAATGAACCTCACTACATACATTTCCATCCGCTTGAGGGGCATTCCGCTCCTATCATTCCATATTGCATTCCATTTCATCCATCCACAACATATTGCATTATCTTGGGGGCATTTACTTTTGTTTTTTAGTGTTTTACATGATCAATTTACTACACATGTTATATTTATTCCTTATATGTCATTACCTATATCATCCACACGTGCATATATATTTTTTTAGTTGTGACCACGGATACAGATCCTTTACACACAAGTATGGATGCTCGCCTTATACCCTTCCTACACTAGTTGCTGGGGGCATCCACATTCGTATCTCACAGGTGCTATTGTTTCATTTTGTACTTAGCACTTTACATTTCTTGGTTATTCACACTTTTACATATTCGTTATTTCTCTAACATGCTAACGGGTGTTGCATGTGTAACACTTGTTTTGCAGGATTACATGTTTCCATGGCTATTTCTTGTTTACTTGTTTGTTACATTTTCTATCATTGTTTCCTATTGTTTGTGGGCCTTGCCCTTTTTTTTGTGTACACACTTTTTGTTGTTTCCAGCTATGATGTTCTTGCATGTCTTACGACATCATGAGTGATGTCCCATGTTTGTGGACCACTTTGCATGGCTTACTTTGTCTTCTTGCGTGATTACTACATTACTTGGTAGATTTTACACTATTTGCAAAGACTACACATTGTTTTCCATATGCATGCATATTTGTTTACACTTGTCTTTGGCTAGCCTTCTTGTTTATGCATGCCTTGGTTTCTACCAAGCACTTTATATGGTTTTAATGTACATGGGGTTTGTCCTCTTTTAGGTCCACATGTATCCTATCGCTGACGCATGCATGCACCCCCAAAGAGGGGGGCATCATTTGGGGTTTTTACATACTAACACAATGCATTTACACCGATTCAGTTCAGTGCACTTTCCTCCTTGGCATTGTGGGTTACATACAACGAGAAGGTTCAAACCACTCTACGAACCCCATACATAAAGTATTTTATAGGACATGGTGTCCTTAGCATTCTAGGAAGCGATTCTGAAGCTTAGAGGTTACAAGGTGGGTGTACCTCTCTACACTTCTTTGGCCAATGGCGTCGGATCACCCAAAAAACAAGGAAAATATAGAGATCTCTACACATAGTTCAAGGAAATAGTTAGATCTTGGAGGACACAAAGCATTTCCTCCCTACACTTCTTTGGCCTATGGCATGAGATCACCCCTAAAAATCACAGGACATGATATTCTTCTACACTTTCTATCTCAACATGGATCACATGAACATATTCCATTTTCATTTACATTTACATTTCAGTATTTTACATACTTACATATGCGTGCATCTTTTGAATGACATTTCTACACTTACATACATACATATTTGCATACTTAATCATTTTCTCCTTCCAGTTTGGTCGTATGAGAAATAAGAAGTCAAATGGGGAAACAATAAGCAACAATAATCACAAGCAACACCAACACTTCACGACAACAAATATGCTTTACTAACCATGCGGGTAAACTACGCACCATAAAAGATACCCTCACGTTCTTCCCTAGGTACACTCTCATCACTTTTTCTTTGAACATTTTTGATCTTTAGTTTTCATGATCCTCCATCTTTTTATCATTCCATGCTTTTTCTAGTCCTTTGGCACACCTTCATCATTCTACATCGGCATCAAGTACACATTTCTATCTACTTTATGTTCTTGAGCTTTCCGCTCACTAACATAAAGTGGGGAAAAATGGAATAAAAAAATCATGAACTTTAGACATTTATTTATCACAAGATCATACTACTATTTTGAAGGTTCTTGAGGGAAAAAAGTACTAATTAACTTGTGTCCTATGGCCATCTTACTTATTTTATTTCATAATTTGTGACCTATTGCACCCATATGCCTAGCCATTTTCTCGACATTTCATGTTTTTTTAGGCTTGACTAGTGTACCCGAGTTTAATCTTGGGGTGCCCATGGGCACCCTGGTCCCACTAGGGGGGCACCCCAACCCTTTTGCACTTTCCCACCACTTTTGGGCCTCTTCTAGCCATTTGACGTCTTTATCTTTCTTGTGGTCACTTTTTCGAGGTTAATTATGAAATTAGAGTAAGAGAATGATGAACCTCATTACACTTCTTAAAAACTCGATGCATGTTCACTAAATGAATTTAGACTACCTTCAAGGTCAAGATGACGATGATACAAGATGCAGGTTTCCCAGTGGAGAGATTTAGAAGGATTAGAAGGAAAAAAATTGCATTATGGCTTAGTTGTCATGGTTTGAATTTTACATTTTTGGGCCACAATTTACATGACAACAATATTATAATTAAATTAGATTTCACGTCAAAGTGACACAATTTTATAAATTTAAAAAACTATATCAATTTTTTTAATGTTTGATTCATGTCTTTGTTGTTTTAATCAACAACGTATAATCGATTTATAATTTTTTCATATTACTGCCATTTTTCTCGTTTGAACATTCAAATATTCATGTAATAATATTGGTAAAGAATTTATATTATATATTATAAAATATTAATACATAATATTATAATTGATCTAGATTTCACTTAAAAGTGACACAAATTTACAAAAATTAAAAATTATATTGATTTGTTTGTGTTCTATTCATGTCTTTTTGTTTTAATGAACTTATATTCTATTTATAATTTTCTCATTTCATTGTCATTTTTCTCATTTGAACATATATTTGATTGAATTATTTTTTAAATTGAAAAGTACACTTTTATTAATAAAAGAAGAAATAATACAAAAACAGTGAAAAAGGCACACCCTAGAATGCAAGTCACATTGAGCCAATAAAAACTCTTTTAAATTTAAATAATTCAAAATTACGGTAATAAACTCTATGAATGTAAAGTAGATTTAAATCCTCTATAAAATGTTTTTTTAAATCTTAAATGGTTTGAAATCTTTGATCTTTGTGATAAAATAATATAATATTATTATAACTAAAATGTTTAGGTAACTTGGAATTATTCTTACCAAAAATAATAGTTCAAGTCAAATAAAAGATTAGAAACTAAGGAAATAAGCTAATTGTTTTGTAAGTTTTTAGTGTAATGTGATGGATTGCTTTCGTGGGTACCAATTCCAACCTATCTCATAATATAGATACATAATTAAGGCGAGTAAGAGATATTTATAGGAATATGTTATTTTGATTTGTTAGACTTGGAAATGATAATGACTCCCAAATTTATAATTACCAATGTGATAATTCATTTGAATAGTTTTTAGGTTGTATCAGATGATTTGTAATCCCTTTGATGGTTTAGAACATTTAGCCATCCCGTAGGTGTCTCAAGACAACGTGTAACAGATTTTTCCCATATTTGAGTTGGAAGGATAATATTCTTATCCTCACTCATCCCTTTTCACCACTTTGGGAGTCTATTCCCACTGATCAACGCTGACCGCTTCCTTGATCGACGCCGATTTTTGGAAAGGCACCGATTTTACCTTAGTCGCAGTAGCGCGACTATAAATACACGACCTGAAATCAATTCTAGTTAGATGGTAGAGACTTGAGAAATAGTGAAAAACTTGAGCGAATCTTGAAATTATCAATTGAGAGAGAGAGAATTCTGTCTAGATCAATCCCAGAGAGGTGCACCGTTATTCTGCCCGCGTAATATCGATATTGCTTAGGTTCTTCAACCTCTGGGTGACTCCATTTCTCCATCCATCCAAGGTGGAACTTTGTTCACATCTCTACAGCTCCTGCGGGTCTCCACAATCCAGATCATCATCAATCACCAATCAAGTTGTCTGTGATTTCTTCTGGTCGACGATGACCCAACATCAATCGACGCCGATTTGTCCAAATCGGTGCCATTCCAATACATCCATGCCAATCACGTTTGATCGACGCCGACTAATCTGTAGAAAGGTACAGAATCTAGGTGACATAATTTCATCTTTGTTTTTACAGTTTCCTACTTTCTTTTAGTTTCTGAATTGTTTTTACATTCTGTCTGTAACTTAAAATCGAAAAAGCTAAACATTTGCTTACATCTTTTATCATGTATGCTTTTATTCTTGATTGAAAACGTGAACTGACATCCACCGAGGAAGGTAATCGCTTCCCGAACCCGCTCTCTAGGTAGTTCACCCTTATATCTTCTAACGTCATCTTTTTCTATCAAGTATTCGTGCATCGCAGGTTTCTTAGATCTACTCCGCAGGATTGCTCGTGTGCGCCCGTCTTAATTCCATTAGGCTTTCTCTCCATCTACGTCTTCGAATCTTGTCCAATTAATCAGGTATCAAATTTATTTGAGTTTTTCAAGGTTTTTGTGTTTATTTTGGTGCATTAACTTAGAAAAGTAACAAGCATGGAAATTCTTGATCTATATTATGGCACGCCAAGTGGGACCCCACCAAAGTCCCTTATTGGTAAATTCTTCTCTTTTCTATTTTTGAGCTTTGTTCTTTTTCTTCACTAATTTTCATCAGTTGTTCTTAAGTGTTTCCTTTCATCATTTCAGTTTTGCTTCTTTCATTTCTAAATTTGCAAAGTTAGGTCCCTTCTTTTTTACAAATCTCAATTCCAATTTCTATTGCTAAAATTAGTAAATTCTTCATTTGATTTCAAAGTTGCATTTTTGATTCATCTCTTTGTGCAAAATTGTCATTTCCTTGAAAGTTTTCTAGTTTCTTAAAATAGAAATTTCCTTTCCACTAGCATCTTGTTGGATTTGTTTACGTGTTCTCGCTTAACCCCGTTTCTGAGAGAAATTTACTTGTTCATGGGATTGTTCTAGGGGAAGAGCTCAACAACGTGCTTTTTGAAGTCCACACACCTTGGAGAGATAAATCTAAAAGTATTTCTCTTTTACGGTGTTTTCTCCTTTGTAAGAACTTAAAAAGAACTTGTTTGTTTGTTTTTATCGCACTCAAACACTTCGGTTTTGGTACTTAAAATGAATTAATCGCATTGGGAAAGAACTTGTTTGTCTTGTCTTCATTGAAATCAAACACTTCGATTTTAGTGCTTAAAAAGAACATTTTCTTTTTCATTTCTGTTGTATGTTCTTCACCTAGCTCTCTAAATAGGTGGAAAATTGATCAAAATCGGTAGTGACACTATTTGATTTTTTATTTTTCACCCTTGCACACAAAGCCAAAAATCACTAGGTATAAAGAATTTAAACAAAAACTCCTTCCTTGTCCTTGCCTACTTGGAAGTGAAATCCAAGAGGAAGAGCCTACGCAATACTCGGGCGCGCTATAAATTCATGGAAGTTTTGGTATATATTGGCAAAGCTCCCAACTCCTTATCGCAGCGGTGTATGAAGTGTGGGGGTAGGCCCCTATATCAATCCATGTACCAATATTTTACTGAAGTGCCTTCGGGGCTCCTCACCAAAACATTCCCCAAACCATCCTTAGTTTGGCCAATTGAGTAGTCCCTATTTTAAAAATATTTCCCTAACATTTTCTTTCTTAAAAGCATGAAAATTTAAAAGAGATAATCACCTACGCTTTGCTTGAATTGTATGTGCATTAATTAGGTTAATCTCTTTTTGTGTTTGTGTTTGTTTATGATGGTCATCACCTGGTCACAATCTAGAAAAATGGCTCAACTGGCCTCTACTTCATCTGAGACCCCGCTAATATGGATGTTTCAAACCCCTCGGGTCTTCTTCGGGACCAATGTTAGTTGGTTCCCCATCTTGTTGTATAATCCTTTATATCATCGTAAAGTGATCCCATCATGACCAACTTCCCCAATCCTTCGAGGTGTCATCTACTTCGATATGGAGTATGTTCCTCGCAAAGATCCTAAATTTTAGGCACTCCTTGACCACAACTGGTAGCCCTTATGGATTACTTAGTGCATAATTCTACTCAAATATCTGATCAGGGACCACCAATCTAGCAGGTTTACGATTATTCTCATGAGCCATCCTAGGCTTTCATAGAGCAATTAGCATGCTTCTTCTCACCTCAAACCACGAAAGAAGGTGGCACATCTATGCCTCCTTTTTCTCTTCCACCAACCATGTCGACTGGTTCTCAAATGACCATTCCTATCCCTAGTGTAACGTAGTTTAGATACCCCACAACCTACTTTCGAGAGGCCTTCTTCTTCAGCTATGATGAGTGCAGCCACACTCCCACAAATTGCTATCAATTATTCTATGTCGTCTATTGTATCTCGGGGTTAGTATCTCTCGTGAGCTAACCCCTCCTACGAGTCGCTGAGTTACTCCTTGTCTTCCAACTGATCTTTCTTCCAATGCTCCAACGACAATTACTTTTACCCATCCTTGGGCGTCGGCACCCTTAATAACTAATCCAATAGTCAAAATCCTCATTCAGAGTTTGCTTCCCACCATATCAAATCAAATCAATACCCACATTCCTCAATCCATTCCAATTCGGTCGTAAGTATAGGAACCCACCAATCACGGGCTCCATCTTTTATTCAACAACCTTTCTCTCAACCACTTTTCATCTCACAACCTGTTTATACTCAAGCTCCTTCACACTGATACCTTGCCGCAAAGGCGTCACCCAAAACACTGGTTATTCCTCTTATCATCCTATTAATCAGCGGTGAATCCCCCATTAATGCCTCAGTAGAACATACTATTCATTTCTTATACAGGACATACTAACATGCCCCCTCCTCAATCTGATGTCTTCTAACTTATTTTCAAGAAAATAGCAGACCCAGAAGCCTCTACCAAAGGGGATCACCCTTCATACTCTTCTGAAGAAGTATGCAATGAACTAATTCATCCCTTAGTGAATTTTAAGCCTTATCCTCCCCAATGGGAACTTCCTAAGTTCTCAAAATTTCATAGTCAAGAGGATCCTCAAAAACACTGTGAGCATTTAAACACGCTTACTACCTTATAGTCAGGATCGGAGCTTATGCTCCGTAGCTTTCCTATGTCTTTAGCAGGGCCCGCTTTAGATTCGTACAATAACATGCCCCAACATTATCTATTTTTTCTCTCAATTAGCCTAGATGTTTGTTAAAAATTTCTCAATAAACATCGCATTAAGATCTCGATCACAGATCTTTACAACATTTGTCAATTTGATGATGAGTCTATTACAGACTTTGTCACTTGTTGGAGAGGAATAATAAATCAATTGTCTTTCTCCCTCCCTCAATCTCATCAAATCGAGTTGTTTACTCGATCTTGTGTCAATCAAATTTCTTCCACTTTAAGGATTCAAACCTTTTATACATTTGAAGGATCTTGAGTCTCGCGCCATCGAACAAGGAAATTTAAAACTTCACTCTAATTCTAAACCAAATTTTTCTTGGTTTACAAAATGGAACCCTTCTTCTTCTAAAAAGACACGAATCGGGGGTCCACAAATGCTATCATATTAAAAACATCACAGTTTGATAACACTTCTAATTAAACACCTCGAAGAGACTATTCATCTTCTCGAAAAGGACCTCCGTCATCTCGGTCTTTTACTTCGTTGGGGGAATAATATGCTTCTATCTTAGAAAAAATGTTGGAAGTTCACATGATCGAACTTCCTCCTATTATAAATTTTGATGAGAACCAAGAATGACCATTCTGGTATCATGAAAATGACTTCTGTCATTATCATAGAAGTAAAGGCCATGACATTGAATGATGTCAGACTTTCAAAAATCTCATCCAAAAATTCATTGATAGAGGAGAGCTCATTCTAGATAACCCAAATGCCCCCAAAATCAAGGGCTTGATGTTTTTAAACAACATTTTCCAAATCATTCCCCAAACAATGATGCTTTGGGATCTCAAAAACCAAACACGTATACTATCAGTTTCATTTCTATTGATAGTTCTTCTTCTAATTCTGAGCCATCCACAAATGTGTCGACTGAATCGGAACTTCCTTCCGCTCCTTCAAATTCTGAGATTCCACCATCCTCGGATGGTCCATCTTCGAGTCTTCCTTTGTTGTTAGAAACCGATTCATCTCCATCCGCCTCTATCTCGATCTTTCACCTATACCTAAGACAGTATCATCTTCATCTATCTCGTCATCAAATATTTTTTCGGTGTTTGAGTCATTTACATTCCTTCAAATTTCCACTACAGATATTTCTACTTCGGTCCCTCCCATTTTTTCCACGACCATGCCTTTAGTCAATGTACCCATAATTGTACTAACTACTATGTCTTTGGAAGTGTCTTTGATCTTAACTCTTCCTGCTCTCTTTTTTACATTAATTACACCCACAAGATTCGTGCATTTGAAGTACCTTCCTCATAAGAGGTTGCTTCTTCATTACCTACCTCTTCCACCATCAGTGCTTCTTTTCCTATTAAAGAAACATCTAAAGAGATAGCATCGACACCCACACTTCTGACTCCTAGATTCAGGCATAAACAATTGGAGTTTAATTCTAAGATCGCATCATCAATGTCGTTTCCTTTACTTCCTCCGAAACGGTTACAATCACCTTATGCGGTCGAAGTTGTCACCATCCTTGAAAAGGAAAACCAATATTCGGACCATCAAAATCTTGTTGCCCTCCTCAAAATTCCTCTACGCCTCATAAAAGAGTGGATTTATCCACCGAAAAGGTGTCTTCCTTTATAACACCATCTTCACCGGTGCCTCGTAAAGTGGATTTACCTCTTTGGAAAGGAGTCACCTCTTTTATAAAAATCATCATCTTTATCACCAAAACCAAGCCACCCTTTATGCCTCCTATCAAATCTATTTTGGGAGCTCCTCCCCCATCTAAATCAGTCTTATCTAAATCATCGTTTGTTTCGGCCAAGTAGCCTTCTTCATCTCCGAAGACTAAAATAGTTGTCATGTCTTCGTCATCTTCAAAATCTATCTTAGGAGCTCCTCCTCCGCTAAAATAAATCTTGCCTCACTTACTTCCATCTCAAGCACCTAAGGCTGCTTCTCCTAGTATTCAGAAGAGCAAAACAATCCGTAAGAAGACCAGTAAACCGGATATACGAGTTCTTTTACCTCAATAGTAAGACTAAAGAAGTACCTTCTTCACCTCTGTCCCACATCTTTGTCTACCAAATTTTATACTTGAAATCCTTCACCAACTTATCTAATCTTAGTCTATATCACTTCCTCTAATCAAACCCTATAATCCCAAAGGAGTAAAACCTTCATGGTTCAACTCTGATTTGATTTATGCTTACCATCGCACTCCAGGTCATGACACCGAGGGATGTAAAGCCCTTCAATCTATCATTGATGACCTCTCTTGGAAGAAAATGATCACTGTTAGAGGAGGAGGAGGAATAAGTGTCTCCTGTTATCCCAATTACATCTGAGCCTGAACGGTCTACTCAGGCCCCCAATTCTATTGATATCACTCTAGATGATCTTCCACCCTCTCAAATCGACGTAATTCGTATGAGCAATAGAACACAACAAGATGATAATCCATCATCTTCATGACTTCTCAACCACAAGTCATTATTTCTGCTACCCTGAAGGAGTTCCTCCTTCATCATCGCCCTAAGACTTCGTGTCTCTATTTGTGCTTCACCTCAGACTCATATTCCCGTGTCAGTTGAGGAGAGTGTTATGAAACAACTCACCCATGCTTCGGTCAAAATGTCTCTTTTTGACCTCATTCAGTCATCTCCCTAGCATCGCTAGGATTTGATTGATAATTTATGCCGCATCGTAGTGAATTCAAATGATCCCCAGCCTTTCAAGATGGTTGTTGGATTGAATAGACCGTCAACCACCATCTCCTTTGAGGATTATGAAATTCCTCCCCTTTCTTCTGAGGATTTAGAGGCTCCTCTCTTTATCACAATTCAAATCAATAACACTACGTTAAAATGCACTATGATCAATAGTGGTGCTGTACTCAATGTCATTTCCTCCCACACATTTGAGCAACTTAAGTTACCAAAGAACGTAGTGTCACCACCGCCTTTCACCCTTCGATCATTTAACGATCAGCTGGTGGCTACCTTAGGAATTGTGGTCCTGCCCATTCGGGTAGGAAAAAAAATTCTTCACAAGATTTCTTACATTATCAAAGGAAAATTCCACTACAATATGATCCTCGGACGCTCCTGGATCCATGCAATGCACTGCGTCCCATCAACCCTCCATTGATGCATAATATATTAGTATGAGGGAAAAATATATACTCATCCAGGAGACCCTTTTCCATCCACAAAATGTGACATGACCACTAGATTTGTCCCTCCAAAGGAGAACACCGATTCTTCTAACAAGGCTTCATCCTCTTCCATACCTACAAAAAGACTACCAAATTAACAAAATCTTGAAGATACGTTGCAACATTTTTCACTAGGAGAACTTCCTCTTCTCTCTTTTGATGCCCATCTCAAACCTAATGAGTATGGGAGGCCAGACAAACAACCTAAATATCAACCAAGTCTTTGTCGCATCATCACCATTAGTCTGCCCAATCAACAAACTGACTTTGTCTACGGTAGTCTTGATACACCTCACTATCATCCAGATTCTCCTCCTAGGGCCAAATCCTATTCGGTAGGGTTTTATTATCTACAGAATCCCACGTTCATAAAAAAATATCTATATCGATGTGCGTGGAAGGGATTTGGCCTGGGAAATTATGAATAGGGTGTGCATGACCTCGCGTCCATTCCAACTCTTAAACCACATCAAAAATTTGGTTTAGGGTTCAAACCTCCTCGAAAGCCACCATCACCATTCTTGCTGAGCCTCTTTCCATTAAGGAACCATCTTCTCCCATTAGGTCTGAAGCATCGCTTGATGTGGATGACACCATTTCCATCCCGCCTAACTTTTTTTTAGTCAATACCATTTCCTTAGGTCCACTGACCTATAAGACTAATGGAAAATCCACTTCCATACCATTAGTCTTCCTGAAATAGTCGAGACGACTCTCCTACTATCAATACTATCCACTGTTTGGATGACGATTCTGTCCTTACTTATCTGGGGGCAGAGGATTCTTATCTTCCTAAAACCATTCCTTCTAACACATCTACGCTTCTTAACGAAGCCACTATCGACCTTAATATAGGGACTTTTGAAGACCCTCACATCATTAAGGTTAGCCAATCTCTTAACCCACAGGAGTTAGGAGACTTCACCGCCTTTCTTTCCAACCATCGCCAAGCATTTGCTTGGTCATATGAAGATATTCTAGGCCTCGATCCTAACATTGTGGTCCACAATATCGTTACTCTTCTAGACATCAAACCAGTTAAACAAAAATTGCATAAGATGCATCCTCGTATAGCTCTCCTTGTTAAAGAAGAGTTGCAGCGCTTGCTTTCCACCAACTTCATCCAACCCATTGACTATCCACAATGGGTTTCAAATGTAGTACCAGTAACCAAAGCTCTTTGGGAAAATTTGAATTTTCACCAACTTTTGGGATCTTAATCTCGCTTGCCCAAAAGACAATTTCCCTCTACCTAATATCAACCAACTCATGGACTTAATTGTAGGTCACGAGATGCTTTCTCTTATGGATGGTTTCTCTAGGTATAATCAAATTCTCATCACACCAGAGGATCAGCACAAGACTTCCTTCATAACTCCTTGGGGAATTTTTGTTATCACGTCATGCCCTTCGGTCTTAAGAATGCAGGGAAACTTATCAATGCGCAATGACCTACATCTTCCATGACCTCTTACACAAAACTATAGAAGATTACGTTGATGACATCCTTGGTAAATCCAAACACCGTCAGGATCATCTTCTCATCCTTGTGCCTCTCTTTGAGAGACTCATTTGTTTTTGTCTTTGCCTAAATCCGTCTAAATGCGTGTTTGGCGTTCTCACTAGTAAACTCTTAGGATTTATCATTTCTATCAGGGGTATTGAGGTTGATCCCACAAAAATAAAGGCTATCATCGAGATGCCTCCTCCTTCCAACTTAAAGCAGCTCTATGGTCTTCAAGGATGCCTTCAATTAGTGCATCATTTTATCTCGCAGCTTTCAGACCGTTGTCAACCTTTTCATCATCTCCTCTGTAAAAACATTCATTTTGAATGGGATGAGCGTTGCCAAAAGCCTTTGATGATCTCAAATCTTATCTTCTTTCTCCACCTGTGCTTATACCTCCACACGAGGGGGAACCATTCTATCTTTATATTTCTATGATTGACCATGCTCTAGGAGCCATGATCTCACATCGAGATGCTAAAGGTAAGGAACAGGTTGTCTATTATATCAGTCACACTCTTCATGAGTATGAAACTCACTATTCCGAAGTTGAAAAGCTATGTTGTGCTATTTTCTTTGCGACTTCTAAACTTCGTCATTACCTCCTTAATCATAAAACTTACATTTTCACGAGTGTCAATCCACTCAAGACAATGCATGCAAAACCTTATCATAATGATCGTATCACTCATTGGCTCATGCTCATGACAGAGTTTGACCTCAATTTCATCTCATAGAAATCTATCAAGGGTCAGGTTATTGCTGATCAATTAGCTGATGGCCCTCTTCTAGACACTTGAGTCCCCCTCACTCAATTCCCAGACGAGTACATCCAACAAATCAATTTCAGTCTATCTCCTTTTAAAGTACAAATCTTCTTTGATGGGTCCAAAAGTCAGCAAGGGGGAGGCACAGGTTTCGTCATGATTCCTCCTTGGGGTGCACCTATCCCTGTTGCACACAAGCTTAACTTTGAATGTACTAATAATATGGCTGAATATGAAGCCCTCATTTTATGTCTTCAAAATTTTATTAATCTCGGCACTCACCATATCGACATCTTCGGTGACTCTGAGCTCATCATTAATCAAGTCACTAGTGTCTATCAGTGTAAAAATGATACCCTTCAAAAATATCATGATATCGTTCTCTTTTAGCTTCAATCTTTCAATAAATTTACTATCCAGGCTATTCCTTGCACTACAAACCGATTTGTAGATATGATGGCTTCTTTAGCCTTGCTTATTCCTCCATTCACTGAAGACTCGTGACTTTATGTGGTTATTCAACATCTAGACCAACCATCTCATCTCAGACAGTTGACTTCAATCAACGCCATCACGACTGACACTCAAGATGAGTGGTATCAGCACATTTTCAATTATCTATCCTACTCAGTGCTTCCTCCAAATTTGACTTCCAATGGTAGAAGATATTTTATCCAACGCGCAAACCGCTATGCTATTATGGGTGGAATCCTTTACAAACATGGTTTTGAGGGTATTTTTCTTCGGTGCCTCAAAACCCCTGAATCATCTAAGGCCATTCAGGAGGTCCACGACGGTATCTGTGGTGGACACTTTGGTGGTTTGGCCGTGGCTAAGCGCATCCTACGTTTAGGTTACTATTGGTTTTCTCTTAATCAAGACTGCTACGAATATGTCAAGAAATGTGTCAAGTGTCAACAACACGCTAATCTTACACATATCCCTAGTTAGGATTTGCAACCTGCAACGGATTTGTGGCCTTTTTCACAATGGGGTCTTGATCTTGTTGGTCTCATCAATCTGCGCTCTTCGCAGCGACATCACTCTATCATTACTACCATGGAATACTTCACTAAATGGGTGGAGGCTATTCCTCTTTCATCGACCAAAGCTAAACCTATTGTTGATTTTGTCTATCAACACATCATTTTTCACTTTGGTGTTCCTCACAAACTCGTTATAGACAATGGAAAGTATTTCAAAAACAAATATTTGTAGAAACTTTGTGACACCTTCAATATTAAACTCATCTTTTCTTCTCCATACTATCCACAAGCTAATGGCCAAGTTGAGGCTTCTAATAAAACTTTGCATAATATCCTCACAAAGGTAACTAGTCGAGCTGGTAGGGATTGGCACTTACACATCCCTTTTTCTCTCTAGGCTTATCGGACTAGCATTCGTACCCCTATTGGTGCTACTCCCTTCTCTCTTGTCTATGGGTCTAAGGCTGTCCTTCCTTTAGAAGTCCAGATTCCCTCTCTTTGCATCTCTCTCAGAGAGTTTGTCTCTGATGAAGACTATCATCAAAACTGTCTAGCATAGCTTGAGTTGTTAGATGAACGTCATCTCAATGCTCTTAAACACCATCAAGTCTACCTTGAGTGTGTCAAGGGTGCTTATAACAAGAATTTACAGCGAGTGTGACTTGTAAGTTGGGGATCTTGTCCTTAAAGAAAACAAAAATGTCACTACTCGGGCAGAAGTCAACGTGGTAAGTTTGCTCCTAACTAGATGGGACCATACGTTGTCACTCATAAGTCACGGTCCGAGGCATATCGCCTATCTTCCATGGATGGTATCCCTAAAATGGAACCTCTTAATTCTTTTCATCTAATACCCTTCTACTTTGTTAAAAACTATCTTACACAATCCTAGTCGTGAAATAGGTCTTTCATCCATCCGTAACCAATCATGCATTTCGTAGTGATTTGGAACTATGTGGTTCTCCATGTTATTTTTTTACCTTAAATATGAGTACTGCAGCTCTACTCGTGGCATTTTCCTTACGGATTTGTTCCTTCTCATGGTAGGAATACCTTAATCACTACTTCATCTACCCTAGGTGTTCATCTTGATCAAATCCACTTGGGGCATAAGTACGTGCTTATATATGTTTTATTCCCCTCTATCTGATCTATTTGATCTAAACTCAGCTTCTTCCAAAGCTCAAAATAAGAAAAAAGAAAAGAAAAGAGATGCTATCGTAGTCCCTAAAGATAGACTGATCCCTCGAAGGACAACTATCCATGCCTTATCAAAATAAATCAAAAATGTAGACCATTCCTTGAAGGATGGCTACCATCAAATTCAAAATACAGACCACTCCCTTGAAGGATGACTATTTGTTTTATGGCATTTTGAGCCTTTGCAGTAACAAAATTCCTCTCTCGGCTAGTTTGTTCACTTGTTAGCATCTCTAAAAGACTTCCCGTATCGATCAGTCTTTCCATATCTAGCAAACTACCCACATTGATCAGTTTTCTTTTCTATCAAAAGAAAAATCATGAAGATGTGATGTGAGACCTTTTTGATCATATGGAGACCCTATTTTCCCCATATGAGCATGTATTTTAATCCTTCATGTGTTCTGACGAGATGCATACCTATCTCTCGTCCTTATCTACCTCCTAGATCTAGTTTGTGACTAACTAGTGTCAAGTTTATTTTTTCCGTGTCTATGGCCTTGTGTGCATCTTATTTTAATTTACCATCAAGGTCTCTATTTATGGTCGGTTAGGGGACTTACTTATCATTATTTTTTCTATCTAGGTGTAGTGATTTTTATTTCTAAGGGATAAGATCATTGCATCACTTTCTTTTCATCAAATCAAATGGACATTTCCCATGTTCATTTGTTATTTATCCAGTTAAATTGACATTTAACATGTTAATTTAATCAACCAAATCTATCATCTATCCATGCTCATCTTATCTATTTCATCTAAAATCATCAAAGCAACATATATTATGTGGATCCATCTATCCATCTATCTATATCATGTTAATTTAATCAATTATTCATCCATGACAAATAAAAATTAAATCACATCTATCTATCTGTATCTATCAAAATTAAAAGCATGAGTCCAATCACATAACACAAAGATGCATATATATATATATATATATATATATATATGAGTGGCTTAAAATTAAACCGTATACATCGTATCAAAAAAGCCTTCAAATTGAGGCTACATTAGTATATCTCTACAAATCACATCTCTATATAGTAAAATCAGATACATGGAACACATTGTCTCCTCCTCCCTCCTTGGGCACGGGAACTCTCTCCTGACCAGCACCTATAAAGCTAGAGGTGCCCACAGTCATGACCCTATGACCTCCTTGGTCTCCGCTGGTGCTCATACCCTCCGATGCACCGCCGGTAGTGGTTGTCGTTGTCCTCCTCCTCGCTCCATAATGAGGCAAATTGGGGGCATGTTGTGTCAAGGCATCCTCATAGTATCTCACCTCGGTAAGGAGAGCCTGATAGGTACTCAGAATCACCATGCCAAGTGCTCTCAATGGCACTACTACTAGTGGTCCTCCTGCTATGGCACCCTGTGCCCCTGACTCTAATGTGGTGCCTATATCACCATATTTGGCCTTGAGGGCCTCTTTGTGTCTGTGATATCGATCCCTCTGCTGGATAGTTGTATCCCGCTCCTGGTGAGTGGTGTCTCTCTCATGTATCAATGAGTCCCTCTCCTCCCTCGAGTCCCGGTCTCATCGAGATAAGTGTGGTGTGTCTATACCGGGCAACATGCTCTCCCTGCAGTCTCTCTAGCTCCGCCATTTTATCCTCCTCGTCTGACTCTGCAGATGATGTGAGATGCCATGATAGCTGCTTGTGATACCATGCCTCATAACCCTCATCCACTCATGCATCATCATCATCATCTATGGGATGAAGGGCCTCCCTAAGTGGATTTGCTAGGATCAATATCGACAGATTTGTCTCCCTACTATCCTGTCTGTATGGCACATATACAATCGGAATAACCTGTGTCAATTTGAACTATCTCATCACTCGTAAAAACAAGACCCACTCTAAAATCTCCTCGCTGCGGCCCCTAACCACTAAATTGCGTCTCACTCCATTAAGTGGGAGTCTGTTTGCCCATGTGGGATAGACCATGTATGGCCTCCATATAACTTGTGATGGTGTCGAGTCCCGAATATCAGGGAATACCACTCGACAATCTCCTGTGTCTTTAGGGGCCATGTCTATCCGCCATCATCGAAACCCATAATTAAGGGCTCCCTCTACTCCTGAAATCCATGGAAGTCCGGATGGTCTAATCACTGATATATGTTTGTAAGCCCAAAATGGAGTACAAAACTAACATCTATCCTAGTCCACCTACCTATGGTATACATCCACAGCTCATGATATATCTATGCCAGTAATGCGTCAAAAATGCAAATACCTGCATGAACTCTAGGATATCACAGACACAGTCAAGCAGGAGCAGTGGGAACCATCCACCTTCGAATCTGGTAGTGCATAATATGAGATAGCCATCTGGATCAAGGCTATCAATCTGCTCCTGGGATCATCCTACCAATACTTATGAGGCTATCCTCACAACCCCGGACACTATCTCTACATCATCTACCCTATCCCCATATAACCGTACTAGGGCCCTCCTCTGCTGCTCCCATGGAGTAATCTCTATCAGGTCCCCTGTAATTGGTAACCTGAGGATCCTATAGATGTCCTCATGGGTGATAGTCATCTCACCCATCTCGAAACCAAAATGTGCATGTTTGGCTATCCCACCGCATCAATGCTCACATGAGCTCCACGTCTCGGGTACCTATTGATAATAATGGAAACCCCCTAGTTTGGCTAACTCTAGATGGCGCCACTCGGCATCTGTCACATCTGGCAGTATAGTCTCCAGTAGCTTGGGAATAACATCCCACATATGTAGGACTTCTTGTGCCTGCATTACATCAAACATCGTAATTAGCTTTGTATTGATCAAAATCAACATCATTAAAATTTCATCAAAATTTTTCTCAAAGCCTCCAAATGCTTCATCTTTCCTATTGCCACCAAATTAGTTAGTTGGCGCCATTCTCTTTACTATCGATGTCGATTGTATTCTAATCGACGCCGATCACATACTAGTCAAGTATTGCTTTTGCCAATCGAAGCCGACTAGCAAGTAGAGTGCTAAAAACACCCTCTTGCCTCCTACTACAAAATTACACAAATGTACAAAGCTAGGGGAGGACCACTTACCCCTGGCCGCATCCTCTTCCTCTTCTGACCACTCTTGGAAGCTTCCATATTGCTCAAATTCAACTTTTGACTTTTTCTAAATCAATTGTCACAATGCAAATGAATTGTTACCGTTCACCTTTTCTATATTTATAGGTTTTTAGAGCAGTGGCACCGATTATTTTGGTTGGCGTCGATTCTTTGGGTTGACATCAATTAGGTATGAGTCTGTGCCGATTGGATCCCATTGGGGCTGATTGAGTATATTTTGATATATTTTCCCATCTCATCACACCAGGACGCGCTTCATTCTCGTCTAATTATCCTGTCTTGTGCATGTATCACCCGTAACACATTGTCACCATCATTGGGCCTTTATTTCGGGTACTTGTACCTTGTCACCTTACATTTCCCCACACGTGTGTCACTCATAGCATGGCTTTACTTGTCATTCCCCACTTGGGGCATCTCATCATTATATCTTTTATATGTGCCACCCCTAACACACTTGTTCTACCTAGTCTGACAACATTTTTATTACAAAATCCACCGTAGTGGCCATGTTTCAATTTCCATTGTAGCTCTCCTCTTGAAGCCCTCACTTTATCCTCTTTGTCTAAGCATTGATGCTTGGCTTGTTTATTTGATCATTTTTATGACCTTATTTTCACCTTTAGGTGCATCTATTCAGTGTTATCACCCATTCCGCGTTTTCTCCCTGTACATGGGTAACTCACATTTTTTACACCTAAAGATAGTGGGTCTATAGGCACTAACATCATCTCGTTCGCAAGCCATCTAGTTGTCCCTACCAATGTGTCACTCTTTGGTTACTATTTTACAGTCACCTTTAACTCACCAGTATGTGTAGCCACTAACGTTGTCTCATACGAAGACCGTCTAGTCTACCCTACCAATGTGATTTCCTTAGGTCGTTGCCTTTTTTTTTTTTTTTTACGTACGTCATCAATGATCAAATCTACTCCAAACATCTAGCTGGGGCATCCTCTCTTCTATTCTTTTTCATCTACCCTTTTCAAACTCGGGATCGGTTGGATTTTTTGAGCCACCCCATCCCTAGTTTGAGGGGGAGCACATCATCAATATTCTTCCTTTTCTTCCAAATCCTTGTTTTTGTCTCGTAGCATTGGTTATCGCAAGTTACTCGACAAAAAGGGGCAAATGTAGACGCATAAAATTGGTCACTCAATTTAATGTCCCCCGTGTTCACTTACCTGTTCTATTCTAATTAATATGCCTATCCTAAGTTTGCTCCACCCCATTATATTTCATCCATGGATAATTAAACATTAACCATGTAATTCTATCTTTTAAATCTACTTATTCACCCCATATCACTTCCCAACCTCGCATGTAATTATTATCCATCCATCCCACCTATTTCTCCTATCCCGGAATAGTGCGGGGATTTTTCTTGTATTTGAGTTGGAAGGATAATATTCTTATCCTCACTCATCCCTTTTTGGCACTTTGGGAGTCTGTTCCCTGATTAGCACTAGCCATTCCTCAATCGACGCTAATTTTTTTGAATGGCACCAATTTTACCTCAATCGACGTTGACTATAAATACACGACTTGAACTCAGTTTTGGTTAGATGGTAGAGACTTGAGAAATAGTGAAAATATTGAGTGAATCTTGAAATTATCAACTGAGAGAGAGAGTATTCTATCTAGATCAATCCCAAAGAGGTGCACCATTATTATTTTCGTGTAATATCGATATCGCTGAGGTTCTTCAACCTCCGGGGTGACTCCATTTCTCCATCCAAACTAAGGTGGAACTTTGTTCACATCTCTGGAGCTCCTGCAGGTCTCCATAATCCAATCATCATCAATCACCAATCAATCTATCTGTGATTTCTTCCCGGTCGACAACGACCCAGCATCAATCGATGCCAATTTGTCCAAATCGGTGCCATTCCAATACATCGACACCGATCACTTTCTCGATTAACGCCGACTAATCTACAGAAAGGTACAAAATCCAGGTGACACAATTTCATCTTTATTTTTATAGTTTCCTACTTTCTTTCAGTTTCTACTGCTGTTTTTACATTCTGTCTGTAACTTAAAATCAGAAAATCTAAACATTTGATTAAATCTTTCATCATGTATGCTTTTATTCTTGATTGAAAACATGAACTAGCATCCACCGAGGAAGCTAATCACTTCTCGAGACCCACTCTTCGAGCAGTTCACCCTTATATCTTCTAACGTCATCTTTTTCTGTCAAGTATTCATGCATCGCAAGTTTCTTGGATCTACTCTGCAGGATTGCTCGTGTGCACCCATCTTAATTCCATTAGGCTTTCTCTCCATCTACGTCTTTGAATCTTGTCCAATTAATCAAGTATCAACTTTATTTGAGTTTTTCAGGGTTTTTGTTTAGTTTGGTGCATTAACTTGGATAGGTAACAAGCGCGGAAATTCTTGATCTACAAATAGTTCAAGTCAAATAAAAGATTAGAAACTAAGGAAATAAGCTAATTGTTTTGTAAGTGTTGAGTGTAATGTGATGGATTGCTTTTGTGGGTACCAATTCTAACCAATCTCATAATATAGATACATAATTAAGGCGAGTAAGAGATATTTATAGGAATATGTTATTTTGATTTGTTAGACTTGGAAATGATAATGACTCCCAAATTTATAATTACTAATGCGATAATTCATTTGAATATTTTTTGGGTTGTATCGATGATTTTTCATCCCTTTGATGGTTGAGAACGTTTAGACATCCTCTAGGTGTCTTGAAGACAACTTTTCATCCCTTTTCATTCCATGTATTTTTTAATCTTGAATATGTCTCTTCTAAAAATATAATTTCGTGGACATTTTGGAGAAATTTTCTACCCATGCTCAAAATCTCCCCTATACAATACGACCTTGAAAAAGTAGAGAACATCTCCCAAGGTACATTGTGCTATTATGATTAAAATATTGAAAAAATTAACATATATATATATATATATATATATATATATATATATATATATATATATATATATATATATATATATATATATATATATATATATATATATATGACAAAATGAATTTCGAAGATATTATTGTTAACTTAAAAAAATTATATAAATTGATTTATTTTGAAAATATTGTTTTTAGTAAAATTTTAATTCAAAAAATTATTTTAAAATATATCAATTCATTATCATGGCTTGTAAATTTGTCATGTTTCTCCTTTTAATAAACATAAAAATCTAGTGCCATGTATGATGTGACTCCTTAATAGAAAGTGTTTACTTTTTTATATTTCTTCTCCTATGATGGGTTACAATGGTAAGCTTGTTATGCCTTTGCATACAAAATTTATATTTTTAATATTTTTACTCACATTTGCAATATTTTTTTCGGATTTATTTGTGTGCCATATTTTTTAGTAGGTAGTAGGGGAGATGACCCCATAGTTGTGCATGTACCAAAACATGTACATTGGATTTCACCATAACTTGATGGAAAAAGTACCAATAGTTTTTCACTTTTTCATTAATGGTACTTTTTAAGAGCCAACCACAATGTGACACATAGGGCGCTCAGTTATTGGTACACTTTTCAAATGCTTTATAAAAATTATTTGTGTACTAAATCAATTCAAAATCCACTTTTCCTCCAAATAAATGCATGAAACGAAAATAGTGATGTGACACGGTCATATGCTACACAATGATATATATTTTTTACACTAATAAGGCCTCTACATAAATCTACACACCCCTAAAATTAAGGTGCGCGAGCTATGGGATGTCTCTACTAATACCATAATACCATTGCTTTCCTTGTAAACAAATGAATTTTTTAAAAGCATCTATTATATAAATTGAATGCAATTTTATAATTTTTATAAAAATAATAAATATTTATACTTATTTTACTAAAGATTGACCAATATTTTTATTGACAAATATGTGTGTGTGTGTGTGTGTGTGTGTGTGTGTGTGTGTGTGTGTGTGTGTGATATATATATAAATATTTTGGTCGAATTTAACAACAAAATTATTCACCATGTTATTATTTCCCATCACTAGACACACCTTATGTTTTTTAATCTTTGAGAGATGCAAGTATATAATCATTTTCCTTAATTCTTCATTTTAAAAATATATTTAAAAAACAAAATTAAATAATAGTCTCTTTAGCTATGTCACTATTCATAAATTATAATATTGGTAAGCCTTATAATTCATAAAAAATTAACATTCTTAAGGCTTATTTATAAAATATAACATACATGAATTGTAGAAGTCATTCCATAAACACGAGTTAAAATTAAGATCTTATTAAAATTTTGATAAATAATCATACATTAATTTTTGCTACCATATAAAAATGATTATTACTATGTAATTATCAATACTTTACATTTATATTTATTTTTAATTAATTTTTAAAAATAAAATAACATATTACATATGTTATTTTTTAGATAATTTAAATTCTATTTTTAAAATCTTAACAAAGTTTTCTATACAAAAGAAACCACTACTAAAAATTGTACAAGCAAAGTGCCAAAGTAATTCTTTTCATGATTCAATGATTTTTGATTTTTGTATGAACATGTACATGATTCCAACCACAAATAACATAACAACCAAAAATTTAATTTGATTAATTTAGAAAAATATTAACACTTAAAACACAATTGATTCTTTTAACCACATTATCTTGCACTTGTAAATGATTAGATCATATAAACCAAAATGAGGTGGAATCTTAGCTATGTAAATGATTTAAGTTGAAAATATTGAGTATTTACGACCATGCAAGAGATGTATGTATATTTTATTTATGGAGTCCACCATGTTGGTCAACATAATTTATACAATTACAATAAGTACTCATCCCACAACAAGACCCTTGTTTTGGGTTTTGTGAAGGTTTTGACTTACATTTTTGGTGCAATATTCATCCATTTTGAAGACATAAGGGGTATCATAATAATTAGAAGGGGTTTAAAGAATAAACACTACATTGTGTCTACAATTTTCTTGACGATTTTTAAAAAATAAAAAGAAAAATATGGAGTTTTTGGTTATTACTATTCTTTCTTTTCATTTTACAAAAGTTTATATTTTGTATCATTTTCTTTCCATCCCATTTTATCTTGTTTCGTAAGTTTTTATTGGAATATATTATTATATTAATCAATAAAATATTTAAAAGTATAAGAGGTTTATAATAAAAGTGTCATTGAATAGTAATACATGGTTTGATATCTATGTTAAGATAAATACAACTTGAAAGTTAAAACCAATATTATAAGAGGTAGCCACAAATGAATAATATCTAGGAAAGTGTAGATACTTACAAATTGAACAAACCCTTTTTATAATGACATTTAGATGATTTTTTATGAATGAATGGTTAACTCAAACCATTGTAATCAAATGGATTCCCACCTTGTGGTTTGATTCGGGCTCATTCTTGTATATACAAGGCATAATTGTCCTTTTACCCAAACAAATTTTCCCTAAGCAGCCAACTTCATCCTCCCTTGATTTTTCGCTCAATCTTGTCTAAATAAAGTCTATTTATGTAGGTATTTTGGTTTACTTTATTTCAATGTTGAGTAGATTGCATCCAAATTGGCTTCAAATTCGAGGTGTGATCACTATATAAAATAAACATTCAAAATATTAAATGGGGAGGAATGAATAATTATAAGATTAATATACTATCCAAGTATCCAAGATATCTTGCACATTCAATTACATAACTAATTATTCTTATTTACAATTCTAAAGCACATACATTGCATGCATTACCTCTTGTTCCATTAGGTTATAGGGAATGACATGCGGATTGCATTGATTATCACATATTCTCACACACCTAAGTTAGGAGGGATAAATACACTATTCCAAGGCCTCTTTAGAGTAGTGCTATATAGGAAGTCATCAACTCAATTGGGGATGAGGAAGCTTAACTATTGTAGAATAACCCCTTTTTAAGTTTTTGAGAAAATAAGGAAGATATGATTTTGATAAAGAAGAATCCTAAATCAATTAAAAATGTGAGATCAAATACAACCAAATACAAGACATTACTCCTAAAATATAGATGAAGATTATGCATAATTTATAATCTAAATAAAATCCAAAGAGAATCTATTCATACAAGAAAAAGTCACATGGGGGACATTGTTCGAGATAAGATACTTCATCCTTCTTGCAATTTTAGACCCCTAGAATTTTAGGATGGTTTCATAACACCTTGCATAACCCTCCAACCCACTTTTAAATCACTGTCATTTCCATTTCAATAAAATGTTGGTGCAATCCTCTCTAACCCTAGTTTGTACTTTTATTAGCTCATATATGTTATTTCAATTTGTGTTATAATTTGGAAATGATTTAAGATGTGTCTGACTATTATTAATTACTATAGTTTGATCTTATTTCATCTTTATACATATTGTTCAATTCTTTAATTATATAAACTCTAAAATTTTGCATTATAAAAACACTCTAAGTCACAAACGATTATGAAAGTCATATACAAGAAATAATAATACTGGGGAGGTGGTATATCATCCTTGAATGGGAGGGAACCAAAAATAAAGGAATATCTCAAGGAAGGATTTAAGGTGGTCCACCCATATTGAACTTGAAAATTATCTAGTAAAGCCAAATGCATTATCGTTCCTTACTCGAGTGTCGAAGATCCAACCAAATTAGCTCTTCCTTGCATTGGCGATGACCACCAATAAGGTCTTGAAAGAGAGTTACCATAAGGTGGTAGGCTCTAGTCTCTCTAATGAGGAAGAAGAGTGGAGAAACAAACATGGACATGAGAATATAATATCATATGGGAACAACTCCATCTATACCTACATATGAGAGGTGGAGAGCCAAACATTGATGGACACATTAAAACATGGATCACGATACCCAATATGCTCCCTAATGATTAAAGAGCTCCTATAGATGATGGAATTTTGATTCCATTTTGTTAGATTGTGATTATGCTAAAATGTAAATAATAGCCTAATCTGATGCTATAACAAATGTAAATAAATGAGAAATGAAATACTAAAATAATAACCAAGAAACTAAGCAATAAAATAATGAAACCCTAATTACAAAGAGGGTTAGAAGAGCCTTAGCTGATTCACGAGGTTGTGGCTATGTCCCAGTGGAAATTGGATGATTGGGAGTGGAAGATCCTTGCATAAAATCCTAGAAAAATGTAGATCCGAGTGATTTGGTTGACCGGGGCGCTGGAGAAGGATGAGGGCACTTGGGGAACCTTGATGTATACAACCTTAGGTAGGATAGCTAGTGCTTAGTGCTTGGTCCCTTATTATGATCACATAAATTTATATTTATATGATTCCTTTTCTTGAATTTCATAATTAACCCCGAAAAGGAAGACTAACAAAATTTAAGATGCTTAAATGACTAGAAAGGACCAAAAAAGTGTAACCAAAGTACAAAGAGGACAAGAGCACCCAAAGGGGACAAGGGCACCTTATGCTTTGTGTCTTGGTGTCTAGAAGGACAAATGATAAAAGGTGAAAAGATAGACTGAGAAAGTAGGAGTGCAATACTAAAAGCAGAAGCATAAAGCAAATAAAGGTGGCCAAAGACATGGGTTAGTTATTACTTTTCATACTTAGGAATCATATGAATAGTAGTATGTAATCAGGAATAAATAAATACCCATAGTGTATGATTTTGTGTCTACATTTCCCCCACTTTATGTTGGTGAACAAAAATCTCAAGAACATGAATTAGATAGAGATGCGTACCTCATATCCATGTAAATTGATGTAGAAAGCGTGCTTAGGGATTAGAAAAAGTGTGGAGTGATAAAAATATGGAGCATGGAGAATAAAAATGAAAAAGTGTAAAATGTGATGAAAATGAACCTAGGGCCGAAAGACTTGTGTAGATGCTGATGTGTTTGATGTGCATGTTATTAGTGTCATTGTGTGTGATATCAAGTGATGCTAATGATTTTGACTTCCACTTCCCATATGGATGGACCTACAAAAGAGAAGATGATCAAGTAGTCAAATACACCGTATATGTATAAAAATCATGTAAGGAAGTATGTAAAAGAAAGTCTGAAAAGTTAAAAAGGAACATGTGCTCCTAATTCATGATGAGGAAAAAATGTAGAAAGGATCCTGTAGATGATTTTAGTGATGTGAGGTTTTCTATCAATCTTACACCAATGTCATGGAAAAAGTGTAGGGAGAAAATGTCTAGTGTCTTCCTCCATTCTTTAATTTTTTCCCATTGTACAAAACACCACTACGAGATGGTGTGTACGTGTGCTAAGGATCATTTACCCTATAAAATCTGTTATGTATGGAGTTTGGTAGACCGTGATGAGCTACTTATCATTGTGTGATATGCCCCCTGGTCTCAGGTAATCCATGGAAGGTCACTATGTGATATGCCCCCCGGTCTCAAGAAATCCAAGAAAGGATGTTGTGTCATGGACCCAAGTCTGAGTACTATACCGGCATCATTATGCATTATGTATACTCTATATGGGGTGATTGATTCACCCAAATGATACCCCCTCATTTGGGGTGCATGCGACATCGCTGAAGGAAAATGTGGCCCAAAGGAGGACTAACCGTTGAAACTATGACCTGCATGGGGAAGGGGATGTGCTTAGTTAAAACCAAGGCACATGTAAACAAGTGGATGGGAGACAAGTATTAGTACAAGAAAAGACATACATACATGTAAAATATATGTAATCTAAGAAGACAATGTGTAAGCAAAGATATAAGTAGAAGACAATGTAGATTGTGAAAAGTGGGTTGCATGGACTTGGTACATCACTCATGATGTTGTAAGACAATCAAGGCCATAATGGCTGCAAAAAAACAAGTGTGTACACAAGACAAAGGGAAAATACTGCAAACAAAGTGGCATCTGACAATAACAAGCAAGTACAAGAAATGTAATAGATAACCATCATGGAAAATAGTCCTACTAAAAAAATGTTGCATGTGAAGCACCTGTTAGCATGTTAGAAAGATAAAAAGTATGTCAAAGCGTGTATAATCTAATAAATTAGTGTGTTATGAAATAATAGCACATGTAGTTCACAAAATTGGATTCCCAGAGCCACCGTGGGACATGTACTAGCTACTGTGCCAAGCATCCATGCTGTGTGTAATGGCCCTGTATAATCTGCAATCACAACTAGAAAGGCAAGTGAATGTGTATGATAAAGAATAATGACATACAAGACATCTATCTAGAATGTGTAATAAAGTGAACATATTCAAGTAAATGTAAACAAAAGTAAATGCAACCAAGATATGCAATATGTTGTGGATGGATGGAATGGAACACAGAGTGAATGATAGGAGCAACTTGCTCCCCAAGTGGATGTGTATGTATGAAATGAGGTTCATTCATTTATGCCCCCTCAGTAGTCAAGAATGAACCATAAAAAATACTGCATCATCGAGAAATGGTTTGAGGGATGTCTTGTGTCTAGCGTGATGTGACAAACATGTAGTGATGATA
The DNA here is from genome assembly GCA_018340775.1 of Taxus wallichiana var. yunnanensis. Classification (NCBI taxonomy): domain Eukaryota; kingdom Viridiplantae; phylum Streptophyta; class Pinopsida; order Cupressales; family Taxaceae; genus Taxus; species Taxus wallichiana. The sequence goes on from CM031242.1 coordinate 736,293,915, forward strand.
TGCGACATAGAGATGAGGTACGAGAAAGTGTATATCACAATAAGAGAATGGAAGAAGTGATGATTTAGCCTAAAGTGTATATCACAAAAGGATGCTAGAATAAGTGATGATGTATCCTATGGCGTGTATTACTAAATGATGCAAGTAGAAGTGATGATGTAACCTATAACGTATATCACTAAATGATGCAAGTGGAAGTGATAATGTATCCTATGGCATATATAACTAAATGATACAAGCGAAGTGATGATTTAGCCTATGGCGTATATCACTAAATGATGTAAGCAGAAGTGATGATGTGGCATATAACATATATCACTAATCTAGGAATATTGCATGAGAAAAGAAGATTGAATGGTTAGATGTGTGGGTGTGATGTGGTCCATTTATGATGTATACCCTCAACAGTCCAATATGGACCGTGAGAATATAGTGCGTCATAGGATAATGAGTGTAGTGCACGAAAGTCAAGTGTGTAAAGCACATAATATGTGTAATATATGCGGTGATGAGAAAATGTCATGTGATGTGTAAGGTGTAGTGTGTAATGTAGGATGTAAAATGTAAGATGATGTGTATGTATAAAAGTGTAAGATGTGTGAAGATGCATGATGTTTAGTGTCTATTATTCAATGTGTGAGGTTCATGTGTGTAGAATGCCTTCAACAATCAATTGTGAATTGAAGCACACACGATTGTGTCATCGTGTAATGGTCGATGCTAATGTGTAGGAAGATGGATATGCAAAAGTATAAGATGTATGTATGTGGGGAGAAATAAGTGTAATGCCCCCAAGTGTGTGATGTGAGCGAACTATTCGATGAAAGTAAAAGATGAATATCCTTTTCTTGACGAGTGTGGTGATGAAAGCGTGTGATCATGCTATAAGAGTGGTGGTATATTAGATAAACATTGTATGTGCAGTGGTTGAAATCTTTAAACATGCAGAAAATGAGAATATTGTGGGCACCGTGGTATAACAAAATGCGTATGTGATGGAAACATATGTGAAGTGAACATGGTGGTGATGGACACCTACATGGAATAAAAAAGGTGGTGATTTTTGCCTAGATGTAGCGATTTTCCTAGGAATGGGCCTATATTGATATGCTGGACTAACAGAGCGATGGGGCCACATGAGGTGTGTGTTAGTAGGTGAGATAGGAGTAGATTGTGCTTTGGGTGCTATGGGTTGTGGTGTACTAGATGGAATAGGTGATGCATTGGTCGTTGCTAGATGAGATGGAGACCATGGAGTAGATGGAGGCACACCATTGATAAAAATGACTTGATTGTTGTGAATAAATTTTGAACACAAATGATTCATGGAGATGATATACTTAGACCTATGAATCCAATTAAGGCCTAGAAGCATGTCACACCCATCGATTTCTTGTCCAATAGGGAAGGGTATAACCATAGTGAGAGAGCCTATCATAACGTGAAGTTTAATGACACCATATGAATTGTTCATGGGATATGAAATTTGTGATAGTGGATAGCCAATGACGATGAGAAGTGGAATAGAACATGCACTGACAGGCTATGACATGGATCAACCTTAGTATTATTGATAGGGATATATCCGATAGAGGCACTAATATGTAAGTGATTAGAAGAGAAAGCTATGTGATAATCATGGTTAGAGAAGGAAATGATTAGTGTAGATGTGTCAATATGTGCTAATAGAAAGTCAAGAGTCCCTGATGCAGGAGGAGACACTGCATGATATACATAATTATTTGAGGAGTAAGATGTTTTCTCGTCATTTTTGGTAGAGGATTTTTAAATATTTTGAGCTTATGATTGTCACACGACAGTGAAAAAACCGTAGGTTCTCGATGAAAAATTAATATCATAATTGCATAAAGAAAATTCAAATCTTACTCTTTATTCTTTCTCGCATTCATAGGAAGTATTACATCCATTTAAATAGGAGATGTTGTTCCTATATTTAAGGAGATATAATCTTCATAAATATCTCCACACATAACTCCTAAAACAACTCCATGTTATTTTACGTGAGATTTTGTTTTCTCACAAAACTAATATTGTTAATGATTTGTTTACTCAACAACTCATAACAATATTTACTCACCCACTCATAATTACATTTACAATAATGTAATTAATTATTACAACACATATTATATTATCCTAGATAATATAATCACTTACATAATATTCTATGTTCACACTACAACATAGATATTCCTAACATTCGCCCCCTTAGTGTGAACATGGGGTAAGAGCTCCTGGAAACATCAAACTTGTCGAGTAGCCATTGCTACTGGATCTTGCTATCTGGATCTTGCTGCTAATGATCATCCTTGTCGTATGAACATCTTCATCGACTGATCACCTTCCAACGAAGTACCTTCCACCGAAGTATGGCAGTCAGAGGACCGTATGATAGTCAAAGGACCGTACGTAGATGATTTTCCCCTGTAAGCTGAGTCAAGTAGTTTGCTTCTTCCACACCAAATAGACACTCAGGAACTGTTGTTAGTCTATGTGAACACATTAAAATCAAAACATGAAACTAGTTTCACCCCCTTGTGTATAAACACACCACATAACTGAAATAAAATATCACCACATCATGCATGACCCCATCATCATATGTGAATGACGAGAGGACGTTGATTTTCCTCCTTCCTCCATTGCCTCCTTCCTCCAACAAGAAAAGAGTCTACCATAGGAAATCCTCATCACTAGGACATGAAAGTTCTTCATCAGTTGAGTAGACTTCCCAATCAGTTTCTTCACTTCACTTCAGAACCAAACAATTTGTTAAGAGACTCCCAAAGTTCTTCATCACTGAGGAGCTAGGTTTGTTTCCTACATATAGTACTTCTTCATGTTCTTCATGACTTGCTTTGTTCTAACAATGTAGAAATCACTCCTTCTAGACTAATAGTAATTTTACTCAAAGTAAATACAATATTTGAGTAACTCTTAGGCATGATATTAAGAAGAATAGCTTTAGCATCATCATCTTTTACTTGTTCTTTAATTCCAAATAGTTGATTTAGCAAAGAACGAAACTTACTTATATGATCTGCCATTTTTGGGTTCTCTTCCATTTTCAACCCATACAAGCGTTGCTTCAGCAGTAGTCTTTGCCATTTTAGCTTCGAAACGAACAATTTGTTAAGAGACTCCCAAATTTCTTTTGCAGATTTTGTGAAATCCACATGATGTAGATAGGCTTTTGATAAGCCCGCACCAATGGTACCCAATGCTCTCTCGATATTTTGCATTCCACTTTTCCAATTAATTTCCTCCAAAGGGGTGGAGTTGAATTAGACTTCACCACATCCCATAGATCCTTTTCTATTAAATGTAATTGCATCTCGTAGTTGCTATGTATGGAAATCTTGTCCTTCAAACTTTTCAATCAGATTTAGTTTCTCCATTATTTTGTACAATACTGATAAAAAATACAAAATTGAATCAAGTACTTTAAAATTTTATATTGAATATCTTTTAACCTCCAAGCAAGTCAAGAACTTGTATTAACAATTCAACATTATTGAAAATTGGAGAAAACTTTCAGTAGAAAAATTGATGTGCTTAATTTGATAGCTGCATAGTAAAATCCATATTTCTTCCAAACTATGTACTGGGTTCTACTGAAATTTCTTTTGTAGTTTCTTGAGTAGCACCGAATTCTGCACGAAAAATTATAGAAAAACCCACATCCGGAAATGAAAAATATGATATATTATTTGAGACAGATTTGATCATGAAAGCACTGAAATTTCTTGCATCAAACCTGCTCTGTTACCAAATGAAAAATTAATATCATAATTGCATAAAGAAAATTTGAAATCTTACTCTTTATTCTTGCTACATTCATAGGAAGTATTACATCCATTTAAATAGGAGATGTTGTTCCTATATTTAAGGAGATATAATCTCCATAAATATCTCCACACATAACTCCTAAAACAACTCCATGCTATTTTACGTGAGATTTTGTTTTCTCACAAAACTAATATTGTTAATGATTTGTTTACTCAACAACTCATAACAATATTTACTCACCCACTCATAATTACATTTACAATAATGTAATTAATTATTACAACACATATTATATTATCCTAGATAATATAATCACTTACATAATATTCTATGTTCACACTACAACATAGATATTCCTAACACTGGAAGCTCCATTTTACCATGATCAATTAGATCCTAAACAAGAATACAGATCTTGAAAGAATGATCTTTAGAATTCCCTACACACTTATGATAGTCACAATGAGAGTTTTCATCGTAATTATGCCCTTTTGGTTGAGATGGATCTAATTGGAGTGGAGGAGGAAGTTTGATGAGGTTACTATCAACAAGTTGTGGTAGTATGATATGTGGAAGGTAAGTGAACTTAGTGAATGTACATGAAGGCAGCCATGACTGAAGCTCTTTGGGGGTGGATATTGCATTGATTGTAATTTTTTGCATCAGTTGGTTTATTTACTAATGGTTTGAATGTCAACTTACGTTGAAAACATGTATAGGATAATGTTTTCTCTTTATATTTAAGCTTTCCTATAGATAAGATCTTGATTTGATGAAGCTTAAGAGTATGATAGAGTTAATTGAATGAAGGATAAATTTTAAAGAAAACACTCTCCTAGAGAGATGATAATAGACTCAAGATGAATAAGTCCCAAGCTCGAGTCTACTAACATGTTTGACATCTTAACTAAGTTTTTCGGTATCTCAAGACGTAATATGCTAAGTGTTTATTAGAGCCTTGTTTAAGTTGTGAAAGTTGAGCCTAGGAGATATTAGAGCTGATTTTGATAGAGAAGTGAGTGATAAAAGCATCAGTCCGATGCATGAAAGATGTTACCGAGTGGACATGTAGGTCATAGAACCAACACATCACATAATATTATAAACTACGGGGAAAAATATTTTCAAATATGGTATGGTCATCGACATAATTGAGGAATGCCATATCAAAATATCGAGATTCTCTAGGGGGTCATCATGGCCTTTAAATATGGTTAACCTAGGGGAGATGAAGTTAGGTGGTAATGGATAAGTGGAAATGGTGGGTGCAAATGGAGTGTGCAGAATTGAAGTGGAATCCAAAGATGGTGATACTAGTGATACATGAGAGTTAGTAAGTTGGAGCTAGAAAATATACATCTGCAGATATTGATACAAGGAAGTTAATCTAGGGGTATTGGAAGAAGATCCAGGCTATGCATTGGGATTGCTAGGGTGAATGATAGGAGTGGTAGAGATAGGAATGAGGGCTGAAATATAAAGGGGTTTAGTAGAGGCCATGGGATCCAAAGAGTGTGCAATAAGAGGTGCTAAAGCATCTCAGGTGTTCTTAGCAATAATCAAAGCATGTAGAATATGTGGAAGATGAGTGGGATTATTTTGCAAATCTTGTCGAAAATCGGTGAGCGTGTCTAATTGTTCTTTGTCAACATTGGTATCTTCATCATATGATTTTTCACTATTAGATGCTTTTATTTCGTTAAGAGGAACATTGTGAGAGTTATCCAATGGATTTTCAGCTGTAGCCATGGATGTGGAGATATCAGCCCTGGATTTAGAAATTTCTACGATAGATGAAGGAAGCTCACAATATTGAAAAGACCCAAAATGACCACTACAAGTGACGTACATAAGAAGAAGAAAGTTCTAGAGAGAAGCTGGATTCAAAGATTAGGTTCACCAAAATGATTATGATAAAATGTAAAATAATAGCCTAATCTAGATGTTATAGTAGTAGTAAATAAATGAGCAATGAAATACTGAAAAAATTACCCAAGTATATCTCATCCACAAGACATTATTGATGTCATGGCCAATGATCCTTGTCCCCCACTTGCCCCACCGCCCCCACAGTAGCCCCATATCCATTCCAAGAACCCCATGTATCGAGACCCTATTATTGAGCCACCCCCTAAAAGGGTTCTTAGGAGCAGTAAAGGCAAAGAAGTCATGGTAGTTGGTAGCTCCCATACTATTATTGATGTTAGTGATTAGGACACTATCCTGGAAAAAATGAAATTTCAAGCTAAGACTCTAAAAACACTGAAGATAATGTGGATTTTCTTCTCAAATCCAACATTAAAAACTCAACTGCTGACTCCATCTCAAGCTTCAAAGAGGATTTTAACACCCTTGCCACTAAATTCAAAACTCTAGAAGATAAACATAACAACTTCTTGGCCATCCACAGGGTAGTTCTCGACCTCCTGCAAGTGCACATCTGATAGATCTGTGATGTCAGTGGAATACCGGCCTCTGCGTGGAAGAATGGGAAGCTCACCAAAAATTTCAAAGCCTCAAATTGGGATCCAAACATCACTGTTGCTTTGAAATATGTACAAGGAACTCAAAATTGCTATCAAGGTCTACAAAAATCCATCAATTAGTGTTTGTGTTTCTTTATGTTTGGTGTAGCTGTTGTAATGTTGTTATGATGTTGTTGTAGTAATTGTTGTTTTTCTCGTAGTAGGGCTTCTTGTTGGCAGATGGCCCCTACCCTAGTACTTTGTTAGTTTCTACTTTTGGTTGGGGTGTGGCCCCTTCTTTTTGTTAGCCACTTTGCTTTGTATTGTCTATCTTGGCTATTGAGCCTATGGTTGTACTCTTGGGTAAGGTCCCTCCAAAACCTTTTACCAATAAATAAATAAATAAACACAATTACCCAAGCAATACAAATATTAAAACCCTAGTTACAAAGAGGGTTAGAAGAGCCTTAGATGATTTGTTCACAATGGAGAATGACCGAACAAGAGTGGAATACCCTCACACGCACGCCTAGAAAATACGTATCCGAGTGATTTGGCTAGACCGAGGTGCTTAAAGAAGGATGATGGTGACCAAGATTTTGGTTTGGTTTTAGGTACCCTGTCCGTGTAGATGCTCATAAAACCTCCTCTAAGGTGTCGCAAGAGGTTCACACTTATTTGCCTTTGATCACCTCAAGTTCGTTGAACCCTATAATGAAGAAAACAATTGCAAAACTCTTGAATAGACATCAAATCCTAAAAATAAATATGCAAAATGATGGGTTAGACTGTCCTCAATCGCCACAATGATGGACTTACTAATGAATTTTGTACTACATCTCAGACCCAATGTAGTTATGTGTGTGTGTGCACAAAATTTTTCCCTAGGTTTCTCTTTTGTGTGTCACACTTTGTGAGTAGTGAACAAGTAGCTAGATGTAGAATGTAAATAATGTGTGCATGGAAACAATAGACTCCCCTCTTATGAAGTGTGATGTAGAAAACCAACCTTTTCCCCTTGTGATGGAGCTAGATGGATGCAAATGGAGCTATAGATGCCTTGATGGATGCAACCTTAGGTGGTGATAGGTAGTGCTTAGTGTTTGGTCCCTTATTATGATCACATAACTTTATATTTATATGATTCCTTCACTTGAATTTTGTAATTAACCCTAAAAAGGTCAACTACCAAAAATATAAGATACTCAAATGGCTAGAAAGGACCCAAAAAGTGTGACCAAAGTACAAAGAGGATAAGGGTGCCCAGAGAGGACATGGGCACCCGACACTATCATCATAGCTAGGCGTTAGTGTCTAGAATAGAAAATACCAAAAGGTGAAAAGACCTAATGATCAAGTAAGAGTGCAAGACTAAAAGCAGAAGCATAAAGCAAAGAAAGGTGGCCAAAGACATGGGTTAGTAATTATTTTTGTACTTAGGAATCATATGAATAGTAGTATGTAATCAAGACTAAATAAATACCCAAAGTGCATGATTTTGTGTGTACATATTGTGACTAAATCTCAAGACAACCAAAATACATTAAAACAAATTTATCATTAACATAAACCTATTTAGATATATAATTCTTATTAAAGATAGAAACATTTCTAACTTTCTAGAAATTTGAAATATATTAATAATAGATATGAAGAAATTCCATGAACAAGATATTAATGTCATTCACTAAGAGTAATCCACAAAAATACATTCTCCAATTGATGAGATAATGGTGAAATGGATTAAATAATATGGTCAAGTATAGAAAAGTTGTTTGAATATTTTAAGATAGGCAAAAACATGGCATTTGGGGTTGGGAATTCCAATATGTTTAAGCCAATCTCCTAAAGGGAGGCCTTGGTGGAAAAAACACCAATGAAAGTGAGTTAGTTTGGGCTCAACCTTCGAATTATAATTCCAATCGAGGTGATTAAACCAAAATCTAGGTGAGAAATTAAAACTCCATTAGGTATTAATCTTTCCAAGGGTACGGATCTCATTATCTGATATAAAAATATAGGAAAGTAATTTTTGAATGAAATGTATAAATTCCACCACCATTCTTGCCACCAAGTAGGTTTACAACCCAAACCCATGGAACATAACATCTATAAATTACTCTATAATTTTTAAAGAGAGGGAATATCTAAGGAAAAATCCTACATTTTGTTAGATATTATGCTAAGGAATCTAATCTCTCAAGGAGAATAAATATTGAATGGTGATACCTTTCTTAAAACATCAAAGAGCCTTGATGCCACATGTTTCATCCCAAGGAATGGAATTACTTGACATGAATGGATACCACAAGGTATTATGGTCATTGAAGTACATACCAAATTTATACCTATCCCTAACCCACTTCAAATATGGTTTCAAAATTTCATTAAATTTCTAAATAATCTTAGAACCGTAACATCCTTCAATTTGTACTAATGTAATAATAATAAAAGGTATGTTTACCCAATATGTTTCCAAAAAAATTACCATAAGGGCCACTAACAATGATGAAATGTATGAGAATAATTTCCTTGACTTCATTACCATTAATGACCCTAGTTACCCATTTATCACATAGATAAATGCTTTGCTTTATTGACATTAATGATACCCATACCACATTTTTCATGAGGAAGGAAGAAAATATCACACATGAATCTCTATGAAATCCTCTGCATTTCTTAATGTTTTCATAGATAAAATATCTGAGAAACCTTTCAAGTTTTTTTGTAAGATGCCTTGTAAGGAGTCCAACAAGATTAGTAGTAAACATGGGTATTGAAAAGATTTTTTGATCACACTTAGAACTTCACGTACAAATAGAAAAAAATTTCTAATCTAAAAGGAAATATTATTTTCAAATCTATCAAGCACATTTTTCCATAATTCAAAAGTCATACCATCATAATAAAAATGAATGATAATATATTTTAATTTATCCCCATGTTTAATCCACTTCCAAGGATAGTATTTCATCCAATCCAAAGATGGGAATCATAGTCTTGAAGAAATTATTCTTGCCCACCGCAAAATGGATCTCTATGCTTTCAATATATACAAAGACAATGAAGACATTCATTAAGGGAGGAATCATTTTTAAGAATTCATAAGAAATGAATTATTTGTAAATTAACCATTAAAGAGTTGATATGTTTGAATAGAAACTTTATGTTTGCATGCAGCAGTGCACCAACATATTTAGAATAGATAGTGGTATTCTTACACAAAGACATTACTTGTTTCACCCGATTCTTAGATCGTTTTTTGAAGTGTTGATGAAACAGAGATAGGGTGAATACCTCTTCAAATGTTGGTTGATGAGTTGTTGCGTGAACTTACAGATCCATAGCTGATCGTGAGAGGTTCCTTTTGGCTAGGAGGAACTACATGTAATGAAAACAAAACCACCGTAGGAATTAAACAATATGGGTAGTGAACCGCCAGAGTATGCTAGATCCGGGAAGTGTGATACTTCCTAGATGGTCATCACCCACCTGTTTTAAACAATTTAATGCTGTAAACAAAGTAAATCCTATTGTTATTTTAAATGATTTAGGTAGCTCACTTAAAAATAAAATAAGAAATAGATCTAATCTAATAGGATAAGCTAGAATAGAATCCAAAGGTCAAATGATTGGTTCTAGGTCTCTACAGGTTTGATAGAGGTCTCGGGTAGATCACAGGTGAATGGGGGTGAGATGAAATTTGGTGGGTAGGTCTCTATTCTAGGTTGTGTGGGAAAATACAGAGACCAGTGTCGGTCGGGGTGCCTGATGGTGGTTAGGTGTAACCAATGCCGGCTAGTGTGAGATCTCGAAAATGTCAAAAACAAACTGTCTCCTTTGTGATTGCACAAAGGGCTTTGTGATTCAAGGTGAAATATTGGGTTAATGGAGTAGGATTTTGTGAGTTTTTAATGGGTATATGCAGTGAAAATGTCGAAAATGTCAATACAGGGCAAGATAAAAATGAATGATAAAATGATGATGAAATGAAATAAACCAGGAAAGTATGATGCTATACTTACTTGGATTCCGTTCCTAAATGCCTGTGTGTGAGGGATGGAGGTGATGATGATGGGTTTGAAGGTTGAAAGTGATCACCAACTGAAGAAAAGCTTCTGCATGGGCTGCATGTACACTCATCTTTACTTGGATAAATCAGATCATGGGATGGCTGTGTAGGAGAAGATGCTCAATCTCCTTCCTTAGATGTGAGTTTTCACTAGAATTTGCTCTCTGAAGATGCGTTATCTCTCTGAGATGTGTTCTTACTCATCATTTTTCTCCCAATGTTTGCCAACCTTGAGAATAAGGTAGTTTAGGTGTTAAAAGGGGTAACCGATGGTTGTCTGGATTAACCAAAGGATGCTAGGGGTAACCGACGCGACCAAGGTAGGATTTCCTAGGTTTACTAAATTAGGGAGATCCTCCTTATTTCCTCGATCTCATTCCATCATCCCATGGATCAGACTTGAGTCTCTTGTGAGCATGCGGGAATGTGGTTAGAGGGAATGTAGGCATTGATTTTTAGGGTTTGGGTAAGTCTTAGTTAGTTATGGCAACTTACTAAGAATAGGTCTTAGCTTGAGTTGGCTTGGTGAGGTGTCTAAGTGAAGTGTATGTGTGGATATTATTTAAATAATAAATATAGTGAGGATAATGAATTAATTTAATTAGAGTAATTAAATTAATATTAATGGGGTGAAGGGGGTCATGGCTAGGTAAATGTAATAAAGGGTGCTTATTGGTCGAGGTACGAAAGGGGAGTGCGAACTGATTTTAGTGTCTACATTTTGCACCCTTTTTTTGCTTAGCTTGTATTGGTAAGCAACGCTAACAAAAATAAGATGTGGTTTCCCCATGTGTGGGTGAAGGTGATCCCCCTCAAACTAGGAACTGACGAGGTAACAGGCTAAAGCAATGAAGTGGTTTGATAAAAGGTAAATGTGAGGAAAAGGCAAGTGGGTATAAGGGAAAAGGGTGAAAGGTCTACTTGGGAAATCTAGGTAATGGGTCAGGGTCAAAGGTAGTAATATTCAAACACACACACACGTATAAACTGCAAAGACATTACCGGGTTGAAGAGCAAGAAAACTCTACATCGTCTAAGGTCGATAGGTTTATCCAAACAAGGTTGAAGTGAATCTGGTATCCAAGGTATAGGATATGGTCAGAAACACAATGTAGGTTAGGTGCAGGAACGTTTAGGTATGTTTCGGTACACCAAAGGTAGGGTCAGGATAAAAAGTCATGATAATAGGCTAGGTAAGGTCATTAGGTCAATCAACACAGTAACAATGCCCCAAGGTATAGTGAACAAATGAGGTCAAAGGTCACTAGCGATGGTCCAGGTCCAAATATCTAGGTCACAAAGATGGGTAAGGCCAAGATAGGGGGAAAAGATTAAGAATTCCCCAAAGGAGGATAAAGGTAGGTAGGTGAGGAGATCTGGAAAGGTAATGTAAATAGGTTAGATAAAGGTTGGATGGGGTAAAGGAGCAACCTAAAGGGTAGGGTAAAATGGCAAAGTAAGGGAAATGTGTAGGTGAGGGTGACTGATGGCGGTCATGAATAGCCGACGTCGATAGGAAAATCGGTGACGGTTAGGTAGGGAACGCGACCGATGCCACCAATGGTAACCAATGTCGGTTAGGTCGGGTGGGTTATAAAAATAAAAAATCCACATTTTTAATACTAATTTGTTATTTGCATAGTGAAGAAACGACAAAAAAAGAGAGAAAAGAGAGAAAAGTGTCTAGAGGAAATGAGATAGTGAGCTAGCAGTCTAATTTTTGAGGGTTGGGTGGGTGAGTAGTGGGTCCATGGGATCAGGGTGAGAGAGTTGATTGGTCAGAGGTTACGAGTAGGTATTCGATGATGGCAGAGGCTAGAGAGGGATTGAGCGTGACACACCAACACAAAGAAATGAGATGTGCCACCGAGACAATGGCGGCATGACGAGGTAAGCGCCTAACTCTAGATTGGTGATTAGATAGAGTAGAGGTTGTGATATTTGTTATTTGTAGGGTTTTGTGGGTTTTGGGTTTTTGTGGGTGGGTAAAAATAAAATGTGGGTATGGGGGGAATAACGGGCAAAAAAGAGGGGGGGAGGGTAGTAAATTGTATAGGTGGGGTGGGTAGGGGTCTAAGGGGAGTTTAGGTCATTGTAGGTGGGGTAAAAGGGGGGGAGGTTTATAGAAAAGGGGGTTTGGGAAGTCGCAGAATTTTCTGTGATGATGACCAACATCTATTAAGCTTGGCCGCATCGGTTGGGTAGAACTAGTATCGGTCACCAAAAAGGTGACCGATGCCGGGTTTAAAGGGAACCATGGTTGGTTAGAATAAACCGAACCGGTCAGATTTTAGGCACAAGGGTGCAAAAGTGATGTAGGTTAGGTAGTTGAGATGGGTAGGGTAAAAATAGGGTGGAGGGTAATGATAATTGGTGAATATGGTCATGGTGAATAGGGATTAATTTTGTGCTTAGATTGGATGCAGGGGAGAGCGTAGTTACATATGCGGGACAAGGTTCCACCTCTATTGGTGACATTGTGTGGCTTAGTGACTCCTTTGGAGCTGCAGCACATGGAGGCAGTGGGATTGAGTGGGATTAGGTGTTACCAACATGATGTTTGGCAGCCCGGCTTGATGGTTGTGCTCATCGATAGATGGGACTCCATGACCAACACGTTCCACCTTCCGATGGGTGAGATGACTATCACCTTAGAGGACATGTTCCAGATTTTGTGGTTACCCATATTGGGTGCCCAAGTTTACTCTATCTCCTATGAGGCCTTATAGGAGCTAATCGGGATAGCTTTTGGCGAGGGGGTGGTGGATCTGAGATTCTAAAGTGCCAGTTTGAGCTATGGCAAGATGTACCTAGCCCATCCGAATGAGATGAGGCTAGTGGTTTTATTGATGGAGGAAGTTTTCTACCATGCACTGCTAGATGTAGAGGGTGGACACTTTCTGCGATCACTGATGGGGGTGCTCCATGATATGATGGTGCATGAGACACACTTTTCCTGGGCACCAACGCATTCTTGGTGTAGTTATACCGAGAGTTGTGGGCATATGGGCGGTTGCACAAGTTTAGCCTGTGTTGTACATTTATACTACACTACTGGGCCTACGAGAACATAGTCTGTGTTCGACCTATAGGGATGCCCCGAGTAGATGCATTTCTTGTGAGATGTGTGTGGGTGGGATATAGGAGATGGGTGCCAGTTGTAGGAGAGAGGAGATCAGATAGGCTGACATATGATGTGGCCCATTTTCGGTAGTTGTTGAAGAGGTTGTCTAGAGTGGACATTATTTGGAGGCCATATGTGGGATTCCCCTCATATCAGGAACATACATGAGGAGCTAGCTAAGTTCTAGCTAGAGAGGTGGATATAGGGTCGCCGTGCCGAGGAGGATGAGATGATCCCGAGAAATGTGGTCCGGTGGTAGTTTGGGCTTGTACAGATATTCCTCTATCCTTCCCACAACATCGAGAGATGATATGGAGAGGACTCTACCTCTACCACAACCTACAGTCCCTATAGGGGAGGAGGAGCAACCAGTGGATAGGCAGATAGATGACGCCAGATGTACAGACAGATATAGGTAGTGGTGGGAGGCTCAGTTACGAGCCTTACCACCTAGACCGAGGTAACCTGACTTTCTACCATTACAATGTAGAGAGATGCCCTACAGGGGTAGGTAGCGACGTTAATTATCTAGATAGGTATATTGTAGACATAGCTGGAGGAGTCAGAGGTAGAGGTAGCAGAGATATGAGTACAGTGGCCGGTCCCGTAGGCCTAGATGGTGGAGGGAGGGGATGGAGACAAAGATGCTCAGTGAAAGCCTTACTAGCTCAGTCCGCAGGTTTACAGGGCTAGTTGGCCACAACCCAGAGCACAGATTGGGGCCTTACAGGCCTAGATATAGGCACACGAGCAGGGGGCACCACCGCAGCATAGGAGCTAGTCTTGATTCACAGGATGGCATAGGGTAGGTCGCTATAGGGCGTGCACAAGGTCCAGGACCTATGGGACCACAACAGATGGTGCCTGTATCTAGGTTACGGGATGCCCTAGGTGAGGTGAGATATTATCAAGACCATCTCATGGTGGCTAGGATAGACTTCCTATCTTACAAAGAGTACATGGCACAACAGGCCAGTGAGAGGATGAGATCCCACACACATAATGTGGAGAGCACAGTAGGTCATCGAGCTCTGAGGCTCGATAAGGAGAGGTCACCAATGCACGACGACCGCAGCTAGGTGATGTGCTAGCAAGGACATAGGAGGCTGAGGGTATAGGTGACACAGAGATGTAGGACATCCGGTGAGATGCATGAGATGTGGTCACCTGATTTTTGATGTATATTAGTGTCATTGTTGTTGAACCACCCATCTAATGTGGAAGGTAAATAGATAGGGCTGATCAATATAGATATAACCCCAACCAATAGGGCGTGAGACTTTCCAAGATATAAGAAAACTAGCCCAAACAATGTGGATGATAAAGTGATCAACTTGGTGGGGAGTTGATCACCCCACCAAATTAGAAATAACTTTCCTAAGCTCAGAAAGTAAAATATAGTCCTACAAGGAAAAATATGAACTCTCAACACAATAATCCCACATGGCCAATGTTAGAGAATATATGGCATATAAAATCATAAATACAATAATAGCAATCTGAAATAAAAGGCGGTAAAGGCACCCCTCCTACAAAAGAGTGTGTCAAACTTGGTTGAGGGCCCCGACCAACAAATAGTAGGGTCAACCAAAATTTTAACCATTTTTCGAAGACCAGAGGTCAAAATAAAAGAACTTAACATTTTTCACCTTTTTTCAAAAATTACCACTTGTTAACGCATGATTTCTCAGTTGACTAAATCGGACCATTTTCAAACCAAATCTTTGACCTGCGATAACTTATGCACCCACTTTGTTTATGGAGTTTTGCATACCGTCGGAAAGGTCTCAGAACACTCTATAATGTGGTAATGGTTTAGGGAGGTTTAGGAAAATTCCAACACCCGAAAAATCCTCCGATCATTCCTCCCAAATGGGAATTATTTTTTCCACATAAAGCAGTGTATCAACCCTCAAAATGTGTTATCTCTTCCTGAAATTGCACAAACACATACAAGAACCCAAAATAACATCATAGGTTAATCAAATGCAAAAAGTTGATTAGTTAGTCACATAAACCCGATCAGATAATAACACCCAATTAAGCTAGTGTTCAACTGATAGGTGCAACCCTGTCAACTCTGCACATAACTGTGAACTGTCAAATCCCTATAATGCCATCACAAACAATCGATAATATAATAACACCCAATTAAGCTAGTGTTCAACTGTCACTTTGTTATATGGCCAATTACTTAAGTTACAATTCCATAAAGATATATTAGTATAAAATACATCTAAACGCCCTAATTAGGCTAGTTCCCAATGTCCATCTAAAATCGTAACAAAGTAAATATTCACTATCCAGATAGTTATACCATCAATGCCAAAATAGCTATAGTCACAAAACTGAATCCACGTGAATATTCCCAAAACAAAGGTAATGTCATCACAAACAACACGTCGATAATAACACCCATTTATAATAGAGGCTAGTGTTCAACCGACATCTTGTGATTATGATGATCACAACTGTAAATATTCACTATCTAGAATAATTAAACCATCAATGCCTAAAAATAGCTATAGTAAAAATTGAATCAACGTGAATCTATAAATTCTATCCATACACACTGAACTGTAAAAGGATAGATCATATTGTAACTGTGCTTACCCAAAACAGTGAACTTCTCAATGTTGCAAATGATCACCAGACATACCTGCATACCATTTTGTTAGTGCAAATAATGTACACATCAACTATAACTACAAAAAGTAGTCACAAGTAAACACCCTAAAAATAAGGGTTGTCATGAATGTATAATTTCCCTGTGAAGACACAATTGATTTGTATATTACCTATAAAATCAAAAAAGGTATCATAGATTTGCACAATGAAATTTAATAAATAGTACTAGAAATGCAAATTTCCAAAAATAGAAAATTTCTCCACATGCCCACTGAAATTGCATGACTACTGCTAAAAATAGAAATTATTACTTTGTCATCCTTTTAAAAGGTAAGAAGTTAAATCTAAGCATTTTAAACCTTTCTCCCATATCCTCTTACAAGTGACCCCAATTTCCAATTTCAAGGTAATAAAAACATATGTGAATTATTCCTTCATCATACACCGGAAATCCACAAAATTACCCTGAGAAGTTTACATTGTTGAAAAACATGCAAAAAAAAACTATCCAACTCACATGAGCCTACATTCTTCGTATCAAAACTGAATGGACTCATAAGTGATTCAACAATGGATAGAGGTTGATTTAAAATTTATGGTTCAAAACTTCCTTTACCTTGACTCCAACTTGTCTTACCATACACTAGATGGTTTGTTGGATGAATTTTCCATCGGTTCAACCCGATACCTCATCTCACAAATCTACAACTACCCATATAGTACCTGTACCTATTCAACCACTAAACTCAATTGCATCAACTGAAGCAATCATTGTTATATTAGATTAAAAATGGAAGAAAAATATTGAGCTAAAAACTAGCTTTGATACCAAACTTGATCCAAAAATGGGTGAGGTAAATTTTCACTTATAAACATTTCCAAGGATCTAAGGAACTCAACATCAATTTTATGGCTCTATTACTCCAAAATTGATTAATTCCTTTAAAATGATGCACCTCAGTCTGAATTTTATTCACAACACTGAAATGTGCATTTTTGGATTATGGATATTGAAATTATCTTTTAAATCCAATTTCCCGCTTTAAATGAATGATTGCTTAATCAAATTATTAACTATCAAATCTGAATTTTATCTAATCAAAATCTTCATCCAAAAATGAAATAAAATCCACAACACAAGTTTGATAATGGAGTTCACCCAAAGGCTACGTCTCTAGATTCTCGAAAAGAAAATCAATCTATTATTTCCCAAAGAAGTATAATTAACCATTCCATAATGAAAAATAAACCATTATACGATAAGAACCTTGCATACAATAAATCTATAAATTGTAGAAGATAACACAACACCAGATATATGTGGGGCCAAGATGCCCTAATAATCAATATATGTAGAATAATACCCTTAAGGTAGGGCAACACCATACAATGCTCCTTAAGGAAGGAGTAACTCCACAATCTCCCAAGATGGGAATCCACTTCAAGGGGGACACCTCCAATATACCTCTACCAAGTAGAAGACTCAACTCATACATCCCTGACATGCTCATAATGATACTCACATCCTTTAAATAGGATGGGTAACACCTAATCCCAATGTAGGCCGACCCATTACCCAATATAACTAATTCCTATGTGAGCCCATATAACTAACTAAGGGGATGTGTGCCACATGTCGGCATCTCCATCAACCCATATACATTATAATATTATATCCCATGTGAACCCATACATATAACTAAGGGGATGTGTGCCACATGTCAGCATCTCCATCAACCCATATATATTATATTATCATATACCAAGGTACATAGCATTATACATGCAATTGAGTTGATCTAAGACTTATGAAACTCTGCACATAACTAGAAACTACTCCAAGATCGATATGTGGCTCCTACAAAGCTTCCACAAAGGTGATCCCCTTACAAATTTGATCGAAAAATGCTTACAAATGGTGATTTATAAACATTATATGGAAAAAAATTAGATTTTTATGATCTTCTAAAAATTATGAACAATTTTCATTTTTACATTATGGCCTGATTCAGCCCCTAAGTACTCCAAAATTGGACATCTCTACAAACCGGTCCTCACCAATAGGGTGTGAGACTCACTAATATAGATATAAGCCCAACCAATAGGGTGTGAGACTCACTAATATATAAGAATACCAGACCAAACAATGTGGATAATAAAGTGATCAACTTAGTGGGGAGTTGATCACCCCACCGAGCTAGAAATAGCTCGCCCAAGATCTATAAAGCACAATATAGTCCCGCAAGGAGAAATATGAAGTCTCCAAATAATAATCCCACATGGGAAATTTTAGAGAATATATGGCATATAAAATTGTAAATATGATAATAACAATGTAAAATAAAGGTGGAAAAGGTACCCCTCCTATAAAAGAGTGTGTCGAGCATGGCTGAGGGCCCTTGACCAACAAATAGCAGGGTAAACCAAATTTTTAACCGTTTATCAAGACTCGTGGTCAAATAAAAAAAAATTAACCTTTTTCACCTTTTTTCAAAAACTTCCACTTGTCAACGCGGGATTTGCCAATTGATTAAATTGGACCATTTTCAAACCCAATCTTTGACTTGTGATAACTTCGCTCCCCTGACTTTGTTTATGGAGTTCTACATACCATTGAAAAGGTCTCATAACACTTTACAAAGTGTGGTAATGGTTTAGAGAGGTTTAGGAAAATTCCACCCATCTATTTCTCCATCATAGTGTACTTCAACTCATGCTTTTGTATAATATAACTCATGAAAGCAATTGGGAGCTCATGATCTTTAGAATCTTTCTAAGTCAACACAACGACAAAGGTACTCTCTGTGGTATAGCAATAGATAATAAAATATTTGCTGAAATCTGGACATGCTAAGATAGGAGTCTTAGCAATAGCTTTCTTAATGCCTACAAATGCTTCCTTCCCTTTAGAGGACCAACCAAATGTCTTCTTTCCTTTCATCATTTGGGAGATATTCAAAGTTAGCTCTACAAATTTGGGGATGAATCTTCTCAGGAAGTTGATCTTACAAAAGAAAGAGAGCACTCCCTTTTTACTTGTGGGAAGAGAAATCTACCGGATGACTTAAAATCGTTTAGGATCAATCTTGATTCCTTATTTAGAGACAACATGCCCCAATAGTTTTCCTCCGTGGCATAAAAGTTACATTTCTTGGGATTAAGAAAAACTCCATGTTCTCTACATTTCAAGAGAACTATTTCTAGATGCTAAAAGTGATCTCGCTCTGGTTTTGGAAAATACGCTTAAGTCATCTAGATACACAACAATACATTTTCCTTCCGACTCCCAAAGGCCAAATCCATAGCTCTCTCGAAAGGTGGAACCAACATTAATGAGGCCAAAAGGTATCCTATTGTATGAAAAAATACCCCAAGGAGTGGTAAAGGCAAACAGTATAATGACTTGTGCCACGTTCGTTGATTCTCATCTACTAGCTTTCGTATGATGGTTACTAAGTTTTTGTTACTGGATTCTGCCTGACCATTTCCCTGAGGGTAATAATCTGAGGTGTGAGCCAAAGTTATTCTGTATTCATAGAAAAAACTAATAACTTCCCATGAATAGAAGTTGGAAGCATTATCAGCAACAATCTTGTTCGGAACGCCAAACCTGACAATAATATTCTCTTTGATGAAATTACAAATGACCTTGGAAGTGGCGTGTTTAACAGGTATGGCTTCCACCCACTTGGTGAAGTAATCTGTTGCTATCGTGAAATAACTATGTTCGAACTCGATTGGGGATTGAGTGCACCAATAAAATCAATTCCCCACTGCTTGAATGGTTCGTCGACAATGACTGGCCTGAGGGGAAAAGCAGCCAACTTGGGCTTGCTAAAAACTGCTGGCAAGGCTCACACTTTGCTACCCAGTGGTCAGTGTCTTGAAAAGCATCGGCCAATAGTACCTGGCCCAGATGATCTTGTGTGCCATCACGGAGGAGGAGAAATGGCCCCCACAGGCCGAATTATGAAAACTCTCAAGTAACTTCACTTGCTGTGGCTTGTCAACACATTGCAAGAAAATGCCATCTATTCCACGTTTGTATAAACCGTCATCCCATATGATATATCTGGCTGCTCGAGCTTTATAGCGCGCTTCTCCTTTGTAATCGATGGGGGTGGGCATTCACCATAGGTGAGAAAGAAAGCAATATTGGAATACCACTGTCCACCGTTGCGACAAATAGGACCATCGGCGGTGAATCGGTTTTCTCCAGCTGGCTTTGTGCTCCATTGGTGCAATCATCCTTTTCCTCAGGGTCTTCTGAATCTTTGTTTTCAGCCATAAGATGACATAGGCCCTTGCCTCTTACCAGCTTCGTTGGTTTTATATCTAGATCATACTCCTGGACTTTTGCAATCCAATTCCCCACAAGCTTCCTAACTCCTGTTGAGTTAAAATTGACTTGACTACCGTGTCAGGGACCAGCACCACTGTATGAGAGTTTAAAATGTAATACCTGAAGTTCTTGACTACTTTGACAATGGTGAAGGCATGCTTTTCCAACTGAGACATCTTTAATTCATGAGGCTTGAGAGGAGAGCTCATAAACGCAATCGGGGATTCAACATTTTGAGAATTCTTTTGCATTAGGATGGCCGATACAGTATGCTCAGATGCATAGCTATACATGATAAAATCCTTGGAGAAATCGGGACATACCAGGACTGGCACGTGAGCGACGGAGGCTTTTATTTCCTCAAACAAATTCTTCCCTTCTTCGCTCCATCGAAATTTGGTGACCCTTTCATCATGTCTAATATATGACGAGTCTTTTCAGCAAAATCAGGAACAAAGCGCCTGAGAAAGTTCACCTTTCAGAAAAAAGAGTGAACACTAGTCTTGCTTGTAGGTAAAGTAAGGCTCTGAATAGCCTTAACTCTTTCGGTATCTATCTTTGTCCCTTCTTTGCTAACAACATGTCCCAGCAATTTTCCTTCTGTGACTCTGAAAACGGACTTTTTCAGATTCAGGGAGATCCCGTGCTCTCGGCATCTAATCAATACTTGCTCCAAATGATCACAATGATCATTTCATTATTTGGAGAACACAGTTAAGTCATCTAAGTAGACTATGATGACCTTCCCCATCATACCTTTGAACGTGAAGTCCATCGCTCGCTGAAAGTGGCACCAGCATTGGTCAGGCCAAAAGGCATCCTACTGTAAGAAAACATACCCCAAGGAGTAGTGAATGCTGTTTTAAATTGGTCTTCAAGTGAGACTTCAATCTGATTGTAGCCTGAAAAACCATCAAGCATGGACAACATTTCTGATCCAGTTACTGCTTGCAGAACCTGGTCCATTATGGGAAGTGGGTAGTTGTCCTTCAGGGACACCTGATTCAGGTTGCGAAAATCTACACATATGCGTATCTCGCCATTCTTCTTGTGCACTGGCACAATGTTTGCCACCCAAGTACTGTGATGGATAGGAAAAATGATCCGTGCATCCAACATTTTCTAAATTTCAGCCTGGATAGTACCTGAGATCTTAGGGTTATAGTGTCTCTGCTTCTAGTGAAAAGGTTTGACGTCCTCTTTCAACGGGATATCATGCTGGACGTCCTTTGGCTTAAAATACTTTAGATTGGCATAGGACCATGCCAATACATCCATGTATTTCTTCAGAAGTTTGACAAACTTCCACTTCTCTTCAGGTGTGCAACATTTTCCAATGTTCACAAATTGCGGATGTTCTACCAAACCTAAATTGACCGGTTTGGTTTCTGGGGAGGAATTAGGATCATCTTGTGTTTTCTTTTTAACAAAGTGATCATGCCTATCGAACAACCGCTCTAGGGAGACCAGGCCTTTTGGGATTTTATTTCCTTTGAGCTGACATATGCCGTCTCCTCCTTTCGATTCTTCATTTTGATCGGTAACTGATTCGCGGCATGTAGAAGTGGATCCTTCAAAATGAAGTTCACAAAAAAATTTCACCTTTTCTAGAAAGGAAATGAGTTGATTGTCATTTTTGAATACTTGCCAATGCTGAGAATTGTCCGGCACGCTTGGGTGGAAAACCACCTCAATGGTATATTTGTTTGTTTTCAAACCTGGGTGAGGGAGCATGAGGGATGCTGAAACGGCCAATGAATCGGCCATGTCATTCTGAGCTCTTGGGATGGATTTTATTGAAAAAGCATCAAACTCCTCGATGTTGTCCCACACCGTGTTGCGGTAATGTCTGAGCCTTTCATTCTTCACTTGGTATATCCTCTTAACTTGATTTACGACTAGCTCTGCATCACCTTGTACCTTAAGATTCTTGATCCCTCTTTCCTTCGCGGCTTGCATGCCAAGCAGCAGGGATTCATACTCAGTAGTATTATTCATGTTGAAAAACTACAACTTGAAAGAGAGAGGAATAATCTCTTCTTCGGGAGATATAAGCACGGCACCAGCACCACACCCACTAGTCACACAGCTGCCATCAAACTACAAAGTCCAGATCTTGTTAAGATCCCCTTCTTGGATGAGGACATCCATTTTGTCAGACTCGGTAGATAAGAAATAGTTTCCCATCCCTGATGATTCGAAGAGAATTTGGGCTTTGGGATCGTCGGAATTAGTAACCAAGTACTTCTTTTGTGATTCAGGCTCCAAAGTTTGCATTACACCTTTGACGGGGATTCTAGCCTTAGACCAGTCTATATGAATCTCCCCGCCAACTTCACTGCAAAAGCTCCTTCCCAGCAGAATTCCATATGCTGCCGAATATTGGCAATAAGGACAGTCATCTTTACTCTTTTCTCTGGGAACGCCGCAAATGCGAACTGAGCATCCTTGATTTGACCAATCAACGGAACCTGCTTGGTTTCCAAGGAATAACATCTGCTAAAGGGCTTGGGAAGGGTGAGGCCCAGAGCATGGGCAACTTTTGCCGGCATGACATTATTGGAAGCTCTAGAATCAATTATGCAGTTGCTTAGTTTGTGGCCATTGATTAGGAGGGAGAGGTAGAAAGGTTCTATCTTGCCTGATGCGGAAGTCAAGGCAACATTTATGCGGGATGAAGGAGGGGTGGAAAGGATTCCTTTTGGGGAAACCTGATTAGTTATGACAACCTGACTTTGGATGTATTCAGTCAACCTTACAAGCTGTTCGGGGTTTGACTGAAGGTACTCGGCTTCAGACATTTGAATCTTGGTCTTTTTAGCGTGGTCAATTATGTCAAACACGGCCAAGGGTTGCGTTGATGGAGGAATGAGTCCTTCATTTCACAATGGTAGGGTAAAGTTACTGGTCTTCATGGGAATAGAAGAAGGCTGATTTGGAGGAGAGATAGGAGGAAAAGATTTCTTCGTAAAAGACTTAATAGGGGGTTGAGCAGGAAGAGGATTACCTCTTTTAGCAATAGTTGGGGGCGTGGATGATGCAACCTTCTCTTTCTACACATTGGCAGCGACCTCTGCTTCTTTTCCTTGCGAACGGGTAAAAACAACATATGATTGTCCACTTGCATATCCTTGGGTACCCTCTTCTTCGTCAGACTCTTCCTCATCAAATTCCATATACCCGATAGTAGAGTCACCAGTTGGTTCACCGACATCTTGATCATCTTTGCCTTGAGATGAAGGTTCTTCATAATTTTGCTCCTCTTCTTCGATTTCGACTAAAGCGTTGACCGAGAGGAGCCTCAAGCGCCAACCGTGGAGCAGTTGCAGGCAAGCGCGGCCTTTGTGGGACATTGTTGGAAACGAAATTCCTCTGTGGGATATCCCGGTATGAGGTACTTGGAGAATCAATGTGAGCAAGTCATTCACCATCTTTTGAAATGCCGGATCGAGACAAAGTAGTGGAAGAAGGGCCTCAAGATTTAAGCTTGATGATTCCCTTTTAATTCGCCGATATTAGCAAGTTATATTTGATTTGGATGGCAAAGACTGGTGAGAATCAAGGTAGCTACTTGTTCTTGTAGGAGTAAGAAACTTACCTTCGAGGTCATAGCGTTTACGAAGAAACACTTCTGATTTTTCAGTGTTGGAAGCATGACAACAGGCACACGGTTGATTAATGCATTGAACCTGTGATAAAGTCGCGCATGGTCTTATTGGCCTCCTTCTTTAGGTGAGTTATCCGTGATAACAACACAAATGCATCTTCCGAAGGCTTATACCTATCTTCAAAAGAATCCCGTAAGGTGGCCCAACTGGTAATAGATCTGGCCGGAAAATGCTGAAACCATTCTACTGCGGGCCCTTGTAAAGTTTCCAGAAAAAGGCAAACCGATACATCTTCATGGGTCACATTTAGGATACTGCATGACATGATGAATGCATATATGTGTGAATCCATGCTTTGGTTTCCTCTCCTATCAAATTTGGGAAAATTCTTTCGGTTTCCATGTGGGAGCACGTGAACAGGATGTGGCAAATCCAGAGGACCCATAGCATTTCCCCATGGTATTGCCATTTGAAAAGCTAGAAAGAGGACGCAAGCTGGAAGTGCAATTCCATTGAGCAACAGAGCACTGTAAAGGGATGTGGAGGCTCCTTGTGAAAACCGGTTCTTTCGTGGAGGTGAGGCACTTCAGGTGACCGATCACCGAACTCATGATGGAAAGTGCGCTGGTGTAATACTGAAGTTGTGCCTTTGAAGAAGATCGAAAGTAGGATCGATTTCTCCACAAGCTCTCCTGCTACGAGTAAATGGTTCACCCGCCAGTGTACCTTCCAGATCTGCAATATTGGCGAGCAGATTTAACAACTCTTTTTGGTCGTACTTGTTGATTTTCCGATTTTTCCGACAAAACCAAAAGATGTACTTTTCTAAATATTTAAATTTTATCCCTCTTTTGAAAACTGATTGCGGTTTAATGACAAAGAACAACGAGGATAAAACGATGGTAAAGCTTAGTAAGCTGATTTTTAGATCTAGAGTTGACTTTTCAAAGAGTTTGAAAATTTTGGTAAACTGTCGAAACTCAGATCTATGGAAAAATACAGATTTTTGTAAAAACTCAGCGAACTAAAGATCTCTATCTAGCCCAGATCTATGGATCTCTGAAGAAAATTTTCAGTTTGGGTCACTTTTGCAAAAATTTTGGATTTTGAACAAAAGTTAAAATTTGCAAACAGGTAGTGATTTTTCTGATTTTTACTGATTTTCTATCATACCACTATCATAGATCTGATAGATCTGTTTGATCCCAGCGAGAGTCACCAAAAACTGTTGGTTTGAAAATCTGTCGTGAGAGTAGATCTATGGATAGATAAGCCAACAAAGTGCAGGGGCATAGCCCTCTTTGAGATAGCAAAGCGAAACTAGTTTATTGCTATTTTACCAAATAGAACATGTGCAAGCCTTACAAAGTATTCTACCTTAAGGGGGTTTGGGATATCATCCCAAAGAGAGTAGTTCCGACAAAGAACATAAAGGAATGAAGAAAGGAAAGGAAGGAAGATGGATTCAAGGGAGAAAAGAAATGAATTCCAAAGTAGAAAGGTCAGAGGGACTATGTTTTGGGCTGGTAGTAAACAGAGCCGAACCTACTTGCATAGACGATCAAAGCAATACTGATGAACAAATGACAAAAAAGTAGAAATAGATCTAACAGAATAAACGCATAGATCTAACATAAGAAAGATCAGATGCCCATAACATGCATATTCAGCACAAAGTCTTAATATTTGTATTAATGTTTTCTTCTGTTACAAAAAGTACAAAGCCTTTTCTTCTCACTTCTATTTTTTATCTAAAAAATATCCACACCTGAATACAACAAGTATTCAAGTATATATAGAAGGAGAGAAGAAAATAAGACAAAAGCAAACCAACCACTTAATTACAAAAATATCTTATAAGAGATTCCAAAGTCATTTGTTGACTTTTGACAACTTTGTGGATGACATCATCCCATGGTGCAACATGGATGATGTCATCATTTGTGTCAACACACTTTAGATAATTACAAGGAGAAAGTCGGGAAGAAGGAAACTATTCATCGTCATCCTGCGCGGCCGAAAGGGGGTATCCTAATTTTGTCTTTGCTCAGCGATTTAGATGTGGAACTAGGTATGGTATTCCATGAAATTGCTGATCATGGGTTGAAGTTGATCCTGGGAAGGATCCTTGTGTTGATCACTGATAGCCTCGCAAGTCTCCCACTGCCTGCAGCGAGCTTTTGGGGAGTTTGGAATAATCATTTTCTGCCTCTATCAGGTACCCAATGAAGTCATGACAAGCTAGCAGGTTGTTGATGGATTCAGCATTGAAAGTGATCTCTGGTCCCAGCCCCTGTGAAACGATCTCCTTAAAGATCCGAATAGTTTCATCCATCTCGATGCATTGCATCCAAGGCTTCCTCCTTTATCTTGTCTATTTTCTCCAGGACAAACTCCACTTGATCAACCCGATAATCCAGAGTAGAAAGGATTTTGTTGAGGGCTCTGGGGTGTCCAAAGACGCCGAACTTGACCAGATCTTCGACTGAATAGTCGAGCATTTTCTGAAAGGTCTCATGCTGCATCCTGGCATGGTCCAGCTCTTCGGAGATGGGTCCTACTATCGCTTGGAGCTCTTTGTTCATCCGATTGATATTCTGATATAATCCAGTGAACTTGGTGATCACTCCCTCACTTTCTTTGAGGATTTGGTTCCTCTATGCGAAACTACCATGCCCTGCTCGTTGATTTTGGCATATTCATTAATCTTATCCTGGCTCAAAGGCTCAGGAGTTTCGGTGGCAGTTGTAGGAGGCGCACTGCCCATTTTCTAC
Source organism: Taxus wallichiana var. yunnanensis (assembly GCA_018340775.1). NCBI lineage: Eukaryota > Viridiplantae > Streptophyta > Pinopsida > Cupressales > Taxaceae > Taxus > Taxus wallichiana. The sequence goes on from CM031242.1 coordinate 736,320,741, forward strand.
AAGGCGTGGAGAAGATGTTTATTTTGCTCCTTTAACAGCCTTTTCTCTTCCTTTACTTCCTGGAGCTTCTTGCAAAGGGCATCAACTGCAGATAGGGCCTCTCCTTGAAGGATTTCTGAAGATGTCCCCATTGTGACTTGGGTCACTATATAATCTGTTGAAGACAGATCCTTTTTATCCTTTAAAGGATTGGGGTATGCTATCTCCATTACTCTCTCTCCTGACGCACTCTGAGAGAAGCGGGTTATAGGATTTTGCTTCTTGGCCCCCTTTGATGGGATGACGGAGAAGTCCATCGATGCGATGGGAACTTTCCTCTTTTTTGGCTCAGGTGCTGAGAGATCCATGCTGGACTTATGGGAGAGGGGCCGGGAATAGAAAAGGGAGCAGCTACAGTAGTAAAAGGAAAATGCGTGGAGACACTTGGAGGCGGCATCGATAGGGAGGCCGAGGAAGTGCTCACGGGAATAGATACTACAGGGGAGATAGACATGGGAAAGGAAGGGAGCTGAGAGATGAGGGAAGAAATGGTGGGGGATAGCTCCGCGAGAGAAGAGAAGATGGATGATGAGGAAGGGGGAACAACAGAAGATGGGGGAGAGGACACGACCAAAGGAATGGTCGCTTGGGTCACTCGAGGAGGGGAAGGAGGAGAGGGAGAAGGGATAGAAGGGAATTCAATAGTTATGGTAGTGGTAACATCCTGAGTGGATGTGCCTATCAGAACATCTTCCGCTGCTTCTTTTTCCAAAGCTTTCCGGGATTATAACCCATTCTTGTGAAGCGAAGGAGGAATTTCAAGAGCTTCCTCTTGGGTAGAGCTTGACTCACCCTCCTTGTCTTTCCCTTTGCTCTTTGGCAGGTGTTTTGGCTTGAAAGGTGCGTTGCCCAATGGAGATGTGGTGAAATCAACTCTTAGGTAGATGAGGCCATTCATTCCCGCACTGCGGTTGCCTGTTCTCCATAGAGTTTCCTTGACCCTTTCTTCTATTGCTCGAGGCGCTTTGGTTCACACCAATTACAAAGGAAAGGCCAGTCATCCCCACCCATGTCAAGATATACCTGATCAACCTCTTGATCAGTAGTTTGATAACCTTTTGGGACGATGGCTACGCCGTACTAGATGATTTCAGCCAAGGCCAAGCAGGAATGGTCTTTCCTTCTGAGCTTGACCTCATGATATAGGTCAATATAAATATCCTCGATCTGTGGAATGTGGATCGATCGAGTTTGGCTCTGGGCAAGATAATTCCTTGGGTCAAAAGTGGGCCTTTCCGAGAAGTTGTGCTTTAGATTTAGTAGCTCCAATTCTGTAAACATATCCTGTGCTTTGTGGTGAGAGAGACAAGTGTACCTACCCACTGTGAGGGGGAAAGGAGTTCCACCCTTCTTTCTCTTCAGACACTTCTCGTGATAGGTTATGAGCTGTCTTGACAGCTCCAACAGGATCAGCTTGGGGCCGGCATATCTTGGCAATTTGGTTGGTTCTCCCAAGAAGTTGGCTGCCCTTAGATAGGTGAAGGTGGGGAATTGTGTGAACAAGGCCCCCCACTTCTCTGTTGCAGCAACAATGCTCTTGGTCGTATGACCGTGAGTCATGTTTGGCCTCAAAAGGTAGATGATGCTGTAGAAGAAGGCATCGTTAATCTTTGTAAACTGGGGATACTATTCTCCAGCTTCAGCTCTGATAGTATTCATATATTTTTACTTGGGGCCAAACCCCGCACCGCATCAACGCTGGGTAATCTCTCTTCGAGGCTGCAGCGTAAACTACGTAGGAGTTCATATAGAACCTCCCCGTTGTGGTAAGTTGTTGGAGCTGCTTGGATATAGTGTTACTTATGATCTCCGCCCACTCGAAGCGTTGATCTGGCACATTTTTGTTCATTGTCTCCAAGTATCTCAGCATCCATTTATGAAAGTAGTGGGCGTCAGGAAGCCCAAATACTCTACTTAGGAATGTGATTGTATCACTTAGTTCCTCTAAGAAATCACTGCGATGAATGACTTGTGGCCATCTGGTCACCACCTTCTTGTTTTTCAGGTATACCTCATTCATTAATTGCATGCACTAGTCTTCATTATCATCCCAAGCCTTGGTGCAATCTTCTTGGCTTATGGCCACAAAGTGCCGGTGGTGAGGAATGCCGAGCATTATTTCAAAGTGTCGGGCAGTGAGGTTGATCACGACCTCACCTTTCTCATTCTGGACACACCTTGTGTCTTTGTTGTAGCAGCGGGCTACTACCATCATGAACTCGTTATTCACAGCACTGACTGGGATCCCTCCAGCAAAATGCAGTCCACTGCCTACCAGTTTGTCCATCCAGGGACTTCCTGTGACCCTCCGGGTTCTGGCCCAGAAATCCTCCATATCAATGTGACCAAGTTCTGAGTCTCTTATATCCAGGTCACACTCTGCCTGGGATTCGGGCATCCTGACCCTCTGATATTTGTACTTCATTTCTTCCTCTGTGAGCTTGGCTTTGCCCTTAGACTTGGTTGGTCTCTTACTTGATGTTGACATATGTAGTTCTGAACTCAGTTGCTGATCTGCAAGAAGAAGAAGTGAAACCCAACGCAGGAAAGTCATATTAGCTATTTGATCTTCCATTAAAGCGTTGGCAGAAAGAAGAGTTAGTAATTTTAAGGAATCAAAGGTGCAGTATGCATGGACACCGCTGGTCATGCGAGGTTAAATAGTATGGCACACAGAAAAGGGGTGCTGCAAGGGACAAATCAGCGCCAAAGGGCGCAGGCGCATGGACACTGCAGATGACATTTTTGTTGTTGCAAGCGGAAGTGTGCCTGTGCCATATATATGCATTTTATAATGGGCGCTGATATTTTTCATGTTACACGGTACAGGATGCGCCAAAGGGTGCAGGTTTAATGCGTGTAACATCATTTTTTCATGCACCACAGGGGAACTTGGCGCGGTGCATGGAAGGTCTGCATGACATGATGTTGTTGTAATAAGGGATGCGCCTGCGCCATTTATAGTTTTGTACTTGGCGCAAGTAAGGTTGGTGTTGCATGGATGCAAGGTGCACCAATGGCGCAAGTTTTTACAATGTTACACATGAGTTTGGTGCACCAAGAGGGTGCAGGGTCAGCGGGTGTTGCAAGCAAGGAAAGTGTGCCGACTGTGCCAAAGAGGAAAAAGAGCGATCTATTAATTTTAAGTCTTTGTTCTTCCTCCGGAGTGGTTACATGTGTTTAAGCCTCTTCGTAGGGTTCCTTGGATGATAAACAGGCTAAAACAAAGAGATCCAAGTGATTTTTTCGAGGTAGAGTCCTCTTTACCAAAAGAGATCCGGAAAGAGGGAGAAGTGCATGGGGAGGACAGAAAAAACAACAAAGGGAGGCTTCATGGTTTCACGTATCATTCTACCCAACCCCACAAATAAACAACCAATAACCAAAACATAAAACATGAGGGAAATAAGGACCACTTACCAGAAATATATATATATATAATGTGAGAGGTGAAACTGGGTTCATGACGCGATACAAGAATGATAGGCGTGTTGACAAAAAGCAGAGGAAAAAAAGAATAATCATGTGTTTTTTGACTGATGAAAGTGATAGGGCGGATGCGCCTATATATAGGCAAAGTTGTAATAAATGCGCCAACCACTTTTTCAAGTGGCGCATCGAAACGCCTGTCGACACTGGAAAGCTTGTGCCATTTGGTGCATCAAAATACATGTTAACACGAAGTTATGTGTGCCCTTGGCGCACCAAAAGTGCTTTGTCAACAAGAGGTCTAGGGATGTCTCAAAACTACTCAGGCACAAGGAGGGTTGTATGCATCTAATTGCTGGCTTGATTGCTTGATTTTTTATTTCCTAATCATCATAATGGAAAGAAAACACTTGTTTTAAAGAGGTTCAACAACGAATATGACAGGGATTAATGAAGCTGAAGGAAGGAAAGCCAAATGATCAACCTACAAGAATGGATTTACAGAAAGATGTTGATCATGAAGTTACGAGCTCTGCTGCTAATGATGATATAGACCTACAAAAGTTTAGAAATAAAAAATACAAGATAATATGATAAAGTTGATTGAATCTATGTAAAACATTGACAATATCACAAAAAGTTGATCTCGATTGACGATGCACACTCTAAGGATTTGGGAGGTATGCAATGACTTCGTGGATTGTTCGTGCATGAAAGATCATCTCGTAGGATGCAAGGAGAGATTTGGATTCACATGCACTTGATGGAGAATAGTAATAAAGCATTTGGATTTATAGGTCCGATGCGGTGAATGAGTTGGGTTTCCATCGATTGTGGGGAAAGTTTCCCTAATGGGAAGATTTTCTTGATTTTGGTGTGATTCCCTGTCTTTTTGTGCTTTGGTCAAATGTGTTGGAATTTGAGGATTTGAATGACAATGGGTTTAATCAACTTAAATATTAAACATTAATATATTATGCAACATTAAAATGAATAAATAAATAAACATCACATTAATAAACTATATTGCATGATAATTAAATAAATACTTATAGAATGTAAATAACACAGAACACTGGATTTATAGTGGAAAACCCGAAGGTAAAAAACCACTATGAAAAGTAACCTTTATTATAGAGAACCCAATTACATCTAGTAGAAACCTCCTCCTTACTAACCCTAATCACAAGGGTAAAAACCAAATCAATTAATATTGATTTGCACACCTTTGATATATTCCTCCAATATATCAAATGAGGACCTGAAGTCCTTTTTATATGAGGTGATCAGGTATGTCTCCTGACTCACCCTTTCAACCAAGTCGGTTGACACATATTCCAAGGTTTGAATATTTAATAATATAAATATAAATATAACATATTATTAAATATTTAACCTATAGTATAATGTTGGACCCATATTAATTAAGGGGTGGCCAACCCACTTAACCATTATGTTCCATCACTCCCCCTTAATGTTAAGTTGGGTAACATATGCCAATAGATTACCCGCCATGGTACACTACAGATTTACAACCCTTAAAACATAAAGGTTTTAGGCTAACATATAGGTTGAAGAAATTATAAACCCTTCATCATACTCAAGTTACCTTTTGCTACAAAAGGGTTTGGAGTCCCAAAGATAATCCCATGATCATTGGCTAAGTAGGATTTGTGAGTTTTACATGTTCTCACAAGTTCTTGTAAAAGGTTACTTGAAACCAAGCATATAGGAGCCTTTTATAAACAAGGACCTTCTTTACAATATGCTTACACTAGATGTTAGCCAAGAAACTTAATAGCACTAAAGAGTTTCATCAAGACCAAATTTAAGGTTTGTCTGCACTTCTTTCTAGAAAAGAAGCCAAGGAGGTATACACATGCTTGAAGGTCTTTTTACACTTGCCCGAAGGTATTTATTGCAATGAATTTTTCATTTTGCAAATACCAAGTTCCATTAGGAGGTGACATTGTCATGCACACTCCCCCTCAATGGAAACTCTGAAAATCTAAGTTTTTCATGAAAGTGACAAAAATTTGCAAAGATTTAGGGGATTTGTGAAGATGTCGCAACCTAATCTTCACGGGCATGAACTTGAGATCTATCTCACCACCTAAGACCTTCTCACGAATGAAGTGTATATGCATATTAATGTTCTTCATCCTTTGATGTTATACCGATTATGTGCAAGATCTATGGTGCTCGTGGTTGTCACGAATAAAGGAACACTACCTTGATCCTTCATCTTTATCTCGTCCGAATAACCTCTTTAGCCATAGAGCCTCTTTTAAATATTCCATCGCACTTCTATACTCAAATTTCATTTGAAGAGATAAAGCAGATTGGCTTCTTTTTTTTGCCGCACTAAGTAATGACACCGCACCAAATTTAATAACATAACCAGAATTATATTTTCTATCTAATACATCACCAACATGATCGAAACAAAAATTCATACAAGTTAGCATTTTCATCCTTATTATAATGCAACCCATAATTGATTTTTCCTTAATATATCTAAGATTTTTTTGCAAGATTCCAATAATCTCTATAAGCTTCTGAATAAACCTTGAAGAATTTCCTACTACATAGGAAATATTTGGTCTATTTATAGTTAGATAAATTAAACTACCAACTAACTACCTATACAAAGTAGGATGAACTTTTTCACATGCAGGTTTAGGATCAAGTTTTATTCCAACTTCCATAGGTGTAGAAATTGGTTTACAATCAATCATATTAAAAAATTTCAGTACATTAGTTACATATTGTGCTTGAGAAACAACAATAGAATGCTTATCTTGAAATACAACCATGCCCAGAAAATGATGTAAGAGACCTAAATTAGTCATTTCAAAGTATTGTTTCAATTTTTCTTTAATCTTATGAATTAATGCAGTTTATCACCAATCATAAGAAAATCATCGAACTAAATACATACAATGATAACATGAGAACCTTCTTGTTTAATGAATAGATAATTTTCGAAGAACAATTAAAAAAACCTAATTGTTTGAAGAAAGCATTAATTTTTGCATACCAAGCTCTAGAAGCTTGCTTTAAACCATACAAAGATTTTTTCAACTTATAAACATAGTTTTATTTACCAGCTTTTCAAATCCTTTAGGTTGAGACATGTAAAGTTATTTCTGTAAATCACCATTCAAAAAAGCATTTTTCACATCCATTTGATGGATTTCCCACCCAAATTGAGAAACAATAGCAAACAAGGCCCTAACAATGCTCATCTTAGCTACAGGAGCAAAGGTCTCAACATAATCAATACCAAGTTTCTAAGTGAAACCTCAGTAGCAACACGTCTAGATTTATATTTTTCAATACTACCATCAACATTATATTTTACTTTGTACAACCATCTAGACCCTATAATGCTTCTTTTCTCTAGAGGTGGAACCAACTCCTAGGTTATATTTTAAAGCATTAGGCAGGAAGGGGTTGTTTAAGGATGGGATGTAGGTGAGTTGGTAGTGGAGATAGGTTAGAAAAAGCATAGGGAAAAGCATGGGTGTAGATTTGGAATGAAAGCATTCCAAAATGGGAAGTTTTTTAGGGCATGATTAATTAATTAATTGATGTGGATTAAATAAGATTTAATTATGATGGGCATTTAATTAATTAATAGGGAATGATTAATTAAATCCAAAGAGGGAATTTTATTAAATAAGGAGGATGAATAATAAAATATGTGCACACAAGTGATGAAGAGATAGATATCAAATTTAGGTGTCTACATTTTCCCCCTTTATGTTGAGTGGTTTGCGGTAGCAAGCCATGAGACAAAAACAAAAAGGGTTGGATGAGGATAAAGGACTGATGATAAGCTCCCCTCAAATGGGGGATCAATAATGCCAAAGAAAATTGATGACACATTTGAAAAAGATAGATGATGAATGACAGGTGGGTGATGAAAAGATGGGTGAAGACATAACTAAGGCAAGATGCTCCAGAAAAAAGGATCGCAATAAGGATACAAAATATGGCGGTGATTCCAATATCACATTAGTAGGGGATAATTATGGTCTCAACGAAGATGGAAAACAACACTCTATGGAACAGTGAGTGGGTGAAGATCATTGCAGTATGGATGCAGGCCGGGATGATCAACAGTTCATGGGAAAGTCATAAAAACATTTGTAACTATATGCGAAGGGTATGCGAAATACTTCGTACACGAGGAATTGAGTGAAAGGGTTATGTGTTCACTATGAACAAGGATAAAAAGTATGGTTCCCAATGGGACATGAAAAGGCCAAGAAGGTAGAGCCCGAAAAAGATGGATGAAGAGATAATATTCCCCAAGAGGGGAAAGTATGTCCAAAAAAGGAAAAAGGAAAAGGTATGCCTTAAGAGGGGATAAACATGGCCACAAAGGTGGACTTTGATGAAAAATAATGGTGCTCGAAGGACTTGCATGAATATGGCCACAATAGTGGATTTGATATAATTAATGTAATGCCTAAATGAGAAGATGAGTATTGCCTCAAAAAGGACTTTGTACACATATTGGATAGGATTATAAAATAAAATGGCCAATAGAGGAGTGATTATAGCCACAAAAGGTGGACTTAGGGAATAAATATGATTAACATGCCCAAAGGAAAAGAGATGGCCATGAATGTGGAATTGAAGAGTATGTATGCAAGAAGGAAGAAATAGTTGAAAATATTGTATGAAAATTCCCAAAGGGGAAAATAGAGATGACCATAAATGTGGATTTAAAGGTCAACAAGAGATGATGCCCTAGAAAGGGATGCAAGAAAGAAGGGAGAAAGCCCAAAATGGTTGGTGCTAAGGCCAATCGACGATGATTGAGGCCAATTGACGGTGACCCAAGGGGGTCGACGATGACTAGGTGTCAATGGGCTATATAAGTCTAATGGTCAGCCGAAAAATCTCATTTTCACGTCTTTGAGTTGATGAGAGAGAGCAAAGAGAGATTGAGGAAATGAAGGATGCCAGAGCTACAAGGAAATTCCACATAGTACAAAGGATGGTGAGTAACAAAACTCACACTAGTTTTTGATTTAATTTCATGTTTTATTTATTATTTTGCATTTTTTTTTGTAAAAAGTGGATGACGTTAGGGCAACAGGCAACCCTGTGGGTCGACGCCGACCCAACCCTTAGGTGGGTCAACTAACCCTAATATGCATTGAACCAACTTGGGTGAACGTCAACTAGGGTTAGATTAGATATATTATAGTTTAGATTGAAATTTGGATGAAAATTCATATGGGTTTTGGATCAAAGGTCAAATGTATGTATGTTCTGTTTGTGATTACAGGCCAGAGAGACCTTGTATTTGAGATATTGGGTGCTAGATCTATATGAGTAGATTAGAGGGGATGTGATAGATTCGGAGTGGGACCATCTATCTATAGTTGGATTAGGTGGATTTAGACATTATCAGAGGATCCCATGGGATGTGGGGCTTATGATTGCTCTTGTGGAGAGATGGGACTAAAAACTGGTATATTTTGGTTTAGGACATAGGAGGTGACTATCACCCTCAAGGATGTGTATTATATTCTCAAGTTATCGATACAGGAGAGTAGATAGTTCCCATTACTAGTGATGATAGATTGATAGTTTTTACATGGCTAATTGGGGCTGATGCACCCCTTATCAAATTTTATTCACAAGCATTCTCATATGACAAGAGATATGAGGCTGGGGTGGCACGCAACCAAATGATTTGCATGGTTATGATGGAAATATCCTGCTATGATTTACGAGCCTGGGAGGATCTCGGTTTCTATGGGCATTGATTGGTGTAGTGGTTGATATTGTTAACCACTAGACAATGTTTTCATTTGGGACCGCATTATTAGCTCAAGTTTACCATGAGCTATCTAGATACATGGAAGGAAGGATGTTAGGGTTGGATGTAGGCTTCTTGCTACATTGTTGAGCCTACGAGCATATTGTTGTGATTAGGATACTAGAGCTTCCATTGGTCATAGGAGACCATATTCACCGGGAGGTGGGATTTCCGAGATGGGGTGTTGATCAGTGTTTTCGAGAGATAGGGAGAGGGGTGGATTGGTATGTAGATCGGCTTATAGAGCTAGATATTGACTAGGTTAGACGGTAGCCATATTGGGATTCCCCCACTTGGTTTGGTGTGGATGTGGAGCTAATGGGGATGAGGAGGATGAGATGGGTGCAGGGGAGACAAACGAAGATGATAGAGGCCATTTTATTTAATAGGGTATGACGATAGTTCATATTTTTTTCAGTCTACACCTCATGATCCAATTTTTTATAGGAGGGATTTGCTAGACAAAGAGTTGTTGAGTCCTACTATGGAAGAACCATTGGAGGAGGAGGATGTGTTGTGGTATGATGTGGGAGTAGGAGTAGGATACTACGATTGGCACACGGAAACATGGGAGGATCATGTATTTGAGGAGGGAGGAGAGGAGGAGATAGAGGAGATGGGGGTTGAGGCCGAGGTGAGTTTAGGAGGTAGTGGAGACAGAGGCATGAGAGGCTACAGAGGTGGCATACTTGCATTTTGAGCTAGATCATGTGAAAGTAGAGAGGGATATATCTTTGCAGAATGAGACATGGTCGCTTAGGAGAGAGACTAAATTATTAAAGAGAGGGACTGCTACCATAGAAAGAGGGATGCCTATAGGGCCCGATTTGGAGTTTTGACTACTATTTTAGTGATAAATTCTTCCAACAGTGTTCACGAAGCACCATAAGGATCAAGGTAGATGGAACCCCCGACATGATTTCAATGGATATATATAGAGTGTTAGCCATAGAGGCTAGATATTACGAGGGGATTTTGTTCGAGAAGTTACCAAAGACCTTGCGCTATTAGAAGAATCTTCGGAGGATGGTGACAAGAGGAGCTAGGCCTTCTAGAGTACGGATAGTGTGGCACAACCACAACAAGTAGAGGGAGGCCACAAGGTTGGTGGAGATATATACGTATAAAGTGTTGTGCCTACCCCAGAGATGAAGACTTGAGAGTCTCAGTTATTCATTTTATAGATTTTGATAGTATTTATGCTTTGAGGGAGCCCCCTAGAGGGCCATGATGTATTGATAAAAATTTATTATATGATATATGGTTTTGTCATGGATTATCATGTGTTCATTATGTGTTGTGATGGATTTTAATTTGATGTGATGATTTTATATGTCATGATGATGGCTTTTGGATTAGATGTGATGGTGATTTTAGATTGTATGTTTTTTTCATTTGATGATGATGGTGAAATAGATGTATGATTAGATGGTTATTTTAAATTGGTATGTGTATGAATAGAATGATGATATAGATGTGTGATGTGATGATTAGGACTATATTTTTTATGTTTAAATTTTATCATGATGATTAAAATGTATATGGGTAAGATGTGATGAAAACAAATTAAGAATGAATGTGATGGATGATGGATGTGTTGTAAGATAGATAGATAACATATAGGTGATTGAGATGAAGGAAGATGTACTTGGAGGACGGATATGATAGGAGTTAGGAAAAATATACCTCAAAACGGTGGTGACCTATAGGTGTGAATGACGTTACGTTAGAACAAGGAAATATGCATCCAACCACATTAGAAATAAATCAAAAGGGGATCCAGTAACGCAAGGAACATGCGACCAAAGTGGATGTTAGCAAATAACCAACGATAGTTAGTCATCCATGGATCATAAGGAGGAAATGGATGAGATGATCCCATAAACCTAATGTTGACATGACAAAAGGGGTTTGAGATGCACTTGTATAGAGAAAAGATGATGGGTCGTTGTATTCTCCAATCATTTAACTAACATATTCTTCTACTAGTGTCATTATAAAACCAGGGATTGTGTGTCCAAGGTCAGTATGCAATGAAGCTTTATGCAACTCAATTGTTTAGTGGTTCCTTTTTGGGGTTTTGGTTGTTATGTTTCTCTCTATCTCTGCTAATCTATGGAAATGTAATGCTAAACTACTGAAACAACATTACTGTAATGAAATACATTTAATGGAAATACTTTGTTGGAATTGGAATGCACACACCAAATCAATATAACATAATTCAAATAACACACACTTTGAATTGAAATTGCAGAATTGAAATGACACACTCATAATTGAAATTGCATGAAAGGAAATAACACACACTGAATAGAAATTACAATAAAGGAAATAATTAATTTCATTCAAACTGTAACTTATCAGAAACTATGATTATGCATAAATGTAAAATCCTCCGCACACCTTAGTCGATTGGTCCCTTTCTTCTCCTTGAGACAGAGGTAATTTCAACACCACGAGATATTCAAAAAATCATCTAATATATTGATTAAGAAAATTTCCTTAACATACTCAGTACATAACTGGAAAATAGATACTAATCACATGAACCGTATTGCATATTACCAACATCAACTAACTACTAAATTGTTCTTCAAGGAGATGTCTATATAGACATAGTCGGTTATACATCATGCCAAACTTGTAGACACTGATTTATTCCACTAACAACCCTATTAAAGTTCATTAAATCCTACGGAACTGCTAAAAAAAATATCCATGTTTATAGGTTGTCAATGGAAAAAGTCTTCCATGACTACACAATGGCTCCAAACTCAAACTCCTTGATTACAATTCCTAGCATTGGTAGTAAATATCCACTATTATCCTACACATGTCACCACATTTCACTCACAAAGGTGATTAGTGGGAGGTTCTATGGTAAACAAGTTACATGAAACAAAACAAGATAAATACATTGAACTTACTAGGATATAACTATATAAAGCATCCCCATGCACTAATTAATCATGTTTAATGACAAATCAATAAGCACATAGATGATATAAAAAGTCAAATAATGCACTCATCATCTCCCCTACACTTTACCTGTTGCATGTCCCTATGCATCTCATATTTTCCCTTCCCTAAGGCCAAGTTGTTGTGTCATATCATATTCCTCAAACTGATCTACATATTGTTTCCTAGTTCCTTTGCATCCTAGGTTGTTTGAAATAAATTGCACCCAAGATGTGAAACTATCACGTAATTGGGAAGCATTATTCTACTAGGTAGTAATTATATTTAGGAGAAGAGGTGGCCTAACCTGTGTTCTTACTCACTCATCACTGTAATCCTTGTCATTTTTCTGAGATAATTGCCAAATTATTGTAACCAATGCATCACCCCTCCACATACACCAACTGAGATTTTGAGTGTAGATAACTTCCCTCCTTTTTAATGGAAATTTTAAGGTATCCTATCTTCTATCGCAATCATGTCTTGCTTCACCAAAATGTTGCTGACTATAGGCTTCAAAATCTTGCAAACATTTTAGTAGAATATTTGAAGTATTTTTCCCAACATCACCTAATAATAAAGAGATCAGAAATTTTTCTTCATGGCCACATCATTGTGATGGGTAGGCCTAATGTAGAAACCTATGGTGTGAGATGTTTGAGTGAAAATATTTGTTTGTTTGCCCCATGTAATTTGGTTCCTAAGCAAGGAATGAAAGGCCTTCAATTGAAAATCTCCCACAAATAGATTAATAAAGAAATTAGGCACATTGGTGACCAACATGTTGTGGAGGTAAAATTCACATAGTTGATTTTGTATCTCGGGGTATTGTTTTGATAAATTCAAAAAAAAATTTACCATCAGGAGCTTCATGAGGTTCTTGACTGCACATTCTCATTTTTTTCAAGCATATAATTACTCTTGGAAAAACATGTTATAGACAGAAGAAGGTTTCCTATAGGCCAAAAGCTTACAAGCCAACAAACAAACAAAGTATAAAATAGATTCTAACTTCTTCTTCTTATTTTCATTGGCCTCAATCTCCTCTTTTAACTTTTTATTTTCCTTTTTTAATGCTTTATTCTAAAGAGATAACATATTTAAATCATCCCATACTTTAAGGCCTATATCTCTTTGTCTCTTGAGACTGCTAACCTCTACCTTTAAAGTAGTAATTTCCCTCACCTTTTCTATATTTATCTGTAAATGTAGTTTGAAAAGATAAGTTGGTTTCTTGCATACCTTTTAAATTTTCCTTTAGGAAGGAAATTTCATCCAGATAACACCTCAGTACATCATCTCCATGTGATTCCTAGCTACCAATATCCATTACAATAGATTCTCGTAATGAAGGAATTTTCGAACTCATGACTTAGTTTCCGATGTCTTTGTAGAAATATCTAGACTTTGTGTTACAGGGATAGTTGTTGTGAATATATCATCCTTATATTGTTCATCAAGGACAATCGAGGTACCAACCTCTTCCTTCTCCACAATGGGAGTAGAATCTTCATGAAAAACTTTCAACCGGGAAACTTTAGGTCTCTGCAAAGTACAAGACCTTCTTGGCCTCAACGAAATAGAAGAAGGAACTAGTAAAGTGATTTTACCCTTAGAATTTTGTGGCATAGAAGATGGACTATCTTGACTACCAAGTTCTTCCACAGTCTCTTGTGAAGGGTGAGGAGTTGAATCGAGCTTAGGTTAAATGATGGGAGATGGTCCCTTCTTGATTTTATTTTGTTTGGAACTCTCCCCTGCACTTATTTTTTGATCCTTCTCTTGGGTCTGTAGAAAAATTGATGTGAACAAATCAATTGAATAAGCCTTGGGTGTTTCAATGCAGCCTTACCACCTCCATTTTTATATTTCTATCCCACTTTAATGACTGCATCAGCTAAATATTTAGGTAAATTTACCCTAAGTCCAGTTTTTGTGTGACTTTCTTTAAATGAATTAAAATCTTTAGCAAATCCCCTCTAAGCATAGATGGTTGTCTATCACAGATAAAGTACCTGTTGACCCATTTAGCAACTTCCTTCCAAATACCAAGAAAAATTTCTGCATAATCCCCTTCTGAGTACCATATGAAGTGAGGATTACTTCCGGAAGAGCTTCACCATCCTCATGAAATATGGGAATCAGGTTTGTAAGATGAGAATTTTTCATAACCTTGAGACAAAAATCAAAACCGAGATAGGTCTCAAAAAACTTAACTACTTATTTCTACTCTCTTTCCCCCAATTCGCAAGCAGGTGGCTTCAAAATTTGTCAGAAACTCTTCAACTAAATTTTGATTGAAACCTTCAATTTCCTTATAAATTCTATCCATCTAGCATCATAAAATACCTGGAAATTATAGCATTCTAGAGTAGTGGGTTTGGAGAGTCTGGTTTGGACTTCTTCTTCTGCTCCATAGTATAGACAAATTTAGACAGGTTGTGCAGTAAAAGAAATATATTGTTTTCAAACTCACAGAAAATGACATGAAGTGTTTGGTGAGTGACAATTTGAAATATACCACAATATTTTAATTGCCTTAGGTCGGTGCAAAATTGGCGGCGTGAAAAGTTGACAGGACCAAGTTTGCATGGGAATTTTTAATGCATGGTACGACACACACCCCATCATATTGAATAATAATGCCACATGTCCTTCTTATAAAACATCTCATCCCTTTCTTAGAAATTCGACACATGTGGTATCATTGCTAATTATGATTCATTATGATTCATGACACCCCACTCCACGTCACAAGATTTTGAATGATATTCCCAATAAATGCATTAAAAATGTGTATTGATTTAATCATGCTAAGTAAATACAATGGGGGAGTGCTTCAAAAGTTAATATTCATAGCGAAGTAAAATGCACTTACCCTTGCTAGCTTAGCTTCCTGATATCTATAGATTTCCACATCCTGTGCTCATAGAGAAAATGTGAGTAGTGTACATTCTAACAATAGACATGCCCACCTTTATTGAAAGCATGAAACAAAAAAACTACAATCTAAGGGAAAGAAGATCGAAAGCATGATCATCTTTCTTTATTCAAATTTAAAAATGACTACTCATGATGGGAAGAGCTAGGCTCCTCCACTGAATCCATTTCCTCGCATAACAACATATCTTTGTTGAAGGTTTCTTTATCCAAAGGACACTGATACATCCTTAATCTATGTCCATTCACCAAAATATTTCTTCTATCTCCATCAATTGGAAACAATCTCACAGATCCATTATCAAACACTTGTTTGATCTAGTATGGTCCCAACCATCTTGTCCTCACTTGCCTTTTAACTATTGATACTTTGAGTCAAAAAAGTAAGACCCAATCTCCCTCATTGAACTTCCTATATTTGATACAAGCATCGTGCCAATATTTTATTTGATGTTGAAGAATCTTAGTTTGTTGTTGTGCCTCCATCCTCATTTCATCCAGCTTGTTCAGTTGCATTACTCTCTCATGTTGTGCTTCATCCAAATCGATGCCAACTTCCATTGTTGTCCTCCAAGTCTACAATTCAAACTCAATGGGTAACAATGGCTTCTTCCCATACACTAGTTCATATGGGGAGAAACTAGTAGTGGTCTTCTAGGTTGTATTGTAGGCCCAAACCACTTCTGGGAGTTTTGGTACCTAGTTTTTTTGTCTGCATTGACAACTTTGGTTAAAATATTCTCCAGCTCTCTATTTGTAACTTCTACCTACCCATTGGATTGGGGGTGATATGGTGATGACTTCGATGCTTGATTCGGTAGATCTCTAGGAAATCCTCAATCATGTTAGACACAAATTGAGGTCCTTGATCAGATATAATAGCTCTAGGGGCACCAAATCTCAACATAACCTTGTTGTACAAAAAGTCAGCTACAACATCTTCATTGGCAGATGCCAATGCTTGAACCTCGGCCCACTTTGTGACATAATCAATGCACACCAATAGGTAATCTTTCCCAAAGGATGGGGGATCAAAAGGTCCAACAAAATCAATACCCCACTTCTCAAATGGTCCTAAGACCAGTTGAGGATTGAGAGGAATTTCCATGGACGATGTAGGATTTCCCATTCTTTGACATGCATCACACTGCCACACGTACTTCTTGACAAAATTGTGAAGAGAAGGCTAGTAATACCCAGCTCCAAGGACCTTGTGAATTGTCCTCTTCACTGAGTAATGTCCTCCTCCAGGATCATCATGACAAGATCTCAGTATGTCATATACTTCATCCTCACGAACACACCTGTGAAGAACCATATCAGGACAACATTTAAATAAAATTCCGTTACACCATTTATATGTTGAGTTATTTTTAACTAATCTCTTTCATTCCTTATTAGTAAAGTAAGCTAGAAACTTCCCTGTAGTTAGGTAATTTGCAAGATCAGAAAACCATGGAGGCTGAGTCAATATTACAAATAAGTGTTCATCTGGAAAATGATCCTGGATTTGTTTCTTCTCTGAAACATTCAATCTTGAAAGGAAATCAACAACAACATTAGTATTTCTGGCTTATCAATAATTGTTAAGTTAAATTCTTACAACAAGAGTAACCATCTGATAATTCTTCCCCCACTACTTGGTTTATTCATCAAATACCTTATGGCCAAATGGTCAGTATAAAAAAAGATTTTGTATCCAGTAATATAATGTCTGAATTTATTCAGAGATTAAATAACAACTAAAAATTCCTTTTTTGTAGTGGTGTAGTTTCTCTCTGTAGGGGTCAGATTCTTGCTGATAAAATAAATGGCATATATCTGATCTTCTTAATATTTTTGTCTAAGAACAACTCCCATTTTTTTATTAGACGCATCAGTGTGAATATGGAAAGGCTGCCCCCAATTGGGTCCTCTCAATACTGGAGTAGTGGTTAGCTTCTCTTTGATAATCTCAAAATCCTGCTGACATTGAGGAGACCATTCAAAAACACAATATTTTTTCAACAAAGAAAACATAGGTGCAACAATTTTACTAAAGTCTTTGATGAACCACCTATAATACCTGCATGTCCAAGGAAACTCTTGATGTCAGTCTAATTTTTTGGCATAGGCAATTGAGTAATTACTTCAATATTTTTGGGGTTGACCTGTATTCCTTTGGAAGAAATATGATGACCTAAGACAATTCCTTGATCAACCATTATAAAAAAAAATTCATGACTCAAGGAAAGTTGGTTTTGCTCACATCTAGTTAATAATTTTTCAAGATTATTAAGATATTCATCAAAAGTGGAACCACAGAGATAGTGAAGTCGTCCATGTAAACTTCAACACAATCATTTGTAAGATCTGCAAAAATGGCCAAAAATGCTCTTTGGAAAGTAGCAGGTGCATTACAAAGCCCAAATGGTAGAACTCTATATGCAAATGTACCTCAAGGACAAGTGAAGGTGGTTTTATCCTAATCAGCACGTGCAATGCTAATTTGGTTATACCCACTAAACCCATCTAAGAAGGAGAAATATTTCTTACCTACAAGATTTTCTAGAACTTGATCAATAAAGGGCAGGGGAAAGTAGTCTTTCTTGGTGGCTTTATTAAGTTCCCTATAGTCTACACAAATTCTCCATTTACCATTTTTCTTGGGAACTATAACTAGTGGTGATACCCACTGACTATCAGATATAAGATAGATGAATCCTACCTTCAGCAATTTTTTTATCTCATTTTTTACTATGTCTCTAAGTGTTGGATTAATTCTTCATTGTGGTTGTCTCACAGGTTTAACATCCTCGGTGTAGATATGGTGAGTGCAAATGCTTGGATGGATCCCTTTCATATCAGTATAATCCCAAAAAATCTTGGGAATGCTTCCTTAATATTTCTACAACCCTAGTCTCTTGGTTGGCCTCTAAGTTATTACCAATGGTAAACTCTTTTCCTATGTCAACAGTCACTTTCTTGGTATCTTTCAAAATAGTGAGCTCTACATTAGCAATTAAAGAATTCAAGGACAAACATGAGGCTGAAGCATGTGCAAAATAGTCATATTTTCAAGAGACATAACCTTGGTTAAAGGACAATAGAAATCAGTGACTTGCACATTCCTCATTATAAGCATAGGTTTCTTTATAATTTTCATTGGAAATGTCACTTACCAAGGTAATATTATATGTTGTGTTTAGAACAAATGGTTTCATAGTCTCAGTTCTAATTTCTATAGCCCCATTTCTGATTTTCATAGCCACAGTGTCCTCTTCATCAGACATTGTGTATGACTCAACAATTTCTTCCATGTGATTTTTCACTACAATGGTGGCTAGATAAGAAGAACTCATATGATTAGTATCTGAATAATCTACCCATACATGTTCACAAACATCCACATATGGTCTAGGCGGAGGATACAATGAAATATTATTTGATTTTTACCCATTTAAAATGGTCATTTTTCCTGACCTACAATCAATATATGCAAAGAGATATGATAGCCAACTGAACCTTCCTAAGATGATTGGATATCCCAACTTCCGAGATTTAGGTTGTAAGACCATAAAATCGATAGGATACTCCCAAGGATTCAATTATGACCATTACATCCTCAATCACTCCATCTGGTACATCAATAGATTGATCTACCAATTGAAGAACAATATTAGTTGGCCACAATCTGTTAAAGTAAACAGATTTAACATATAAGTTATTAAAACATTGATGGAAACATGAAGATCCACAAAAATGTTAGATATTGACTAATCATTTATAAAAATAGTAATGTCCGGAATCCCAACATCCCCATATTTTTGTGAAATAAGCTTTCCCGCAACAAGATCAACTAGATTCCATTCCACTTTGACTATGTTTGGGTATTTCTTCTTTCTTCCGGTTTCTTTATACACCGGTCTCTAATGGTCTGGATTAATTCAAGAATGTCCCTTATTTCTCTCAGAAGTGGGACCTCAATGTTCATCTTTTTCAACTCTTGAACTAGTGTTGTTTCTTGTGTAGTTCAAGTTTCTTGTAATTGTTCTAGAAAAGGAGCTGCATGTGCATTCTTATCTTTTCCTTGACCATTCCGAGTGTCTTTGCATTTGTGGAACATGTTCAGTGTCTTTAATTTCCTCATGTATCTCTTCATTCTCATTTTCCTCGGTATTTCGTGATAACAATAGGAGGATGATTCAATGTTCTCCCAAACCTTAGTCACATATTATTGATAGTATTAACGTGCATTGTATCACTCTTTCCTACTTCATTAATTAAAGTTGTCTGTTTATGTTCGTGGTTTGCTACAGTGGAAGGGAAGTTAATTTTGTGTTGTTTTCCCATTTTTAAATATTTTTTGGTGGGGCCATTAACGCGTGTTTTAGTCTCTTGGTTGGCCTCTAAGTTATTACCAATGGTCAACTCTTTTCCTATGTCAACAGTCACTTTCTTGGTATCTTTCAAAATAGTGAGATCTACATTAGCAATTAAAGAATTCAAGGGAAAAACATGAGGCTGAAGCATGTGCAAAATAGTCATATTTTCAAGAGACATAACCTTGGTTAAAGGACAATATAAATAAATGACTGCACATTCCTCATTATAAGCATAGGTTTCTTTACAATTTTCATTGGAAATGTCACTTACCAAGGTAATATTATATGTTGTGTTCGAACAAATGGTTCCATAGCCTCTGTTATAATTTCTATAGCCCCATTTCTGATTTTCATAGCCACATTGTCTTCTTCATCAGACATTGTGTATGACTCAACAATTTATTCCATGTGATTTTTCTCTACAATGGTGGATAGATAAGAAGAACTCATATGATTAGTATCTGAATAATCTACCCATACATGTTCACAAACATCCACATATGGCTAGGCAGGAGGATACAATGAAATATTATTTGATTTTTACCCATTTAAAAGGTCATTTTTCCTCACCTACAATCAATATATGCAGTAACAGTAGCCAACCAGAAGCTTCATAAGATGATTGGATATCCCAACTTCGAGCTTTAGAATGTAAGACCATAAAATCAACAGAAACTCCCAGGATTCAATTGTGACCATTACATCCTCAATCACTCCATCTAGTACAGCAATAGATTGATCTACCAATTGAAGAACAATATTAGTTGGCTACAATCCTGTTAAAGTAAACAGATTTAACATATAAGTTATTATAACATTGATGGAAACATGAAGATCCACAAAAATGTTAGATATTGACTAATCATTTATAAAAATAGTAATGTCTGGAATCCCAACATCCCCATATTTTTGTGAAATAAGCTTTCCCGCAACAAGATCAACTAGATTCCATTCCGCTTTGACTATGTTTGGGTATTTCTTCTTTCTTCGGGTTTCTTTATACACTTTGGTCTCTAATGGTCCTGGATTAATTCAAGAATGTCCCTTATTTCTCTCGGAAGTGGGACATCAATTTTCATATTTTTCAACTCTTGGACTAGTGTTATTTCTTGTGTAGTTCAAGTTTCTGTAATTGTTCGGAAAAGGAGCTGCGTGTGCATTCTTATCTTTTCCTTGACCATTACGAGTGTCTTGCATTTGTGGAACATGTTCGAGTTTCTTTAATTTCCTCATGTATCTCTTCATTCTCATTTTCCTCGGTATTTCGTGATAATAATAGGAGGATGATTCAATGTTCTCCCGGACCTTAGTCACATATATTGATAGTATTAACCTACATTGTATCACTCTTTCCTACTTCATTAATTAAAGTTGTATGTTTATGTTCGGGGTTTGCTACAGTGGAAGGGAAGTTAATTTTGTGTTGTTTTCCCATTTTTAAATATTTTTTTGTGTGGGGCCATTAACGCGTGTTTTAGTCTCTTTGTTGGCCTCTAAGTTATTACCAATGGTCAACTCTTTTCCTATGTAACAGTCACTTTCTTGGTATCTTTCAAAATAGTGAGATCTACATCAGCAATTAAAGAATTCAAGGGAAAAACATGAGGCTGAAGCATGTGCAAAATAGTCATATTTTCAAGAGACATAACCTTGGTTAAAGGACAATAGAAATAAATGACTGCACATTCCTCATTATAAGCATAGGTTTCTTTACAATTTTCATTGGAAATGTCACTTACCAAGGTAATATTATATGTTGTGTTCAGAACAAATGGTTTCATAGCCTCAGTTCTAATTTCTATAGCCCCAGTTCTGATTTTCATAGCCACAGTGTCCTCTTCATCAGACATTGTGTATGACTCAACAATTTATTCCATGTGATTTTTCACTACAATGGTGGCTAGATAAGAAGAACTCAGATGATTAGTATCTGAATAATCTACCCATACATGTTCACAAACATCCACATATGGTCAAGGGAGGATACAATGAAATATTATTTGATTTTTACCCATTTAAAATGGTCATTTTTCCTAACCTACAATCAATATATGCAGAATGATGAGCCAACCGGAAGCTTCATAAGATGATTGGATATCCCAACTTCTGAGCTTTAGAATGTAAGACCATAAAATCAACAGAAACTCCCAGGATTCAATTGTGACCATTACATCCTCAATCACTCCATCCGGTACATCAATAGATTGATCTACCAATGAAGAACAATATTAGTTGGCTACAATCCTGTTAAAGTAAACAGATTTAACATATAAGTTATTATAACATTGATGGAAACATGAAGATCCACAAAAATGTTAGATATTGACTAATCATTTATAAAAATAGTAATGTCTGAATCCCAACATCCCCATATTTTTGTGAAATAAGCTTTCCCAACAAGATCAACTAGATTCCATTCCACTTTGACTATGTTTGGGTATTTCTTCTTTCTTCCGGGTTTCTTTATACACTGGTCTCTAATGGTCTGGATTAATTCAAGAATGTCCCTTATTTCTCTCAGAAGTGGGACATCAATTTTCATATTTTTCAACTCTTGGACTAGTGTTATTTCTTGTGTAGTTCAAGTTTCCTGTAATTGTTCTGGAAAAGGAGCTGCATGTGCATTCTTATCTTTTCCTTGACCATTCTGAGTGTCTTGCATTTGTGTAACATGTTCGAGCTTTCTTTAATTTCCTCATGTATCTCTTCATTCTCATTTTCCTCAGGTATTTCTGTGATAACAATAGGAGGATGATTCAATGTTCTCCCAGACCTTAGTCACATATATTGATAGTATTAACCTACATTGTATCACTCTTTCCTACTTCATTAATTAAAGTTTTCTGTTTATGTTTAGGGTTTGCTACAGGCTGGAAGGGAAGTTAATTTTTTGTTGTTTTCCCATTTTTAAATAGCTTTTATTTGGGGCCATTAACGTGTGTTTTAGTTTTTGGAACCTTCTCCATTGATTATAATTTTGTTGAGGTGCCCTTTGTTCAATTTTTCATGGATTTGCATTGGCTAGTGGTGTCCAACCCTGCTGATTATAGGGAGTCATCCATGGTGGTGGATGTGGGTAAACCATCTAGTTTGGTGGTTTCCACTCAGGTTGTCCCCAAGTAGGCTGAGGAGCTTGATAGGGCCATGCCATCCTGTAGGAGTTCGAGTAGTTCTAAGGGCATACATAGCTTTGATTATTTGGCCATCAAATAAAGTTTACCTCTACATTTTCTTAAGACATGGCATTCAATCCTTCTTTCAACTAAGGTAAGAAAGTGCAATGGTTAGTATCATGATTAGTGACATCACAAATCAAACACATTTTTATGAAATCCAAAGGACACTCTCTCAAAGGATGTATCTTCCTACATTTAAAGTAGTATATGTCTAGAGGTTCTTTTACAACACTAGTCTTGGCTTTCAACCCATCTATGGTTGATGTTAATTGTGAAAATATGTATTTTTCATGTTATCCATTTCCTCCATGTTTGTTGTGAAAAGGACTTTAAATAAAGCAACAGCTTAGGGGA
This sequence comes from Taxus wallichiana var. yunnanensis, assembly GCA_018340775.1. Classification (NCBI taxonomy): domain Eukaryota; kingdom Viridiplantae; phylum Streptophyta; class Pinopsida; order Cupressales; family Taxaceae; genus Taxus; species Taxus wallichiana. Next base: position 736,343,846 of record CM031242.1, read on the forward strand.
CAAAAAGTCCCTCCTATTTAATGGGAGAGGTTCCCTTATTGAAAGCAAACGGAAAAACTATTTACAAATGTACACCTTCCAACTTTAATGAGGAACTTTGACCTCATGAAAGTGTTTTAAAACCAAGGTAGATTATCAATACAAAATAACAGAGGAACTAAGCAACGGAAAAGGAAAAACATAACAACATTCCCAGGAAATATAGATAGCAAAATAGTTCCCTATAAATGATGAGAAAGAATGATATCTAGAATAGAATTATTCACATAAAACCACCAGATATAATCTCATAGACACAAAGTTATAGAAATGACATTCATAAGAATACAAATCTTCTTAATGCAATAGATTAATGATTCACAAACTTATGACAGAAAGAGAGAATAGAAATATGTAGATAGAAACAGGAAGGGAAATCTTCTGTATTGATAGCTTTTAACTCTTTTACACTTTCAAAAATTATCAGAGTTCCAGCCCCTTAGAATGGCATGGAGAGCCCAATATATAGTTTACAAAGTGGTTACATTTAGTAACCGTTTTCTTTTAACCAAAATATTAATTAAGGAAATACTTAACATAAAGTCCTTAATTAAATTACAAGGAGATCAACACTAAAAATAGAAGAAGAGAATCAAGAGCTAGAAGTAGAGACATCTGGTTATGGCTGAGGAGGGCCCACTGATTTGAGGATTCGATGCCTGAATCTCTTTAATGCTTCTGCTATCTCCATGCCTCTTGGAATGGTTGTGTTGGAAGTAGCATGCGTCCACGTGCCTAGGCATTTCTCCATATCTTTGTCAAACTCAGTATGCTCCAGATATTCTTTATTAGCCTCGGCAATAGCTGAATGGAGAGAACAAATGTCTTTCATCTTCTCTTTAGTGATTGACTCTTCTTTGAACAAATCATCCTTGACAAAGGTTTTAAACTGAGCCTTGATTTCTTGAAGAGAGAAGAAAACACCTGTAGTTTCATCCTAAAGATGGCAGTGGATATCTTTGAAGGTAGATAAAACACAAGTTTTAAAAGACTCCCCTTTTGCCATACATTCCTCAATTCTCCCAGTGCTTCTTCTAGAACCTTTATTTTCCACTCAACACTGAAGATCCATGTCCTTGATAAGTTATTCTTGACATCATCAAACACATTGTTGGCCAACAGGATCTTCTCATCGGTTTGGCCCATTAGATGGAGATCTACAATACATCCACTCTAGACTTTCAATTCCTTGTCCATAGCCTTGATTGAGGAAGTGAGTTTCTGCTGCATCTTGATCACCTTCTCATTGGTTTTGAAGGCTTCCTTAATGAAGTTCAAACCTGCTATAGTCATATCATCCATCATGGGCTCAATAGCTTTACCATAAGTAGAATACTTGTGGATGTATATGATGGTTTGGACATCATCTTGGCTAAGAAATATGGGAGGTGGGAGAGCGGCCAATGGAGGTGGATCTAAAATTTATCATTTACCAACAATGATCTCGATAAAGTTGGAAAGAACTTGGTTCTATTCTTCCAACTGCTCCATGGTTTGCTTGCCTTTCTCCACTCGTTTAATAACCTTAGTCATGGTTTCCCGAAGGTTATGAACTTCAGTCTCAGGTGTGGATTCTCCCATTGGGAACTTGGAAATCTCCAAATCAGAGATCAAAATATCTTTCTCCTCTTTATCTACTTTGGGCTTTGCAACATCCAGAACTATTAACCTTGAGAATTAGTTACCAACCTCAAAGTAATCTTTGTTTTATTTACTTTGGAGAAGGAGGGGTAGTACCCAGTAGAGCTAATACAACATCAAAATTAGGCCTTGTTAATCGAGAGGAAGATTTCATTTTCTTACTGTCAACTAGGGGCTACACCCATGCAAAGGAAGAAGAAGAAATAGAGGAATCAAGGGGTCCGAGTGCAAGATACCTCATGGCAATTAAATTATGAACCAATGTTACCTCCAAAGTGGGAAGTGAATGGAACCTCAAGAATTTCCTTTACAAAGGATTCCGTTAAATTTGGAGGTTAAGTTCTTGATCCTTCCTTCTTCACCTCAGCAGTGGTTCTAGGGGTTTCTTCTGGTTCTTTCATCTCATCATCCTCATTCTCACTTAGAACAATAATGTTCTCTGGCCCAATAGGTAATTCTCGACTTCTCCAAGAGTCTCTTCCCAATTGGTTCTTTCTTAACTTCTTTGACCTTCTTGTGATATACTTGAGTGGAAGAAGAAGGAGTAGACAATTCAAGTTCTTTCATCGAAGAAGGAGTTTGCTCAAGTACCTCAAGATTAGGCTATATACTTCCTTCCTAGGTGTGGAAGTCTCTCTTGAAGAGGATCTACCTTGGTTCCTCCTGAATTCATGAACTTTCCTATCGAACCAAACCTTATTTCTGACAATGACAGGGGTGATTATCTCATTCAAGTCATCTCTCTCCCTCACATACCTATCCAAGGTTTCTAGAGGAGTGTGTTTGATTTTTATTTCATACGCAAAGGATTGCAAATCTTCATCATCATCCCTAAGCCCTTCGGCACTGATAGAGATTGAGATCTATAATTTTTGTAGAGAAAGTATGCCAAGATGCCTCCTCCTAGATTCAAAATCAACAGCCCAACAATCCTTAGTGTCAGGATGATGATGATAAGTTATTCTGAGATTTTGATCAATGAGTTTCTTTACATCGAAGCAAGTCTTGGGTCTAAAGAAATGAATAGTAAGAGGAGTAATATCCCTTTCTATATTTTGGGCATCTAGATTTGTTCTGCATGTATAATTCTCAAAGGTGATAGGGAAATGAAGGCTAGTTATCTTCTTATCTCGATAGGTTCTATGAAGTTTATCTAGCTTCCTGCACACCTCAACCAAATCCATTTTTTCGTTGCTGAACATGTGAAGCTTGAGAGGTGTTCTTTCAAAAAAGCTAGTCGATGTATGAGAACTTTTCTAAATAGATGAAGAAAGCCCCATACTTGTCTATCAAAGCCATAGCCTCATCAAAAATCTTCTGGCAGTGTCGCCCTCTAAGAGTCTCACAATGTACATAGTGAAAGCATCATTTACCCTTCTAAAATTATGATTACTTGACCTTGAGGGTAAACTGAGGGAAATATGTGTAGATGGGTTCATCCTTCTTTCCTTCAATGAAAGTGAAGCCAAACCACTCCCGAGATGATGTCAGGGTATACATGAGATAGGAATTCATGTAGAACTTCTTGGTTTGTTGAACATTTGACAACTATTCAGTTAGGTTCCTGCAGATAATCTCGGCCCAATTTATGTTTTTCTTACCCTACAAGATGATATTTATGAAAGGGCACATCCAAAAATGGAAATCGTTGGTAGATGGCATTCCCATGATTCGAGTGAGTAGAGTGATGAAATATGATAATTCTTCATTGAAATCAACCCTGAACAATGCCTTAGAGAGTCAAGACACTCCCTTCTTAGGACACTTCAACCATGATTTAGCTATTTGTGCCTTATATTTCTTGTTGTTTTGATCAAAAAGATCCTGAGCTTGAGCAAGAGTGAGAACAATGGAGTCTTCTATTTCAGGGATGCATAGGGCAACAACAATAGCGGAAGCACCTAATTTTGCAATCAATTTGCCATGCACATTGACAACCTCCTTGGTGTCCAGATTGAAATTAGCCCCACAGGTGAGCATAATGTCGACACATTGTACAGAGATAGGAAAACCAATGGCGTATACGATTCCACTATCATTTATCACTTGGGCCATGGGAGCAGGGTTGTCGCATGCTAACCTACCCCAGAAATCATCAAAATCCAAATGCCAAACTTTGCTATCTCCAATATTGGGCACAGAAGTCTCCAAAGGTGATAGATGCTTGTGCCCTTGAAACTTGATCTTCATTTTGATAGTGTATAGAGGAACGGCCTTCAAAGAACAGATTCATGACAAAAATTGCAAAGGGATACAGGAAGATGAACAAATGACTCAATTTGTAAAAACACGGGTGAAAGATAATGAGAAAGAAATGTGACAAGTGCTTAGATGGTTTCCCCTTTAAATATCCATTCAGGAGAGAGAATATCATAAATGCACATTAAATATACCTTGCACCAACTCAAAAGGTCAAATGCGGGAAAAGTGGAAAAAACTAGCTTAGATAGTCAAAGGGACATTGGGACATGAGGGATGTGAAGAGCCAATGTGACCAATGTGTGTGATGCGGGCCAAAGATCATGGGCAGTCCAGGGAAATAGAAACATGAAGGATGTGAAGAGCTTATATGGAAGATGCGGTTGATGTGGGGAATCATGGAATATGAGGCCTCAGGCATACTTGGGATAGACGAGATGAAAAAGTCTAAAAATACTTGACAGATAAGGACTTGCGGGGAAATCGGCCGATTGGCGAACAAAAGGCCCACTGGTACTTGGGACATGAGGGACAAAATGTCCGATAGACCCGCAAGTCACTAAAATGACCCCAAGAAACGACATTTTCACTATCTCTTCAAATTTCTTACCTTACTAAAACACTACTGAAGGGTGCCAACTCAAAATTTTCAAAAAATTTAAATTTCAAAAGAGGGGAATTTTGAGAGGACAACAGCTAGCTCTTTCTGGGGATGACTTAACTAGATCACAGGAACAAGGCAAGACAAGAATTCAAGAAAAACTCTGGGGAAGAAGACCAGTGCCTTATCCATTGGGTAAAGAGAGTCAAAGGAAAATCAATACGAAAGGCAACACGAGAAAAACAACAAAGCAAAGGAAAGGAAAGGAAAACAACAAAACAAAGGAAAGGAAAAGCACACACGTCTTTGTATATAATATACAAAGGACCTCCTGTCACCTAGGATTTGAACAATTTCACGTACTACCCACTATAAAGAAGTGGGAGAGAGGATCCATCCATGTAATCAAGAAAGAAATAATTTTCACCGTAGAAAAGTGTCGATTCTCGAAAGGACTAAGCCAAAGAGAGTCAAACTTATCATGGCTTCCTCAAGGTTCATGCCTTTTGTCCCATAAAGCAAACAATGTCTCTAAATTTGAAATCTCTGGATCTGGTTTTCTTGTCAAATAAATATTTCACTTCACGATGAGCAGAGATCCTATCGAAAACCCGCACCTATCTTCATCTAACTTATGGAGATACATGATCCTCTTATCCAAAGAATTACTGAAACGGGTGTCCTCAATACCTTTCATCAAATGCAAAGTTGGTAGTTCCACTGTCACTGGTAGTTGAGCTTCCACACCATACACCACTTGAAAAGGGGACATCCCAATTGCTCTTTTGGGTGTAATCCTATCTACCCAGAGAGCATCATAGAGATTCTTGTGCCATTTTCTCTGAGATTCATTGACAAGTTTTCTTACAATGGTTACCAAATTATTGTTTGTTGATTTTGCCTGTCCATTCCCTTGAGGATAGTAATCTGAAGAATGAGCGAGGGAAATCCCATACCCATAGCAGAAATCCATCATCTCAACAGAAGAAAAATTTGAAGCATTATCGGTCACGATCTTGTTTGGTACTCCAAACCTTATCAAGATGTTTTCTTTAATGAAATTACATACTACCTCGAAGTAGTACTTTTAACTGGAATGGCTTCTACCCACTTGGTGAAATAATCTGTGGTAGTCAACACATGAGTATGTCCTGCACTTGAAGATGGGTTGAGTGTTCCAATGAAATCTAAACCCCACTATTGAAAGGGTTCTTCGATCACAACTGGATTAAGTGGAAAAGTAGCCAACTTAGGTCTTCCCATAAAGATTTGACAAGCTTCACACTTGTCAACCCACATTAATGCATATCTAAAAAAAGTAGGTCAATAGTACCCCACACGAAGAATCTTGTGAGAAGTAATAGCAGATGAGAAATGACCCACACAAGCTTGATCATGAAAGGTTGAGAACAAATTCTTATGTTTCTCTTTGTCAACACACTTCAAGAATCTTCTATCCACTCATTGCTTGAACAAAGCATTATCCCACAACACGTACTATACTAACCTTAACTTGATAGATCTCTTCTCCTTGGTAGTTACGTAAGATCAGAATTCACCATAAGTGAGGAAGTGAGAAATTTCAGCATACCATTTTTCTGTTGAGCTAAGGAAAAGAACAATAGGGATATCAACTTCATCCTTAGGAAACTCATGACTAGATCCTTCAACAATGAGTTCACATAGGCCTTTATGCCGAACTAGTTTTTTTAGTCCGATGTTGAGATCATACTCCTGAACCTTTTCTTCCCAATTTCCTCTCTTGGTTCCAAAATCATGTTGTGTAAGAATAGACTTGATAGTCGTATCGGGCACAAGCACAACAGAGTGAGAGTTAAGAATATAAAATCGAAACTACTTAAACAATTTAACTACTGTAAAAGCATGTTTCTCCATCATAGTGTACTTCAACTAATGATTTTTATAATATAACTCGTGAAAGCAATTGGGAGCTCATGATCTTCAAAATCTTTCTAAGTCAACACAATGACCAAGGTACTCTCTGTGGCATAGCAATAGATAATAAAATCTTTGCTGAAATTTGGACATGCTAAGATAGGAGTCTTAGCAATAGCTTTCTTAATGCCTTCAAATGCTTCCTTCCCTTTAGAGGACCAACCAAATGTCTGCTTTCCTTTCATCATTTGGGAGATATTCAAATTTATCTCTAAAAAGTCAGGGATGAATCTTCTCGGGAAGTTGATCTTACCAAAGAAAGAGTGCACTCCCTTTTTTCTTATGGGAAGAGAAATCTACTGGATGGCTTGAATTCATTCAGGATCAATCTTGATTCCTTCTTCGTAGACAACATGCCTCAATAGTTTTCCTCTATGACACAAAAGATACATTTCTTGGGATTTAGAGAAACTCCATGTTCTCTACATTTCAAGAAAACTATTTCTAGATTTTGAAAGTGATATGCTCTGGTTTTGGAAAATACGCTTAAGTCATCTAGATACACAACAATACATTTTCCTTCCAAACTCCCAAAGGCCAAATCCATAGCTCTCTAAAAGGTGGCACCAACATTAATGAGGCCAAAAGGTATCCTCTTGTAGGAAAAAATACCCCAAAGAGTGTGGTAAAGGCAGCCTTGTGATGATCTGCAGATTGAACTCCACTTGGCTATACCCCGAAAACCCATCAAGCATGGACAACATTTCTGAACCAATGACAGCTTGTAACACCTGATCCATCATGGGTAGGGGATAGTTTTCCATCAAAGAACCCCGATTTAGATTCCTAAGTCATAATAAATCGAATCTCACCGTTTTTTCTTCCTAACATGTACAATATTTACAATCCATGTTGAATGATGAATGGGGAAGATAATATTGATTTCAACAACTTCGTATCTCTTTAAAAATGGTGTCAACGATCTTTGAATTATACTACCTTTGCTTCGCTTGAAAGGTTTAATCCTAGGTTTGAGGGGAATGAAATGTTGCATTTATTTTAGCCGGAAGGCTTTCAGATCATCATAGGAATAAACAAGGACATCAATGTATCTCTTTAAAATATTTATCACCTTCTTCTTCTCGCTTTTAGGTGTAGCAATTTCCAATGTTCACCATTTTGGGTTCGGCAAGGCTCCCAATGTTGATCTTTTCACATTCAGCAGATTCTTTGAGCTCCTTTGGAAGCCTTGGACTTAACATATCTGTCATGTTTATCAAACAATTCCTCCAGAATTATCAGCCCTTTAGGGATCTTGTTACCTTTTAGTTTGATGTAGCCATCTTGATCCATTTCCTCCTTGATGCCTACCTCATTAGAAAAGACACTTTCTTGAGGCTGATGGTCACTTCCTCAAAATACAATTGATCAAAGTTATCTCTAAGCTCCATGAAAGAGAGCAAGTGTTGATCATCATTAAAAACTTGAAAATTTCTTACATTATCTCGTACGCTTGGTCAATGGATCATTTTAATGGTGAATTTTTCCTGGGAGAAATCAAGATGAGGTATCATCGAGACCCCGAAATAGGTAGGGAATTAGCTCTAGTGTTCTTCTCCTTGGCACTTGGTATCCAAATTTGTTCTCCTTTTTTAGTCCGAGCAAGCACCACGCTTATGTCATGGAGCTTAAAGATAGATTAGAAAATGTTATATGTCATTGGTAGCCGGAGATATGGTCTAGCTAGCACACAAGTTTGTGGAGAAATGGATAGCACTCCAATAGGACTTGATCTTGTCCTAGTTATTTTAAGTCGTGCCTTGTAACCAAGGTAAGAGGACCTATTTTGTAACCTTGTAATGGTGAAGGAGATGAAGATGTCCTTCTCTTTGCTTGAAATTCTATGATGGAGACCTTGATGAAAACATGATCAACACCCCAGATCTAAACTCTCACAAGTTGTCACTTCTCAAAACATGGGTATGTTCTCAAAACAAGGCAAAGGTTACTAGAGACATTAGAAATCCTGATCAGTTGTGCATACTTTTGCAAATAGATTTTGATCTTCTGTGGGTATACACATGCAAATCAGGGATATTATATGATAGGATCTTTGTTGTTGGATGATTTTTTGGTGGGAGATTGATAAGAAAAATTGGAATAGATTAGATCTTTGACAATTTGTACAATGCTTGAACAACTATCAGATGAAATGCCTAAAATAATTAGGATGTTCTTTCAACCAGAAGAGGCACAGATGGAAACCTAGGTTGCACTCTTCATACAATATTTGAGAACTCACCACAAAATCTTGAAGTAAAGAACTCAATTAAACACAAAAACCCATGATCAAGCCATGCCTAAGGTGCCCCCAAAGGCTTACAAGAAATCTCTACAGTCAAGGAAGGTAAAGTGATTTTAAATTTTTTTATCTCCTTATCAAATGAAGGCTCTTATGAGTATGAGATTGCAAATTACACTAAAATATCAACCAGAAATGGAGATCCTGTGTGACTTCTAAAGATTTTCAATACAAGATTACAACAAGAACAATAAAATTTATCTGCAGGAATTTAAAATTGGTAACAAACATTATATTGCCCAAAGAGAAATAGATATTAAATTCAAAGCTTGTTAGATTTAATAGTAGGGGAGAGTTACATGAATAATCTTATAGCTGTGTGGTGGCTATACACTTGTAACCAACCCACATACATGAATTGTCCAACAAATAAGACATTAACCTGGTTCTTTGGTGGATTTTCTCAGAAAATGAGCTTTTTCTCCAAATTTACTCATGATTTTCAACTCCCACCTCTCACAATTTCTCCAAAATACATAATATACCTCATACCATCTTGGAGTCTTCCTTCCCAAGAAAATAATATGCTTATGGGATCAAATTTGTTACAAAAACCTCATGATTTAAAGACAGTGACATCAAATGGAAAAACAACTCGCAGGTTGCCAGGTATGCACAAAAATCAAATTATTACACAAATTCGGATCATTATCCACCCCAGGGGCATGTTTTTATCATTTAGGCATGCAAGAATCTTTCATTCATCATTTTTTACCTTTTTCCCTTTTCAATTTTACCTCTGTAATTTCCAGATCTGACTTTTACATTTTTGACGGGCCTGAGCCAAAATTACATCAAAAACACCATAGATCGACGAATTAGGTCATAAAAATGTTTCCAATGTTCTCAGAAGGCCAAGATGACCCAAAATCATATAAGGTTCGATGAAATTTGATGAAGAAATCACGATTCCCAGCTTCTTGGAGCTCTCATGGCGGCCCAAATAGATGAATGCATAGTAGCCATTGATCTTGTATCGACATTAAATGTCCACCCTCCATGTGGAAAATGAGATCAAAAAATAAGCTCAGAATTACCTTTTTAACCTTTGGATAAGGTGGGACATGTGTCAAAACGTGACTGGATTGGGCCCATGCCTTTAAAAAATGCATTCGCGACCTTTTGAAATTTTGGAAAATTTCACCACTTTTCTCCACCTGCCTTCTGGGCCCACCACGTGTCCAAAGGTGGGTCCCATTGAAAATGCGGACCAATTCTATTAATTTTTCCATTTTTTGGATTTTGGGAAAAATTTCACATTTTTTCCTGTGGGCCGTACATAGTTTTCTCCTTTGCCACATGTCCATCTTCTATTCGCTATGCGGTCCAACCTTTCCCTTTCTTCCTTTAAACCCTTTTCAAAAATTCACAAATTTCAATGTTGACCCGCGCCACCCATTGACACTTTAAAATGTGCCACGTGTCCACCTTGGGTTGGTTGCGGAGGCATGCCTCTCATTTGCACTTTAGCTCCCTTTGCCAAAAAGGCAAAATTTTACTTTTACCTCCGAAGGCCCACGATCCCGCACAAGCCTCAAATTTACACCTTTTCAGGGCCACGCACAAAATTTTGACTTTTGAACTTTTGGACACGTGTCCCCATCTGATTGGAGTAGGGCTATAATCCGATTGTCACCTTTAGAAAACAAAGCAAAAATCACCAAGTCTTCCCTCGGCCCCTCCTTCATTTTGTACATTTTTTGGACACATGTCCTCTTCAAACTAGTTACGGGATATCGAGCCAAAATTTGATTTTTTACCACTTGAAGTTTTAAAACTTCAAAGTCATAGAAAACCCACTGCCCCATTCTATCCTTTCCTGACACGTGTCCACCAGGGATTGGTCGAGGGCCCTCGGGCCAAAATTTCACTTTATCATTTTGAGCCATAAAACATCAAAATTCTCCAAGTCCCCTTGCCATCCATACGCCTCCATGCCACGTGTCTTCTCCCTATTCGGTGCGGGCCTTCGGGCCAAAATTTGAATTTGAAAATTTTGCACAATGAAAGCAAAATTTCCTTTGGAAAGCCACCAATCCTCTAGCCAATCAAAATGTGCCACGTAGGCACCTCAATGCGAAAGCGAGCCGCAGATCAAAATTTTCCCTTTTGCCAAAATTTCAAAAATGATAAGTTAGAGACATTTTTCGCTACTCCTCGGCCAATAGGAACCTGCCACGTTTCCCTTGCATGCAGAGGATGAGTTTGACAGGAAAAACATGCCCGTCTAACCGTCAAAACATGGAAAATTTAAAGGATGCCCTAGAAATCAAATTTTTCAACAAGGATTGCAAATTTCTTGATTTTAACTCAACTGAAGCATGGTTTGATATTATTTCAACCTTGTGATTGGGAAATTAATTACATATAGTTTAGATTGGATCAATTCAATTTTTCACGATCGGGCAAGAAAGGAAAATGGTACAGCCTGGAGAATTGGAAAACCTAGGGCACAAATAAGGGCACACACGGGTTTTCCTCTTAAATCAAGGCAAAACAACAGGTTTACAAGCATTTTTGAAGCATTCAACTGGAGGGGCTGAATTACAAATCACCAATTTGAGAAATAAAATGTTTCTGAGAAAAATTGGACATGAAAAATTAGGGCACACTATGCAAGCTCAGAAATGACACCAACATTGGCTCTTGCTTGGGGATGGGCACTCCCAGTGAGTGCCACAAGGAAAAATGTAGACCAAGTGCCAAACAATCCATTGGGAAAAGGAGTCAACACACAAGGCAGAAAAACTAGAACCACCACCAAAAAACAAACCGAGAAACCAACCAAAATGGTTGCCAAGAACAAAGGGCAAACCACAAACCACCAAATAGCAAAAAATAGAGCAAAAACAAGGACTATACAATTTGTACAATTTGTGCATACCTCACTTTGGGGATTAATCCAAGAAATGCTTTAAATGTCTACCATTAACAGGCAGCTCCAACAATTCCCCATCTAGATCTTTAAGAAAAAAGGTATGCTCACCAATTCTGATATCAATGGCATAAGGGCCCATCCATAATGCATCAAATTTTCCATGCTTTCCCTTCTCTTCATGCCTACTATCCCACAAAGAAAACCAGATCTCCAACACTAAAGGCTCTAGGAGTAACCTTCTTGTCAAACAACTTCTTCAATTTCTCTCTAAATCTGATATGCCTTTGATGGGATGCTCTTCTCTCCTCATCAAGCTCAATAATCTGATTGATCCTTGATTCATATGGGCCAAGTTCTTGATCTTCCAACTGTTGGGAAAACTGAAATGAAGATAATTACAGGTGCAAGGGCAGCAAAGCCTGAGTTCCATACACCAATTCAAACGGGCTTTTACTAGTTGCTCTTTTAGGAGTTATTCTATCAGCCCAAACTACAAACTTCAATTATTCACCCCACTTTTTCTTGTTCATTTCCAAGGTTCTTCTAATGATCTTCAGCAAGTTCTTATTACTAGACTCAACTTGTCCATTCCCTTGGGGGTTATAGTTTGAAGAATAAGTCAGATTGATTCCATATTCATTGCACATTACCATTAAAGGTTTGGCTCTAAAGCACATGGCATTATCAGATACAATCTTAACTGAACTCCAAATCTGCATATGATATGATTCAATAAGAAGTCCACTACCACTTGGTGTGTTGCCTTTTTAGATGGGATTGCTTCAACCCATTTTGTAAAATAATCAGTGGCTACAAGAATCCACTTATGACCAGCACTAGAAGGATCTAAAATCTCACCAATGAAGTCCATCCCCATTGCTTGAAAGGAGCTTCGATTGATACAGGCTGTAAAGGAAGGGAGCCTGAAGCTTTCAGTCTTCCAGAGAAATGTTGGAAACTATCACATTTTCTAACCAGCTAGGTTGCATCCTTGAAGAGAGAAGGCCACCAATAACCAGCTCTCAAAATCTTATGTGTTGTTACTCTCCCAACAAAGTGTCCTCCACAAACTCCCCCATGGAAATCAGCAACTATCTTGGGAGCTTCATCTTTAGCTATGCATTTCAAGAGGACACCTTCAGGGTTCTTCCAAGCTAGCCCAAGGTCTATAATGATATATTTTTGAGAAGCCAGCTTGAGGGCTCTTTTCTAATTTTTATTTAAATGATCAGGACAACAAAGGTGTCTAAGGTAAAAGATTACATCCTTGTACCATTTAGAATTTACCAACTTTGCAAGCACATCTACCCTTTCTTCCTCTAATTGATTCACTTCCACATTCTGCAAGTTGCTCTCAGCCATGAGCTTAGCAAGACCCAAACCTCTTACCAACTTTGTGGTTTGGATGTCCATATCATACTCCTACAGTTTTTTCACCCATCTACATCTTTTACTTGAGATCTCCATCTCTAATAAGATGTCTTTCACCATGGTGTGGGGAACATAGGCAAAAAATTTTGAACTCAATATATAAGGCTTGAAAACTTTTGTTGCTTTCACCAAGGAAAATGCTTGTTTCTCCATGATTGTATACTTCAACTCAAGCAGCTTGTAAATCCTTGCTAAAGAAGGAAATAGGCCTCTTAGCTTCATTCTCATCCTTTTGCAGCAAAATAGAAGCAATGGTATATTCAGAGGCAAAAGAAAATATTTGGAAAGGCCTCTCATAGTTTGGTGCTGCTAGAATCAGGTGCATGCTTAAGTGCATCCTTTATTCCTTCAAAATCTTGAATGGTAGCCTCCTCCCACCTAATAACTTGGTCCTTTTTTAACATGCTTGTGATTGGAAGATTCAGCTCAACAAAGTTGGAAACAAACCTTCTAATAAAATTGATTTGGCCAAAGAAAGATTGGATGCCTTTCTTGGTTCTTGGGATAGGTACTTTGTTGATTGCTTCCACTCTCTTAGGGTCTATCATAACACCATTTTTGACACAATGTGACTAAACAACTTGGCATTTTGCATGCCAAAATGACACTTCTTTGGATTAAGAGAAATGCCATACTCCCTACATCTGATCAGCATCTTCTCCAAGTGTTGTAAATGATCACCTCCCTGCCTTGAAAATATAGTCACATCATCTTGGTAAACTGCAATGAATTCATTGATGTAACCAACAAAAGCAACATCCATTGCACTTTGAAAAGTGCCACCAGCATTCATCAAAACAAATGGCCTCCTAACAAAAACATATGTTCCCCAAGGAGTAGTGAATGTTGTCTTAAGTCTTTTTGATTCTTTGACAACCACTTGATTATATCCGGAGAAACTATCCAATGTAGAAAGCAATTCAGACAATGTCACAAGATGCAACATATTTTCCATATTTGGCAAGGGATAGTTGTCCTTCATGGATTCTTTATTTAGATTTCTAAAATCCACACAAATTCTGATGTCTCCGTTCTTCTTTCTAACCGGCACAAGGTTTGCAACCCAAGATGAATATCTAGTGGGCTGAATAATACCTCCATCTCTCAACTTCCTTAATTCCTCTTGCATTTTTATGGAAAGAAGTAGATTAATTGGCCTTTACCTCTATCTGAATGGTTTGGCATTTGTTTCAAGAGGGATATCATGCTGAAATAAATCTTCTCTGTATGCTTTCAGCTTTAAATAGGACCAAACAAGGAAATGTTGATATTTTTTCAAGAGTTGGGCATAGGACTATTTTTCTTCTTTACTTCAATTGCTGCCCAACCAAACCTTCCTTATTTTGTCCTTTTTTCCCAAGTCATGCTCTTCCACATCCCTTGAAGCAAACATGTTTCTATTTATGATGCAATCAGCATTGTTAAAATTTGACTCAAGTGCAACAAGGCCTTTAGGAATGGTGTTTGTTTTCAATTGGATGATATATTTTTGAAACAAAGTTTCTCTTCGTTCAGTCATGCATACCATTGGCTCCCAATCAATATTTTGATTTACAAACTCACCCTAGTTTTGCAAGAACCTTAACACTTGAGCATCATTGTTAAAGACTTTCCAATGTTTCACATTATCAAGGACAGTTGGCCTAGTCAGCACTTTAATGTTGTATTCACAATAAGGTGAAATGGTGCAATTTTCAAATCTAGAACCCATCACTACCAACTTATCAGCAGCATCATTAAGACCTCTGTTATGGTAAAGAATGTTTAAGGAATCAAACATTTCAATTAGACCCCAAACTCCATGCTTATACTATTTCATACGCTGATTTTTTGTAGCATACAGTTTTCTTATTTGTTTGACAAATAGCTTTGAGTCTCCTTTTGCAACAATATCTTTCACTCCATACTTCCATGCAATCCTTAACCCCAAAAACAATGCCTCATACTCAGAAATGTTGTTAGTACATTCAAAATTAAGTTTGAATGAAAAAGAAAACTCTTCCAAACTAGGAGAAAGCAGAACTATACCAACACCATTTCCAAATTTGGAGCAAGCTCCATCAAATAACAAGGTCCAAGGAGAACCTACCATATCAAGGAACTTTGATCTGTCCATCTTGTATTCTTTTCAATCAACAAAACCAATGAAATTCTCAACATCTACATCAGCAAACAACACTTCATAGGAAGCATTGTTGGGATCTTCAATCAGGTGTAACATCTTCTTTTCACCATAAATTTTGACCAAGCTACCCTCAATGGGAATGGTGGAAAAAGACATATCCATCTGAATGCTGCCACCAACACTTGTAGCCCATTTTAGTGACAAATGCATACCCCATTTGGTAGGGTAGTCAAAAATGACAACATCCAGTTTCAAATTCTTACTCGGATAGGCTGCAAGTTGCACTACCAGACCCTTCACACAACCAACCACGAACACTTCCCTTGAATCCATGGCAGTACACTTCCCATAGGCAGATTTCACCTTGATATCCAACTCATTCATGACTTCTAAAGGCATGACATTACACAATGCACTGGAATCAAACATACAATTGTGAAGTATCCTATCTTTTATGAGCAATGTTGTAAAGAATGGATCAACATTCAATTGGGAATCAACCAAGGATGTCCCCAAATATACCTCAAGTGTCTCTCCAACATCTTCCACTGCTGGTGGTGTTTCAAGGCCGATAATAAAAGAGGAGTCTCAACAACATTTACATTTCTACTTGGGGTGATCTTCTCTTCTGTCAATCCCAAGTAATCAAATGCTCTCTTCTTAGGCTCAGGAATTCTAAGCAACTAAATGATTGGAACACTCACCTTAATTTGGCTCAATATCTAGGCTATGTCATAGGGGAAACACTTTGGCAACACCGCATTGGAAAGGATATAAGAAGATTCATCGATGGGAAAGGATTCTTAGTAGCTTGGGCATGATAAGGACTCGTAATTTTTCTTGGGACAACAGAGCTTTTGGCAAGTGTTTCTTTCCTAGGAGCTTCTTTGGGAATGCTTGTGAGCAAGGGTGTTTTAGGTTTGGCTTGAGGCCCACTACCCTTAAATACCTTTCTTTTAGTGTTATAATCTCTCTCTTGAGCTACGACATCATTCATAAATAATTGTCTATCTTCCTCCGAAGGGATACCACCATCATACTTCTTAATCATCAAAGCTCTTAAGTATTCAAATTCATTGTTAGGAATTTCAAAAGATTGCACTACATCAACTTCAAGAGCATGAGGGGGAGAAATACTTGTACCCACTTGATGCAATCCCAAAAGGTAGCAACAGTCCTAGCACTTATTACTTCAGTAGATGTTGCTCCTCCTTGTGAGCTTGAAGAACAACCCACCATGTAAATATCATCATCAGTTCCATCCTCATTATCAGCTTCATCAACTTGTTGGTCCACTTCACATGGAGGATGAGGAAGAAAACATCTATCACACCAATCCATATCAGCAACTTCATCAACAACAACAACCTTGGCAGTTAGAGGGTCAAGAACCAATCTATTTTCACATGTTTGGGGTTGTCTATTTATAGATCCAACAAGCCCTTTACCCTTGTCATCAAACCTCTACTCATTTCTATGGTGATTGCTAAATCTATCTTGTGTCTGCTGCCTAGGCTGACCTTGTGAAGTTTGCCCAATTTCCCTCTCAGCTCTTTCCAAATTGTATGAGATTTCTTTGATAGCCCCTGCCAAAATCTTAACAACCTCTTCTAAATCAGCACCTTTGCTAGCTTGAGGTTTTTAGGTTTATCAATTTTACACCATCTCTCTTAAGAGGTTTCCCAACAGCCTTGATATTGTTCTCAATTTGAAGTGCCATGGTGAAAGCTTGTCTTATATTGGTTGGGTTCTTGTCTCTTAGGTAATAGGATGCCTTTTTATCAAATGCATCTACATATTTGATTAAACATGATTCATCACAAGGCCTCAAAGTAATAGGCAACCTTCTCAAAGTTTTGTTAAACCTTGTGTTAAAGTCATAGAATGATTCATTAGGGTTATTCTATATATTCTCAAACTTAGATAAAAATAAATCTAGGATCACCATGTCACCATATTGCAACCTAAATGAATTTTTCATTTCAGTCCATGAATCAATAGAATTATTAGGTAGAGCCTTGTACCAATCCCTAACATCTTCTTCTAGTGTATGAATAAACAATTTAATATGCACATATTCAAACTTTATCTCAAAATATTCCATCATATTATCAAAAATTTTGAGATGCTGATCACCAGTAATAGCATTGTTACCCTGGAATTTTGGCAACCTATTTTTGACATCTTGTGGGACAGCATTTGGGTAACCATCCATTCCTCTAAAATTTATAGGACCAAAGGTGTTAACAATGAATGGAGGTCTAGGCTGAGCCATATTGTTTGGTGGGGGTGATCTTGGAGGTGAGACAAGCTGATGAGGAGTGTTATGTCTTTGGGGCTCAAGAATGTGATTCACAAGACTGATATCCTCTAAGTATTGATTTTCTTGGAAAGTTTTACTTGAATTAAAACACAGAGGTGCAGATTGGAGAAGGAACTTACAAGTACACTAGAAGGACCTTCACTAGCTGAGAAAACAAGTTTATGAGAGGATTTCTTGAATCAGAATCACTTGAAGAAGAGTGATAGTCCTCTACCAAAGGCTGATCTCTCTCACCAATGGCTATATCTTTGCCTGATGTCTGACCTTTAACCACTTTCCAAACTCTTCTCCCTTCCAACTCTGAATTTCTTAAATCTAAGAACAATTTCTTAGCAGAGTCTTTAAGGAAGAGAGATCTTCTTCCCTCCAGTTTTGCAGAGATCAACAACACAAAAATAAATGATAGAAAGCTTAAGACACTGGTATTTCCAAATTCAAATCAGCATGGAGTCGCCACTAAGGAATTTCACCTCAGTTGTGCAAGAATGCACTAAAATAATTCTGTCAAATGTTTGCTAGTACTAAAAACCTTGCAGGATTTATAAACCAGACCTTCTTCTTCTTCAATCAACCAAACATAATGCAACAAAAGTGTATGAACTGCTAGTACATGGAAAAAGGGTAGGATGAGCTTGAAACCTTTGCTTTAAAACTGTAGATCTGAAACATAGGATGATATCTTGACAATGCAACAGCTCAAAAACTTGAATACACAAATTCTCAAACTCTTCAAACACTTCAAAAACACCAAGGAAATCCAAGAGCTCCCTAACAATGCGCCACTCGTGTTGGTATCCAAATTTGTTCTCCTTTTCAGTCTGAGCAACACCACAGTTATGTCATGGAGCTTAAAGACATATTAGACCATGTTGTATGTCATTGGTAGCTAGGGATATGGTCTAGCTAGCACTCAAGTTTGTGGAGAAATGGATAGCACTCCAATAGGACTTGATCTTGTCCTAGCTATTTTAGGTTGTGCCTTGCAACCAAGGTAAGAGGACCTATTTTGTAACCTTGTAATGGTGAAGGAGATGAAGATGTCCTTCTCTTTGCTTGAAATTCTATGATGGAGACCTTGATGAAAACATGATCAACACCCTAGATCTAAACTCTCACAAGTTTTCACTTCTCAAAACATGGGTATGTTCTCAAAACAAGGTAAAGGTTACTAGAGACAATAGAAATCCTAATCTATTGTGCATACTTTTGTAAATAGATTTTGATCTTCTGTGGGTATACACATGCAAATCAGGGATAGTATATGATAGGATCTTTTTGTTGGATGATTTTTGGTGGGAGATTGATAAGACAAACTGGAATAGATCATATCTTTGACAATCTGTACAATGCTTGAACAACTATCAGATGAAATGCCTAAAATAATCAGGATGTTCTTTCAACCAGAAGAGGCACAGATGGAAACCCAAGTTGCACTCTTCATACTATATTTGAAAACTCACCTCAAAATCTTGAAGTAAAGGACTCAATTAAACACAAAAACCCATGATCAATCCATGCCTAAGGTGCCCCAAAAGGCTTACAAGAAATCTCTCGATCGAAGGAAGGTAAAGTGATTTTAAATTTTTTTATCTCCTTATCATATGAAGGCTCTTATGAGTATGAGATTGAAAATGCCACTGAACTATCAACTAGAAATGGAGATCTTGAGTGACTTGTAAATATTTTCAATGCAAGATTGTAATAAGAACAATAAAATATATCTACATGCATTTAAAATTGGTAACAAACATTATATTTCCCAAAGAGAAACAGATATATTAAATTCAAAGCTTGTTAGATTTAATAGCAGGGGAGAGTTACATGAACAATATCATAGCTGTGTGGTGGCTATACACTTGTAACCAACCCACATACATGAATTTTCCAACAAATGAGACATTAACCTGGTTCTTTGGTGGATTTTCTCAGAAAATGAGCTTTTTCTCCAAATTTACTCGTGATTTTCAACTCCCGACCTTTCACAATTTCTCCAAAAATGCATAATATACCTCATGCCATCTTGGAGTCTTCCTTCCCAAGAAAGAATATGCTTATGGGATCAAATTTGTTACAAAAACCTCATGATTTAAAGACAATGACATCAAACTGAAAAACAACTTGCATGTTGCAAGGTATGCACAAAAATGAAATTATTACACAAATTCGGATCATTATCCACCGTAGGGGCACATTTTTATCATTTAGGCATGTGAGCATCTTTCATTCATCATTTTTTACCTTTTTCTCTTTCAATTTTACCTCTGTAATTTCCAGATCTGACTTTTACGTTTTTTGACAGGCTTGAGCGAAAATTACATCAAAAAACACCATAGATCGATGAATTAGGTTGTAAAAATGTTGCCAATGTTCTCAGAAGGCCAAGACGACCCAAAATCATATAAGGTTTGATGAAATTTGATGAAGAAATCATGATTCCCAGCTTCTTGGAGCTCTCATGGTGGCCCAAATAAGCTTAGAATTACCTTTTGACCCTTGGATAAGTTGGGACATGTGTTAAAACATGACTGGATTGGGCCCATGCCTTTTAAAAAATGCATTTGCGGCCTTTTGAAATTTTGGAAAATTTCACCACTTTTCTCTGCCTGCCTTTTGGGCTAGCTACGTGTCCAAAGGTGGGTCCCATTGAAAATGCAGACCAATTCTATTAAGTTTGCCATTTTTGGATTTTGGGAAAATTCTCACACTTTTTGGCACAAGCTAGTACCCTAGTTTTCTCCTTTGCCACGTGTCCATCTTCTATTCACTGCGGGTCCAACCTTTCCCTTTCTTCCTTTAAACCCTTTTCAAAAATTCACAAATTTCAATGTTGACCCGCACCACCCTTTGACACTTTAAAATGTGCCACGTGTCCACCTTGGGTTGGCTGCGGAGGCATGCCTCTCATTTGCACTTTATCTCCCTTTGCCAAAAAGGCAAAATTTTACTTTTACCTCCGAAGGCCCGCGATCCCGCACAAGCCTCAAATTTACACCTGTTTGGGGCCACGCACAAAATTTTGACTTTTGAATTTTTGGACACATGTCCCGTCTGATTGGAGTGGTGCTACAATCTGATTGTCACCTTTAGAAAACAAAGCAAAAATCACCAAGTCTTCCCTCGGCCCCCTCCTCCATTTTGAAATTTTTTTGGACACATGTCCTCTTCCCATTGGTTGCGGGATATCGGGCCAAAATTTGATTTTTACCATTTGAAGTTTAAAAACTTCAAAGTCATAGAAAACCCACTGCCCCATTCTATCCTTTCCTGGACACGTGTCCACTAGGGATTGGCCGAGGGCCCTCAGGCCAAAATTTCACTTTATCATTTTGAGCCATAAAACATCAAAAATTCTCTAAGTCCCCTCGCCATCCATACGCCCTCCATGCCATGTGTCTTCTCCTATTCGGTGCGGGCCTTCGGGCCAAAATTTGAATTTGAAAATTTTGCACAATGAAAAAAAAATTTCCTTTGGAAATCCCGCCAATCAAAATGTGCCATGTAGGCACCTCAATGCAGAAGGCGAGCCACGGATCAAAATTTTCCCTTTTGCCAAAATTTCAAAAATGATAAGTTAGAGACATTTTCCACTGCTCCTTGGCCAATAGGAACCTGCCACGTTGCCCTTGCATGTAGAGGATGAGTTTGATGGGAAAAAGATGCCCGTCTAACCATCAAAACATGGAAAATTTAAAGGATGCCCTAGAAATCAAAATTTTCAACAAGGATTGCAAATTTCTTGATTTTAACTCAACTGAAGCATGGTTTGATATTATTTTCAACCTTGTGATTGGGAAATTAATTACATACAATTTAGATTGGATCAATTCAATTTTTCATGATCGGGCAAGAAAGGAAAATGGTACAGCCCAAGAATCGGAAAAACCTAGGGCACAAATAAGAGCACACACGGGTTTTCCTCTTAAATCAAGGCAAAACAACAGGTTTACGAGCATTTTTGAAGCATTCAACTAGAGGGGCTGAATTACAAATCACCAATTTGAGAAATAAAACATTTTGAGAAAAATTGGACTTGAAAAATTAGGGCACACTATGTAAGCTCAGAAATGACTCCAACAACACCACTTCGATGGAAAAGGCATCAAAGAATTCAATAGAATCCTAGACCATATTCCTATAATGCTTTGATCATCTATTCTTTACTTGAAAAAGGTCTCGACTTGTTTGACAACCGCCCACATCTCCATGTGTTAGGAGGTTCTTCACACCTCTTTCTTTTGCCAATTTCAGTCCAAGGATGAGAGATTAATATCATGCTATGCTATTTATATTTTCAAATTACAGCTTGAATGAGAAAGGATAAATCTTTCCTTCTGGAGATATCAATACCAAAGCAGCTCTATAAACAAGTGAAGAGAAAATTCCATAAAATTCCAAATTCCAAACGCTATTAGGATCATGGAGCACTTCTTTGGGATGTTCTACCTCATCCTGAGACATGATCATGTAGTTTTCATGCCCAATATCTTCATAAAGTATTTGTGCCTTGGGATCATCTGTCTTTTACACAATATATTTAGTTTTATTTTTGAGCAAAGAACTTCTTCATTTTTCCATTGACTAGTATAAGGGCATGTGACCAATCCATTTGAATTTCTCCTCCTACATCCTTACAAAAATTTCTACTCAACAACATGCCATATGAAGGAGGAATATCAACTACTAGAATAGTAGCAAAGATCTTTTCTCTGGCAAAGCAACAAAAGCTACTTGTGCATCCTTAATTCTCCCAACCAAAGGAACCTCTCTACTCTCCATGGAATAGAAAGAACCAATAGTGCATGTGAGGGTAAGACCCAAAGCATGAGCTACTTTGGTAGGCATCACATTATCCGATGCTCCTGAGTCTATGACACAATTGCTGAGTCTATGGCAAGCTATGAGGAGGGTCATATAGAATGGTTTGATTTTATCATTAGGTGAGGTGACTGCAGCCACAAGATTTGATTGGGATGTAGAAGAGGGAGTGGGAAAAATACCTTTCGAAGTGTTAGATGAAGTTTTGGAATGGAAATTGACAAAGTGGACCATTTTGGCAAAGGATTTTGGATGGGTTTGATAAAACTCAGCCTCTGAAATATGGATTTTTTTCTTCTTGAGGTGGTCAATGATATCAAAAGATCCAGAGGTGGATGGGGTCTCATCACTAGGAATCCTAGGTTTATTAGGTTTTGGAACTGGAGAAAAAGGAGTTTTAGAAGTAGGAGTAGGAGAAGAAGAATTAACATAACTAACCTTTTGCATGGATGCAGTGGGAATAGGATATCCTCTTCTTGCAACCACTGGAATAGTCATGGGATACTCCTTATATTTTTTGTGGAATGCATCACTTTTTATTTCTTGTTTGTCTGCTCCCGAGTCATAACATCATATGACTCACTGTTCATCTCTACCACTACTTCATCATAATCATCTTCTTCATCCACTCCTTCAGTAGTGATGAAATTAACTTGAGATCCATCAAGTTCTTACGGTTTTTCCTCGGCCTCTTCTCCAGTGTTCTCCAAAGTATTTATTAACATCTTCATCATCAGGTTCTTTGACTTCACAAGTTACATTAATAGGGACCTTGATGGGTGGTCCCTCGATTTTCAACCTTGTCTGAGAAGAAGGCAAACAGTTTATAGGCTGGAAGTTCTTCCTTGGAATGTCTCGATAAGGAGCATGTTGAGCCAATTGTTTCTTGATGGCAATGAGGTCATTGGAAAGCTTCTATACTAACTGATTTGCATTAGCTCTAGGAGTACAGGTCAAAGAAGTTTTGGATTTGGAAGAGTCTCTTTTCAATTTTCCAGACATGATCAGATCATCTTTGACACTAACGACTAATCTCTCGATCAACATCAAAAGTTACAAGATTGGCTCTTCTCGGTCAAATGCATAGCTTACTTCAAGTAATTGAGCATTTAGGAAGAAACATTTTTGAATTTGATCCACAAAGTTGAGTGTCTAGTGGGATCTCGGTTAATCATATTATTGAACTTGGCTACAAATTCTCTCATGGGCTCTTGTGGTTCTTTCTTGATTTGAGAAATCAGGGCTAGCAATGCATGCACATATTCAAAGGAGTTTGAAATAGTTCTCAAATCTAGTTCTCATGGTAGTCCAATGGTGATGGCCTAAGCGGGGAGATGGTAAAACCAATCTACTGCATTTTCTTTCTCACCCCTAGGTAACTCATGTAAAGGTTGAGGGAGGGAAAGAGGCCTAACTCATTGGCCCCAAGGTAATGGAATTGCCATCCTGGGAAAAACTACTTGAAGTGGAACTGAAACACCAACAAGAACTAAAGCGTGAAGATTAGGGCTGAGTTGTTCTTGAGGGATACCACTCCCATAAGCTCTGTCTTTAATAGGTGGTGTGCTTGTAGAGATGATATTTTTATTTGGCCTTGTTGAAGGAAGAGGAAAGCCTTGCTTCTCCAGGAGTTGAAATTGAGAATATTCAATTCCAAGAGCCCTTCTTCCACGAGTAAATATTAGAGTCGCCAGATAAGAAATGATCAAGAAATTGTTCTTTAAAAGTTGAATTTTTTGAAATGAATCCCTAGTGGAGTCACCAAAACTGTTGGTTGTCAAAAAGGACTTTAAAGAAAGCAACAATTAGGGGACAAAAGTCCCTCCTCTTTAATGGGAGAGGTTCCCTTATTGAAAGCAAATAGAAAACTATTTACAAATGTACAACTTCCAACTTTAATGAGGAACTTTGATATCATGAAAGTGTTTTAATGCCAAGGTAGATTATCAATACAAAAGAATAGAGGAACTAAGGAAGGGAAAAGAAAAACATAACAACATTCCCAGGAAATATAGATAGCAAAATAGTTCCCTATAAATACTGAGCAAGGATGATATATAGAACAAAATCATTCACATAAAACCACCAGATATAATCTCATAGACACAAAGTTCTAGAAATGACATCCATAAGAATACAAAGCTTCTTAATGCAATAGATTAATGATTCACAAACTTAAGACAGGCAAGAGAGAATAAAAAGATGTAGATAGAAACAGGAAGGGAAATCTTCTATATTGATAGCTTTTAACTCTTTTACACTTTCAAAAATTATCAGAGTTCTAGCCCCTTAGAATGGCATGGAGAGCCCAATATATAGTTTACAAAGCAATTACCTTTAGTAACGATTTTATTTTGACCAAAATATTAATTAAGTAAATAATTAATGTAAATTCCTTAATTAAATTACAAGGAGATCAGCACTAAAAATAGAAGAAGAGAATCAAGAGACAGAAGTAGAGACATCCGGTTATGACTGAGGAGGGCCCACTGATTTGAGGATTCAATGCGTGAATCTCTTTAATGCTTTTGCTATCTCCATGCCTCTTGGAATGTTTATGTTAGAAGTAGCATGCATCCACGTGCCTAGGCATTTCTCCATATCTTTGTCAAACTCAGTATGCTCTAGATATTCTTTATTAGCATTGGTAATATCTGAATGGAGAGAACAAATGTATTTAATATTCTCTTTAGTGATTGAATCTTCTTTGAACAAATCATCCTTGACTAAGGTTTTAAACTGGGCCTCAATTTCTTGAAGAGAGAATAAAACACTTGTAGTTTCATCCTAAAGATGGCAGTGGATATATTTTAAGGCAGATAAAACACAATTTTTAAAAGACTCCCCTTTTTGCCATACATTCCTCAATTCTCCCAAAGGTGCTTCTTCCGTAACCTTTATTTTCCACTCAACACTAAAGATCCATGTCCTTGATAACTTATTCTTGACAAAGATCAAACACATTGTTGGCCAACAAGATCTTCTCATCGATTTGGCCCATTAGACGGAGATCTACAATACATACACTCTAGACTTTCGGTTCCTTGTCCATAGCCTTGATTGAGTAAGTGATTTTCTCCGCAACTTGATCACCTTCTCATCATTTTTGAAGGCTTTCTCAATGAATTTCGAACCTACTATAGTCATATCATCCACCATGGCCTCAACAGATTTACCATAAGTAGAATACTTGTGGATGTATTTGATGATTTGGACCTCATCTTGGCTAAGAACTATGAGAGGTGGGATAGCGGCCAATGGAACTAGATCCAAAAATTTATCCTTTGCCAATAATGATCTGATAAAGTTGGAAAGAACTTGGTTCTGTTCTTCCAACTACTCCAATGTTTGCTTGCCTTTCTCCACCCATTCAATAACCTTAGTCACGGTTTCCCGAAGGTTATGAACTTCACTCTCAGTGTGGATTCTCCCATTTTTATTATGGAAAGCTCCAAATCAGAGATCAAAATATATTTCTCCTCTTTATCTACTTTGGGCTTTACAACCTCTAGGAACCATTGTCCTTGAGCATCGCTTACCAAAATTGAAGTAATGTTTTCTTGAGGAGGAGGGGTAGTACCCAGTAGAGCTGCTACAACATCAAAATCAGGCCCTGTTAATTGAGAGGAAGATTTTCTTTTCTTGTTGTCAACTAGGGGATGCACCCAGGCAAAGGAAGAAGAAGAAACAGAGGAATCAAGGGGTCCGAGTGCAAGAGAACTCATGGAACTCAAATTCTGAACCACTGTTGCCTCCAGTGGGGAAGTGAATGGAACCTCAAGAATTTCCTTTGCATAGAGAGTCTGTTAAACTTGGAGGTTCAGTTCTTGATCCTTCCTTCTCCACCTCAGTAGTGGTTCCAGGGGTTTCTTCTGGTTCTTTCATCTCATCATCCTCATTCTCACTTAGAACAATAATGTTCTCTAGCCCAATAGGCAATTCGACTATTCCAGAAGAGTCTCTTCCTCAATTGGTTCTTGCTTAACTTCTTTGACCTTCTTCTGATATGATTGACTGGAAGAAGGAGTAGACAATTCAGGCTCTTTCATCGAAGAAGAAGGAGGAGTTTGCTCAAGTACCTCAGTACTAGGCGTATGTACTTCCTTCCTAGGTGTGGAAGTTTCTCTTGAAGAAGATCTACCCTAGTTCCTCCTAAATTCATGAACTTTCCTATCAAACCAAACCTTAGTTATGATAATGACAGGGTGATTATCTCATTGAATTCATCTCTCCTTCACATACCAATCCAAGGTTTCCAAAGGATTGTGTTTGATTTTTCTTTCATACTCAAAGGATTGCAAATCTTCATCATCATCCCTAAGCCCCTCGGGCACTGCTAGAGATTGAGATCTATAATCTGTTGTAGAGAAATTCTACCAAAATTACTCCTCTTGGCTTCAAAATCATCAACACAATCAACCCTATAATCCTCGGTGTTAGAACGATGATGATAATTTATTCTGAGATTTTGATCAAATAATTTCTTTAGATAGAAGCAAGTCTTGGGTCTAAAGAAATGAACAGTAAGAGGATCAATAGCCCTTTCTATATTTTTGGCATCTAGAGTTGTTCTACATGTATGATTCCCAAGGTGATAGGGAAATGAAGACCAGTTATCTTCTTATCTCATCAAGTTCTATGAAGTTTATCTAACTTCCTACACAACTCAACCAAATCCATTTTTTCATTACAAAACATGGGAAGCTTGAGAGGTGTGCTTTCAAAACAAACTAGTTTGATGTATGAGAAATTTTGGAACTAGATGAAGATAGCCCCATACTTGTCTATCAAATTCATAGCCTCATTAGAAAATCTTCTGGGTGTCACCCTCCAAGAGTCTCACAATGTACATAGTGAAAGCATCATTTACCCTTCTAAAATTATGATTATTGACCTTGAGGGTAAATTGAGGGCAATATGCATAGATGGGTTCATCCTTCTTGCCTTTAATGAAAGTGAAGCCAAACCACTCCCAATATGCTGCAAGGGTATACATGAGATAGAAAGGCATGTATAAATTCTTGGTTTGCTAAACATTTGACAACCTGTTTAGTTAGGTTCATGTAGATAATCTTGGGCCAATTTATGTTTTTCTTACCCTCACAGATGATATTTATGAAAGGGCACATCCAAAAATGGAAATCATTGGTAGAGGGCATTCCCATGATCCGGGTGAGTAGAGTGATGAAATCTAATAGTTCTTCATTGAAATCAACCCTGAAAAATTCCTTAAAGATTCAGGACGCTCCCTTCTTAGGACACTTCAGCCATGATTTAGCTATTTGAGCCTTATATTTCTTGTTGTCTTAATCAAAAAGATCTTGAGCTTGTGAAATAGTGAGAACAATGGAGTCTTCTATTTTAGGGATGCATAGGGTAGTGGTAATAGTGGCAATGTCCAATTTTGTAATCAATTCACCATGCACATTGATAACCTCCTTGGTTTCTAGATTGAAATTAGCCCCGACAGGTGAGCACAGTGTCGACACATTGCACAGAGATAGGAAAACCAATGGCGTATGTGATTCCACTATCATTTATCATTTGAGCCATGGGAGTAGGGTTGTCGCATGCTAATCTACCCCAGAAATCATCAAAATCCAAATATCAAACTTTGTTATCTCCAATATTGGGCACGTAAGTCTCCAAAGGTGACAAATGCTCGTTCCTTTAAACTTGATCTTCATTTTGACAAAGGCACGAGGAACGGCCTTCAAAGAACATATTCATGACAAAAATTGCAAAGGGATATAGGAAGATGAACAAATGACTCAATCTAAAAAATACAGTGAAAGATAACGAAAGCAAGCAATGTGACAAGTGCTTAGACGATTACCCCTTTAAATGCACATTAAATATACTTTGCACCGACTCAAAAAGATGAAATGTAGGAAAAGTGGAAAAAACTGGCCCGGATGGTCTAAGGGACATTGGGACATGAGGGATGTGAAGAGCTGATGTGAAAAATGTGGGTGATGCGGGCCAAAAGAGCACGGGTGGTCCAGGGACACAAAAACGCGAAGGACGTGAAGAGCTGATTCGGCCGATGCGGTTGATATGGAGAATTGGGGAATATGAGGCCCGAGCATACTTGGGACAGAAAAGGCTGAAAAAGTCTAATAAAATCATCAAACAAGGACTTGTGGGGAAATCAACTGATCGGAGAACAAAAGTTCCGACGGTACTTAGGACATGAGGGACAAAAATGTCCGATAGACCCGCAAGTCACTAAAATGACCCCAAGAAACAAAATTTTCACTATCTCTTCAAATTTCTTACCTTACTAAAACACTACTGAAGGGTGCCAACTCAAAATTTTCCAAATTTTTTAACTTTCAAAAGAGGGGAATTTTGAGAGGACAATAGCCAACTCTTTCTGGGGATGACTTGACTAGATCACAGGAATGAGGTAAGACAAGAATTCAAGAAAAACTCTGGGGAAGAAGACCAGTGCCTTATCCATTGGGCAAAGAGAGTCAAAGGCAAATCAATATAGAAGGAAAAACATGGAAAAACAACAAATCAAAGGAAAGGAAAGGTAAACAACAAAACAAAGGTAGGGAAAAGCACACGCGCACTCGTACATAATATACAGAGGACCTCCTATCACCTAGGATTTGAAAAATTTCAGGTACTTTGCCCACTATAAGGAAGTGGGAGAGAGGATCCATCCATGTAATAAAGATAGAAAGAATTTTCACCAACAAAGTTCCTAATTCTGAAAGGACCAAGCCAAAGAGAGTCAAACTTACCATGGCTTCCTCGAGGTTTATGCCTTTTTCCCATAGCAAAATAATGTCTCCAACTTTGAAATCTTTGGATTTGGTTTTCTTGTCAAATAAAGATTTCACATTCTACTGATGATTAGAGATCCTATTGAAAACCCATGGCCTATCTTCATCTAACTTATGGAGATACATGATCCGCTTATCCAAAGAATTACTGAAATAGGTGTCCTCAATAGCTTTCATCAAATGCAAAGTTGTTAGTTCCACTATCACTGGTAGTTGAGCTTCCACACCATACACCACTTGAAAAGGGGACATCCCAATTACTCTTTTAAGTGTAATCCTATCTACCTATAGAGCGTCATAGAGCTTCTTGTGCCGCTTTTTCTCGATATTTATTGACAAGTTTTCTTACAATTGTCACCAAATTCTTGTTTCTTGATTCTGCCTGTCCATTCCCTTGAGGATAGTAATATGAAGAATGAGCGAGGGAAATCCCATACCCATAGAAAAATCCATCATCTCAGCAAGAAAAATTTGAAGCATTATTGGTCACGATCTTGTTTGGTACTCCAAACCTTACCAAGATGTTTTCTTTAATGAAATTACATACTACCTCAGAAGTAGTACTTTTAACTAAATGGCTTCTACCCACTTGGTGAAATAATCTGTGGTAGTCAACACATGAGTATGTCTTGCACTTGAGGTGGGTTGAGATTTTCAATGAAATATAAAACCCACTATTGAAAGGGTTCTTCGATCACAATTGGCTTAAGTGGAAAAGTAGCCAACTTAGGTCTTCCCATAAAGATTTGACAAGCTTCACACTTATCGACCCACTTTGATGAATCTCTGAAAAAAGTAGGTCAATAGTACCCCACACAAAGAATCTTGTGAGTAGTAACAGTAGATGATAAATGACCCCCACAAGCTTGATCATGAAAGGTTGAGAACAAATTCTTTTGTTTCTCTTTGTCAACACACTTCAAGAATATTCCATCCACTCCTCGCTTGAACAAAGAATTATCCCACAACACGTATTGCGATGACCTTAACTTGATAGCTCTCTTATCCTTGGTAGTTAAGTGAGATGAGAATTAACCATAAGTGAGGAAGTGAGAAATGTCAGAGTACCATTTTTCTATTGAACTAAGGAAAAGAACAATAGGGATATCAACTTCATCCTTAGGTAACTCATGAACATATCCTCAAACAATGAGTTCACACAGGCCTTTACCCCAAACTAGTTTTGTTGGTTTGATGTCAAGATCATAATCCTGAACCTTTTCTACCCAATTTCCTCTCTTGGTTCCAAAATCACGTTGTGTAAGAATAGACTTGAGAGTCGTATCGGGCACAAGCACAATAGAGTGATAGTTAAGAATATAAGATTGAAACTGCTTAAAAACTTTAACTACTGCAAAAGCATGTTTCTCCATCATAGTGTACTTTAACTCATGATTTTTTAGAATATAACTCATGAAAGAAATTGGGAGCTCATGATCTTTGGAATCTTTCTGAGTCAACACATCATCCAAGGTACTCTCTACACAATAGATAATAAAATATTTTTGAAATCTAGACATGCTAAGATAGGAGTCTTAGCAATAGCTTTCTTAATGCCTTCAAATGCTTCCTTCCCTTTAGAGGACCAACCAAATGTCTGTTTTCCTTTCATCATTTGGGAGATATTCAAATTTATCTCTGAAAAGTCAGGGATGAATCTTCTCAGGAATTTGATCTTACCAAAGAAAGAGTGCACTCCCTTTTTTCTTGTGGGAAGAGAAATCTACTGGATGGCTTGAACTCGTTCAGGATCAATCTTGATTCCTTCTTCAAAGACAACATGCCCCAATAGATTTCCCCTATGACACAAAAGATACATTTCTTGGGATTCAAAGAAACTCCATGTTCTCTGCATTTCAAGAAAACTATTTCTAGATTTTGAAAGTGATATGCTCTGGTTTTGGAAAATACAGTTAAGTCATCTAGATACACAACAATACATTTTCCTTTCAAACTCCCAAAGGCCAAATCCATAGCTCTCTGAAAGGTGGCACCAACATTAATGAGGCCAAAAGGCATCCTCTTGTAGGCAAAAGTACCCCAAGGAGTGGTAAAGGCAGTCTTGTGCTGATCTGCAGTATTGACCTCCACTTGGTTATATCCTGAAAAACCATCAAGCATGGACAACATTTCTAAACTAGTGATAGCTTGTAACACCTGATCCATCATGGGTAGGGGATAGTTGTCCTTCAAAGAAGCCTGATTTAGATTCTTGAAGTCAACACAAATCTGAATCTCACCATTTTTCTTCCTAACAGTACAATATTTGCAATCCATGTTGAATGATGAATGGGGAAGATAATCTTGGCTTTCAACAACTTTTGTATCTCTTGAAAAATGGTGTCAACAATCTTTGGATTGTACTACCTTTGCTTATGCTTGAAAGGTTTAATCCCAGGTTTGAG
Organism: Taxus wallichiana var. yunnanensis; assembly: GCA_018340775.1. Lineage (NCBI taxonomy): Eukaryota > Viridiplantae > Streptophyta > Pinopsida > Cupressales > Taxaceae > Taxus > Taxus wallichiana. The sequence goes on from CM031242.1 coordinate 736,375,355, forward strand.
GGGAATGAAATGTTGCATTTATTTTAGTTGGAAGGCTTTTAGATCATCATAGGAGTAAATAAGGACATCAACATACCTCTTCAAAAGATTTATCACCTTCTTCTTCTCTCTTCTCGGTGCATTATTTTCCAATGTTCACCATTTTGGGTTCGGCAGGGTTCCCAATTTTAATCTTTTCACATTCAAAAACTACCGAGCTCATTTGGAAGCCTTCAACTTGACATACCTATCATGTTTATCAAAAATTCCTCGAGACTTAACAACCCTTTAGGGATCCTACTACCTTTTAGTTTAATGCGGTCATCTTGATCCATTTCCTCCTTGACACCTACCTCATTGGAAAAGATACTTTCTCAAGGCTAATTGTCACTTCCCTCATAATACAATTGATCAAAGTTATCTCTAAGCTCCAAGAAAGAGAGCAAGTGTTGATCATCATTGAAAACTTTCCAAATGCTTGCATTATCTCGGTACGCTTGGTCTATGGATCATTTCAAGGGTGAATTTGTCCTAGAAGAAATCGGATGAGGTATCAACAGAGACCCCTGGAATAGCTAGGGAATCAAATCTAGTGTTCTTCTCCCTTGGCATCGCTTCAATGGAGAAGGCATCAAAGAAGAATTGAATAAAATCCTAGACCAAATTCCTATAATGCTTCAATCTTCTATTCTTTACTTGAAAAAGGTCTCGACTTGTTTGACAAACAGCCCGCATCTCTATAAGCTAGAAGGTTCTTCACACCTCTTTCTTTTGCTATGTTCAATCCAAGGATGAGAGATTCATATTATGTTTTGTTATTTGTATTTTCAAACTACAGTTTGAATGAGAAAGGATAAATCTTTCCTTCTGGAGATATCAATAATACACCAGCTCTAAAACCAATTGAAGAGAAGATTCCATCAAATTCCAAATTCCAAATGTTATTAGGATCATGGAGCACCTCTTTGGGATGTTCCACCTCATCCTGAGACATGATCATGTAGTTTCCATGCCCAATATCTTCATAAAGTATTTGTGCCTTGGGATCATCTATCTTTTGCACAATATATTTAGTTTGTTTTTGGGTAGTAGCTTCTTCATTTTTCCATTGACTGGTATAAGGGTATGTGACCAATCCATTTGAATTTATCCTCCTACATCCTTATAGAAATTTCTACTCAACATCATGCCATATGAAGGAGGAATATCAACTACCAGAATAGTAGCTAAGATCTTTTTTTCTCGGTAAATTAGCAAAAGATACTTGTGCATCCTTAATTATCTTGACCAAAGGTACCTCTCTACTCTCCATGGAATATCAATAACCAATAGTGCGTGTGAGGGTAAGACCCAAAGCATGAGCTACTTTGGCAGGCATCACTAGGAATCCTAGGCTTGCCAGTGTTTTAGAGCTAGAGAAAAGGAGTTTTAGAAGTAGGATGAGGAGAAGAAGAATTAATAGAACTGGCCTTTTGCGTGGATGCAATGGGAATAGGAGATCATCTTCTTGAACCACTAGAATAGTCATGGGATACTCCTTATATTTTTTTGTGGAATGCATCACTTTTTCTTTCTTGTTTGTCTACTCCCAAGTCATAAAAGCATATGACTCACTATTCATCTTTGCCACTACTTCATCATAATCATCTTCTTCATCCTAGCCTTCAGTAGTGATGAAATTGACTTGAGATCCATCAAGTTCTTCCAGTTCTTCCTCGGCCTCTTCTCCAAGTTCTCTGAAGTATTTATTAACATCTTCATCATCAAGTTCTTCAACTTCACAAGTTGCATTAATAGGGACCTTGATGGATGGTCCCTCAATTACCAACCTTGTCTAAGAAGAAGGAAAATGATTTCTAGGATGGAAGTTATTCCTTGGAATATCTTGATAATGAGCATGCTGAGCCAATTATTTCTTCATGGTAATGAGGTCATTGGAAAGCTTTTGTACTAACTGATCTGCACTAGCTCTAGGAGTAGAGGTAGAAGAAGTTTTTGATTTGGAAGAGTCTCTTTTCAATTTTCCAAACATGATTAGATCATCTTCGACACTAATGACTAATCTCTTATTAGCATCCAAAGTTGCAAGATTGGCTCTTCTCAGGGCATAGCTTACTTAAGGTAATTAAGCATTTAGATAGAAACATTTTTGAATTTGATCCACAGTGTCGGTGTTGAGTGGGATCTTGTGAATCAGCTTATTGAACTTGGCTACAAATTATCTCATGGGCTATTGTGGTTCTTTCTTGATTTGAGAAATCTGGGCTAGCAACGCATGCACATCTTCAAAGAAGTTTGAAATAGTTCTCAAATCTAGTTCTCATGGTAGTCCAATTGGTGATGGCCCCAGTAGGGAGATGGTAAAACTAGTCTACCACATTTTCCATCAAAGTCTCCACAAAAATCTTGACAGAGACATCGTCATGTTCAACTCCGAGGACTCCACATGCAACTATGAAGGCTGTAATATGTTTATCAGGATGTACCTTTCCATCACCTCTAAACTCAGGAAAGTTCTTTTTTTTACCCCTAGGTAACTCATGCAAAGGTTGAGGGAGTGCAAGAGGCCTAAATCATTGGCCCCAAGGTAATGGAACTGCCATCCTAGGAAAAACTACTTGAAGTGGAACTGAAACACCAACAAGAACTAAAGCGTGAAGATTAGGGCTGAGTTGTTCTTGAGGGATACCACTCCCACAAGCTCTGTCTTTAACAGGTGGTGTGCTTGTAGAATGATATTTTCTATTTCTCCTTGTTGAAGGAAGAGGAAAGCCTTGCTGCTCCAGGAGTTGAAATTGAGAATCTTCAATTCCAAGAGCCCTTCTTCCACGAGTAAATATTAGAGTCGCTAGATAAGAAATGATCAAGAAATTGTTCTTTAAAAGTTGAATTTGTTGAAATGAATCCCAAAGATAGTCACCAAAAGTGTTGGTTGTCAAAAATGACTTTAAAGAAAGCAATAGTCAGGGGACAAAATTCCCTCCTCTTTAATGGGAGAGGTTCCCTTATTGAAAGAAAACAACAAAACTATTTACAAATGTACAACTTCCAACTTTAATGAGGAACTCTGATATCATGAGAGTGTTTTAATGCTAAGGTAGATTATCAATATAAAATAACAGAGGAACTAAGGAAGGGAAAAGGAATAACATAACAACATTCCCAGGAAATATAGATAACAAAATAGTTCCCTATAAATGTTGAGCATGAATGATATCTAGAAAGAATCATTCACATAAAACCACTAGATATAATCTCATAGACACAAATTTCTAGAAATGACATCCATAAGAATACAAAGCTTCTTAATGCAATAGATTAATGATTCACAAACTTATGACAGAAAGAGAGAATAAAAAAATATGTAGATAGAAATAGGAAAGGAAATCTTACGTATTGATTTCTTTTAAATCTTTTACACTTTAAAAATTATCGAGTTCCACTTTCTTAGAATGGCGTGGAGATCCCAATATATAGTTTACAAAGTGGTTACATTTAGTAGCCATTTTCTTTTAACCAAAATATTAATTAACTAAATACTTAACGTAAAGTCCTTAATTAAATTACAAGGAGATCAACACTAAAAATAGAAGAAGAGAATCAAGAACCGTAAGTAAAGACATCCGATTATGGTTGAGGAGGAGGGCACACCGATTTGAGGATTCGATGCTTGAATCTCTCTAATGTTTCTGCTATCTCCATGCCTCTTGGAATGGTTGTGTTGGAAGTAGCATGCATCCACGTGCCTAGAAAGTTCTCCATATCTTTGTCAAAGTCGGTATGCTCCGGATATTCTTTATTTGCCTCGCAATATCTCGAATGGAGAGAACAAATGTATTTAATATTCTCTTTAGTGATCGAATCTTCTTTGAACAAATTTTCCTTGACAAAGGTTTTAAACTGAGCCTTGATTTCTTGAAGAGAGAATAAAAAACCTGTAGTTTCATCCTGAAGATGGCAAAGTGGATATCTTTGAAGGCAGATAAAACACAAGTTTTAAAAGACTCCCCTTTTTTCCATACATTCCTCAATTCTCCCAGTGCTTCTTCCAGAACCTTTATTTTCCACTCAACACTAAATATCCATGTCCTTGATAACTTATTCTTGACATCATCAAAAACATTGTTGGCCAACAAGATATTCTCATCGGTTTGGCCCACTAGATGGATATCTACAATAAATCCACTCTAGACTTTCAGTTCCTTGTCCATAGCCTTGATTGAGCAAGTAATTTTCTGCTACAACTTGATCACCTTCTCATCAGTTTTGAAGGCTTCCTCAATGAATTTCAAACCTGCTATAGTCATATCATCCGCCATGGCCTCAACATATTTACCATAAGTAGAATACTTGTGGATGTATTTGATGGTTTGGACCTCATCTTGGCTGAGAACTATGGGAGGTGGGAGCAGCCAATGGAGCTAGATCCAAAAATTTATCCTTTGCCAAAAATGATCTGATAAAGTTGGAAAGAACTTGGTTCTATTCTTCCAACTACTCCATGGTTTGCTTTCCTTTCTCCACCCATTCAATAACCTTAGTCACGGTTTCCCAAAGGTTATGAAATTCAATCTCAGGTGTGGATTCTCCCATTAGGATTCTGGAAAGCTCCAAATCAGAGATCAAAATATCTTTCTCCTCTTTATCTACTTTGGGCTTTGCAACCTCCAGGAACTGCTGACCTTGAGCATCAGTTACCAACCTTGAAGTAATCTTTTCTTTATTTTCTGGAGGAGGAGGGATAGTACCCAGGTAAAGGAAGATTTCATGCCCTATTAATCAAGAGGAAGATTTCCTTTTCTTGCTATCAACTAGGGGCTGCACCCATGCAAAAGAAGAAGAAGAAATAGAGGAGTCAAGGGGTTTGAGTGCAAGAGAACTCATGGCACTCAGAGTCTGAACTACTATTACCTCTAGTGGGGAAATGAATGGAAACTCAAGAATTTCCTTTGCATATGAGTGTGTTAAGCTTGGAGGTTCAGTTCTTGATCCTTCCTTCTCCACCTCAGTAGTGGTTCCAAGGGTTTCTTTTGGTTCTTTCATCTCATCATCCTCATTCTCACTTAGAACAATAATGTTCTCTGGCCCAATAGGAAATTCTAACTATTCCAGAAGAGTATCTTCCTTGATTGGTTCTTTCTTAACTTCTTTGAACTTCTTCTGATACACTTGAGTGGAAGAAGTAGACAATTCAGGTTCTTTCATCGAAGAAGAAGGAGGAGTTTTCTCAAGTACCTCAGTACTAGGCATATGTACTTCCTTCCTAGGTGTGGAAGTCTCTCTTGAAGAATATCTACCTTGGTTCCTCCTAAATTCATGAACTTTCCTATCAAACCAAACCTTAGTTTTGACAATGACAGGGGTGATTATCTCATTCAAATCATCTCTCTCCTTCACATACCAATCCAAGGTTTCCAGAGGAGTGTGCTTGATTGATATTTCATACTCAAAGGATTGCAAATCTTCATCATCATCCCTAAGCCCTTTAGGTACTTGGTAGAGATTGAGATCTATAATCTATTGTAGAGAAATTCTACCAAAATGCCTCCTCCTGGCTTCAAAATCATCAGCACAATCAGCCCAGTAATCCTCAGTGTCAGGACGATGATGATAAGTTATTATGAGATTTTGATCAATGAATTTCTTTAGATCGAAGCAAGTCCTAGGTCTGAAGAAATGAACAGTAAGAGGAGCAATAGCCCTTTCTATATTTTGGGCATCTAGAGTTGTTCTACATGTATAATTCCCCAAGGTGATAGGGAAATGAAGACTAGTTATCTTCTTATCTCGATAGGTTCTATGAAGTTTATCCAACTACCTACACACCTCAACCAAAGCCATTTTATCGTTGCAAAACATGGGAAGCTTGAGAGGTGTGCTTTCAAAACAAGCTAGTCTGATGTATGAGAACTTTCAGAACTGGATGAAGAAAGCCCCATACTTGGCTATCAAAGCCATAGCCTCATCAGAAAATATTTTGGCAGTGTCACCCTCCAAGAGTCTCACAATGTACATAGTGAAAGCATCATTTACCCTTCTAAAATTATGATTACTGACCTTGAGGGTAAACTGAGGGCAATATGTGTAGATGGGTTCATCCTTCTTGCATTTGATGAAAGTGAAGTCAAACCACTCCCGAGATGCTGGCAAGGGTATACATGAGATAGGAAGTCATGTAGAACTTCTTGGTTTGTTGAACATTTGACAACTGTTTAGTTAGGTTCCCGCAGATAATCTCGCCCAATTTATGTTTTTCTTACCCTCACAAATGATATTTATTAAAGGGCACATCCAAAAATGGAAATCATTGGTATAGGGAATTCCCATGATCTGGGGAGTAGAGTGATGAAATCTGATAGTGCTTCATTGAAATCAACCTCGAAAATTCCTTAGAGATTCGGGATGCTCCTTCTTAGGACACTTCAACCATGATTTAGCTATTTGGGCCTTATATTTCTCGTTGTCTTGATCAAAAATATCTTGAGCTTGAGCAAGAGTGAGAACAATGAATTCTTATATTTCAGGGATGTGTAGGGAAGCGGCGATAATGCGGAAACATCCAATTTTGTAATCAATTCACCATGCACATTGAAATTAGCCATGCAGCATGCATAGTGTCGCGCATTGCACAAATATAGGAAAACTAACAGCATATGTGATTCCACTATCATTTATCATTTGGGCCATGAGAGCAGGGTTATCTCATGCTAACCTACCCTAGAAATCTTCAAAATCAATGCCGAACTTTGCTATCTCCAATATTGGGCACATAAGTCTCCAGAGGTGACAGATGCTTGTGCCCTTGAAACTTGATCTTCATTTTACTTTATCTGGAAGAAATCTTCTTTCCTATCTCTTCCCCTACAATAGTCCTTATATTTGTCAAAAAAATTTGTCTCCATGTTCTCCCAAGAAATAATGGAGTTAGGGGGAAATCCCATGAACCACCTCATAACAGAGTCCTTGAGGTTGGAAGGAAATAGTTTGATTTTTTTATTGTCTATTCTGTAGTAATATGTTTGGAAAATAAATTTGAATTCAAACAGGAATTGATATGGTTATTCTATAGAAATTCCTTAGAAGATAGGGAGGATGGATGGTGAGATACTTTTCTAGGTACATTCTCATCTTCATCTAAGACATTTGGATAAGTAAAGGTTCTACCCAAGGGTCAGTTCTCATTATTCCCATTGTCTCCCATTTTTTAAGGTTGTTCTAGTTCTAAATAGGATGATGCAGAATGTTCAAAAGGGATTCTAGGCATTGTATTAGATTCAGTGTCACTTTCAATGTTCCCTACTTGTACTTTGTTTGGAGATATTCTTTGGATATTACGTGGTATAAATATCCCTTGAATGTCTCATGGCCTATGCATCAAGGTTGGTTATGTAAACAAGGCCTAGGACTTCTATTGGTTGCATAGATTAACTTCATTAACACCCATAACATGTAAAGTGAATAAAATGGCGTGTTGTGCTTATGGTTTCCCCAACAATGGTGCCAAAAATTATGGGTCGTTGTATTCTCCAATCATTTAACTAACAAATTCTTCTATTAGTGTCATTATAAAACCAAGGTTGTGTGTCTAAGGTTATATGTAATGAAGCTTTATGCAACTCAATTGTTCGATGGTTCCTTTTAGGGGTTTTGGTTGTTATGTTTCTCTTTATCTCTGCTAATCTATGGAAATGTAATGCTAAACTACTGAAACAACATTACTGTGATGAAATTCATTTAATGGAAATACTTTTATGGAATTGGAATGCACACACCAAATCAATATAACAAAATTCAAATAACACACACTCTAAATTGAAATGACACACTCATAATTGAAATTGCATAAAAGGGAATAACACACACTAAATAGAAATTGCAGTAAAGGAAATAATTAATTGCGTTCGAATTGTAACTTATCAGAAACCACAAGCATACATAAACGTAAAATACTCCAGTCACCTTAGTTGAGTACACCCTTGCTATTCCTCGTGATAGAGGTAATCTCAACACCATGGGATATTCAAAACAACATCTAATATATTGATTCGAAAATTTCCTTAAAACTAGAAAATAGATACTAATGTTATATGAACCAGTATTATAGATTACCAACATCAACTAACTACTAAATTTTTCTTCAAGGAGATGTCTATATAGACATAGTCAGTTACACATCATGCCAAAATTGTAGGCATTGATTTCTTCCACTAACAACCCTATTAAAGTTCATTAAATCCTACGGAATTGCTAAAAACAAGATCCATGTTTATAGGTTGTCAATGGAAAAAGTCTTCCATGACTACACGATGGCTCTAGAATCGAGACTCCTTGATTACAATTCCCAGCATTGGCAGTAAATGTCCACTATTATCCTACACATGTCACCACATTTCACTCACGAGGTGATTAGTGGGAGGTTCTACAATAAACAAGTTGCATGAAACAAAACAAGAGAAATGTATTGAACTTACTAGGATATAACTATATAAAGCATCCACATGCACTAATTAATCATGTTTAATGACAAATCAATAAGCACATAGATGATATAAACAAGTCAAATAATACACTCATCAAGGGTTCTCCAAGAGTGGTGTTCCCTAAAACTAAGACCCAACTCGGGAAGGGGAAAGAGAAAGATGACCAATGCACGGAATCTTTCTTAGGATGCTAACCAATTTATCCTTTCCCCGACTTCGTATCCATGTGGTTGCTCCATATATATTTCTTCCTCCAAATCACCATGAAGAAAATTAGTCTTTACATTTATTTTTTCAAGATGCAGATCTTCCACAACTACATAACTTAAAAATGCAGTTCTAATGGGATTCATTTTAACAACAAAGATAAAATTTCACCAAAGTCGATACCTTTTTCTGTGCAAATCCCTCCACAAAAATTCTTTCCTTGTACCTATTTTTGCCACCTTATTTTTCCTTCAACATGTAAACCCACTTGTTTTGTAATGCTCTCTTTTATGCAGGAAACTAAACCAAATCCTAATTTTTGTTGTGTTCCAAGGATTCCATCTCCTCATCCATGCCATGCTCCCACTTTTTCCATGTTTCTATATGCATTACTTCTTCAAAATTTTCTGGTTCTCCACCATCTGTCAATAAATAATAGTAAAGTTGATATGAAGATAATCTTACAGGGGGTGTACTTACCCTAGTATAACACCTCACAATATTTTTTGGAGTTTGAGGCTCTTGTTGTTCTTGCTGATTTTGATCTACAAAATCAACACCGAATGTGCCATGATTGATGAAAACTTTGTGTATTTTTGTACTTGTTGATTTTCCATCCCTTTGAGAACTTATTTATCTTTTATCTCATCAAGTGCTACATACTCAAACTTTTCCAACTTCTTGTCCTGTAGTTGTTCCATGTACATAACCCTTTCATTGAAAATAACATCCCTACTCCTAATGACTTTCTTCTCATCTAAAATCCACAATCGAAATCCAAAATCATTAGTGCTATACCCAATTAAAGTACATTTTTTGACTTAGCTTCTAGCTTGGTCCTATTCTCTTTATCAATGTGAGAAAATATTCACAACAAAAACTTTCAAAAATTATTAGTTCACCTTCTTAACATTCTAAACCTCCTCTAGTACTCCACCTTCCAAAGCACTTGAAGGTCCTTTATTTATCAAGTAAACGGATAGTATCTACAACATCCACCCAAAATTGTAAGGGAAATCCAACATGCAATCTCATGCTCCTTGCATGCTCCATGATAGTCATGTTCATCCTTTTTGACACACCATTTTGTTGTGGTGTTCTAGGAACTGTATTCACCCTACGGATTCCATTTTGTGAACAATAGTTATTAAATTCATTGTTGCAGTACTCTCCACCATTATCTGATCTGAGACACTTCAACTTCAAACTTGTTTCATTCTCAACTAGAGATTTCCACTTCTTCAAAGTATTAAATACATCACATTTCTTCTTTATACAAAGATAATTGAAACCTTCCTAGTAACATCATCAATAAAGGTAACATAATAATGTGAACCACCTAGAGAAGATACCTGAGTTGGCCCCAACACATCCGTATGAACAAGCTCTAACTTGTGCTCCTTAGTTAATCCAACCCAGAGAAATTTCACACGCTTTTATTTCCCATACACACAATGCTCACAAAAAGTCCGTGTCTATGTTTTCAAATATGAAAACTTTCCCTGTGAATGTAAAATCTTCATCCCCTTCTCACTCATATGGCCAAGTCTCGTGATGACATAAAGGTGTGTCTATATGTAAACACAAAATCATGCACTTTAGGTATTATTTATCCTGGTTTCATACTACTATTTAGAAGGTTCTTGAGTTAAGAAAGTACTAATCAACCCCCATCTTTCAGCCATCTTGTTTTATTTTATTTCATCATTCCCGACCTTTTACACCTACATGCCTAGTATTTTTAGTCATCTTCCATTATTTTAGCCTTGGTTGGGGCACCCAAGCTACTATTGGGGTGCATGTGGGTGCCCCGGTCCTCTCTACACTTTCCCGCCACTTTTAGGCTCTTTCTAGTTGTTTTATATCTTTATCTTTTCTGTGGTTGGCCATTTCGGGTTAATTAGGAAATTAGATCAAGAAAACCCTATAAATATAAAGTTATGAGACCATAATGTGGGCCTAACATCATTCACTACTATCATCCATCTAGATTGGCATCCATCTATTATATTGAGATCACTTGCATCCACATAGCTCCATCATAAGGTACAAGGCTAGGACATATGAATCAAAATTTATAGGGGGATTCTATTCTATTCCATGCAAACATTCTATTACATTTTATACATTTAGTTATTGTTCGCTACTTCACAAAGTGTGACTTTCACGAGAGCACCTTGGGAACATTATACACACACTCACCATAACTATATTTGGGTCTGAAATGTAGTGAAACACTCAATTAGTAAGCCCACTATTGTGGTAACTAAGGTCAGTCTGACCCATTCATTTACATTTTTTTTTTAGGGTTTTGATACTTCTCTTGGTCTTTTGTAGGTCTTTACATCATCTTGGATTATTTGCGACACTCAATAGAGGATAACGAATCGATGCAATAGACAATGAGGGTTTAGGACCATCTTCCAAACTAGTGAAAATCAGTTTCGAGAGCTTTTACACACACTAGAGGGCCCACAGTGTGCCCCGTTACCTCTCCAGTGCTCCATTCCAACTAGATACCTCAGATCCATCATTTTATGGGTTTATGAACAATCGTTCCTACTTACAGATTTTCCAGTCACCTCTGACACACTGTCTTATGAGCATCTTCTATCTAGTGAGCTCTTTCCTCTTCTCTCTTGCACATTAAGGTTAACATTTCCTTTTGCATAGTTGTTTAGTTCATTTAAATACTTCTTTACTACATTTATTTATATTATTTATAGTTATTCATAGCTTAGATTAACTATCCTCACATACTACAATTTAATTAATTTTAGTTAATCATTTTGGTGAACCCGTACTCTATCTTCGCACTTAGGATCCTCATTTTTCCTCTATTAATTGTCAAGTTTCTTTATTTGATTTACTTAAGCGATATGCTCATTTCCAATTTGTTTTACAATAATATCTAGACACTAGCTATCTTGATGACAATACGTCACCACATGAAATAATTCCTCTATTCGATCATTTATTTGACGACCCTAGTCCTAGTGTTCCTCAATCTAATCAACCCCTATTAGACTCAATTCAAGCTCTACATGATTTATTCTAAGATAAATTTAAGGCCATGGAATCCATGATCACATCTCTCAAATCTAAAATTCAACAACTTAAGGATGCTTCTCAAGCGCATGTTTGTTCTCCTTCTACATCTCATGCTATGTCTACTACATGTGCTCATATTAGTGAGCCTCCAGTCATACCATTACTCGAGCCTCTCATCTTGGATAACAATGCTAAGCAACGTGAAATTCTCAATCAACTCTTTAGTCATCAGTTGATCACACTACCACCTACTGATTACTATCCTCCTTATTGATTAGAAAAATATCACGGTCATCCATATTATAATTATCATCGAATCAATGGACATAATGACAACGATTTCCACACTTTACAACAAAGAATCAAATATCTTGAGCTTCAAGTATTTATTTAATTTATTCAGAAACAGTCTATTATGTCCCCATCTACATGGCCTCCTAAATTTGCTTCTTCTTTGGTTAGTCATGAGCCTCCTAAGAAACCACCTACGACATCACCAAGTCAACATAATCAACCACCTATAAAAATTAGTTCACAACCTCCTCCTACTAAGTCGTCTATTGTATTACCAAGTCAACCTAAGAAACCTCCTTTAAAACTTAGTGCAACTTGGCCTCCTCTCAAGTATAAGCTTCAACCTATTACTTTTGTCAAAGCAACTAATCCTCCTACTAGTAGTCATGACACATTGCAAATTCCACCACAATCACATGGTCCTCCTGTTACTTTTTCCGACCATGCTTCCACCGCTAAATGAAAACTTGGTCTTTGGTAGGTGAATATTTTCACTCTACCCTTCTAATGACACACTCATATTCTTATGGTTCTTATATGACTATTGAGGGGTCTGATTACATAAAGAACCTCATTTCACCTTACATTAGCATATCTATCTATTACATAACTACTCATACATACATCCATCTATCGCTTGTCATGCATACCATACAATTTCTCATTATTTATCCCATTACTCAATCAATCTTACACTCTCTACGATATTTCACCACCTTCATATATCACTTCTTTATTGGTTTTCCAACATCATTTATCAAAATATATATGCCTCATCGAGACTTTGGGGGCATGACATCCAACACAATCCCCTATCCTGTTAACATTAATGCATCTCTCCTCTTTTCTTTATCATCCCTCATCTTGCACACTTGGGGGGAATTTACCCCATTCTAGCATACTTACATAATACTACACCACACTCTTAGAATTTATGCATACATCATCATAACATCAAATCATATCTCATATTTTCATTCTCATACATTAATTTCCTAATATACACATACTCATTACACATTTTAGCATTATCATTACCCGATGACACACTCTTGTGCTTTGGTTCACACTTGAATGTTGAGGGCTTACTACACATGAACCCCACACACTGCACCATGGGAATTACACATTATGTTTCAACACATTACATGTCATACACCATATATTCTACATTTAGTCTACAACACTTTGATATTTGTGTATCATACTAGTCTAGCATTGCATCCTAATTTTACTACATACTATACCATACACATTTCACTCGTGACACATCTTCCACATCATGCTAGTTTAGATCATACATCTAGCATTTATACACCTTACACTCTTTAGTCTATATCATTCATTCCCTCTTATACATCATACATTACATATTCTATTCATCACATGTTTTTCTCTTACTATCACCTTTATCACATTGTCTTCTACACAATGCACTCATTACCCGATGACGCACTTTAGTTCCTTGATCCAAACTCAACTACTGAGGGTTTACAAATCAAATGGACTTTACATTCATCATGAGGTTATCACTCAACATTTCATCATGTGACATTTCTTGGATAACGACATACACTTTAGGCTAAATGGTCACCTATTCCTTCATGTTGTAGTGGTATACACCTTAGGTTGCATCACCACTCCCTCTTTTCATCTTGTAGTGATATACACTTAGGGATAAATCATCACTCATCCATTCATATTATAGTGATGTACGCTTAGGTTAAATCATCACTTATACGTTCAATCTGGTTGTGATATACGCTTCGACTATAGGGTTCAAGTACATTTCATCGCTAGGTCACATTTTATAAACACACATACACACTCATCACAACACATTGGACACAACACACACTTTCACCATTTCCTGATGACACACTCTCATTTACAATTCATTCTTGACTGCTAAGGGGGAAACCAAATGAACCTCACTACATACATTTCCATTCACTCGGAGGCACATGGCTCCTATCACTCCATTTTGCATTCCATTCCACCCATCCAAAACATACTACATATTATGTTTGCTTTTACTCTTGCTTACTTTTGCTTTTTCATGGTCTATTTATTACACATGCTAGTTAGATTATTTGTATGTCATTTATCTATATCATCCACACATGCATGTTCACACCTTTTTCTAGTTGTGATCATAGATACAAGTCTCTTACATGAAACATGGATTCTCACCATCTACCCTTCTTATACTTTAGTCACCGGGGCATCTACATTCATCTCTCATAGGTGTTATTGTTTCATTTTATATTTATCACTTTAAATTTTGGTTATACATGATCTTAACATAGTAGTTATCTTTCTAACATGGTAACGGGTTTTTCATGTGCAACATTTGTTATGCAAGGATATTTACTTCCATACTTGTTTGTTACATTTGTCTGTTATTGTTTGTTCTTATATGCGGGCCTTGCCCTATGTTTGGTGTGTACACTTGTTTGTTTTTTATGGCCATGTTGGCCTTACGTGTCTTGCGATATCGTAAGATGTGTCCCATGCTTGCGACCTACTTTATGTGACTTACTTGTCTGCTTTGCATAGCTTACACATTGTTTGCGTACTTAACACATATTTTCTACATGCATGATTTTTCATGCTAACACTTTTTTTTGACTAGCCATCCTTGTTTGTGCGTGCCTTGGTTTATACCAAGCACAATCCCTCCCTTTGTAAGGAAAATTTTCAAAGTACATACAATGGTCCTCTTTTAAGGCCACATTCTCCTATTAGTGACATCACATGTGCCCCCAAAGAGGGAAACATCATTTGGGGTTTTTTACAATCTACACAACTTGTTTACACCATTTCGATTTAGTGCACTTTCCACCTTTAGCATTGTGGGTTTACATACAACGAGTGAGTTCAGACTTGTCTACGAACTCCATATACAATGAATTTTATAGGAATGGTGTCCTTACCATTCGGGGAGTAGTTAACAGTTGGAGGATACAACGGAATTCCTCCCAATAGTTCTTCTACCATCAGTGTCGATCACCCAATAAACAAGATAGTACAGAGATCTCTTCACACACACCAATGAAGCATTTAAAGGTTGGAGGACACAGAGCATTTCCTCCATATACTTCTTCGACCTATATAAAGCACTTTGGATCGCCCAAAACTCGAAAGTATAGGATATCCTTCTACACTCTTTCTTTTGAAATGGATCGATGCATGCACATGTTATGTTTATACTCTTTCATTTGCATATTTTACATTTACATACTTTCACATGCATCTTTTACATTGCATTTTTACACTCATATACATACATATTTGACTATTTGATCATTTTCTCCTTGCAGTATGGTCATATGAGAAAGAAACAATCAAATGGGGAAAAAACAGCATTAACAACAACACTTCACGATAACATACACTTTACTAACCATGCAGGGTACATCACACACATCAACATCTACACACATGTTTCCACCCTAGGTTCAATATTATCACTTTTTTACACATTTTCATCTTTAGTTTCCATGCTCTTCCATCTTTTTTTCATTCCACACTCTGTCTAGTCTTTTGGCACATTTCTACTACACTCTTCATGGACATCGGTACACATCTCTATCTACTTTATGTTACTAAGGTTTCTACTCACCAACATAAAGTGGGGAAAATGTGGACACAAAATCATGCACTTTAGGTATTATTTATTCTAGTTTCATACTTGTTGGAGAGAAAATTTGTCGAGGAAAAAAATTGTGGATTTCTTGCCAACACTCTAGGAATCTAAGTCCCTCTACTTAACTGGTGCATCTTTCATATATGCATGCATGAGTAAAGGTAGATTTTTTTGGTTGGCCTTGTGGCCGAGGATACAATAGGGGCACTCCACCGACCACGAGGAAAGATAGAAATTTCTTGCTAGAGAGGAATTTTTCAAGAGAGCAAGAAAGGGAGTGAGAATATGAAGTAGGGGGAAACTAATGCTATAAGTAGGAAATCGATGCTTACAAAAACTAGTTAGAATTTTCATCACATGCATTAAAATCAAGAGGAAACAAATCTACAAGTAGCAATAAGACCAAATAGAATTTATGATCACAAAGTATCAAGAAATCCCTTAGTCAAAGAAAGCTAGAAACTCCTTGTATTGATTGCTCAAACAAAAGTTGTACATAGTGGAGAAATGAAGAAATTTGAAAGGAAAAATGGATAACTCTTTTCTCTCAAAAGTAAGGAAAATCTCTCTCATGAAATTACAAGAATAAAACCAGTTATAAGAATCTCATAATTAGAACCCCTATGAATGAGGAGCTCATTACAATTTATAGAATTTCTAAAGCCTCTTCGCCTATCCCCCATCGACCCTTCATATGCCTTGAAACTTTTCACCTTCTTAGGAAAACTTTAAGTACCCTTGTATAACTTAAGGGTGACTTATTACATTGAAAACAAAGTCATTTTTAATTACTTAAGGAATTATGAAAAGTGCAACCCAAATAATAATTAGAACGTGGAGGAGAGAAAAAATTGGGGGGGGAGGAAGAGAAGAGAGAGAAGAAGAAGAGGAGATGTCGTTCTGATGAAGTCTCGTTGACCCTAATCATTGGAAAGCTCTAAGGATATGAAACTCTGAATCTATAAATCATTTACCTCTTGTGAAAATCCTTAAGACTTGCACTCAATGATGAATTGTTCTCTATCCCATGTCGATTAGAAAATACCTCAATCCTTTGAATTCCTTGTTGCGAATGATTCACTCATGCTGTAGACAAGTTGTTGCTAAAGAGAAAGTATATTTTGATGACCTACAGACACCATGAATAGAGTGTTTATAAACACTTTGTTGGGTTATGTCAATGATGATCATGGACGTTGCTCATGAAGGTATACTTCAAAGAAGCCGTGGATGGAAAATCCCTCCTACGATGAACCCTTACAACAATGTCATATTCTACCAACATATGTCCTACATAATGGTACATTTCTTCATATAGGAAATAGGTATTGGTGATCATACTAGTGATACTATGAATGGTTCTTCAACACTTGTTATTCTTGAATGGAACAACTTACTATTTTTAGTAAGTGTGAAAATTCTTCTTTGAAATCCAACCACAACTACCACTTTGAATATTCAACTCTCATAATGCTCCCTTTTGTGAAATTCACCCTCTGGAATGACTTACTATTTTTAGTAAGTGCCCAAGAGACAACTTACTATTTTTAGTAAGTGTGAAAATTTGACTCTTTCGAACCTTGACTGGATGTGGCAACTCAAATTATTTCTTCTCCCTGTGCTCCCCTCACCTTCTAGACTGGGTTTCTATTTTTAATAGGTGCTCGTGAGGCCACTTACTATTTATAGAAGCATCAATTCTAGAACAAGATGACCATTTCGATGAATTTCAACCATGATACCTCTTTTATGTTCACTGCCTCTTTTGCAATCTCTTCAATTGAATGACTTTCCCAAAATTGCAATCCCCTATGTAGAAGACCTGTTATTTTTATAAAGTGGGATTATAAATTTCATATCATGGTGGAATGAAGTTTTATGATATGGGTTTTTTCCCAATATCACCCCTCTGAAATCTTATACTTACCCGATTAACGGTTTGGGAGATTTTAAAAATTCAAATTTTTTCCCACGATAACTCTGAACACAATAGTCATTAACGGAGCTTGAAATTTGAAGGTATATTGTTATTATGTGTTCATGAGAAAAACCACATTTTTTTGGGTTTTTGCTTCTTGTTCATCCAGTGAAATTTCTCTTCGAACCAACTATCGATTTGACGGAAATCTAGTTTTTATCTCTGTTGAGTCGAGAGGGAGATTTCTTTGCTACAAGTGATTTGTGCCATGGAAGGATAATTTGAAGGTGAGGTTTTAAGGGCATTTGAGATTAAATAAAACAATACAAAATATTTCTTCATTTCATGCATCTTCTAGCAAGATATGTTTGAATCCTCGTTTCATGACAATGGGGTTTTCTGATGAATTTCTTTGTTTCTCTTCCTGTTCTTTGATCCTTCGCCTCTTTTGATAAAAATTTCTTCTAATACCTATATGTTTTCATGTATTTGAGGTTTTTTTTTTCCATGGTAGAGTTGGTTCATAGAAGCAATGATGATATGTGTGCATGTAAGAGAAAAGTAATGGCAGGTATGAGTTTTGACTAAGAAACGTGAAATAAAGTTGAGTGTCAGCTTTAAAGAATTTCAAAAAAAATTAGGAGGGGTGGGGTGAATTTTCATGTCCCTGATGTCCCTTAAGAATTAATATATGAAAGGGACATAAATTTGCATGACGGGCCTCATAGCGACACTTGGTGGCAATCCGACGGTGGAGTGTTTAGGCCAAAAGCTTGTTGGAAGCACTGGGGGCTGAAAGATGATCGTATGAGGAACCGTGGAGGAAATCCTTGGGCTGGGAAAATTCTTAAGGGACATGAGGTTCATAAATTTACATGGTGTGCCTGGTGTTGACACTTGGCGGAGATCCGACGACTGTCCATTTGGCTCCACTAGCTCTCAAGGCCGACAATTTACATCAAGAGGGTCACATGGGTGACCTGAGAGATTCTTGGGGCTGGGTGCATTTTTATGTCCCTCATGTACCTCATCACAAAGGGACATGAGGATCATCAATTTGCATGATGTGATTACTTATGACACTTGTCATGATCTGAGCGAGTGAAGGGATGAGCTTCGACAAGCACCTGGGGACCGAATCGCGATCCGGGAGGTTCTATGTGTAACCGGAGGGGCTTCTTGGGGCTGGGAAATTTTTTATGTTCCTCATTTACCTTAGGAAAAGGGATGAAAGGGACATGAAATCACACTAGGCTCCTGGAGTTGACATGTGTCCTCTCTAAAATTGATTAACTGCAAGAAGCTTACCTTGAAGACAACTTGAAACGGCGATATCTTGAGCTCCTAATGAAATTTTTGGTGAAATTTTATATGAAATTAACTGAAAATGGCCTTTTAAATCAAATGGTGGGGTTTTAATATCTTTATTCCTCCATTTAATTCCTGAAAATGTGTATTTTGTATCTAGTACCTTACCTATGCATGATAAAAACTTTACGTAGACCTATTTCTCCAAGGTGTTGTGAAAAATATGATTTCACCATATTGTAGGGATGTTAATTATATTTATGATGATATTTTTTTCTCCTAACTCAATCTAGAGCTCCCGGAATCACTTCCCGAAGTTCAGGTAGTTTTTTTATCATGTGCATTGCATATATGTCTGTGAACCATGTTTTTGATGAAACTACCCCAACTCCTCCAAACCTTTCCTGAGTCTTCCAAAATCAATTCCATGATTTTTTTAGAGCTTTAAGTCATCTCCGTATCATATTTTTCTCCTCCATTCTACTCTAGAGGGTTGCACCCAGTCCTAGGAAGGCCAGTGGTAGCCCTTCCCAACACTGCCCAGAGATAACATTTTTCAAGAACTCATAAAATCACCTAGGGGGATTGACTTGAATTTCCTAATTCACCTAGGGGACTAATTTAACATCAACTAGGAGGTCATTGGACTAGTTGGGTAGACTTGGGGTGCCTCGAAGGGTAAAAATTGAAAAATTTGGCACAGGGGTATCGTTTTCATGCTAAAAATTAATCAATTTAGTTGTTGCACATTTGTATGAAAACAATTGGCTATAGATTGGGGACACAACATGGAATGAGCGTAGTGATTACATGACATGAAGAATCCAAGAATCCTAGCTTTACAATTCAAATACAAGTGTTTTATCCATTGGGCCTTGTGGAGTCATGTACAACTCATAAGAGAGGGACACGAAAGAAGAAAAACACACCAAAATACGTTGAAGAGAAACACACTACATGAACACAACGAAAGGGAAACACACCTAACAATCACCTATGGTACAAGGTGGGGAATAACCCACTTTCACTTAAGAACTTTTCATTTCTCAAAAGTTACCCCGAGTGATGATGTTATGTGAAGCCATTGAATGGTTCCAAAAATTAGCCTCCTCTCCTTAACTATTTATGAAAGTTGGGTGCTTTCATGATTGTTTGTGTTTTTGTAGGAGTGAGTCCACATGAGCTTCTTGATGCTCAGACTTCACTTATATATTCCATTGCCTTCATTCCCTTTGAAATCATTTTCATAGTGCTAATTACATTCAACGTTTATCCACATAGTTGATTCTTAATTGAGCATCTTACCACTTCCATAGGGCTGATTTTCATTCAAATTACTTGAATATTCTAGATTATTTTCTTTCCCAGTATATGCTCATTGAACTCTTTTCCATGAGAAACCTTGGACCTATCTTGTTTCTCTAATCTACTATGAGGTGCTTGAATATTGACTAGAGGGTCAAAAGTAACATCATACTTGTCATGTATGGCCATGACACGAGCTAAGAGATCAAAAATTAGCTCGGGATCTTCAGCACTTTCTACTGCATCCAAGATTTTTTGTACGGATTTCTCCTTGGTTACTTCCTACGGCTCAGCTTTGTATACCTTTAAAGAATATTTATTTTGAATCTCAAGGTCATTATCCGGAGGGGTTACTTCATTGTCTTGGGAATCGCTGCATTCTATCACTCCTTTGTCAAAGGGAGCCTTGAATTTAAGGGCCTCAAAAATCCTCGCTTAAATTTCTTCATCATGGAAAGAGTCTTCCTCTTTAAATGGGAAAGAAAATACCTCCATTTCATTGTTGTGTCCATCAACTATTGGCTCGAGAGGGACATCAGATTTCTCATCTCTCTTTATTTCAACATGGCCAATATTCACATTGGTTGAGGTTTCCAAATCAGATTCGCGCTTGTCTTGTACATTCATGGTATGTGAAAGGAGTTCTAGACTAAGCTCAAGATCCTCTATCTCTTCAACAACTCTTAGGAGATCTTGCATAAATTATTCTTTCAAACCTTTTGAGGGCTCATTATAGGTTGGATTTTTCTCTCCATGAATGACATAGTTGAGAGCATCTTCACCTTCAAATGGGAATGAGAACACCTCCACTTCATGAGTAAGCATATAAGCTGATTTCTCCATTTGGAATTCACCGAGCACCATTTCTTCTTCTTCCTAGATCATGTAATCAAGAAAATCAGGTATATCCCTTTTGAACTCAAAGCTCCTTAATGCCTATTTAAGATCCATACTCCTTTGGGAAGGAATTTTTGGTCCTATCAAAATGGGAATATCCTCTTCCTCTTCAGTTGTTATGAAAAGATTCATCCTCTTGCTATCTTGGTAAAAATGTAACATTCCCATTTTAAGACTTTAGAAATAAGGGAAAATAAAAATTTGAATCATAATGTTCTCTTCTAAATAAAATATCATTTAGAACACACATTCCATGCCAATCAATCTCATAACAGAGATAACCATATGCGGTTGTAATGACTCGGTATGTTATCGATCTCTCATTCCATGACTCATTACCAACCGATCTTTCATGTTGACTTAAAGTATAGAATACTTTATGTATACTACATATACTTGGTTCTCCTACCATATTCCAAGTACTAAGTGATCTGTTTAAAGAACTTATCTAAATATTTGTTACCAATATTCATCGACATCACGTTCTTTGTAAACTAGGTGACATAGGACAACACAACCAACAACTTGTGATACTTGGCCAAATATTTTCAACATACTTTGTTTCATGTTACTATTAACGATGGCATATTCATCATTTCGAATACGTCCTTCACCTCACTCTACTATTATCTAGAATGGTATTTACTGACTATCGTCAGTCCACTTTCCCGAGGTTTGACCCTAGCTCAAGTTAGCAACATAATTTGTTATAGGAAGATGCTCACGATGACTTAGGGTAAATGGGCATACTTGACCGACCTAAGTCGACCAAATGTGCCAAGGTACCCTTGAGTCATGGAAGCTACTCCCTATTCTAAACATGCTACTAACTTGACCTAGAGAAAAAACTAAGTTCAAGTCCAAATGTGCTTAGAAAACTAAGTTAAAGATCAAACCACCTTTGTTTCTTTTATCTTTTCATTCTTTTGAGAGAGGAAGAGTCTTCCTCTACATGATTAGATGTTAGGATTAACATAACCTTTGATCATTCATTTCTCATATAGTTTAATTGTCTGCTTGATGCATATTTCATTATTAAACTTTAGTTGTGTAGATAAAGAACGACATCTTTTGTAATTTAACAAGTTTCCTTATAATAAGGGGGAATTTGTTAGCATAATTTAGCATAGGCATATTTATTACATTTTATTACATTGTCTTTTATTTAATAATGTGCAACATGTGCACTCTAGTCTAGTGACTTGCATTCAATATTGTTATGTTGGATAACATTCAATATTGGTATTAGTAGTAATTACATGTGCATGTGAGATGGGTCTTATCATCTCGTAGTTGGTGCCTGATAGGGTATCATGTCTATCCATATGTCTAATATCTATAAATATTACAGCTCTTGCATTGTTATGTAATCTGATTTCATGATCAATAATATTTGTGAGGCTTTCGTCCCTCTTTGGTCATTGCAATCTAATTCTATTCTATCATTTGGTATCAGAGCAGGTTCTATCCAAGCAAGGTTGAAGAGGAGCACTATTGGAGAGGATCCATTGGAGAAGAAGATCTGCATCAAAGAGAGCCATTGAAGTATCCATGACCTCCATTCCTTCCAAGCATCCCTCAACTAAAATTTGACCTATCCACTTATTTGGAAGGTAAATTTTTTTTTATTAGTCATTGGCATAGCCAATTGATCCAACATATTGGTGGAATATTTCAGATTTGGAGATCTTTAAAAAAAAGATTTGTGAAAAAAAAAAAGATCTTAAAAAAGGAGAAAGATCTTGAAAAAAAATTGCAGATCTAAAAAAAAGAGTGAAAAAAAATCAGATCTGAAAGTGGAGGTGTGAAGAATTCGGGAGCAAAGGTTGAAGCAGTCCATCACAAAATTCCAGCAGATAACTCTAAAAAAAAAAAACGTAACTTTTTTTATACAATGTCGATTGATGTGTTATTTTTTTCTGAAAAGATAAGAAGGAGAAAAAAACTTTGCAGGTTTACATCATCTTTAGATTCGCCTATACATATGACGAAAAGTTTGTGTAAGTTGGGTCATTTTTTTCTCAAAAAATCAGATCTAGCGGTAAATTGGTAAGATCTCAAAAACCAAGATTTTGATTCTTCTGAAATTTTGTGGGTTTCAAGAAAAATATTGTATGATGCTGATATCAAAATTTTAGCAAAACTCGAGATCACGGTTTGTGAGAAAACATGAAAACAATATTCAATTTATTTGTTTGGATCTTGGGAACAAACAAGTCAGCGGTTCAACTCCCACTCTCTCCATATTTTTATTAAATTATTTTTTTTGAAAAATTTGGAGAAATTACTAAATTTTGTGAGATTTCCAAATTTAGAAGCTCACTAAACACATTTAGAGCCACCGCTAAATTTAGCGGAAAAACACCTGTTGGGGGTAAAAAAAAAAATTTGGCCTAAATTGTGTATTTTATGATTCTAGACCCTTTTTTCTAAAGGGGGGGACACAAAAACTTCATTTGGTACTAATCTTGGTGCATAAAGTGCAAAAAAAAAAGTGCAATTTTTTTATTTTATGTTTGGTTCTATCACATGAGATCTTTGATCTCATAGCGACATTGATATATATGGTGCCTCTGCAAGCACTTACAGTGATGTTGTCATGACTACTCTTGCACTTAATGCCTAACACGATTGCCTAAACATCATCTCGAGCATCAACCCTATAAAATCGACGTGAAGTAATAAGGACACAATATACACACATTTGAGCCCTCCCATTCGTTTGTGCTTGCACAAACCCCTCTCCGTAATGTCTACGTACCACGTACTAAATTATTTCACGTGCGTTAACACCTCTTTCCGTACTAATGGGTATATTGAAAGGGTGATCTTCTTCCATGTACCAATGGGTATATCGGAAGGGAGTGTATATAGAAAGGTTTGGTATATCAGCTTGACGGTATATTGAGAGGGAGACCATAAACCTGGAGTGATAAGAGTCTTACCCTTTGTTAGAAATTTAGAGTTTCAGAAATTCATATTACAGAAATGGGTGCACAAGTACCAAAGTTCTTCTTGCCAGATTCACAACTGCTTAGAGGAGACAACTATGCTGCATGGAAACCGAAGATCAAGATGTTACTTGAGTTTGAAGACCTATGGACAGTTGTAGATGGAACAACAACAAGATCACTTGATGATGGAAGACAAAAAGTTCAATTTGACAGGGCCAATCAAAAGGCCAAGTTGATCATCTTGTTTGGCATAACGGATGATGTGCAACCCCACATTAGAGATGCCACATTGGCCAAGGATGCATGGGATAAGTTGAGCATAGTCTATGAGGCAAAGAACAAGAATGCCATCCTCAACCTACTATCACAACTGCATACTCCAAAGTTCAAGCATAATGAGAAGGTTGAAGTTTTTTGAGAGAAGTTGCTACTTTGAGGGCATCTCTATTGGCATTAGAAAAAGAGATAAGTGATGAAGACCTCATACCAATTATGTTGCAAGCACTTCCTCCTTCCTACATAATCTTTGTGACAACTATTAATATGATTGAACACACAGTCACCTTTGAGAAGTTGGTCAATCTACTCCAACAAGAAGAGGCAATGAACAACAAAGATCATGAAGATGAGCAAACACTATCTTCCAATCATAAAGGAAAGGGGAAATTTCAGTCCAATCACAAGAAGTCCCAACAAAATCAAAGTCAAAAAAGAGACCAAATTCAACGAGACAACACCAAGAAGTGTCCCATTTGCAATAGAGGGAGACATGACATCAAAGATTGTTGGTATAATTCCTACAAAAAGGGTTCATCAAGCAATTCAAAACCCAATAACCAACATGGTAACAACAATTCAAATCAAGGGAAGTCCAACAACAACAACAATCAAGGGCAGAAAAATGGTAATTGGAAAAGAAAACCCACACAACAAGGGTACATTTCCAAACATGAGGATGATTCAGATGAAGGACACCACATGTATTCTACTCAATTTGATGAAGAAACCAAGTCCACACAAGATATCTGGTATGTTGACTTGGGTGCAACTTGACACATGACTAGATGCAAGGATTGGTTCTACACACTACGTGACTCACCTAACAAGAACCATGTGTCATTAGGTGATGACTCATCATACAATGTCAAGGGGATTGGAAATATTTCACTACCTCTTGGAAAGCATAACTGCAAAATCACAGATGTATTGTATGTACCTAAGTTCACCAAGAATTCGCTATCAGTTAGTCAACTCCTTGATCACAACTTGAATTTGAATTTTGACAAGTAATAATGGAGAAAAAGTGTGCTTGATAAGAGATAAGTCAAGAGGTTCCAAGATTGTAACAAGAGCCTCCAATGTGGGATGCATGTTCCAACTTGATTTTTTCCACAAGGATGATCAAGCTCTAGTGGCCAAAGACACACAATCTGTAGAACTATGGCATCGCAGATATGGTCACATCGGTTTGGCTATCTCTAACCACTTCAAAAGGGCAACATGGTGAAAGGATTGCCTATACTCAAGCACAACACCGAAAAGTGTCACAATTACCTAGATAGAAAGCAACACAGTACCTTTCCGAAGAACACATTTAGAGCTAAAGGAAAGCTTGATTTGGTGCACACTGATCTTTGTGGGCCCATGTAACCAAGTCATTCTGGATGTCAATATTTCATGCTTTGTGTTGATGACTACTCAAGAAATATGTGGATATATTGTCTAAGAAACAAGAGTCAAGCCTTTGAGACATTTCAGAAGTTCAAAGCACTTGTTGAGAATGAAGTTGGTCACAAGATCAAAAATCTCCACTCAGATCGAGGGGGGGAATTCACAAGCAATGAGTTCAAGACTTACTTGGAAGCTCATGGGATTCATCGACAAATGCCTCCTACTCACACACCATAGTAGAATGGTATAGTTGAGAGAAGGAATCATACTATCATGGAAATGGTGCGATGTATGATTGACGACTTAGGTTTAACAAAGACATTTTGGGTAGAAGTTGTAAGAACTATAGTCTATTTGTTGAACAGAGTGCCCATAGTAGCTCTTGAAGGAGTGACACCTCAAGAAGCATGGTCAAATCAGAAACCATCAATTACACACCTAAGAGTATTTGGGTGTAAAGCTAGCATGCACATACCCAAGAAGAACATGAACAAGTTAGATATGAAAGCTAAGAAATTGATATTCATTAGATACAGTGAAGAAGCACTTGGGTACAAATTATGGGATCTGAAAGCAAAGAAAGTATACACAAGTAGGGATGTTGAGTTCTTTGAGAAGAAACAAGTAGATGCTCCACTCAACGACTCAACAAACATGTATAATATACCTCTTGTGAAGACAAAATTTAATGTTCCCACCGAAGGTGACAGTGATGAATTGGATGATGGTGAAAACTTGGATCCACCACAAGCCAATGGAATAGCTAAGAAGTTACCTAAATGGTATACTCAATTAATAAGAGATGCAAATTTGGATGAAGCACCTAGCACATCATCCAATCCTAGACCTAGAACTCACAATCAAGCTCGTGAAGAGGTCAATTATGCCCTAATGAGCAGAGTTGTTGAAACAGTTGAGCCATCTATAGTTCAGGAAGCCCTACAATCAAAATCTTGGAAAGATGCCATGGATTCAAAGTATCGATCGGTGAAGAAGAACAACCCATGGAAACTTGTTGACCTTCCACCGGGAAGAAACCCATTGGATGCGAGATGGATATTCAAGACTAAGTACAAATCGGATGGGACTATTGACAAGTATAAAGCAAGGATTATAGCAAAGGGGTATGCATAACAAGAAGACATTGATTATGAGGATACATTTGCTCCCACAGCCAAGATCAAGACAATCAGGATGATCTTTGCTCTAGCTACACAATTTGGTTGGAAATTCCACCAAATGGATGTGAAAAGTGCCTTTCTTAATGGATATTTGCAAGAAAAAGTCTATATGACTCAGCCAGAGGGTTATGTAATACCAGGAAAAGAGATGATGATATGCAGACTCATAAAATATCTATATGGCCTAAAACAGGAACCTCGGGCATGGTACATCAAAATTGATGAGCATCTCATAAGTCATGGATTCGAAAGGAATCCTTATGACCCCAATCTCTACCTCAAAAAAAAGCAAGGGGGAGATTGTCATTGTGGTTTTTATGTCATGATCTAGTCATTATAGTAAATTATGTGAAGATGATCGATGCAACAAAGAAGGATTTTAATCGATCGTTCAACATGACAGATCTTGGGCTCATGCACTATTGTCTTGGGTTGGAAGTATGGAAAAAGAGAATCATATCTTTGTGTCGTAGTTGAAATACACCAAGACAACGCTCGAGAAATTCAGCATGATGGACTGCACTCCTATTACTACACCTATGGAATCGAGACTTCAGTTATCTCGTTCCGATCCATCACCACCGGTGAATGCAACTCTCTATCAGAAGTTGATCGGGAGTCTCATTTACCTGACATATACTAGACTGGATATCAGCTTTGCAGTCAGCTATTTATCACGCTTCATGCAAGAACCGAAAATATGTCATTGGAAAGCAGCAAAGAGAATACTAAGATATCTAAAGGGTACAGTTGACCTTGGTCTAGAGTACAAGGAGAATGACAACTTCTTCTTGATAGAATATTCAGATTCAGATCATGCAGGAAACATGGATGATAGGAAGTCAACATCAGGCTTCGTCTTCTTTATGGGATCTAGACCGATATCATGGGGAAGCAAGAAGCGAAATTTGTTTCTCACTCTTCTACTGAAGTAGAGTATTGAGTGCAGTGAAGCTATTTGTGAAGTAATATGGCTATACCGAATCTTTGGAAGGAATTGGTCTACCACAACAAAATCTAATCCGGTAAATGTTGATAATGAAGGAGTTTTAAAGCTTGTTCGCAATCTAGTATTTCATGAGAGAACCAAGCATATTGACATACGAGTTCATTTCATACGTGAGCATGTCTTGAAGCATAACATATAACTCCGGTTGTCCTACAAATTGAGACGGAAGGTAGATGTTTTCACTAAGTCAATTGCACGTGACAAATTCACACTTTGTCTAGAGAGTTCCTCTCCACTTCATTGGAAACTATGAAAAATTAAGGGGGAATGTTATCATAATTTATCATAGGAATATTTATTGTATTTTATTACATTGTCTTTTATTTAATAATGTGTAACATATGCACTCTAGTCTAGTGACTTGCATTCAATATTGTTATGTTGGATAACATTCAATATTGGTATTAGTAGTAATTACATGTGCATGTGAGATGGGTCTTATCATCTCGTAGTTGGTGACTGATAGGCTTTCATGTCTATCCATATGAGGCTATCTAATATCTATAAATATTACAGCTCTTGCATTGTTATGTAATCTGATTTCATGATCAATAATATTTTTGAGGCTTCCGTCCCTCTTTGGTCATTGCAATCTAATTCTATTCTATCATTTGGTATCATAGCTATACCATTGTTATCAGAATTGTACTATCCCCTTTATCTAACTTATTAATTGATAACAATAAAATACTCAAACATATATAAAGTATACCGACAAGATATCACTACTATTTCCGTTATACAAGTACAAAAGAATTCACACCACAAATTGGATTCCAACTCAAAACCTTTCAATTCAAGATGATAAATATACATTTACACGACTATGCATTTCGGGCATTCCACAAGTTAATCAGAATTTAGATCTTAAAATAACATTACTTTTATTTTCCAATACAAACTTAAGAATGATTTGAAACTCTTTACATAAGATCCAGAATTAAATAAGCCAATGCATCATAAAAAAATTCCTTCTTTTATCACTTACGATGTCCATCTGTAAAAATTGCTAGCATGGGTCAGTTTAATGAACTGAGCATGATAATCACTAAGCATTAAAATGAAGTGCATTCCACTAATTGTTCCATTAAAACAACTATGCTTTAATGAAACAATTAATATATCATACAAATAAGCATAAGTAATATTAACTAGAAAATAAGTACAATAAAATATTCTTAATTCAATTTTAAGAAATGAGCATAATATGATCTGAACATCTATATTATAACTTATAGTTTAATTGATCCTATCAATTACTTTTAAACAAACAAAATCTCTTGTCATCCAATTGTTTCATAATTCTATCCGAATAGAAAGACAACATTTATATCTACTATGTAGCAAAATAAGTTATTTACAACATAGCTCATATTAGGATGTTTCATCCTACAACTTAAGCAAAGGAGAAGAATCAATACATATTGTTCCCCATACACTAATCATCTAAAAGATAGAATCAAGTTCAAAACACACATAACTACTTCAGTTCCAGGATAACAATATAAGGATTCAACATTAAAGAGACAACATCTAACAAGAATCCCAAATCAATCCAAGAAGGGGAAGAGTATCAAAACAATCTACCTGCAAGTCTTAACTAACTTCTACATGTTAGAAGATATCATTCAAATATCTGAAACCAAACGTTCCAAAAATCAAGCAAGACTCACACATGGTTAATCTCTTCTTGTGTCCATCCAAGAAGGTTTCATAATAAGACAAAGTGAAAAAAGAGAAAACCTTCCAATATCAAATCCAAATGAAGTATGACTCAGTCAAACAATACAATCGGTCTAAGCATGTTATTATTTTCTTTTCAACATATTGACTCAGCTATTCTCTTTCCACATCATTATAAAAAATGACTAGTACAAAGTAGAATAAACAATCCACAAAGAAATTTCCATCTCAAAAGAGTGGTTTCACACTATTTCCTTCCAGACAGAAGGACAAAAATTTGAACCCAAGAAGTTGAGCAGGCCTAAGAGAAAAACCACCCTACAGCCAAGAAGAAAATCAAAATACAGAGAAGTTCAATCAAGTGAACTTATCTTACAAAAGGATTTCAAATAGAAAAGGTCCAATCAATAATTCATTTCATTTATACTATCAATGAATTCCCATTTCTATTTCAAACTTAGAAGTTCTTTAACTAGTTCCCAAGAGAGAACACAAAACCAAACCCACAGTTTAAAGAAAGCACACTTCTAGTTTCCCCTATAAACCTATATGACTTAGTTTATATATTCTAGTTCATTAGACACAATTTTGAATTCAATTCTCATAAAGGAGTACATAGTACAGTCCCAAAAAAAACAATATACTTTCACAAGAGAACATATTCCTTTCTCTTTTCAAAGACCCAGAGATTCATTCGATGAATCCAACAAAGAATAGAAAACCAAAAATAGTATAAGATAAACAAGTTTCAATTAAACTCACGAACTTAAAAGAAACTGTATTCCCAACTTCAAGATCTTACATGACTCCATATCAAAGAGACCTATAGTTTGTGGTCATCATGAAGACAAATTAAAGAAACAACCCAAACCAGAGGTGATAAATCCTATCAACAAGATTCGAATGAGAGAGTATTCATCTCTTCTTTCCTTAAAAACCTAAAAGTCAATTTAAGAGGATCTAAAAGTGAGTAAGAAAACCCAATATACATTTGAGTCAAGAAATGTCTCAACTTTACCTCCAATCATGACTGAAATAGAAAACACAACAAAGACTCTCACAGCTCCATCTAAAAAGATAGCGACAGAGAAGGTATTCATTTCAAACGTCAATCACAAAAAGGAGTATGCATACCACATTTCCATAAAACCTCAAAAAATGTATGTAAACAACTGTTCCAACGAACTCTATATCAAACCAAACCCACAACAAGATACAGTTCCAGTCCATTAATCCTTCAAACACAACAAACAATCAAGCCTTCAACAAGATGCGGGATTTCTCATAGAAGAGGAGGGAAGAATATCCTCCATACTTACACGCCCTTACCAATTCAAGAACATGGTACAGTCTCTAAAAATAGAAGTGCCACAACCATTCCAACTCAAGAAGCTATAAGGAGAAGATCTCAAAAGAGGTTACCAAATCAACCCAAACCAAAATTTATCTCTCAAGCCTTTTTGAGCAGACAGTCCATAAATGAGTTCTAAGCATTTCAAATCCTTGAATATGAGTAAAAATCAAGCTCAAAATACAAGTATAGAACCAAACACAATGCCTCGAACACAAGTTCAAAACAACACATAGCTCCAATACAAGCTCATATCAAAACACAAATCTCTAATACAAGCTCAGAACAAAACACAAGGCTCCAATAAAATTTCGAACAACAACCTCGAACACAAGTTTCACATGCATGTCACCACTAAAATTACACTAGAGGAAGTTTCCAAAAGCTAACATTACTTTGCAATGGATTTACATCCAAAAACCACAAATATTCATAAAACCATGAAAGTAAATAACCAAACAAATCATGCAAACATTTATCTCATGAGAGCATAATTGTTTTAATGAATCATTTAGAAGAAAGAAAGAAATCTTAATGGATAGAGCCTATCATGCCTGATAGTGCTTCGCCAATTCGAAGGAGACTTCTAGCTGAAGCTTCCAACTCTTTTTCTCCTCCACAAAAGATCAACAACCAAACATCTTTTCCTCAAATTCCTCATATACTTTCCTTCAATCAAAAATAGGCTAGAGGAACCAAAAATAGCCACAAAGTAAAAGTCAAACTATTGGTTCGAAGAACCAGATAGCTCCATGCAGATAAAAATTGTGAGACATGCAAGACCAAACAACCTCTCACAAATCTACCTCCCTTCTTTCCAATATGGTTTGCATGTTAAAACCGAGGTCCATTAATTCCATTAATTACAAAAATTTGCCTTATCTCTCCATACCACTTTGCCTCCTAAAACTAGAGAAATTTATTTTCACTTCGCATGCATTTCCAACTTTAGTGAAGCCTCCATGTATGCCTCCACTAAAGTTTACTAGCATTTTCCAAAGTTGGCTATACCTCCATTCATTTAACCCATTCAAATCAATTAAATTTCATTGGAACCATTTCCATAATTTCATGCGACCCCTTAGGTTCCCTTTTAATAGTTTAGGATAGATTTCCCAAAACTTAGGTTAGTCTAACAATAATTACCTTAGGTCTTAAAACATAGCCATAGGTAATTTCCACCTTAGGTTAGATCAAATTCACAACCATATAGTATTAGGCATTAGGTTAATATAGCCTAGCATTACTTTAGTAATCTCTCCCTTATCCATTTAGCACAAGAGCTTAGGTTAGGACGCCATCCCAAAAAAATAGAATAAGAAGCTTAGGTTAGATTGAAACCCAAATAAGTAGACATAGCTAGGAAGTAGGTGCTTTTACCTATTTTAGGATACTGTTAGGATAATAATTTAGTTTTAGGATTTTGATTCCCTTCTTAGTCATAAAACAAACTATATTTCGTTTATGCCATTAATGTCCTAAAGAAATCACTCCTAAAGACCCAAGCACAAACATACAACCGAATGAAGACACGTTCATACAAGACCAAAGAATTTGTAACATACAAAGTTCAGTCTACTATGTATCTCCACCTATGAATGTCAGTTTACCATTCGATGCAGTATGGAGATTTAAAACAATCCTTGGATCATTAGAATTGATCCAAGGATGTGTCTGAAAAAGAGATAAGTTTGCAACTCTCAAAACTATATTACAACTTACCTACTAGAAGTGAAAGTGGATTCTTACAAGCCACATCATTTCAGTCCAATGAATCCAAGAGCAGAGATGATTTATCCATAACAAGCATGATTTTCAACAATCAAGGAAACACACCTCATTCAAAAAAATCACATGCCAACACTTGTAATGTAAAAGAGGAATATAATTGTTTGTCAAAGGTGTTACATACTTCCCTCCTAAAAAGAATCATCATCCCAATGATTATCTTATTTTGACCATTGCATTAAGGAAAATCAATTTATTCACTTTCTTAACATATGTTTGCAACAATATCATAATTTTAAAGTTCCAGAAATCAGCATTCACATAGTTGTTTATTTAAAAATGAATAGCCATTTGCCCCAAACTGGTAGACTTATTGACATATAAAGATAAAATCACAAATTTTATTAGTCATCATAGTCAATTCTGATCAAATAAATATGGAAAAGTAGTTTTTATATCCTCCAGGTTTTCCCAAGTTGCACTTTCTTCATTAAATTGGTCCCACTGGACCTTACATTGACTTATTTCACGATTTCTTAAATGTAACTAGCGAGTTTCCAGCACTTGTATGGGTTTAACCAAGAATATTCTTGGGTCTTGGACTTCTGAAGGAATTCCAATTTAACACATGTGATAAATTTGAAATTTATTTCTTAAGTAAAATAATATGGAAAACATCATGCATTCGTGACAAAGCAGGAGGTAATGTTAAATGGTAAGCTACATGATTGATTACTTCAACTATCTCAAATGGTCCCACATAACGAGGTGATAACTTGGTAGCCTTGCCAAAAGTTATAGAACTCTTTTTGGTTTAACCCGAAAAACCTTCTCACCAAGTTCAAATTTCTTGTCAACCCTCTTTAAGTCAACATAACTCTTTTTCCTATCTGTTGCTTCTTCCAAGCATTCGCTAATCATTTTAAAATACTGTTTCATTTCCATAAGAATTTTAGGTCCAATTACCTCTCTATCCTCAATGTTTTCCCAACTAATGGGGGTTCTGCATTTTCTTCCGTATAGTGCTTCGAAAGGTACCATCTTAAGAGAGGCATGATATGTGTTATTATAAGCAAACTCAACTAGTGGAAGGTACTCTTCCCACTTATATTACTGATCCATACAATACATTCATAACATATCCTCTAAAACTTGATTAACTCTTTTAGTCTATCCATCCGTTTCTGGATGATACGCAAAACTGAAATTTAACTTAGTTCCTAGAGCTGCATTAAGTGTTTGCCAAAACCTTAACGTCATTCTAGGATCTCTATCAGATATGATTAATTTAGGTACTCCATGTAATCTAAAAATTTCATGTACAAATCTTTTAGCTAATACAGGAGAATCATCCTTTAGATTACCAACAATAAAATGTTCTACCTTTGTTAGTTTATCAACAACTACCAAAATAACATCATGTTTATTTCTTGACATAGGTAACCCTTGTACAAATTCCATGCTTATTACTTTCCATTTGTACTGCAGTATGTTATGAGGATACAATAAACTAGCTGGGTGCATATGTTCAAATTTAACACATTGACATTCTAAGAAATGTGTCACAAAATCAATATCAGCAAAGCATCTTTATAATACCAAGGTGTCTAGAAAAAGGTGAATTGTGAAATTCTACTAACAATTTCTTTCGTAAATCATTTAGTGAAGGCATGTATACTATGTTTTCAAAACTTAAGATTCCTTCATTGTCAAATTGGAAAACTTTATACCTCACATCATTTAGATCTACAACAATTCCATTCTTACTTATTACATGTTCCAAATAGTGTACTTTTGTGTCATAGAAAGAATATTTAGATAGCTTACCATATAACCTGTCTCTTTCTCGAAATTTCCAAAACTATCTTCAAATTCTCATGATGTTCCTCAATACTTTTAGAATATATGAGAATGTCATCCAAGAATATGAACACAAATTTTTCCAAGTATTCTGAAAGATATTATTCATTAAATTCATAAAAGTGGCAGTGTATTTGTTAATCAAAAGGTAAAACCGTGAACTCATAATGTTCATACCTTTTACGAAAGTTGTTTTATGAATGTCCTCCTCCTTAGTAATTAATGATATCTAGATCGAAGATATATCTTTGAATATACCAATGCTCCACGCATCTGATCAAATAGATCATCAATGCTAGGGAGTGGGTATCTATTCTTGATTGTTGCTTTGTTTAACATTCTATAATCAATGCACAATCTAAGTGTTCCATCCTTCTTTTTCATAAAAATTACTGGTGCTTCGTAAGGTGAAACACTCGGTCTAATAAAAACTTTAGACAAAAGTTCTTACAATTGAGCCTTGAGCTCTACTAATTCTATAGTAGTCATTTGATAGGGTGCCTTAGAAATAGGCTCGGTTCCAGGATTGATTTCAATTATGAAGTCAAACTCCCTTTTGGGTGGAAGACTTGGTAACTCTTCCAAAACACATCACTGAAGTTTCATAACAGTGGATATCATTCCATGACATCACTATTCTCTTCAGTTATTTCTACAATTTTTACTGCATATAAGGTACAACCCTTATTTTTGGCCTTTTTAAGTTGCATAGTTGATAGTTCCCTAACAGAAATCTCACGTTTCACACCCTGAATCTCTACTATTTTCTGCAGATCATCTAAACAACTAATATGTTTTTCAAAACAATCCACCTTTGCCTTATGTTCAGCTAACCAATTAACACCTATGATTACATCATAAGACCCCAAAGGTGCAACATAAAGATCAACTTTTGTGGAAAAACTAGGTAAGTCAAGGACTGCTCCAAAAAGACACATACTAATAGTATGAACAACATTGTTTCCATAATGTACAGTCCATGTTTCTATCTTTTCTTTTTAGTTTTGATGCTAATTTACTAGAAATAAAACATTCAGTAGCTCCGGTATCAAAAATAATAGTTATAGGTATGCCAAATAACTTACCCGGAACCTCTATGGGCATGGCCTATTTTTCAACTTTTTGTTAGCTACTACAGGCGTGTATCCTATCTTCTGCGATTACGCAATCATCCTTTTTCAAAGGACATTGATTTGCGTAATGATCTTTTCCATAGTTATAACAACCTCCTACAGGTCCCTTTCTAGGCTCAGATTTATTTCCATCCCTAGAATTATCATTCTGACCTCCATAGGACTTTTGTCCGTTATTATTATTCTTGAAAAAGTTGTTCTGTGCATTACCAATAGACTTGTTCGTTCTTTGCTTTCTTACTAGTATCAGATGAAAACTTACTTTTCATTCTGAATTTCTTCCATGGTCCTTTCTTAGGTGCAAGAGATGATGAAGAGGATTTGGGGATTTTCTTCCTTACTTCCTCCTTATGGGCAGAAATTTCCTTCAATTTCTATTCCTACCTTATGGTCTTTTCAACAACCCCTTCCATTGTGGTTGGGATTTGAACATCCACCTCTCCTCCTATAATGGGATTTAATCGCATGATGAATTTTAATATCCCGAACTTCTTGTCGGTTTTATATCGAGGTACATACTTAAGGAGTTTAGTAAACCACTCCCAATACTCGGTTATAATTAGCTTTCCTTGAACTAAGTTACGGAACTCGGTCATTTTCTCGATCATAATAAAGTTGCGGCACCCAATGTTGCCTAAAGTAACCTTTAAATTGATCCCATGTGATATTAATCTCATCAATATTTAACTCAACCTTACAAATATCCCACCATGAAGATGCCTCATGGGAAAGCTGATATGCTCCCCATATTACCTTTGTTTCTTCTGAGAAATTCCTTATTGCAAAGTATTTCTCCATTTCGTTGAGCCAATTCTTAGCTCCATCTCCTAATGTGGTGCCATCAAAATTTGGTGGACTTATCCTTTTTATATCATTAGTGAGTTCAGCTACCAAATTCTAGGCTTTTTTTTTCACAAAGCTAATCGGTATGTTCACATTGTTATTATCAACACCCAAATTGGCATTGTCCTCAGGAGGTGGCTGATTATTATTACTAACATCTTCTTCCTCCTCATTTCCCATTACTTACTATTTAAGTACAACTAAATGATCTCTTGTGTCCAATAGGGTAGTAAGGATCTCATCAAGTTTTTGGGTAGTTGTTGCTCCTTCCCCAGGTGGAGGATTATTTGCAACATTTCCTCTTGTTCTAACCATTTTCTGTTAATAAGAAAATTTAAGTTTTATCAAATTATGGACACAATAGGTCCAAGAGCTACAACCTTCAGCTCTGATACCAAGATGTAACATTCCCATTTTTAGAATAATGTTCTCTGTTCTAAATAAAATATCATTTAGAACACACATTCCATGCCAATCAATCTCATAACAGATAACCATATGTAGCTGTAATGACTCGGTATGTTACCGATCTCTCATTCCATGACTCGGTTACCAATCAATCTCTCATTTTGACTTAAAGTATAGAATACTTAATGTATACTATGTATACTTGGTTCTCCTACCCTATTCCAGGTACATAGGACAACGCAACCATGAGCTTGTGATACTTTGGCCAAATATTTTCAACATACTGTTCATGTTACTATTCCTAGACAGCATATTCATAATTTTAGAATATGACATTCACCTCACTCTCATTTATCTAGAATGGTATTTACTGACTACCATCAGTCCACTTGCACAAGGTTTGACCCTAGCTCAGGTTAGCAACATAATTTGTTATAGGAAGACACTCACGATGACTTAGGGTATATGGGCATACTCGACCAACCTAAGTCGACCGAATGTGCCAAGGTACCCTAAGTCATAGAAAGCTACTCCCTATTCTAAACATGCTACTAACTTGACCTAGAGAGAAAACTAAGTTCAAGTCCAGATGTGTGTAGATCTAGATGAACAATATGGAAGGGTGTTGCCACATGTCAACTGTAACACTGTATCCTCGAGAAGACCTTGGTCTTCTCAAAGGTACATTCTTGTAGTTGGCATGTGCCAACATCTGTTAGAATTGATTCATCATGATGTACATACTCCCTTAGTGGTCATTAATTCATAATTAAATTGGATTAAGATTCAGATTACAAAAACCATGCCTAACCCTAATTCCAACATTCATTAAGTTCTATATCCATAATTAATCTGATTTGATATTGAGAACTTCATTAACTCATGTTTGCATTGAGGTTCATTAATGTGGCCTAACAAGCAGTTATCCCAAAAATAGGACAACAAACATCAATCGTTTAATTCTTAATGCAACCTAGCTGTCCAAATCAAGTGTGTCATCCACCTAGATTCAGCTAGTGTTTACTTTTATAAACGAAGTACAAAGATTAAAGATCAAACCATTGTTCCTTTTATCTTTTCATTCTTTTGAGAGAGGAAGAGTCTTCCTCTACATGGTTAGATGTTAGGATTAACATAACCTTTAATCATTCATTACTCATATAGTTTAATTGTATGCCCAATGCATATTTCATTATTAAACTTTAGTTGTGTAGATAAAGAACGACATCTTTTGTAATTTAACAAGTTTCCTTATAATAAGGGGGAATTGTACTATCCCCTTTATCTAACTTATTAATTGATAACAATAAAAGTACTCAAACAGATATAAAGTATACCGACAAGATATCACTACTATTTCATTATACAAGTACAAAAGAATTCACACCACAAATTGGAGTCCAACTCAAAACCTTTCAATTCAAGATGATAAATATACATTTACAAGACTATGCATTTCAGACATTCTACATGTCAATCAGAATTTAGATCTTAAAAGAACATCACTTTTCTTTTCCAATACAACTCAAGAATGATTCAAAACTCTTTACATAAGATCTAGAATTAAATAAGCCAATGCATCATAAAATTTTTTCCTTCTTTTATCACTTACGATGTCCATCTACAAAAATTGCTAGCATGGGTCAGTTTAATGAACTGAGCATGATAAGCACTAAGCATTAAAATGAAGTGCATTCCACTAATTGTTCCATTAAAACAAATCGCTTTAATGAAACAATTAATATATCATACAAATAAGCATAAGTAATATTACCCAGAAAAAAAGTACAATTAAAGATTCTGAATTCACTTTTAAGAAATGAGCATAATATGATCCGCAACATCTGCATTATAACATATAGTTTAATTGATCCTATCAATTACTTTTAAACAAACAAAAGGTCTTGTCATCCAATTGTTTCATAATTCTATCCAAATAGAAAGACAACATTTATATCTACTATGTAGCAAAAGAAGTTATTTATAGCATAGCTCATATTAGGATGTTTCATCCTACAACTTAAGAAAAGGAGAAGAATCAATACATATTATTCCCCATACACTAATCATCCAAATACGAATCGGGTTCGAACAAACATAACTACTTCAGTTCTAGGATAACAATATAAGGATTCAACATTAAAGAGACAACATCTAATAAGAATCCCAAATCAATCCAAGAAGGGGAAGAGTATCAAAATAGTCTACCTGCAAGTCTTAACTAACTTCTACATGTTAGAAGATATCATTCAAAGATCTAAAACCAAACATTCCAAAAATCAAGCAAGACTCACACATGGTTAATCTCTTCTCGTGTCCATCCAAGAAGGGTTCATAATAAGATAGAGTGCAAAAAGAGAAAACCTTCCAATATCAAATCCAAATGAAGTATGACTCAGTCAAACAATGCAATTGGTCTAAGCATGTTATTATTTTCTTTTCAAAAGATCGACTCAGCTATTCTCTTTCCACATCATTATAACAAATGACTAGTACAAAGTAGACTAAACAATCCACAAAGAAATTTCCATCTCAGAAGAGTGGTTTCACACTATTTCCTTCCGCATGAATGACGAAAGGACAG
This sequence comes from Taxus wallichiana var. yunnanensis, assembly GCA_018340775.1. NCBI lineage: Eukaryota > Viridiplantae > Streptophyta > Pinopsida > Cupressales > Taxaceae > Taxus > Taxus wallichiana. Next base: position 736,414,848 of record CM031242.1, read on the forward strand.
AAATTTGAACCCAAGAAGTCAAGCGAGGCAAAGAAAACAACCACCCTACAACCAAGAAGAAAATTGAAATACAGAGAAGTTCAATCAAGTGAACTTATCTTACAAAAGGATTTCAAATAGAAAAGGTCCAATCAATAATTCATTTCATTTATACTATCAATGAATTCCCATTTCTATTTCAAACTTAGAAGTTCTTTAACTAGTTCCCAAGAGAGAACACAAAACCAAACCCACAGTTTAAAGAAAGCACACTTCTAGTTTCCCCTATAAACTACGTATATACCTGGTTTATATATTCCAGTTCATTAGACACAATTTCAAATTCAATTCTCAGAAAGGAGTACACAGTATAGTAAAAAAATAGTATACTATCCATAAGAGAACATATTCCTTTCTCTTTTCAAAGACCCAAAGATTCATTTGATGAATCCAACAAAGAATAGAAAACCCAAAATAGTATAAGATAAACAAGTTTCAATAAAACTCACAAACTTAAAAGAAATCTGTATTCCCAACTTCAAGATCTTACACAACTCCATATCAAAGAGACCTATAGTTTGTGGTCATCATGAAGAAAAATTAAAGAAACAACCCCAAACTAGAGGTGATAAATCCTATCAACAAGATTTAGAATGAGAGAGTATTCATCTCTTCTTTCCTTAAAAACCCAAAAGTCAATTTAAGAGGATCTAAAAGTGAGTAAGAAAACCCAATATATGTTTGAGTCAAGCAATGTCTCAACTTTACCTCCAATCATGACTGAAACAAAAACACAACAAAAAATCTCACAGCTCCATCTAAAAAGATAGCGATAGAGAAGGTATTCATTTCAAACGTCAATCACAAAAGGAGTATGCATACCGCATTTCCATAAAACCTCAAAAACTATTAACGACTGTTCCAACGAACTCTATATCAAACCAAACCCACAACAAGATATAGTTCCAGTCCATTAATCCTTCAAACACAACAGTCAAGCCTTCAACAAGACGCAAGATTTCTCAGAGTAGAGGAGGGAAGAATATCCTCCATACTTACATGCCCTTACCAATTCAAGAACATAGTACAGTCTCCAAAAATGAAGTGCCACAACCATTCCAACTCAAGAAGCTACAAGGAGAATATCTCAAAAGAGGTTACCAAATCAACCCAAACCAAAATTTATCTCTCAAGCCTTTTCAATCGACAATCCATAAATGAGTTCTAAGCATTTCAAATCCTTGAATATAAGTAAAACTCAAGCTCAAAATACAAGTACAGAACCAAACACAATGCCTCGAGTACAAGTTCAAAACAACACAAAGCTCCAATACAAGCTCAGAACAAAACATGAAGCTCCAATACAAGCTTAGAACAAAACACAAGGCTCCAATAAAAGTTCAAAACAAAACACAAGGAAACGAATGCCAGTTCAGAACAACAACAACCTCGAACACAAATTTCACATGCATGTCACCACTAAACTTGCACAAAGGAAGTTTCTAAAAGATAACATTACTTTGCAATGGATTTACATCCAAAAACACAAAGATTTATAAAACCATGAAAGTAAATAACTAGACAAAGCATACAAACATTTATCTCATGAGAGCATAATTGTTTTAATGAATCATTTAGAAGAAAGAAAGAAATCTTAATGGATAGAGCCTATCATGCCTGATAGTGCTTCGGCCAATTCGAAGGAGACTTCCAGCCGAGATTCCAACTCTTTTTCTCCTCCATGAAATATCAACAACCAAACATCTTTTCCTCAAATGCCTCATATACTTTCCTTCAATCGAAAATAGGCCAGAGGAACCAAAAATAACCACAAAGTAAAATCCAAATTGCTGGTTCGAAGAACCAAATACCTCCATGTAGAGCAAAAATCGCAAGACATGCAAGACTAAACAACCTCTCAAAAATCTGCCTCCCTTGTTTCCAAGATGGTTTGCATGCAAAAAAAGGTCCATTAATGTCATTAATTACAAAATTCTTGCCTATCTCTCCATGCCACCGCCTCCTAAAACTGGCGAAACCTATTTCCACTTTGCATGCATTTCCAACTTTAGTGAAGCCTCCACATATGCCTCCACTAAATTTTACTATCCTTTGCCAAAGATGGTTATACCTCCATTCATTTAACCCATTCAAATCAATTAAATGCCATTGGAACCATTACCATAATGTCATGTGACCCCTTAGGTTCCCTTTTAATAGTTTAGGATAGATTTCCCAAAACTTAGGTTAGTCTAACAATAATTACCTTAGGTCTTAAAACATTGCCATAGGTAATTTCCACCTTAGGTTAGATCAAATTCACAACCATATAGTATTAGGCATTAGGTTAATATATCCTAGCATTACTTTAGTAATCTCTCCCTTATCCATTTAGCACAAGAGCTTAGGTTAGGACGTCATCCCAACAGAATAGAATAAGAAGCTTAGGTTAGATTGAAACCCAAATAAGTAGACATAGCTAGGAAGTAGGTGCTTTTACCTAGTTTAGGATACCATTAGGATAATCCTTTAGTTTTAGGATTCTGATTCCCTTCTTAGTCATGAAGCAAACTATATTTTGTTTATGCCATTAATGTCCTGAAGAGATCAATCCTAAAGACCCAAGCACAAACATACAACCAAATGAAGGCACGTTCATACAAGACCAAAGAATTTGTAACATACAAAGTTCAATCTGCTACGTCTCTCCACCTATGAATGTCAATTTTACCATTTAGTCTGGTAAGGAGATTTAAAACATTCCTTGGATCACTGGAATTGATCCAAGGATGAGTATGAAAAATAGATAAGTTTTCAACTCTCAAAACTAGATTGCAACGTACCTACTAGAATTGAAAGTGGATTATTATAAGCCACATCATTTTAGTCCAATGAATCCAAGAGAAGAGATAATTTATCCATAACAAGCATGATTTTCAACAATTAAGGAAACACACCTCATTCCAAAAAATCACATGCCAACACTTGTAATGTAAAAGAGGAATATAGCGAGTGACCTCGTGCTTGTTACATGATCACATTTCTATAATGCAAACTCCATAAAAGGTGGGAGTGGAGATACTTGACTAATTATTTTGTTTTGTGGATTCACCACAAGAGGATCATCAACCTTCTTTTTCTTTACAAAATTGGAGGGAGGTGCTCCTTTCTCAGACTAACAATGAGTGAATACCGCACATGAGAAACTGGGTGCATCTTCTTTGTCTTCTTTGTCACCTCCAAAATACTCACAAGAATCTGATTTGTGTATCATTTTCAAGTTCATTAAATTCTAGGAAATTACCACCTTCACTTTCTTGTTGAATCTCTTCTTCATTTTATTGAATCCTATAACTTGCATTAACGGGTGGGGCATCCAAGGAAATCCTTTGGGGTGCTCCTGCAGTTTGATTTTTGTTGTTTCTTTGAGAAGATACTTGTTCAAAAAAATCGTTCTTCAACGACGTTATCTCATTCACCAATTTCTGTAGCAATGGGTCTATTATCTCATCTCTATGAGAATGAGCCTTGTAGACACCTATAATTTAACCCAAGTAATTTAAATACTTAAATTGCGCTAATTATCCTCTTTCTCGTAAATTGATGACATATCGTCAATATAGCACACTTCCTCTTCTATCATCGTTAATTAGCTACATTACGCTAGTTAATTAACTCTTCTATCCAACAAATACACCAATTAACGACCTTCCGTTAATTAATCCCCCTTTCTATCTAGACTAATTAATTATTATTAATTAATTAGCTTCCTCTTCCATTAAATCAATAAATCATCATTTATTTGATTAAATCTCTCTCATAGTCTAAATCATGCTAATTATTCCTCTAAAAAGCTTCTATAAGCTTGCACACCTATTAATTAATCACTTTGGTTAATTAATAAAGCCCCTCAAACCCCATGGGTCACTAAAGGACAAACTAAACTCTCCTAAGGTTGACTTAACCCTTTCTAAACCTCCCTTATCCACAACTAACCCAACCTCTCCATTTATCCCACATGAAGAGGGATGTAGAGATTCTTCTATCCATTGGGCTATATAAAGAGCCCTCCTCCTACCTTTCTATTTACACCTTTACACATCTAAATGAGCATAGAGCCTAAGCTATAGCCATTTTTCATCTTAGAGCATTCTTCATTGGAGGAGCTAGCTATTTTCATTTCTTGTATTCATCCATCCAAGTTTTGAAGTCATATGGGGATATGTCAAATGGTCTTGTAGCCATGGATTGACAAGACTCCATTCTTGAAAACCTTGGGATTCAAACATACAATCAAAACTTTGATTTCTAAGGATCTAAATAGGTTTACTTCATTTGATTAGCATTCAATAGAGATAGATATTAATGGATTAACATGTTAGTTTGAATATTTATTCATGTTCTAATGCAAGGATGTTAGTAGATTAGTCTTGTTTAAGCTCTAAGCATGATGGTGCATTGATTTTGATTTAGCTTTGTTTTAGGACTACTAGGTGTTAGTTCTAATTCTTTTGGCATTGCTAACAAATACATGCACACATTTGGCACACCCGGTGGGACGGGTCCTTAGTCCCTTAACATTCTAGTTCAAATTTTATTGTTATTTCAAGTTTTTGGCTAACCCTTGATATACACATATGGAAAATAATGTTCAATTTCTTAGGATTTTTCTAATATTACATGTGTAGGATCTCATTTAGAGCTTTAATTCTAATGGGTTGTTGTCAATTTTGAGCTAACATACTAAAATTTGGAGTGTTTTGAGATTTTTGGTGTCTTTAGCTATATTTTGACTGCAGGATGGGCACAGGCACACAAACCCTAGTGTTGACACACTAAACTTGGTGTAGACACACGTTCCAAATGTGCACACACTCTGCTCATACTGTACCTTCAATGTTGTTGAAACCTATCAGGCTAGCACATATGCCCTAACCATGGCATACATACCATAATCCTGACGTAGACATCTTTCAGGTGGCACAAGTGCACTATCTAAATTCTTATACGACCTTTTACTAACCCTAGCACACACACCTATACCTTGGCACACGCACCCATATCTTGGCGCATGCATCTCTTGGGTGGCACAGGCACACTATCTAAATTTTCGTACCTCCTTTTTGCTAACCCTGGCATACACACCTACACCCTAGCACACATGTCCATATCCTGTGCAGCATCTCTCGGGTGGCATAGGTGCACTACAAATTTAGATTTACACAGAGGGCGTAGACGCCTAAACCATGCGCACACACCATAAACCACACGTACATGTCCTAACCCACATGTAGGTGCTTCAGTCTGAGTTGGCGTATTACTTTCAGATTTGTGGAAATTTGTTTCCTAAGGTACTAACATCATTGCAGGTTTTATTTTTACATGGATATGCTAGACTAGACATGGAATGAACCTTGCATGTTAATTATAAGAGTAAGATCGTGTATTCTCTTCCCTCGCATCTTTTGGGGTGATCTTGGGAATCGAAACGATTCTTATGTCTTTTGTTGCTTTAAGAATATGTTGAATGTCCAAATTGAGCAAAAATATATTTCACGTTTGAATTAAGTGTTTCCATTTGTTGAATTCTTGGATTTTACATCGCGTATGCTCTTCTCTTGTGTCTTAGGTGATCTTGAGAATCAGAAATGACGTTTATTATTTTTATGGAAAACTACTAATCCATTGTGCAGAACCACAAATGCTTGTCAAAGAAGGGTGGAGTTGAAACAAAACCAAACTACTAATACAATTTCCATGCAGGTTGCCAAAAGGTGTTCAAGCAAACCACATCCAATTAAAAAAGATAAAAACACACCACAATCAACACACTATATTTGCAAGTTTGGATAAGGGTACGTCCCATCCACTTAAAACTAGGACATAACCCCTTTGGCATAAGCCTTAAGCTACAACAATGGGGGTGGTCCTAAGAACCCCAAAGTATTCCATGCAAGAGGGAACCTTATTGATCTAAAAATGGTACTTAATTTTTCCCAAGATTTAGAAAATTCTCGATTTAAAAATTTGACAACCGATTAATGAATTTAAGCCAATTTTGGGAGTTCTTGAAACCCAAATTCTTAAATTATTCTGAATAAATAAATTATCCTTAATTTTTTCAACTTAAGTGAATGTGCTTTGAATATATTACAAATCCATTTTAAAATTCACAATCGATTTCAAATCATACACTCAAACCAAATTTGAATCTAAGTTGATAAGTGTATTCGAGATATTGTTGTGGGTTATGGATACTTGAAATTTCCATTCAATCCATTTACTCCATTTTTTTCTTGCTTTAATAATTAATTAAATAAACTAACTTGAATGTTTTTATCTAAGTAAAAGCTTCTAAAAACTTAAATCAAATCCACAACACAAGAACTTGATAACGGAGTTCATCCAAAGGCTATGTCTCCTGGATTCACGTAAAGTAAATTGATCTATTATTGCCTAATGAAGTACAATAACCCTTCACTATTGACTTAAAAGACCTTTATACTTGTAAATGAGTTGATTCGGACCTCTTAGAACTCTAGAATTTACTGTAAACGTTCCCAAGTCCATTTGGGCCCTACAAGATTTTCACCGATAGTTTCTGTGTAATTACATTCGAAAATGTCTACAAATTGAAATATAAAACACCTAAATAAAGGAGGTTTACATTTCTGGAAACTATAGGAAATTATGAAAAAAATCCCTTTTTATTCAATGGCCTGATTCGGACTAGAAGTGGTTGGAAAATGCCGATCTCTCGCCTCGCTCCTCATATCTCGATCTATGAAACTTGGATGGAAAAATGCCTACATAGGAAATATACAAAAATTCTATAAAAAATGTTACATTTCTAGAAATCTCTTAGAATTATGAACAAATCTTATTTTTACACCATTACAAAATTCAGGTTGTAAGTTCCTCAAAAATTGTGATCTTTGCAAACCGGTCCTTCGTTCTCCATTCACAAACCTACCAAAAGGTCCCTTTAAATAGAAGTGATCTCATATCTTATCACTTGCTAAAAAGTGGCGGGTTGGTAAGGCTGATAATTATTTTGGCATAGGTCAAGGGTTCAAATCCTGTTTCCATAGGTTTAGGCACCCAATTTATCCATTGACCCCACATTTGGTGGGAAAGGGATATGATAAGCTTTTAAATAGCTTTTTGGCCACAAAATCCTTCTTATGCTATAGGATTAGGCTTATTCAGGTGGAATGGATTAAATATATTATTATTTTTATTATTTTAAATCCAAAGAAACTAAAAACTTGCCAAGTGTCACGCCCATAATATGCCATTTGTCCACGTTAGAGTGTGTCACGTCATCATTTGACCACAACTTTGACTATGCATATCTTTCACATACGAACTCAGATTTGGTCCATTCAAAATGCGTCGGAAATCTTGTGACGATCTCTATACCATGGAACTGATTTTGAAACATTACAAGACCATATTTTTTTCATTTTTTCGAACTACCACATGTCACCTTGTCATTGGTCCACTTGTTGACTTGTTGACCAGGGTTGACCCATTTACGACCTTAACTTTGACCGCGATAGAATTTACATAAAAACTCGATTCTAATGTTTATCATACCCTCGTAAAGGTATCGAGAATCCCTTCAAAGATGTCTAGGTTTAGGGAAGTTTAGGGAAGATTTGCATAGTGAAAAATCCTCTAGATCACTTGTGGACAAAATGGGAAGTGCTCTGCACAACCTACTTGACTAGTGTTGATGGTGAATCATAGCACCCCTGGATATCTACAACTCGATGGGTTGAGACTCTCAGTGTGATTGCATAACATGGAGCTTTTCCCAAGTGTGGGACCTTGTGAAATCGAAAAATCTCTTCGGATGAAGGCCGGTTCCTATTCCTCTGTTCAGATGCACACGTAAAAATGTAGAGGGTTTACTCAAAACCTAAACTAAATTTCCAAGGAGACAGGGTAAGAAGATGCATAAAATAAAACCTAAACTACAAAGGTGATGCACCGAGGAATGATGAACACTTGTCTTGCCAATAAACACAAACCATTAAAATGCAATGCAAGATCATGCATAGATAACCAAATTCATAGTGAAAGATCAAGAGGATGCAAATGAACACAGAGAGGGTTGAGAATCATCCACAGACATGCATTATTTTCTCCAAATATTGATACAATACACTACAAAATGCCAAGAGGAAAAGCTGCATTACAGTTTTAAATGGGAGGTTTGAACTCCACAAATTCACCTGCCAAAGAGAAGAGGGGAGGGCCAAAACAAGAATGTCTAACCTTTAGAAAGAATCCCCTCCTTACAATTTATAGGAAGAATGAGAGAGAAAAGAGAGAGGAATTCCAAATCTACCCCAACCACCTCTAGGTTGCATTTAATTCATCTCATTATGGTGGTAGGTGAGAACCCTAGCAAACCCAAAAAGTGGCGAACTATATTTTTTATTTTTAAGAACTTGTTCCCACCCAATTAAAGATATCTAGTCATAGTTGGATAGAGGACCTCGTAAGCTTTCTAAAATTGCAACCTTGCATGAATCTCGAGCTCCTCAGAAAAGTTATGGCCATCTCAATATCTCGCGCGCTGTGGTTTGCTTCATGTCGTTGCTCGTAATGTTACGCCTCCCGAAGATGCGCCATAGGCGCATCCATCCTCATGTCGACATACCCTTATGCAAAGCGCCATATAAAGGCGCATCCATTTTTCATGTTGACATCCCTTTATGTGCGCCACTTACTGCGTGCAGGGTGAATCCATTTTCATGTCGACATCTCTTTACGTGCACCACTTACTGTGCTGGGCGCATCCGTTTTCATGTCAACATCTCTTTACATGTGCCACTTACCTGTGCCAAGGTGCATCCATTTTCATGTCAACATCTCTTTATGTGCACCACTTACCTGCGCTGGGGCACATCCATTTTCATGTCGACATCTCTTTACGTGCGCCACTTACCTGCGCTAGGGCGCATCCATTTTCATGTCGACATCTCTTTATGTGCGCCACTTACCTACACCAGGGCACATCTGTTTTCATGTCGAAATATCTTTATGTGCGCCACTTACTTGCGCCAGGGCACATCCATTTTCATGTCGACATCTCTTTACGTGTGCCACTTACCCGTGCTAGGTGCATCCTTTTTCGTCGGGCTTTGAGTTTCTTTGATTTCTATATTCTTCTACTTGTCTATATCTACCCGGGAGGAAAGATATATACAACTAGTACTACCATTTATGAGATTTAGCATCACAAGTCATTCGTATGGTGACCAGTGAGAGTACACGATGGACACATTTATTTCCCACTGTTCTTGAAGGTGGTAAAGTAAATCCGAGATACTCCCAAATTACTCAGTGTGACTTTTTGGGTAAGTCAAGCTCACTTAAGACAGTCTTGGTGACACCTAGTTGAGTGAACCACCCAGGAAGCTATCTTTGACCAGGAGCCCACTTGGACCACATCAAATCCATTTTGAGTTGAGAGCTATTGTTCATCATGAAATGTGTGAAACGTTACTTTTACTTAGTTTTCCACTTTCCCTAAGGTGAGGTGAAACTCTTCTGAAGTGAGGCCAACATTTTTCAACCCCAATTGATCTACTTCCTTCACTTTCTTTTGAAATTTTATTGATCAAAAGAAGAGTGATTGCCTTTGCATTATCAATTGATTGTTTCACCACTTTTTTCCATTTATGCCCATCCATGTTTGCAGTTGGGTTGTTAAACGTCTAAAGTGTGTGGAGACATTTTTATATCATTGGTAGCCTTTTTGATCTTGATACCCAAGTCAAGATCATCGTCATAGTTAGGCTTGATTCATCACTTTAATCTCCTTTGAGGTGTTATCTTTCTTGTATCATATCGCCACAATTTTGATACTTACGTCTTGTTTCTTACAAACTTGACCTAAGTGTCTAGATTGTAATGTTATGCTACATGAATTGTAACAATTCCTTGGTATACTTTAGCCTTAGTTTTCCTTCAAACATTACCTTGATTTTGGAAAGTGTTATTGTTACCTTTGTGCACGTCGTAATAATGTTATTTCAATACTAATACCTTACTTTTCCATAAAGTTTGGTTAATGTATCTTAGTGGTATTTTTGCATTGTTCATGTTTGTAACTTATACTTTTTTGAGATTTAGGTCTTGATTGGATCTAAACTCGCTTTTAGTATACCTTGTTTGGAAATCATATCAACCTTTAGTTATTACTTACATCTTGTTCATTTTTAAATTTGGGATAAGTGGTGACATTTTGTTGGTCATCTTACACATCAAACTATTGATTGATTGGACACTTAGGAATTACTCCATTTGATTGATTGGTTTAAAACAAACTTTGTGGGATTGTGTCTCATTTGTCACATCGACTTATCCATTTCAGAAAATCACATTGAATTATTCTTTGGTCATTCATTTGGCTTTGTGTTTTGAACTTATGTGATTGTTCCTTGTGTTTATATTCCTTGTAAACTCATTTCTAGGACAATCCTTTGGGTATTTGATCCTCTTAGTATTCTTATTTTTTCCAAAGTTCATGGTCATTTTTGAACATATCTTTCAAACATTAACATAAAAATTTGCTATAAAGAAAATTTTGCATCAATTGAACATTGAAATCTTTCCTTTGTCATTTATGTCGCTAAAATTTTGATCAATCCTTTGGCATTTACACCTCTAAAAATATTGTCCAAACCTTGTTGGATTATCAATCTTGAGTCATCACGATGTATGTTTTCTTTAGTTACCCTTTGGAAAATCACAAAAACATCCCCATATTTACAAAATTTCTAGTTGGTTTTCGTTATGTTTCCCAAATCAACATGAAACCTTCTTCACTTTGAAGAAGTTCAATTACACTATTTAGGTCTAGGAATTTGTATCAAACAACGCCAACAATGACTGATTATCACAAGGTCCCTTATACATATGACAATAAGGAATCAAAGTTTCGGTGTTCACATCAAAAGACACCCATCATGACCAAACCTCGATTAGTTCTTCACGCTAGAGAACCCATCTGGGTAACCCATTCCTCACCTTCATCTCATAGTTGGTGGTATGGTTTGGAAACTTCTGATCCAAATTATTATTTGGGTTCCCCCCACTCTTCTTCTAATTATAATCCAAACATTTCCTTTTCTTCGAGGATTCCAATCCAAATATTTCCTCCAAATCTTCTTGATGATTCAGATCCAAACTACTATTCAGATTCATCTAATTCGACTCCTAAGTCACAATCCTCCCCTTCTTCATAGGACCTCTATTATCAGTCACCGAAACAAATTTCTCCTCCTCTAAAGATTTTTTTCACCACAAATTATCTTCATCATTCATATAATGTGAATCCTACGTCATGGTCCTCCCTATCTTCATAGGACCCTCTTCATCATACATTTAATATGAATCCTATGACGTAGTCCTCCCTTTCTTTACAGGACCCCTTTTATCAGTCACCTCAATGACATCTTCTTCCTTTGAAGATACACACAACTCCAAATCCCTCCAATCAAACATCTAATATAATTCTTGAATCACGGGACCCTTGTTATTATTCATCCAATGTGATTCTTGAATCACGGTCCTCCCTATCTTCGCAGGACCCTCTTCATCATACATTTAATGAGACTCCTACATCGCAGCCTCCTCCCTTTCTTCTCGGGACCCCTTTTATCAGCTCCTCAATGAAGTCTTCTTCCTTTAGAGATACACATGACTCCAAATCCCTCCAATCAAACATCTAATATAATTATTGAATCACGGGACCCTTATTATTATTCATCCAAAGTGATTCTTGAATCACGGTCCTCCCTATCTTCGCAGGACCCTCTTCACCATACATTTAATGATATTCCTATGTTGCGTCCTCCCTTTCTTCAGGACCCCTTTTATCAATCGCCCCAACAAAGTATTCTTCCTTTCAAGATATGCATGACTACAAATCCCTCCAATCAATTATATAATACAATTCTTGAATAAAGGTCCTCTCTTTCTTTGCAAGACCCCGGTTATTATTCATTCAATGTGATTCGTGAATCACAGCCTCCTCCCTTCTTTGCAGGGACCTCGTTCATCAATCACCCCCATAAATTCTTCCTTATTTGAAGAGTCGTGTGACTCAAAGTCCTTCTAGTCAAATGTCTGAATTGACCCATGCGTCGACAATGTGCAGACTTTGTACTTAATCCTACTATTTTACAGATGATATACCATCGTATAAGTAGGTCCACATGTCCTTCTTCTACTCCTGAGACATCTAGCTACACATCTTCTTCATCCCCACATCATCTTCTTGTATCAATTGTCATCAAACATATTCTAAGTCTTCCACACCAAGTGAACCTCTTTCTTCCAATCAACCCCTAGTGGTTGATCAACAACTCATACCAATTGATCTCTTTCAAAATGAAGAAACAATCAAGGCATTTATAGGGGCACATGAATATATTCCTTTAGCATATTACGAGCAAGGATTCTCTTTAGACTCTGATGAATCCGCCTATTGTGAGGAAAAGGTTTATTCCTTTTATAAATAAATGGAGGAAGAGCCTTAGATCATGCAAATTGATCCTCCTCTTATTCTTCCATCTTCAAAGTATTCATTTCATAAGGAAACTCCTAGGTCTTGTATTGATCCATGGCCTATATTCTCATCACCCAATCACTCTTTGTCTATCATAATTCCTCAATCAAAATATCTTATGGGTCAACACCAAGTAGCCCTTCATCTTCATCTAGGTGTGGGTCACCTTCTAGTAGCCCTCCCTCTACTATTTGTGGGATATTTTCAATTAGTCCACTATCTTCTTTTCTTGGGGCACATCCAACTAGCCCGTTTTCATCTATGTATGGATCACCCCGGGTAGTCCATCATCTTCTATTCTCGGACACATCCTAGTAGCCCATCATATTACATCTATGGGTCATGCCCTAGTAGCCCTTCTTCTTCTATTCTTGGGTCACCTCCTAGTATCCCTTCTTCCTCTATACTAGGGCCACATCCAAGTAGCCTTCCATCTTCTATTTGTGGCTCACCTCCTAGTAGCCCATCTTCTTCAATTATTGGACCATATCCTTTTCATCCATCACATTCTCCTTCTACCAATGATTATGGAAAGCCCATCGTCATTTCTCATATCAATTCTAAATGTCCACGTTCTTCTCCCACTTCCCAGGATCAGACAAGTCATGCATTAGCTTATAAAAACCCAGACAAGTTCTTTATCAAGCCAAGATAAAAATCCGAAGAGATCCAAATCTCCCAACAACTCAAATGATTATAAAATTCAAAATCAAATGTGATTCCAGAATGCACACCAACGTACCCATCAAGTATGGCGCAAAGTGCAAAAACCTATGGATAGGGAACTCAAACTCCCACATATGAAACCCATGTTTCAAAACAAATCATAGTCATTTGTTGAGTGTGAACTCACCACAATCATCGAGATCAAGGATAATATCACTCTTGATAAAAAAACGTGCTTAGTCTCCCTTATCAAGGAAGTCACACACATCATTGTTGGATCCTATCATGTAGATTGACATTGTTGGTCCCAACTTTCAAAAAATAAAAAAATCATAAAACAGTTCAAAAATACAAAAATGAGAAAACATTAAAACATTACAAAAACAAAATCAAAGGTACAAATATCAAACATTACAATCAGGTATTGCGTACACATGGATGTTCTTTCTTCCCTTTCTTTCATATTCCTCTACAATTCATCCACCATTTTCATCCCTTCGATGTTATTGTGATTAGCCTATTTGCATGCATTTTGTGACATTTATCTCTATGGTATCCATTTGACCTTGGTCTTTCATAACCTTGGTAAATTAAAGAATGACTGACCTCTTAGAGATTCCTATCACTATTCTCATCTAATAAACTTGTTGGGAAGAAATTTTGGACGTATTTGTTGACACTAGCCAATGTCGTCATTGCAATCACCTCCACATCCTTCCATCAAGCCATCAATGGTTCTTAACCCCTTGTTAAACAAGAGAGCTGACATAAGTTTTCAGGAAGCAAAAGAATCAAAATCGATAAATCAAAAAGCAAAATCTAAAAGTAAAAGTAAATTGATATATAACTCTCTTGGGTATTTCCAATAATCTCTACTAGGGCTATGGACGCTTTGACTAACAAGAGAAATGTTGTGATTATAATAAAATTGATCTCCATCGAGGCTATGGATGCCTGGATTGCAATGGAGCAATGTACGGCTCTCCTTCCACAATCCATTCACAAATCACCTTTCAAACTAAATCATTCCTACACATTGGCTAGTGTCTTCACTTAATGTCTATCAACTCTTTCCTTTAAGAGGTAATTCATTTCCACGTGCACACACATGATCTCGATGAGTAAACAGGATTAGTATGTTATCAAGTGTTAATTTTTGGACCTTGTTCAAACTCTTGCTTTAGCACATGTCTTGTCTCATGATTTGTGCCTTGGGCTAATCACTTTTTCATCAACTTCCTTCTAAATATTTTCATAGCATTATCTCTTCTTTCGAAAATTATTTAGAACATCCATGTGTGTTGGATGTCTACTTTTCCATTTTTACGGGAACTTTTGTCCCCTTTTAATATGACAATCACCCACTTCCTTTATATCATGTGTTTCTTGGCTAGCTTATGTTGGGGTCATCCTTGATCCCTCATGATTGAACCTATTTTATATTAGCCTTGATCCCCATTCTATCTGTGAAGATTTTGTCTTTGAATAATCCCACCTAATCATTGGGGCATATCACATCTTCACTTTCTTGTATGCATGGCATTCTGCCCTTGTACATCCCATCTATCACTTGGGGCATCCACGCTTCTTTGTCTTCCTATACATACCTTCAAAAACTTATAGAAAATCCCAAAACATTCAAATATGTTTTGATAAAAATAAAAACAATATAAATCATCCTAAAAACATCACTCTTTGGTTCTTGCCTGAGCTTGTGTGTGACTCATGGATCATCTTGATCTACCTCCATCAAAAAATTTGGTTTGTTTACTATGCCTATACTTTGGGGCATAATAAGTTTCTTAGTACTATCTCATAGTGCACGATTGCTTTTCATAGGACCCAAGTGTCCTCCATTGTTCCCCTTACATGTATCCTTACTTGGGGCACCATCTTTTAACCCTTGTCATTAATTCACACAGGTCAGAATCAAATCTTGATAACAAAAATATTACATACATTATGTTTCTCTGTTAGGTTAGATTGTTTACTTTCTCATATTGCATTGCATTATGTATGTTGCAAGGAGTTAGGCATCATTTACTTTCTCTTATTTCATTGCATTTTGTATGTTGCGTGGAGTTGGTATTTTCAATAATGGACAATTGTTCATAGTATGACTTTTCATATCATTCTACTTTTTTCATATGCTTATATTTTTAATAAGGACCGATGACGTAGATATTTGGCAATATGATGACAAAAAAGTTGTTTCAATACACTAGATCAAAGTTCTCTTTTCTTTCCATCTTCATTCCTCTTCTACATCATTCTCCTATCAACACTATTCTTGTTATTCACCTGGGGCATCTTGCTCCTGCCCATTCTTCTATTCCATTTCTCTCACCTTTTTTGATCGTCGATCGTCGTCTTTCATCACCCCATCAACACTTGAGGGGGTATCTCTCACTCCTAATTTTTCTTCTACACTTTCAAAATTTATCTGTCTATTATCTTTGAAGTGGTGTCACTTATGCCACCCCAAAGAGGGAAAATGTAGACACCTATAATTTAACCTAAGCAATTTAAATACTTAAATTACGCTAATTATCCTCTTTCCCACAAATTGATGACATATCGTCAATATAGCACACTTCCTCTTCTATCACTATTAATTAGCTACATTACGCTAGTTAATTAACTCTTCTATCCAACAAATACACCAATTAACGACCTTCCATTAATTAATCCCCTTTCTATCTAGACTAATTAATTATTATTAATTAATTAGCTTCCTCTTCCATTAAATCAATAAATCATCATTTATTTGATTAAATCCCTCTCATAGTCTAAATCATGCTAATTATTCCTCTAAAAATTTTTATAAGCTTACACACCTATTAATTAATCACTTTTGTTAATTAGTAAAGCCCCTAAAACCCCATGGGTCACTAAAAGACAAACTAAACTCTCCTAAGGTTGACTCAACCCTTTCTAAACCTTCCTTATCCACAAATAACCCAACCTCTCCATTTATCCCACATGAAGAGGGATGTAGAGATTATTCTATCCATTGGGCTATATAAATAGCCCTCCTCCTACCTTTCTATTTACACCTTTACACATCTAAATGAGCATAGGGCCTAAGCTATAGCCATTTATCATCTTAGAGAATTCTTCATTGGAGGAGCTAGCTATTTTCATTTCTTGTATTCATCCATCTAAGTTTTGAAGTCATATGGGGATATGTCAAATGGTCTTGTAGCCATGGATTGACAAGACTCCATTCTTGAAAACCTTGGGATTCAAACATACAATCAAACCTTTGATTGCTAAGGATCTAAATAGGTTCACTTCATTTGATTAACATTCAATAGAGATAGAGATTAATGGATTAACATGTTAGTTTGAATATTTATTCATGTTCTAATGCAAGGATGTTGGTAGATTAGTATTTTTAAGCTCTAAGCATGATGGTGCATTGATTTCAATTTAGCTTTGTTTTAGGACTACTCGGAGTTAGTTCTAATTCTTTTGAAATTGCTAACAAATATCGGACAATGAGCCTTACCCCTTGAAGGATTCTTGATCTTTCTAGAGAGGATGAGATTATCATCAAGTTCAATGGCCATACTTTGTGCTTTTACAATGTTCCTTGGTTGAAATCTTTGTAGGAAAAATCCTACCTCTGGTGATTGGGCATTTATGAATAACCTCTTGACGTTGTTTTTAGACGGTGAATCTTCTTCTGGTATCCTGTGGAGAAATGATCAAAATGAGCCATGAAGTCTCTCATAGTTTTGTTTGCTTCCTTCTTCATTTGTGCCAATTGAACAAGGATATCTTGAAAATCCTCAGTAGATTTGAATCTTTCCTCAAACTTGGTTTTGATATCATTCCAACGAGTTATTGATCTAACAGTAAGAGATAGAACCATTATGTTACTTTTTCTTGGAGATATTCCATAAACAATCTTATGGAAACGTCTTCATGTGTGACTCCAATAATCCCGCATGATGTGGTGAAAGTGGCGATGTGTTCTTCAGATGTTGTGTGCGGTCTCCTTTGAAATTTGGAAATTTCTTGTGGGAACCTATTGGTAGATCGTGAAGAGGGGGTTCAAGAGAAATCAAGCATGTATTTCTTCCCCATGGAACAATGGGTTGAGGTATTTCTACTTCATCACCATTGTTATTTCTATTTCTGCTCTTGGTTCTACAAATTATTCTTCAAATTCTTCTTCCTCCAAGAACTCAATGCTCAATGGTGGTTGAAAAATGGGAGAATTTGAAGGGGAGTATCAACAAGAGTTTGGATGGGATTTCCAGGTGAACTACTTGATGAACCGAATGGGGATGAGGCTTGAGAAAATTAATAGGGATTGTCTCTAACTCGTTCTTTCTAGTTTTGCAAATCCTTGAAAGTGGGGTTGATAATTCCTCTCGATCTATTCAACATGGTGTATCTCCTTTCAACCAGCTTTTGGAAATTCTTGTAGTGGGAATACAAAAGGACACTGTGGAATATGAAAGGTCACATGTAAGAATTAGCAAGTGTATCTTTCAATAATGGATTTTCATGAACTCTTTTTTTTGTTTTTATTTATTTTTATTTTTAGACCTTGTGGTTGTATTTTGGGTGTAGATGCTACTAAATCTACCCCACAGTGGGTGCTGTGTAAAAAAATTTTGGTGAGAAAATTTGTTGGGGGCCAAATTTTTGGTTTCTTGCCAACGCTCTGGGAATCTAAGTCCCTCTACTTGACCGATGGAGCTTTCATATAGGCATGCAAGAGTAAAGGTGGATTTTCCAGTTAGCCTTACCACCAAGGATCTAATAGGGGAACTCCACGACCTATGGAAAATCTAGCAATTTCTTGCTAGAGAGGACTTTGTCAAGAGAGCGAGAAAAGGAGTGAGAATATGAAGTAGGGGAAACTAATGCTGCAAGTAGGAAATCAGATGCTTACAAACACTAGTTAGAATTTTCATCACATGCATTAAAATCAAGAGGAAACAACTCTACAAGTAGAAATAAGACCAAATATAATTTATGATCACAAAGTATCAAGAAATCCCTTAGTCAAAGAAATCTAGAAAATCCTTCTTCTTGTATTGATTGCTCAAACAAAAGTTGTACATAATGGAGAAATGAAGAAAATTGAAAGGATACATGGATAAATCTTTTCTCTCAAAAGTAAGGAAAATCTCTCTCATGAAATTACAAGAATTAAACCAGTTAGAAGAATCTCATAATTAGAACCCCGTGAATGAGGAGATCATTACAATTTATAGAATTTCTAAAGCCTCTTCGCCTATCCCCCATTGACCCTTCATATGCCTTGAAACTTTTCACCTTCTTAGGAAAACTTTAAGTCCCCTTTTATAACTTAAGGGTGACTTATTACATTGAAAATAAAGTCATTTTTAATTACTTAAGGAATTATGAAAAAGTGAAACCCGGGTGAATAATTATAACATGGAGGAGAGAAAACCCGGGGGAAGAGAAGAGGAGATGCTGCCTTCGATGAAGTCTCGCTAACCTTGATCATTGGAAAGCTCTAAGGAGATGAAACTCTGAATCTCTAAATCCTTTACCTCCTGAAAAAATCCTTAAGACTTGCACTCAATGATGAATTTTTCTTTATCCCATGTCAATTATAAAATACCTCACTCCTTTGAATTCCTTGTTGTGAATGATTCAAACATGTTGCAGAAAAGTTTCGTTGTTGACAAGAAACTATCTTTTGATGACCTAAAGACACCATGAACTTAGTGTTTATAAACATTTTATGATTTATCTCAGTGGTGAACATGGACGTTACTCATGAAGGTCCAATTCATAAAATCAAAGGATGGAAACTCCCTCCTACAATAACCCTTTGCAACAATGTTGTATTCTACTGACATATGTCCTACGGAATGATACATTTTTTGTATAGCGCTAGGTACTAGTGAAAATATTGGCAATACTATGAATGGTTCTTCAATAATTTTTATTCTTGAATGGAGATCCTTAAAATGTTTAGTAAGTGTGAAAATTATTCTCCAAAATCCAATGCCAATTTGAATACTCAATTCTTATAATTCTCTTTTTGTGAAATTCACCCTCTGGAATGACTTACTATTTTTAGTAAGCATGAAAATTTGACTCTTTCAAACCTTGACTGGATGTGGCAACTCAAATTCTTTCTCCTGTTCTCCCCTCACCTTCTGGACCGGGTTGCTACTTTTAGTAGGTGTTCGTGAGGCCACTTACTATTTTTAGTAAGTGTCAATTCTAGAACAAGATGACCATTTTGATGAATTTCGATTGTGATACCTCTTTTTTGTTCACCATCTCTTTTGCAGTCTCTTCAAGTGGTGAATTTCTTGAAATTATAGTCCCTCTATGTAGAAGACCTACTTTTTTAGAAAGTGGGCTTCTGGATGTTAGATCACGGTGGAAATTTTTTTCCGATATGGGTTTTTTCCAATATCACCTCTTTAAAACTTATACTTACCCGATCAATGGTTTGGAAGATTTTAAAAATTCAAATTTTTAACTCCGGCAAAGACTTTCTAGACATGACAAACTTTAACAAAGCTTGAAAGTTAAAGGTCTAGTTTTGTTCTCTATTCATGACAAAAATCACATTTTTTTGGTGGGTTTTTGCTTCTTGTTCATCTAGTGAAATTTCTCATCGAATCGATCGCTTTAATGGGAAATCTAGTTTTGTCTCTATTGAGTGAGATGGAGATTTCTTTGCTTCAAGTGATTTGTGCTACAGAAGGAGAATTTGAAGGTGATTTTTTAATGGCCTTCAATATTGAAGAAAATAGTAGAAAATAGTTCTTCATTTTTGCATTGGTTAGCAAGATATGTTTAAATCCTCGTTTCATCGCAATGGGGTTTTCTGATGAATTTCTTCATTTATCTCTTCTGTTCTTCAATCCTTCGGCTATTTTGATTAATATTTCTTTTGAGACCTGTATTTTTCATGGATTTGAGGGTTTGGTTGCCATGGTAGAGTTGGTTCGAGTAGAAATGGTGAACTATGTGCATGTAAGAGAAAAGCAATGGCATGGTATGAGCTTTGAATAAGAAGCAACGAGAAATAAAGTTGAGTGTCAACTTTAAAGGATTTCAAAAGTGCTCAGGTGGGGTGGGGAGAATTTTTGTGTACCTTATTTCCTTTAAGCATTAAGGGATGAAAGGGACATCAATTTTCATGACGTGCCTCATAGCGACACTTGCGTAACTGATGGTGGAGTGTTTAGGTGAAAAAGCTTACTGGAAGCACATGGGGGTTGAAAGCTAATTGTATGAGGAACCGGGAGGCATTCCTTACGCTTGGAGAATTTTCATGTCCCCTATGTACCTTAAGCATTAAATGACATGAGGGTCATCAATTTGCATGGTGTTCTTGGTGCTGACACTTGGAAAAGTTCTGATAGCTATCCATTTTCCTCCACTAGCTCTTGGTGGCTAGCAATTTGCATTGAAGAGGGTCACATGGGTGACCTGAGATCTTCTTGGGGTTGGGTACATTTCTATGTCTCTCATGTCCCTCAGAAAAATGGTACATGAGGGTCATAAATTTTCATGATGTTCCTAGGTATGACACTTATCACGATCTGAGCGAGTGAAGGGATGAGCTCCAGCAAGCACCTGGGGCTGAACTAGTGATCCGAGAGGTTATATGTGTGACCAGAGGGCTTATTGGGGATGGAATACTTTTTATGTTCCTCATGCCCCTTATATTTAGGGACAAAAGGGACATGAAATTTCACCAGGCTCCTATAGCTGACACGTGTCCTCACTGAAATTTGACTAACTACGAGAAGCTTACCTTGAGGGCAACTTGAAACGATGATATCTTGAGCTCCCGATGGACATATTTGGTTAAATTTTAGATGAAATTGACTGAAAATTTCCTTCTAATTCTAATGGTTCATGTCTTAGATATTTATTCCTCCATTTAAGCCCTAAAAAGCTTATTTTTGATATAGTCCCTTACCTATACATGAGAAAAACATCCTTAAGACCTATTTCATGAAGGTGTTGTGAAAAATATGATTTCACCATATTGTAGAGATTATAATTCCATTTTTGAAGATTTTTTTTTCTCCTTACTCCAACCGGAGCCCCTGAATCACTCCCAAAGTTCGGTAGATTTTTGACCCCGTGCATTGCATAGGCATGTGAACCCTATTTTTGATGAAACCGCCTCACCTCCAAAACTTTCCTGAGTCTTATAAAATAAATTCCATGATGTTTTTAGACCTTCAATTCATCTCCATGTTAGATTTGGATCCTTTGTTCCGCTCTAGGGAGTTGCACTAGTCCTGAGAAGGCAAGTGGTAGCCCTTCCCAACACTTCCCAAAGATAGCATTTTTCAAAAAATCCCAAAATCACCTAGGGGTTGACTTGAATTTAATAATTCACCTAAGGGACTGAGTTAACATCAACTAAGAGGTCATTGGACTAGTTGGGTAGACCTGGGGTGCCTCGAAAGGGTAAAACTTGAAGATTTTGGCACAGGGGTATCGTTGTCATGCTAAAAATCACAATTTAGTTGTTGCACATTTGCATGACAAAAATACTACTATTTAGAAGGTTCTTTAGTGAAGAAAGTACTAATTAACCCCCATCTTTTGCCCATATTTTTTTAATTTTTTTTCATTATTCCCACCCTTTTACACCTACATGCCCAGTCTGTTTTTACTCATCTGCAATTATTTTAGCCTTGACTGGGGCGCCTAGGCTAGTACTGGCGTGCCTGTGGCAAACCTATCCCACCAGGGCACCGCGTCCATTTTACACTTTCCCACCACTTTTTGGGCTCTTTCTAGCCATTTTAGATCTTTATCTTTTTGGTGGTCGGCCATTTCGAGGTTAATTACAAAATTAGATCAAGAGAACCATATAAATATAAAGTTATGAGACCATAATGAGGGACTTAGCATCATTCACTACTATCATCCATCTAGAGTTGCATCCATCTATTGCATTGGAGATCACTTGCATCCACATAGCTCCATCACAAGGTACAAGGCTAGGACATCTACATCACACTTCATAGGGGAGGGATTCTATTCTATTCCATGCACAAATTTTATTGCATTTTCTACATTTAGTTATTTCTTGCTACTTCAAAAAGTGCAACTGGCATGAGAGCACCTAGGGCACATTATACACACTCTCACCAGAACTACATTTGGGTCTGAAATCTAGTGCAACACTCAATTAGTAAGCCCATTGTTATGGCATCTAAGGTCAATCTAACCCATTCATTTGCATTATTTTTTTGTAGGGTTTTGATACTTCTCCTGATCTTTTATAGGTCTTCACATCATCTTGGATTATTGGTGACACTTAGTACAAGAACAAAAATGTGATGTAACAAACAATGAGGGTTTCAGACCATCTTTCAAACCAAGTGAAGCTCGGTTTTAGAGCTTTTACATGACCAGGGCACCAAGTTTACAGGACTAGAGAGCCCGTAGATGCCCTAGTCCCTTTTAGGCACTCCATTCTAACTAGATTCACCAAATCCATCCCTTTACGGGTTTTTGCAAAGTCGTTCTGCTTCCATATTTTCTAGTCACCTTTGCGACATTGTCCTGTGAGCATCTTCTATTCAACCGAGTTCTTTCCTCTTCTCTTTTGCACATTAGGGTTAGCATTTCCTTTTGCATAGTTGTTTAGCTTATTTACATACTTCTTTACTTGCATTTATTTAATTTATTTACAATTGTTCATAGCTTACATTAACTATCCTCACATACTACATATTAGTTAATTTTAGTTAATTGTTATACTTGTAGTAACTAATTTAGAAGAGGGATCGTTTAATCGTGGATAAATACAAAGTGACTATTTTCTTACCTCTTGCAACCACAAGAGCACCCTTGGTAACTTTCCAAGAATATGTTGTAAGTGTAACCATACAACCCTCATCTCCTAATTTCCTTGCAGAAATTAGATTCCTCCTCAGGCTAGGAACATGCTTGACATTCTTCAACACCCAAGTGTTACCATTCTGAAAATTTAACTTGAACACTACCTTTTCCAACAATGTTACATGGCTCATCATCACCAAGATATACATGCCCAAAATTCCCTTGAACATAATCTTGAAAATATTGTCTATGAGGAGTTGCATGAAATGAAGCACTAGAATCTAAAACCCAAGATTCTAATTTACTATCCAAAGAAATAATAAGAGCATCTTGTAACACATCACCTGCTATATTTTCCTCTTTGTTCCCTTCTTGTTGATATTTCCCTGATTTTAAAGACCAACAATATTTCTTTGTATGTCCTTCTTTTCCACAATTCCATCATACCATCCTACTGGATTTAGATTCGCCCTTCTTAGACCTTCCACGGTGTCTAGGACTATTTTTTTCCTTCTGTCTTCCCCTATTCTCTACACTCAAAGCATTACCAGATGAATCACCTGTGATTTTTCTTCTCATCTATTCACTAAGAATCACACCAATAACATCATGAAACCTTAAAGTGTTTAAACTAGAAACATAATTACTCACATTCATAACCAAATTATTCCAACTTTCAAGCAATGAGCAGAAAATCAAAAGATCCCTAACTTCATCATCAAAACTTACTCCTACAGAGATTAATTGACTAGTAACCATGTTGAATTCATTCAAATGGTCATTTACTTGACTCACCTTCCGACATCTTTGTATTAAAAACTTTTCATGAGAAATACCTTATTGGAGGTGAGGGTTTTTCATACAATTTACCCAATTTTTCCATCAATTCTACCATTTTCTTTTCCTTAGAAATATTTAAATCTACCATCACTATCGTGCACAACCGTATGGTTCCCAATGCCTTGCGATAAAGAACATACCATTCTTCATCTTTCATAGTTGACAACTTCAAAGATTTCCCTTTCAATGGTAGAAAAATATCCTTCGGATATAGGTAGTCCTCCACTTGCATATTCCATAGATAAAAGTTCTAGCCATTAAAGTTCTCAACCATGAAATTTGTATCTTCTACCATTTCTACCACTCAAGCAATAAAACCTCATGTGATATTTTTTTGCCAAAAAAATCTAGCTCGATACTAGTTGTTAGGATTGAAGTGCGGATGAGCAATAAAAATGGAATTAAAACATAAATAAAAGAAGCATGCAATCACAAGATAAACCCAAGATTTAACGTGGTTCACCCAATTTGGGCTACATCCACCAGAAACAAGCCATCCTTCTCTTTTATTCAGTCCTGAGGAATACAATACAATTCTCTCTTTCTCATATTACAAAGAGTAAATCCATGCACACACACACACACACACACACACACACACACACACACACACACACACACACACACACACACACACACACACACACACACACACACACACACACACACACACACACACACACACACACACACATATATATATATATAACTTGTGCACCTCTTTGTAAAAAAATTCTTCAACCATAAGCAACCTAAATATCACATGTTTATATAGAAGTATACTTCAAACATAAGCAACCTAAATATCACATGCTTATTAATAAAATAAACATAAAAATAACAACTCCAGTTTATTTATAAGACAATGCTATTTTTATCCATGGCCATGATTTCCTCCCAAAAAATAGAACAAATAAAACCAAACTCCACTTTAACTTGCAAATAGGCTCCAAAATTTCAACATATGGGAGTGTTAAAGGCAACCTACCACAAGCCAACAGATGCTAAATTTGGGAAATATACTTCACATGAAAACTAATGTAAGGCCTCTACATTTGCATGCTCGAGAAGGTTACAAGGTAGTCCGAGAAGCATATGATATATGTCACGACTAAATACCTTGAAAACTTCAATGATGAGAAAAGGGAGACTGAATTTAATTTTCTATGGGAATTCATGCACATCTGCAAAATTTAAAGACCATGCCATGAATCTATGATTTGAGAATCAATTCCAATGATTAAATGATTAATACCACAATTTTATAACAAGTTGGGTGCCACAAAGAAATGTTATAGCTTACGCTTCATTGTTTGTTGCAATTAATACTTGGAAAGAGGCAAGTCTAATTAGAGATATTGAGACATTTCAAATGATGTAGCCCACATCAATTAACCGAGGTTGCCTCTAGAAGTCCCATATGTATTCAACTTGAACCACCCGAGTTTAGGAAGGATCGGGGTTGAATTTGATGATGGTTTAGATGTTTTTAGTGATATTAGACATAAAATACTTGTAAATGTTTTATAGAACTATCACATGCAATTTTTATATTTAAAATGTGACCATCAATTTTTATATACATTCATATACAAATTATATCGGTATGTATTAATTATAGCTAAATAAATTTGGAATAGTTGTTTATATATTTTATAAATAATATATAAATACCATTGTTTTGTATTTTTGATGGGGAATTTTTAAAGCTATCGTCACTTGAAAATTGTTTAACATGTTATATATGGACGTAAAATTTAACCCTTAAGTGGGATACATTTAAAATTTTCTTTTTTATTTCCTTCATTGAAAATCTCCACTTAACCCATTAAAGTGGTTATAAATAATTTTAATAATAACAAAATAACATTTTTTTAAAATCTTTTCCATACTCCCTAAATTTACTAATTCCTTATAATGGTCTCAATATATAACTAATCTCAAATTTTTAACGTTATGTTATCATGTTAAATGTCGAGCATGAAAAATTGAAAGTTTTAGCCATGAAAACTACTTCTCCACTTGAAAATTCCTCTCCTAGTTGATGTGAACACTTCCGCTAGCCATATAATCCCTAGTTTCACCTCATTTTGGCTCAAAGGAATGTGCTAACAAGATTTTCATTTTTTTTAATGTGCAAGGATATATTTCTAAGGTGATTGATGAGTTCATTTTGATTCAAGAAAGAACAAATGCCCCTGGAGGCCTAGAAAGGGCCATTTTTGGTCATTTTGGAATTGGTAAGCACCCTCCAAAAGCTGAAAAGGAAGATTCAAACCATTTGAGTGTTTTATAGGATACAAATGAGATCATCCAAGGTAGTTTATGGAATATTTGTGGAAGAAATTGAAGACAAGAACAACTTGAGTAATATCGGGTAATTTTGGGCACAAGGAATGAGGGCTCCTACGGTGAAAGATAACTTGTATGGACGATATTGAGAGCTACAAGAGGATTTAGGAAGAAAACAAGTATTCATTTTAAATTCCTTATAATCCTATACATGATGGAAACATACATATTTTCCTAAGTCTTCAATATTTTCTATGATAGCTCAAGTCACTTTCACTTCTCCTTTGTGTTGAAAAGGGTGAATGGTGCCAAAATTCAAATTTAAATAAGATTTGGATCCTTATAATTTATGGAATTATCTCAAAAGGTTATTTTGACTCAAAATAATATGAGGTTTGACCCTAAAACACTCTTCCATTCTCTCGGGGCAGAAAAAACACTCCTAGTGTTCTCAAATGCACTCGGAGGGTGACATCAACATTTGCAAAAGGCTTGTGCAGAATTTTTCACCATTGGTATCCAATTGGATTACACCTAAGTTAAAAATGGGACAATTGGGACTCAAAATTGTGCTCCCCATTCATTTAGATGTTTCGTCACTTAAAAACATGAAGTGAGGTGTTAGGAGGAGTGTATGGAGGAGTTGAGTTGCAAGGCCCACTTTTCATGATACATAGACCCCATGGCGCATTATTGAGCACATGTTGTCCCCTTAGATTGTCCCCAAGATGTAATTTGGAAAAGGGGACATAAAATTGTGCTTCCCCTATCTTGGAATACTTCTCACAACTCACCCCTCACCATTTTTGCACCTAGAAAGCTCCAAACTTGCAAATCACTTAATTATAATTCCCCTTTTCATGATGACACCCCCATGGAGAATTTTCAAGCTAGTGGTGTCCCCTTGGATTGCACTAGGTGAAAAGGGGACAAATGAGACACAAGTGTTCCCCACATCTAATCATTCAACCCCCGATCACATCAAAAACTATTTTTAAGTACCTAGAAGTTATTTTTCAGCCCCCGCATCTCATCCACAAAGAACCAAAAGGTGAAAATTCTCTATATATAGTACAAATCATACTTTTGTGTCCATTTTTTCCTATTGATTCCGTCTCACACTTGTGTAACTCCATGCCAACCATCCTCGTAACCCCGGTGAAGTCAAAGTTAAGCGGCGAGTCAAAATTTTGTAAATAGAATATGACTAACTCTCTCCTAACAACACCTATTCATTTTAAAACATTAAAAGAGCTATGTGTTTTCCTCCAAGACTCCATTTTTTCACATTTATGTTGTTATTTTTTCATAGAACATCAACCTTATAAATTGAAAATGCTCATAACTCACTAACTGTGCACCTAATTTTCATCAAACTTTACCAATGCACTCCTTTCAAAAATTCCTTCAAGCTGAATGTAAGAGCATTTCCATTGATGATTTGTATAATTTGAAGCATCTATTTGAAATTTTCAGCCCACTAAGTTTCCTTTTCAGATCTACAGAGTTCCCACGAATGGAAAACCTCAAAATCAAACAGAAGGTCCTGAAGTAAAACCTAAAAATTTAAGACCAATTTTGTTGCAATCCGAAACCTAGAAGACCTCCATCCAGATTCCAAAATAAATTTTTTGCAAACCTTTACATGACTCAATATAGTAAGTTTCCAAAATCAGTGAATTTTTAGCACCCATTTGCAAGTCTCTTATTTTCTCATTTATAGTAAAATATATTTTCAATAAGGGACATGTGAACAAGAAGGTACTTGGGTCTCTTGAGGTTGATTCCATCCAATAAGGAGATATATTTGTCACTAAGGTGAATTTTTGAGCTCTATACCAACTACACAGAAACTTCGGACCAAAATATTGATGGAGTCTTTCAACCTCTGCAAACATGAATTGAGCCTCCCAAGTGAATAATAATGATGCTACCGCATCACATCCACCGCTCCCAATGTGCCTCAAAGGTCACCTACTTACTATAAGCCATCACAAGTCCACTCAATGAAACTATCACGGTAATATTTTTGAATAATTATCCAATGCTTTGGAGTGTGTATGCACCAAACAAAAGAAGGTGATGGTAACCACAATTTTTCGGTCCAACAAGAGGTCAAAAGCAAAGAGTTTCATTATGAGATAAATTTTTGTATCTTGAAAATGATTTATTTTAATGAGGAGAAGATGTGCAAGAAGGTTCCCAAGAATCCTAAGTATGCTTCCATTCCAAACGGATACATCCATGTCATGAAGGTGAATTTTGGAGCCAAGAAGGATAAGTTGATCTCCATGTCATGTTGCAGTCTAGTAAATCATCACAACATAGTAAGGCATGTTGGCACCTAACTTAGACATAGGTATAAGTTCTCACTCAAAGCACACACAACTCCTCTAAGTTCCTTCTAGGGTAGAAATCAAGACATGGTTCCTATAAACATGATTAACATAACATGTAACATATATTCCATATGTAGATTATGAGTTATTACAGTATGCACAAAGATAATTGTTCATCAAAAGAGATTTCATTCATTCATATACATATACAATCAATATGAGTATCTGGATACCAAGGATACCATGGTTATCCTTTCATAATTTGGCAATCCATACTAGATTATACATTACAAACACATTACTAGCCTCTATACTGATCTATGGTTCACATACTTAGCAACATGCACATGTTCTCACATAGACTTGCATACATATTTTAATACACACTTACAGAGACATACACATTCTCATAGAAACACACACCCCCTAATTTACATGGAAATATTACATATATATAGGGTGGGAACTTGTCCTTCACCACTTACATGCTTTAATCTATTAATAAACAATTCCTAAATATAGTCTACATGCTTGTGCTTTCCTATAATTAGGTGTCATTATATGGTTCTCCATAAGCATCCCGATGTGTGTTATAAATAGTTTCGATTCACTCTTGTTGCATGAAATATAAGTAGATATGTCCCCATGTTATAAATAGCTTACCTTATTTCCCACACTATGTTATACTTAGTTCCCTCCATCCATGCATAACCTATATCTATCTCGAGTCCTGCATGTGCCTCATCCATACTTCTATATTTGGCTTGCCTTGCGAATATGCCATCTTCTACATGTCCTATTTTTATCTCTTTCCACATTTCTAGATAACTCTTGTTTCTTTCATTATTGTGCACAAACCTTTTCATATTTCTATCTTTTCATTCTTATGCATGCCTTTGTGCCCTTCTTTACACTTGTAGTATCTTCCCATTCTCATGTGCATCTCGTGCCGTGCACCAATTTGACTTATAGATATTATCTTCATAGTTATGTGTGCGGTATTCATCTTCCACTCGTATATTATACTTAGCCAGCTTTTCAACCCAACATTACCCCATACTAGGGATATTGTCCATCCTCGAAGTACAATGAATTAATGAATAAGGAATAAAAGGAAAGAATCCAGTTTGAAAGTATAGGGTGATCCCCAAAAGAATCAAGAAATAAAGAATATCTTTGTCAAAAACTCAAAACTAAGCTCATAGTACTTGGAGAATTTCAGGGAACTTTAGGCTAATGGAATGCTCTAAACATTTCCATTATTCAGTTTTGACCTTTGACCTTCCCGTGCGGATTCAACAATATTTGGCATCTTTTCTAGGGTTATTTTTTTAGCCTTTTCATGTATCTCCTTTAAATCGATGTCCCATTTATAATTCATTCCCTCCATGATATATAATCTCCTCAATATTATTGTCTAAACCTCTTCTAGTCTCACCTTTATTCTCTCGGCACTTAGCTTTTATTATCTTCTTTAGGTCTTGTATCTCTTCCAAAAATTTCTTGTGCGATGCCTTGTCCCTGTATATAATGAGGCATCTAATTATCCTAATTTATCTTCATCTTCTACAAATTATGCATCTATGACATTAGAATCCTTGAATCTTCTCAAGATTTTCTCATCCTTTTACATGGATTCCTTTATTTTAGTGCAAATCTCCTCATATTCATTTATTCTTTTGGAAAATTTTCCTTTATTCACACACACTTTGAATCATCTCGCTATTGGCCCTTTCACTTTATTTACCCTCTTAATCAATCAAAGAATCATTCCCCAAGGTATCAATCTCCCTATTCTTATTCATTTCGGTGTCCAAAGCTACATCTGGGAAAAAAACTCGCAATTTACATGATTAGTTCTTCCACCTTTTTATTTACAACACTCAACTAAGCTCTAGTGTTTCTTAACTCTATAGCCAACTTCTTATTTTTCTTTCCCATGTCTTCTAGGTCCTCTCGCTCATCACGCAATGCTACTACCTTGTTGATATTCCGTCGCCATACTTTGGAAGCTATCTTATTCAAGGCATTGCTTACCCATTTTTCCAATAGCTGATTGGAGTCCACAATTGTAAATACCTTTGATGGGTTCTTCTTTCCATGCAATCTAATGACTGGCTCTTTCTTTACCTCAAACTATAGCTCCTTAATTTTTTTCTGCATCGCGAAGGAAAGCATCTTGCACGTGAGAGTATGAACTTCGTTCTTATTGAACATATCCCAACAATACAGCTTGTTCGATATCCACATAGATTTGAAATCTTCCTCTGATATGTTTTGTTGTATCATATTTATATGACAATCTTGGGCAAGGAGGTAACCTTAGTGGGGTAGATCATTAATTTCTCCTTCGTCATGATGACTTGGGTCCTAGTTCCACCATTGTGCCGCTCGCTTATGTGGTGTTTTCTCAGTGCGAGGATCGGTGTCCTCTTGTTCTTCCTCTCCTCTTAGTCCTCAACCTTCTTTTTCTTCCT
Organism: Taxus wallichiana var. yunnanensis; assembly: GCA_018340775.1. Classification (NCBI taxonomy): domain Eukaryota; kingdom Viridiplantae; phylum Streptophyta; class Pinopsida; order Cupressales; family Taxaceae; genus Taxus; species Taxus wallichiana. Next base: position 736,445,855 of record CM031242.1, read on the forward strand.
CACACTCTTTTTATTCCTCTTCTTCACGTTCCTCTTCATGCTCTTCTTCATCTTCCTCTTTGTGCACGTACTCTTCATAATGAAATAATCTCTCTTGTTCATACACCTGTCTTGTTTTTCATCCTCTTCTTCATCAAAAATATTTATCACATGAGATCCACTTTTATCTTTTAAGCCTTCACCTATTTTAAATCTTTCTTTCTCAAGATGCTTAGACTAATCTTCTTCCTCTTCTGTAGGGTTGGACATTTGCACTCTTAAAACTAGGACAGCTTGGATAAACTTGAGGAGTACATGATGTGCTTGATTCTTGTTTCTTCTTTCATCCTTTTTTATGGAATATGATCTAGTTTCCTTATGTCTCATCTTTCTCTTCTTCTTCTAGAGTGTGCTCACATCTAAACTTTGGTATTCTTACAATTATTTTACTTCATGGGGGTGGTGCAAGATTTCCTAACTATCCTTTAGCTTGGGCTTCAAGTAGATATAGACCCGACATGCCTCCTTCCCTACCACCAATTTCATGATGGGATTAAGGTCCATCATATCGATTCCATTATCTCCACATAGGGTGCCTTGGTCTCATATCCATAGGTCCTACACATGGGGTGGTAGTGAAAAATATACCTTATCCATGTTAAACTTAAGTGGTTGCATGTCCTTAATCCTATCGATGATATCTTAAATTATTTGGCGGTGAATGCAAATGAAATTTTACACCAAGGGCCAATTTCTCCACTTATTAGTAAAAACCTTCCAAGGCTGAAATGTTGCATAACACAAAAGCATTCCTACCCTCCTAACTCTATTGGAAATGCTCTAGGAATGCATAATTCATTCTCAAAGGCATAGTACAACCTCTTATACCATCTCTCCAAATGTGCCTTATAAACATTTGTGCTCACGCCATCACAAGTATACTTAGAAAATATCCTTGTCAATTGTTGTCCTAGGGTTGTTCCCATTCTTTCCCATCATGTCCATCCAACACTCCAATCTCCTAGAATACTATAATAAGAAATATTGACCCCTATGTAATTTTCTCTCCTTTTTCATGTTGGGTTTTTTACCTCTTCAACGATTCTCTTGCAATGTACTAAGCGATGTTGTCTATAGTCCTATGACATCTTATGCACGATGTGTAAGAATTTATTATTTTCTTCATACCATTGCTCTGAGGTGCCTAACTTGAAACTTATCAAGTTTTTAGATACTCTTGTCCCCGATTTCCCTCCGATATTGCAAATTAGTTTTTATCTCTTCCACTATAGTATCATCACACATATATAGAATGATTTCTACATCGTTATCGCGAACCTATTCACTTTGCTAATCAAATGTGTGGTGATGCACATACTTTTTCCTATGAAATAGAAGTAGTCCTCATGGACTCTTGACATTATCCACTACAATAGGCATGCATGGTTACCAAAAATGGTAATTCAAACAACTATAGGACCCCAAAATCTATCAATGTCTTACACAATTAATTGTCTAACACAATTTTACCTGTTGTGGTTAAATGACCTGACTCCTTTATGACATAATTTCTAATATCACCTTCGTGCACGTTGGTTATACTCGCTAATTTTTCACTTCTATATTTGTGATGTCCAAGGTTTTCCAACTATTACTTCCCGCGAGTACCAAATTTATGAGTATCGGCCATTGTGGGTTTCCTCTAATGGATTCGCTTTTCTTAGGTGCATTCTTCACCGGTGCAATTGCTACATGTGTGATCTCTTGTCTACTAACTTTTCCAATTGTGTGCCCTATATTTTTCAAATGATTTCAATTGGTTTTAACTAAACTCGAACCTTTCAATCTTCTTGGTGTTCAAATTCTCCTTGAACATTCTTGCTAATGGCATGCCCTAACTATACAAAAAAATTTCCTCGACCTCAAAAGTGTAGTACTTTTATCTCAGCTTTTCCAACCCTTCCACCTCTTCCACTCATAATTTTCCCCAACACAAGGAGCTCTCTGGTTCTTAAACTAATTTTTGGTTAATTTTTTCATCTTCATCGTTTCCTATGTCATCGCTTCTATTGACACTATTTTACTCAAGCTCAATCATGCAAGTTATCAATTCACAAGGTAAGTATTACAACTATACTTTCCCTCCTTTTATATATATTTTTATTTTTGGTCGCATTAAATGCACCCAACTACCACAAATTTTTGGATTTTAATGTGTATTTTATGTTTTCCCACCTTTTTCCACATAATCTAGGATCATCATAGCCTTCTCTGGCATACGACTACTTCTCGGATAAAAAACCCTTTGCACACACCTCCCTACGCCGCACCTAATATTCCTCAATTCAACTTACCAAGTAGTTTTCCTTTGTGCTACCTCCCTCATGTTATACAGATTTTTGCTCCATCTTCACCAAGTTTTCATCTAAGAAACTCCACCAATCCATGTGGAATCACAACTTATCAAGCAAAGCATAAAAATAATTCCTCCGTAATGTGCATTGTCACGCGGTTAACCATTTTAATCCTTTTTCCATCGCACAACATTTCCTTCTACCCCACACTAAAAGTGTGTGTAGTCCTCTGTGCACAAGTCTAGAACCGATATATCATCTCCTCGTGCATGAACGTGCTTATTACAAATCAACAAAAAAACTGAAGGGAAACCTAATCTAAATGGGAAAACTACCTTATTACAAACATAAAGGAATTTTATTTATAGTAGGGCTTCAACCTAGTTCCATTAAAGTAAATAGGAAACATATTTCCATCTAATGTATACAATCGACATACACCATATTCCAAAATCTTGGTTACTTAAAGGGTCCAAAAAATGAAATCTGAGCTTCCCCGGTGGTGCGCACATTTTGAATCAAATAAATCACCATTTCCCCAACTACAAAGAATTTTTTTTTATATACATTTCATGCCAAACCTTTTGTCTCAATTTATTGGTCTTCTAAATCCATCACGCAATTGCATGCCCTTTCATCCGACTATATTAATATGTCAATGTGATCATCTAGTGCTTGTTTATTAGCAAGGCATCGTGCACGCATAATACACAATGAGGGTGGCATGAACTCCAAAGGGAAAAATGTCTTTGCACCAAACATCAACTGAAAGGGTGTTGCCTTGTTTAACCACTTGTAGATAATCATGTACGCCCATAGTACAAGCGATACTTTATCATCCTAATATTTTCTTCCTACATCACAATTTTTTTCAATGTGTGACCTAATATATTATTGAAAGCTTATGTAGTACCATTAGCATGTGGGTGATAAGGGTAATCTTATGATGAGCTACCATAAATTCAGCTAACAATATTCTAATTGTCTCATTCAAGAAATGGGTTCCCCTATCACTAGTAAGGCTCAATGGAAAACCATACCTACTAATAATATTCTCCCATAGAAAGCACAAAACTATAAAGGTGATATAATTCTTGGTAGGCACAACCTCCGCCCATCTTGTTAAGTAATCGGTCAAGTGATGGTGTGTCACACACTGTTATCTTCATGGTTGGTGAAATTGGTCCAATGAAACTAATTGCCCATTTTTGAAAATGTTATGTGCTTACTATAGGTCGCAACTAGGGAAAATTTTAGTGGTGAATATTTGTTAATTCATGAATATTTTGGTTTTTAAAATTTGAAATTGGTAAATTTTTAGGGTAGGAATTAGGACCGGTCGCCAAAAATTTCTAGGTATAAGTTAATTTTAGGGGTCACTTCACCAAGAATTTTACACCAATAGTCGATTGTTTTCATTCAAATCACCTTTGGCATGAAATTAAAATTTTCTAAATTTTCCTTTATATACATATATATATTATTTAAGTATTTACAATTCATTATTCCGTATGCAAATTCCAATTATCAAATATTCCTCACAATTCCTTTCTTCTTTAAAATCAAGATCGTCATCGACTAGATATTACAACACTGAATTAAGGTAGTTTTCATTTTTATGGTTTTGTATTGCATGTTATTGGCGGGTAACATCATGTATGCTACTATCGGGTAGGATTATGCATCTTTACAAATTTAAACATACAAAATGCTACCAAAAGAATTATTCACAATGCTATCAACCAATAGCATGCTTAGTGATGTCGACACAACAACATACACAATGTTATCTATTGGTAGTATACTTGTAGACACAAAATCATGCACTTTGGGTATTATTTAGTCCCGGTCTCATACTTCTACTCATATGGTTTTTAAGTGAAGATGGAACTAATTAACCCATGTCCTTTAGCCATTTTACTTTGCTTTTTATCATCATTTCCGACCTTCAACACATACTATCCCAGTCTAATTTTTGTTGTTTGGTGTCATTATACCTCTTACTAGGGCACACAACCCCGTCTTCAGGGCGCCCTAGGTTCCCTAGTCTCATTTAGGGAACTTTGAACCTTTTCCCACTTTAACTCCATCTTTTGGGAAGTTTCTAGCCATTTGGGATTTCCATATTTTTAGTGGTTAACCTTTCGAGGTTAATTACGAAATTAAAACAAGAGAACCATATCAATATCAAGTTATGAGACCATAATGAGGAACCAAGCACTAGGCACTACTATCATCACCTAAGGTTATATCCATCAAAGGATCCATTTGCATCCATCTAGCTCCATCATAAGGGACAAGGCTGGTTCATCTGCATCACACTACATAGGAGGGAATTTTATTCTATTCCATCCACCATTTATTACATTTCTACATCTAGTTATAGCTTGCTACTTCACAAAGTGTGACTGACACAAGAGAACCTAGGGCACAACTTTCACACACACCTAGAACTACATTTGGGTCTAAAATGTAGTGCAACACTTAGTTAGTAAGTCCACCATTGTGGCCATTGAGGATAGTTCGACCCCTTAGTTTGCATATTTTTTATGGTTTTTATGCTTGGGTCTAGGTTTTTAGGTCTCTCCTTTATCATTAATTACCAAAGTGATATCCAACATAGTGTAGTGAAACACATGTGATAGGAAGCAAAGACTTCGGATCATCTAGTGACCTTGCAACTTTGGTTTCTAGACATCCCGCGTGAGACCAGACACCCATAACTCATACTAGGGCACCCCATGTGCACTCATCCATCTCCATGTTCCCAGTCTAGCAAAAGAACTTAAATCTATAATTTTAGGAGCTCATAAGTGGTTTCACCTACATTCTATCATCTCGATTTATTCTGTGACATAGTCCCAAATAACCATCAAATAAAATAAGTTATTTCTAACCCTATTTTCTTATTAGGGTTTCACATTTCTATTTACTTAGTTGTTTGGGTCATTTACTTTATTTATTTATCTGTTATTTACTACTTTGCATAACATCTAGATTAAACTGCAATATGATGTTATTTTCCATTTTAGTTTAATCATTTTGGTGAACCCATCCTTTGAATCCACCTTTTGTCTAGGGTTTATTCTTCTCTCACCATGGCTCACTCTCATGATGATTTTATTGAAGCACATCTTAAGGCCATTAATGATCACATTGTTGAACATCCCCAAGATCTAGACTTACTTTTACATGTTTCTCGTGAGGAAGCTACTAATCTGCAAATCTCACTACTTTCGTGACCATACCAACTTTTGTTCTTTTCTCAATCCCCCACTTGTACTCTCCCACCTATTTATACCATTCTTTTTTGTCAATACTCCTACTAATCACTTCACACCACCTTTAGTTTCTCATACATGGTAGGTTTCATTTGTTGGTACGCAAGACTTAACTTCTCTTTATCATGACCTTTAAGCACAAAATTCTTAAGTTACAATAGGATACTTCTCACGTGTCTCCATCTTTAAATTCCACCTTGTTATTGCATACTCCATTCGCACCTACCATCTCCACTTATCCGCTTCCTCCTATTTTTTCACCCCTAAGCTTCCCATTTTCAATGGGCATGGTGACCCACAAGAACATCTTAGAGCATTTCATGTCGTTTTCCTTGATTTTGTTGATGATCATGTTCTTTTGGCTAAAATATTTCCCCATAGTCTCCATGATTATGTAATGCATTGGTTTTACGACCTACATGTTCATTTGGTAACTTCATTCATGCATCTAGTCGATGCTTTTCTTACTCATTTTTCTATCAATATCGGCTCCAACATCTCTTATTCTCAACTAGCACAACTAAAGCAAGGATCTAATGAACACCTATCCAATTATGTTTTGAGATATAAAAATAATATAGCTAAGATGTCAAATGTGCTAGCGGACTCTAAACTTCAAGACTTTTTCATTCAAAGTCTCTTTCCACTTCTCCAAGAGAATGTTATCTTTGAGATCTCTCCTTCATTAGACCAAATCTGTCATACTCTTAAGCTTTGTGAAACCAAAATTATATCCATATGCGAGCTTAATTATCAAGAGAAAGCATCATCTTCCACTTGTTTTCAAAACAAGACAAAATTCAAGCCATCAACCACTAAACCAATTGACACTAAAACAATCACAATATGGTCGATCTACTAAAAGATTCAATCACAACCACTTTAACATCCATTTACTAACTTTAATATGGCCCCAAATCTTATATTTCAATACTTCTTGAGATAAATCTTATTATACTTCATCCACCACTTGAATTAGACCCATCGTAACCAAAAGGTAGGAATTACAATGATAAATTTCGATGTGACTATCACAGATGTGTGGGACATTCTACAAATTGATTTTTTTAAATTCACAAAATCATCAAATATCTTATTGATAACAACAAGCTTGAGTTTCCAGAGCCTAATGACTCTGCACCAAACAATGACAAGGGTAAACTCAAAATATTTAATAACCAGTCCCAACAACATGACAAGAAAGCATTTGAATCTTCCACTAATCATGCATATCATGAAGTACCTCCTCCTACATTAGGGGATCTTGAATTTTTATTTGCTCATGCTAATGATTTTCTCGCTGGTCATCTAATTTTCTGACCATGATTATCATGTGAACTTCACATCCAACCATTTACACATCAATGCATCTGTTGGTTTAGTTTCCATCAATAATACTAAAGTTGACCCATCATGGCCCATTAGTGCATGTTCTATTCCACTTCTTACTAGCTATCGGGTACCCCTTATCATAAATTGAGTACCCTATGAACAAACCATATGGTTTCGTCAAGCTATACATTATGGTTATTCATCTTGCTATGCTTTTCCTTTCCTCGTTGGGAACACAATCGACGGTTGTGACATGCTACTTGATCTCAATTGGATTCATAGGTCTCAATCTATCATCTCTATGAATCATTTGTGACTTAAATTCATCCATAACAATCATTATATCTCTATTGACATGATCCCTCCATCTACCCCATGGTCTTCATCCCGTCACACATTATTTAATGTAGTTCCTACTTCATTTATCAAAAACAATCTATGTTACTAAAATCACAATCTACCCCAAGTTCACCTACTCGCCCACCATTTATGCCGCCTTACCGCTCTACTAGTCCTACACACAGTATCAGCCCATTCCTAGGAAAATTACTACATCTCGACATAGGTCATCACCTTGGTTTATTCCATGATAGTGTCCATCACCTTCACACTTGGCTTCATGTAGATCTCCATCACCTCCACATTTTGTTTCACACATCATTCATCATATATCCATCCCTCACATGCACATAGACTTCATTCACCTGCATAGCGTTTATCTACTATACCACTACTACTAGAGCATGGTCATATATTTTTCATCACCACATGCATCGAATGGAGGACCTTCATCCTTCACTATTATTGGATAGTTCATTCATTCACATGCACTTGGGGGGCATAACATTCACACATATCCCCCACCCAATAGTATCATCAACGCATGTCTCACCTTTGCACTATCACACATCACTCTCTTCGTATATGCATAATCATCACATGCTTTAGTGTCATCAATACCTAATGACACACTCTTGTGCTTCGATTCTCAATTGACTATTGAGGGCATACTACACATGAACCCCACATAATGCAAAATATATATTACATATTGTGACTCTTCACACATCTTGCATCATATGAATTATATCTTACATCATACATTCTACATTTCATCTACATCATTTTGATCATTGCATATCTACACATCATACATCATACTAGTATTCATCATACATGTGTTACACTTCTATTGTCTACAAGTATAGCATTACATCCTACTCATTCTACATACTACATAATGTGCATCTCACACTATTAGGCTATCTACACATCTTGCATTACATTCTACACATTGCATATTTACACATTTTTCTCATCACATGGTCATTTAATCATCATAGATCCTACATCTTCTTATGTGTGCTACACTAACTACCCTATGAAACACTCTAGTTCCTCGATCCATACTCGATTGTCGAGGGTTTACAAATAAAATGGACCTTATCATATTCACACATTCATCATTCAACCTTATATCATGTGATATTACTAGGCTAGTGACATATTTTATAGGATAAATGATCACCTATTCCTTCATTTTCTAGTCGTAAATGCTTTAGGATACATCACCACTCCCTCTATTCATCTTGTAGTGATATACACTTTAGGCTACATCATCACTCCTTTGATCATCTTGTCATAAAATAAGCTTCAACTATAGGGTCACATACACACTTATCTCTAGGTCACATATCATCAACACATATACATACTCATCACAACACATTAGAAACAACACACACTTTGACCATTTCCTATGAAACACTCTTGTCTATGGTTCATTCTTGACTGTTGAGGGGGAAAACCAAATGAACCTTATTACATACAATTCCATTCACTCGGGGGCATGTGGCTCCTATCATCTATCTTGCATTTCATTCCACCCATCCACAACATATTGCATATCTTGGTTACTTCTACTATTGCTTACAATTTCTTATTCATGATTCACTTTACTATACATGCTATTTATACCTCTTTATGTCATTATCTTTACCATCCACACATGCGCATTCACGTCTTTATCTAGTTGTGATCGTAGATACAAGGCTCTTTCACATAACATAGTTGTTCATCTCCTACCCATCCTACAATGGTTGTTGGGGGCATCCACATTCATCTCTTCAGGTGCTATCATTCCATTTTGTAATTAGAAATCTTCCTTTACTTTGTTATACATGTTTTTTGACATACTAGTTATCTTTCTAACATGCTAATCGGGTGCTTCATGTGCAACATTTGTTTTACAGGATTATTTACTTCCATGGCTATCTATTTTTTTGTAAACTATTGTTTGTCTCTTATTTTCTCTTGTATGTGGGCATTGCCCTTTGTTTGGTGTGCACACTTGTTTGTTTGTATGTGGCCATTATGGCCTTGAGTGTCTTGCAACATCATGAGTGATGTCTCATGTTTGCAACCTACTTTGGGATCTATGATTGCCTTCTTACATGTTTACTTTCTTTCTAGCTTCTACATTGTTTGTGTAACATACACTTGTCTTTTACATGCATGCCTATTCGTACTAACACTTTTTTTCTAGCCATTTGTTTGTGTTCACCTTGGTTTCTACCAAGTGTATTCACTTCCCCTGCAGGGCACAATTTATGTGGTCGGTCCTCTTTTGGGGCCACATTATCCTATCAGAAACATCACAATGTGCCCCTAAAGAGGGGGCATCATTTGGGGTTTTACACACTATTCAACACTTTCTACCAGTATAGTTCAGTTCAGTTTCCATCCTTGACATTGTGGGTTATACAACAAGTGGGTTCATACCAATCTATAAACGCCGTACAAAACAGATTTTGCAAGACAGGTTGTCCTTAGCATTATAGGGATCAGTTATAGGTTAGAGGATAAAAAAATTTCCTCTCTACACTAATTCAGCCAGTGGCGTTAGATTTCCCAAAAACTAGGCATTACAGAGATCTCTTCATACAACTTCAAGGAAGTAGTTACAAGTTGGAGAATAATGTAGCTTTCTCCTACTCTTTTTTTGCCATGGTGGCATGAGATTGCCCAAAAAACTCATAGTACAAGATATCCTCTCTAGACCCTTTCTCTCATCATGGATCTAGAGCACATGTTCCTTCTCCATTTTTCATACTTCCATTTCAGTCTTTTCATTACTATATAGATGTGTTTTAAAATAAATGTGTATTTGACTACTTGATCATCTTCTCCTTACAGTGTCCTGCCATATGAGAAGTAAGCATTCAACAACAAAAATAACAATGATGTCAATAAAAACATTTTACGGTTGAACACACCTCATACTAACATGAAATTACATCAAACACATCGGCAACTATGCATTATTTCTTCACTAGGTTCACTCTCATCACTTTTTTCTCTTTTACATCATTAGTCTCCACACTCCATCTTTTTTCCACTCCATGCTTTGTCTAGTCCTTCAGCACCCTTTCTATATCACTCTACATGGACATCAAATACACATATTTATCTAATTTATGTTCTTGATAATTCCACTCAACAACATAAAGTGGGGAAAATTTAGACACAAAATCACGCACTTTGGGTATTATTTATTCTTGGTCTCATACTACTATTCCTATGGTTTATGAGTGAACAAAGTACTAATCAACCCATGTACTTTGGCAATTTTAATTTAGTTTCTATAGTCACTACCGACCTTCAACACATACTTGCCCTATTTTTTTTTGTCATTTTGCATCATTCTACCTCATTGGGTTTCCCAAATTTACATGGGGCACCCTAGACACCCTAGTCCTATTTGAGGCACAATGAGCCTTTTCCTACTTTACCTCCATCTTTTGGAAACTTTTTAGCCATTTGGGTTTTCCATATTTTTAGTAGTCGGCCTTTTCGGGGTTAATTACAAAATTAGAATAAGAGAACCATATAAATATAAAGTTATGAGACCATAATGAGGGACCAAGCACTAGGCACTACTATCATCACCTAAGGTTTCACCCATTAAAGGCTCCATTTGCATCCATCAAGCTCCATCATAAGGGACAAGGTTTATTCATCTCGCACGACACTACATTGGAGGGAAGTTTATTATATTCCATCCACCATTTATTAAATTTATACATCTAGTTATAGCTCGTTACTTCACAAAGTGTGACTGGTACAAGAGCACCTAGGAATGGATTTCTCACACACACACACACCTAAAACTACATTTGGGTCTTAAATGTAGTACAATGCTCAATTAGTAAGTCTACCATTGTGGTTGTTGAAGACAGTCCCAACCCCTTCATTTTCATCTTTATTTTTTTAGGGTTTTGATGCTTGGCTTGGGGTTTTGCAAGTCTCTCCTTCATCATTGATTACACGGTGACATTCGACACAAAGTGCAACGAAACATGTGCAACAGAAGCGATGAATTTGGATCATCTAATGACCCTGCAAGTTTGGTTTCTAGACCTCCCGCATAGACTAGGGCACCCAAATCTTGGAATAGGGCATCCCATGCACCCTCATCCCTCTCCAGGTGCCCCAGTCCATCCAAATAGATTGAATTTGTACTTTCTAGAGCTCATGAGGGGTCACACCTACATTCGGTTCATCTATTTTATCCTACGACATAGTCCTGAACAACCGAAAAATCAACTAAGTTATTTCTAACCCTATTTTGTTATTAGGGTTTCACATTTCTATTTACTTAGTTGTTTAGGTCATTTACTTTATTTATTTAGTTGGTATTTATTTCTTTGCATAGCATCTAGATTAAACTACAATAGGTTGTTATTTTCCATTTTAGTTTAATCACATACACTAAAATATCGGTTGGTAGCATACGCAATGATGTGATTTGGTAGCATTGTGTATGTTGTCAATCTGTTTCAAATCATGTTTATAATTTTTTAAATATTATGCTTTAAAAAATGACCTATTTGAAAATTACTCTTGGATAGGTACAATAGATTATGTGAATAATGAACACAAGGAAGATAAACTCAAAATAAAAAGTAGCATATTAAATTATTTCAACCAACCAAAAATGAGGACCCAACTTACATCCACTGGAAACAATAACACAGTTACTGGTAAGTTGTAACAGATTATTATTAACTTTTTCTCTTTTTTGTAAGTTTAGTGTAAATTTTTTATATATTTGTAAAAGTAAAAAAATTGTGTTTGAATACAGAAACCCCTACTATTAATTATATTCATCATGAAATACTGAACCAAAACATATACCCTAAAGAAATAATTAACATTTTAGTAGATGAAGATATAATTGATGATGACATGTTAGAGCTGGAAGACAATCCTCACTACCAAATGCCTCTCGATAAATATTCAAGAAAAAGATGATATTGACATTACTCTTCAAAAAAATAATCTGTGAGAAGGAAGAAAACTACCTAGACAATTGGAAGGTCTTTTCAGGTAGACTGAGCATCAAAATACCCATTCGTTGAACTCTGTATAGCCGAAAATGGTAATGATACTCCAAAATAATGTAGATGTATGATTTGTGGTTGGAAATTAGGAAAATAACATAAAATGCAACTTAAATTGGACACAATTGAGAAACATTGTGGCAAAGTATATGTCACAGTCAAGGAAAATGATGGAAAAATAACAAAGACTCATAGATGGAAAACTATGAAAGAGTGCATGCATGTAAGATATGCGGAGGAGTATGACAATAAGATGAAACATTGTCAAAAAATTGAGGAGAAAGGAGGAACAATTAATGCAAATTTTGGAAAAGTTGTAAATGAAAATTTGAAGGCAAAAACTACACAATTTTTAGTTGTATTCTTTATTCTTAAAATTTACCTATTTCAAATTCTTCATAATTTAAGAAATTATTTAAGTTCAATGGGTTTCCTAACCTTCCACAATCACATTGGTCAGAGAGCAGTGCTTGGGAAATGGCGAGATGTCTCACAATGATTGAAAAAGAGGATTTGAAAGAAAAGGTCAAGAATGCAAGTTTCATCTCCCTTTCCATTGATGAGGTTACAATAGTTGACAACAATTCTTGGGTTTGTATGCATGTTTATACTTTCCAAAACCACACAAGGACACCTCATCTGCTAGTTGTTCATAAAATGAAGGAAAATTGCAATGTTGAAAATATTTTCAAATTGGTTATATCTAATTTGAAGGATATAACATGAATGGATGATTATTATATAGCTACAAATCTTATATGTGTTGGTGCATTAGTAATGCAGGGTCATAGAACTGGTCTATGTATCCACCTACAAACACCAGTTACTCCTTATATGATTCCAATTCATTGCATGGCTCACATGATGAATCTTTCATACAAGATAGTAAGAACATTTGAAAATTTTGAAAATTTTGAAGAGCTTATCTCGTGAATTGCATGCATATATGTCAAGTAGTCCAAAAATATTTCTAGAGTTTTGGAAGTTTGAAATTGGAATCAAAAATGGTAAAAAAATTATTAAACATGTTGATACGAGATGAATATCCATGTATGAGCTTGCACACAATTTTTGATGAATATCCATTGTTACTCTGGTTTCATGTTTAAGAACCATATGCATGTTGACAAGGAAAAAGATCTACTTTACCACTTAATAGATTTGGAAACATTGTTTAAACTTTGTGGGATTCTACCCATGTTGAATGAAATTAATTGCTTAACAAATCATGCTCAAGAAATATCCATCTATATAGTCGAATTCATTAGATTGAGAAAACATGTGTGTCAAACACTAGATTTTTTATACAACTCTAATGAATGCTTTTAAGGACATGTATTCAATAGTTGGAAAACTATGAAAATTTAAAGGATCTTAAAATATTATAGTTTCAATATACGTAGCCATCTTTGTATCCTTTTAAACGGGAACGAGATTCAAATGCACACTTTCCAAAAATGAGTGTAACACATAATTTATATGAAGCTCTTATATCTCAAACAAGAATAAAATTACAGAAAATTTCACAATTCTTATCCAGTGAGATTAGAGATCTCTTTAAAAGGGATGAGATTCTTGAGGCCATGGGAGTGGTCAATCCTATATTTTGGAATCCTACAACAGGTAACAAAGCTTTAAGTGATACATATAAAAGACACATGGGTACTCTCATTAAGAATTTTGGAAAATCAATTGAATGTAATGGAGTTTAGATTAATGGTGTTCTTCAAAAGGAATTACTTTCATGTCAATCAACTCATTTTAGCATCACAATGGTCAAACAATTTGACTTACTAAGTGAACCAATAGATAATGGAGCAATTACATGTATATGGAATTTTTTATCCTAGTAGCATCCTTCGTGAAAGCATTAGTGAATATTTTTGATTATATGAATTGTGTCAAACAATAATATTATATGACGCTGCCCACATGACAACTTTGGGTATGTTTAACTCTTGGAAGAATATCAAGACCAGCATTAACAAAGCTGCCAAATAGTAGTTGTAGTTGCTTTAGCTTGTTCTTGTTTTTTTGCTATTTTTTTCAGTCTCTCTCTTGCTTTTTTGCAGTATTTTTGTTGTTTTGTCTTGTTTGGCTAGATGTTTTTTTGGCTACTTTGAGCTTCATTGTCACATTTAGATTATGATCCTTTTCTCTTTGGTTCTCATTCCTATTCTGGCTCCTAGGCCTCTTTTGTACTCAAGGGTATAGTCCCTTTCAAAAACTATTTGCCAATAATAATAAATATATATATATATATATATATATATTAGGATCAGATTGAAGATGAAAGGGTTTTGGTGCATTAACATTAATTTAATCAAAATATCAAACAGACTAGATAAAAATATTGATACTTTCTTGATATTGTATGTTTCACGATATGATGTGGAAACATTTCCTTATGAATGAGTAATGACAGTATGGAATTATCTTTTAGAGAGGAGGGGGTTTGTAATTCTAACACATGGCTAGTGGATAACATCAAAACTGTGACTGAAAATAACAATGAAAGATTAGATAACCGTTTGAGTGTTAGAGACCAAAATTTTCAAGATATGTTTGAGCTACTTGATATTGAGTAAAGAAGTATGTATGGACATAGTAATTCTGGAAATAAATTTGCATATCATATTGTTTCGCACAGAATTTTTGTTCCAGAATAGAGTTATTTCTATCTTTTCATTCTCTTGAGAAACAGATAAGGGTTAGGGCTAGGAGGAATACCTATTGAGTGTTGGGAAGGTGTGTGCGTAACGTAGACAGATCATACCGATTGTGAAGAGCTCCTTTTTGTCTGGGAAGGAATACTGTAAATAAGAATGCAAGACCACCAGATTTTCGTTAAACAATAAGTGAGGAAACTGCCTTGGGCCCAGAAATATTAGAATTCCTTTCGAAGGTGGTCAGTTCCTTTTAATACAAATTAATGCAAATGATAATAAAGAAGCTATTGTGAAATCACAATTTAGGTACATCGTTATTAAAAGCAATAGAGACTAAACTACCAATAATAAAATGTCATGTTGTTTGTTTGTCACTAGTTATTGACATGTTCGATCAAGTTACTGAGGATAGAAAAGGCTGGATATGAGATTGTTTGGAGGTAAATAGGTGAAAGGTTGGTTTTGGTATAAGTCACGGTGAACGATGCCGGTCCACTGGATAATGACCGTGGTTATTAAACCAAGATCTGGTAGGGGATAACCGATATCGGTAGGGGCAATGATTTAGGGGCTTTTAAATGGAGGTTGGTTGTAAGGTGGTTATGGGGTTTAGAAGGTTGTAGATGGTTGAGGGGAGTAGTAGGGTGATAGAGAAGACTCAGAGAGTGAGAAAGTTGTCTTTGGGGAAATATAGAGATGGATGAATGAAGGTTAGGTGCAGCGTGTTCTTTGGGTGGTAGATCCAGGAGTGAGCTTATAATCACTATGAATCAAAAGTTCACAAAGTAGTGTCTAGAAGCATACAAGGTAATAAAAGAGACTACTTACTAGTTTTTGATGCAGATGCAGGTCCAAGGAATGTAGTGGCGAAGGAAAGGCTCAGTTGGGATGATCTGCACCTCGGAGTGAGCTGATGAAACTATCCTCTAACTCTCCCAATGTTTGGATGAGTGTGACCGTGATCTAGTTGCTCAGTTATAGTCTTGGGCTCAATACTCCTCTCTGCAACCTCTTCTCTCTCTCTCACTTGTCCCTCTCTTGCAAAATGAATTCGGATCCCTTTGTTTTGGTTAGGGGAGGTCATTTACAGGGAACTAATGGTAGTTACCTAACCGACTCCGGTCGCGTAGGGACCGATGTCGATTAGGTCAAAGTTGTCTATTTTTAGTAAAATAGCCAACTTTCCCTCCTTTTCTCCCAAGGGGTCAGTTGTGGGCTTGGTCAAGTCATTATTAGGTTTGTTTTGGTGCGGGTGAGGGGTGATGAGTCATGGGTGTGGGTCTGGACCAAGTTATAGGTCTTAATTAGGTTAGTTTAGGGTTAGGGCTAGGTCATGGTGAGGTGGCGAGGTGAGGTGGCAGGGTTGGAGATGTGGATTTATTAATTATAAGGTAATTAATAAATAATTAAGTGTGTAAGGTTTAGGTGGTGAGGTAGGGTTAGGTTACAAGACGAGATGCGGGCACAGGGCATCGTAAGACCCAAATTTAGTGTCTACATTTGCCCCTTGTTGTCGTGTAGCTTGTCTTGTAAAGCTGCACCGATAATAATAAGAAGTGGTTACCCAGCTTAAGGGTATAAGTAATCCCCTCAAATCTATCACAGATTGAGGCTACATGAAATCGGGGATAGGGTTGATAAAGGGTGAATGATGATGAGATGATGGTAAGATGGTGGGGTAAGTTCAAGGAAGCGGACATATGTTGAAATGCAAAGAGTGCGACCGGGGTACATGATTTGAAGAGCAAACAAGCAATTCATAGGAAAGGTCGATAGTTTATCCAAATAAGGTTGATATAATCCTGGTATCCAAGGCATAGAAAGTAGCTCCAGGGGATATAATGGGTAAGGTACTAGAACGTTTAGGCATGTTCAAGAAGCTGCAAATGGTTGGTTTGGTTGAGATAAACGTCACGGTCTCGGTCTAGGCAAAGCTGGTCACTTGATCAATTCAAGTATCCTATTCATGCTAAAACATGAACAGTGAGCTCGATTGAACAAACATCTACATGATGGGTGGATATAATCGTAATTTGTGGGCCTTGGTTGAGGTACTTAATTGGTGCGGTCTTGGTCGGGCCGATTGGTTGGGTGCGCCGTGGGTCGACAATTGGTTGGTTGCAGCCTTGGGTTGGGCCGATCGGTCGGTTACGGCCCTTAGGTCGGCCGATTGATTGTTGCGGCCTTGGGTCGGTTGATTAGTTGTTTGCAGCTTTGGGTCAAGCCGATTGATTGGTTGGCCTTGGGTCGCCATTGGTTGGTTGCGGCCTTGGGTCGGGCCGATTGGTGAGTGTTATCAATATAAATACACAAAAATATTTATATTTTTAAGGAAAACACAACACATGAGAGGTTATGGTAGGGGATGGTCGAGCTAACCTTGGGAGACCCCATGTCTCCTAAGTGCTACCTACATAGCCCATTGCACAAAGCAAGGAGGGGCCTCGAACGATGTAGTTCTCCTTAGGACTAGGGAGAGGTGAATTCGTAATTTGGTTGTGGTTAGGTAATTTGTTGGTTGGTAAAAGTTTGATGTTGGTAGGGTAATGTTGTTGGTGTTGGTAATGTATTGGCGGTGTTGGTGTGGTTATAGGTGAAGTGAGGGTTAGCTTACCCAAGCATAGGAAACCGTGTCCTAATTAAGGTCAACACATAATCCTAGATTTGGGTAAAAGAGGCAAAAGTTTCCCATAGTTGGAAAGAGCTAAACAAACCACGTATTATCATAGGATAAGCTTGAATCCCTAGGTACCTTGCATAGGTGAGAAGTCGATAGGTCAAAGAGTTGTATAATCACAATATATCGGATATATGTCACGTCCCTTGAGTTTTGTTGTTTTGAAGAATGGTGAGGTGAGGTGGATGGTATAGCTAGGGCACGAGAGAACTTGTTATAAGGCGATTATTCGACGAAAGAGAACCAAACCTAAATAGACAAGTCCATGACTCAAAAGTACTTTTGAATACTGCGCTTTTTTTTTCTGGATATGGTGATCGATCAATGCGGGAAGTCTATATGGGATATGCATTTTGTTGTTCTTAAGGTCTTCACGAAGTTGATCAATGTAAGAAGCTTGAGATAGAGGCTGAATTTGTATAGCTATCATTCAAGGAGTCTACTTATAGTAGCAGATGTGGCTTTGCACATAGCTATCCTTCGAGGGCAGCAGCCTAGTTTATAGCTTAGAGGTTTAGATGTCCGTTTGGCATGAAGCATCTAGTTTCGAACAAATTTTTTTTTCCGTAATAGAGTTATTTCTATATTTTCATTCTCTTGAGAAATAGATAAGGGTTAGGGCTAGGAGGAATACTCATTGAGTGTTGGGAAGGTGTGCGCGTCACAGTAAAGAGATTAGACCAATTGTGAAGAGTTCCTTTTTGTCCGGGAAGGACTACCTGTAAATAAGAATGCAAGACCACCAGATTTTCGTTACACAATAAGTGAGGGAACCGCCTTGGGCCCAGAAATATTAGAATTCCTTTCGAATGTGGCGATTCCTTTTAATACAAATTAATGCAAATGATAATAAAAAGCTATTGCATAAATCACGATTTAGGTACCTCGTTACTAAAAGCAATAGAGACTAAACTACCAATAATAATAAAATATCATGTTGTTTGTTTGGTCACTGGTTATTGATACGTTCAGATCAAGTTACAGGGATAGACAAGGCTAGATATGAGATTATTTGGAGGTAAATAGGTGAAAGGTTGGTTTTTGGTATAAGTCACAGTGACCGATGCGGTCACTGGATAACTAACCATGGTTATAAGGGTACACCGATATCGGTAGGGCGTGATTTAGGGATTTTAAATGGAGGTTGGTTAGTAAGGTGGTTATGGGGTTTAGAAGGTTGGTAGATGGTTGAGGGGAGTAGTAGGGTGATAGAGAAGACTCGAGAGTGAGAAAGCTATCTTTGGGGCAATATAGAGATGGATGAATGAAGGTTAGGTGTAGGGTACCGCGAGTGGTAGATCCAAGAGTGAACTTATAATCACTATGAATCAAAAGTTCACAAAGTAGTGTCTAGAATCATACAAGGTAATAAAAGAGACTACTTACTAGTTTCTCGATGCGGATGCAGTCCAAGGAATGTAGTGGCAAAGGCAAGGCTCATTTGGGATGATCCGCACCGGAAGTGAGTTGATGAAACTATCCTCCAACTCTCCCAATGTTTGGATGAGTGTGACCGTGATCTCATTGCTCGCCATCTGAGCTTGGGTTCAATACTCTCTCTCTCAACCTCTTCTCTCTCTCTCACTTGTCCCTCTCTTGCAAATGAATTCGGATCCCTTTGTTTTGGTTGGGGAGGTCATTTACAGGAGGAGGCCGATGGTGGTTACCTAACCGACACCGGTCGCAGGGACCGATGTCGGTTAGGTCAAAGTTGTCTATTTTTAGTAAAATATCCAATCCCTCCTTTTCTCTCGAGGGGTCGCCAGTGGGCTTGGTCAAGTCATTATTAGGTTCGTTTTGGTGCAGTGAGGGGTGATGAGTCATGGATGTGGGTCTGACCAAGTTATAGGTCTTTATTAGGTTAGTTTAGGGTTAGGGCTAGGTCATGGTGAGGTGGCAAGGTGAGGTGGCGGTGGTTGAGATGTGGATTTATTAATTATAAGGTAATTAATAAATAATTAAGTGTGTAAGGTTTAGGTGGTGAGGTAGGGTTAGATGCAAGACGAGATGCGGGGCACGGGGCATCGTAAGACCCAAATTTGGTGTCTACATTTGCCCCTTGTTGTCGTGTAGCTTGTCTTGTAAAGTTGCACTGACAATAATAAGAAGTGGTTGCCCAGCTTAAGGGTATAAGTAATCCCCTCAAATCTATCACATATTGAGGCAACATGAAATCGTGGATAGGGTTGATAAAGGGTGAATGATGATGAGATGATGGTAAGATGGTGGGGTAAGTTCAAGAAAGCAGACACACGTTGAAATGTAGTAGTGTGACCAAGATACATGATTTGAAGAGAAAACAAGTAATTCATAGGCAAAGGTCGATAGTTTATCCAAACAAGGTTGATATAATCCTGGTATCCAAGGCATAGGAAGTAGCTCTAGGGGATATAACGGTAAGGTACCGTAATGTTTAGGCATGTTCAGCTGTACTAAATGGTTGGTTTGGTTGAGATAAACATCACGGTCTCGGTCTAGGAAAAGCTGGTCAGCTGATCAATTCAAGTATCCTAGTCATGCTAAAACATGAACAGGTGAGCTCGATTGAACAAACAACTACATGATGGGTGGATAGAATCATAATTTGGGTCTCGGTCCAAGTTACTTAGTTGGTGCGGTCTTGGGTCGGGACGATTGGTTGGGTGTGGCCGTGGTCGGGCTGATTGGTTGGTTACCTTTGGGGGGTCGGGCTGATTGGTTAGTTGCGGCCTTGGGACGGGCCGATTGGTGAGTGTTATCAATATAAATACGTGAAAATATTTATATTTTTAAGGAAAACACAACACATGAGAGGTTATGGTAGGGGATGGTCAAGCTAACCTTGGGAGACCCCATGTCTCCTAAGTGCCGCCTACATAGCCCATCGCACAAAGCAAGGAGGGGCCTCGATCGATGTAGTTCTCCTTAGGACTAGGGAGAGGTGAATTCAGGCAATTTGGTTGTGGTTAGGCAATTTGTTGGTTGGTAAAAGTTTGATGTTGGTAGGGTAATGTTGTTGGTGTTGGTGTGGGTATAGGTGAAGCGAGGGTTAGCTTACCCAAGCATAGGAAACCGTGTCCTGATTAAGGTCAACACATAATCCTAGATTCGGGTAAAAGAGGCAAAAGTGTCCCATAGTTGGAAAGAGCTAAACAAACCACATATTATCGTAGGATGAGCTTGAATCCCTAGGTACCTTGCATAGGTGAGAATTCGATAGGTGAAAAGAGTTGTATAATCACAATATATCGGATATACGTCACGTCCCTTGAGTTTTGTTGTTTTGAAGAATGGTGAGGTGAGGTGGATGGTATAGCTAGGGTGCAAAGAACTTGTTATAAGGTGATTATTCTGATGAAAGAGAACCAAACCTAAATAGACAAGTCCATGACTCAAAAGTGCTTTTGAATACTGCTTTTATTTTTCTGGATATAGACTGATCGATGCGGGAAGTCTATATGGGATATGCATTTTGTTGTTCTTGAGGTCTTCACGAAGCTGATCAATGCAAGAAGCTTTTGATAGAGGCTGACTTTGTATAGCTGTCCTTCAAGGGAGCAGTCTACTTATAGTAGCAGATGTGGCTTTGCACATAGCTATCCTTCGAGGGAGCAGTCTAGTTTATAGCTTAGAGGTCTAGATGTCCGTTTGGCATGAAGCATCTAGTTTTGCAGGAAGTTTGACTCAAGAATATCCCAGAATTGTATAATTGAGAACTTGTTATTTTGATACTTTTAAGTCATGGACCAAACTAAAAAGGGGAAGGCATCTTTAAGAGGAGGTGATGATCAAACCATGTGAGTTTGATTCTACTTTGAGATGCACGAAACAAGGTGTATGAGGTGGTAAATGAGCTCAAGGGACGAGTGTAAGGTAGATAAGAAGTGATGTAACACTAAATTCAATATTAGAATGGTCGAAGATGCAAGACATTATGGGGTTCAGCTCAGTTTACCATTAAGCGAAGCTAAATGATAAGTACCGATCCGTAAGTCCGAGTGATAATGTAAGGCCCAATCCAATTAGGAGCAAATTTTTCACGCTTTGCTCTTTTCTAGTTCGGTTACATGTTGATTCTCTTTGAGGAAAAGATCACCAATCTTAAAGGTATGCTCATGAATTCAATTATCATAAGCATGCTTGATGCATTTTTGATAAATTTGAAGGTGATCAAGAGCTGTAAGATGACGCTCGTCAAGAACCTCCAATTGGGCTAACCACTCTTAGCGGAAGTCATCATTGGTGAGAATATCCTGGAGAGATATTCTGAGGGAAGGGATTTGTATTTCGAGAGGCAAGATAGCTTCGGTACCATACACCAAAGAGAATGGTGTGGCATTAGTGGAAGTACGAATGTTGGTATGATAAGCCCAAAGGGCAAAGGGGATGTGATCATGCCAGTTTTTCCCAGAATCGTTAACGACTTTCATGAGAATTTCATTAAGGTTTTGTTAGAAGATTCAGCTTGACCATTTTCTTGTGGATAGTAGGGTGACGAGAAGCTAAGTTTGATACCAAATTTGTCACAAAGGGCTCATGAATAACTTTTTTTTTGAAATATTTTCCATTATCGCTTATCGGCGATGAGGAACACCAAAACGGCAGATAATGTGATGATTGATGAACTCAACAATTTTCTTTTTTTTGGTTGAAATGAATGGAATGGGCTCCACCCATTTAGTGTAATATTTGGTTTCCGTGATGATCCAACAAAGTGATGTTGTGAAGAAGGTGGGTGAATCTCACCAATAAGGTCTAAACCCCATTGTGAGAAAGGCCAAAGATCTCGTGCACTGTAATCGGGTGGTTAGGAGTATGTTGAAGGTTGGCATGTTGTTGACACATAACACAACACTCAACATATTCGTAGCAGTATTTATTAAGAGTAGGCCAATAATATCCTAGGTGAAGGATCCGCTGCCACCACGGCAAGGCCATTAAAGTGCCCACCACAAATTCCGTCATGGACTTGTTGGATGGTATGGGTGACTTCAAAGACTGCTTAGACATCGAAGGAGGATACCATCAAAGCCATGTTTATAGAGGAGTCCCCCATGATGAAATAATGAGAAACACTTTTAAGAAAAGTGCATTTTCCATTACTAGTAATGTCAGGTGGGAGAACAGAGGTTGTAAGGTAATCGTGAAATTGGTGATACTGGGTATCCTGCGAATCAAGCGATACATTTTTACCATACAAACATCCGGGACTAAGTAAGATGGGGCAAAGAGTTTTGGACCAAGACAAATATGTCGAGTCGGTTGGTGAGGTAGGAATTTGTGAGGCCAAGAAATCCATAGTATTCGTAAATTTATTAGTTGAGCGCGAACGGTTTGGATAGAATAATGAGTAAATAAGGTCAAAAGTGAATCCACGTAATGTTTGTACTTTTGAAGTTCCTCATTTTTACATTGGTAGATGCCAAGAACTTGATTTGCTTTACCAATTGAGAGTCACCAAAAATGTTAATAGAATTCACACCTAAGTGTAACACAATGTGGAGACCCAAAACAAGGGCCTCATATTCCGCTGTATTATTAGTACAGGGGAAATCGAGCCTGAATGAAAGAGGCATAGGTTCATCATCAAGAGGAATGAGAACAATGCATGCCCCTCTGCCGTGCTGACATTTAGATCCATCAAAGAAGAGGGTCATCGGATAAGACGCATCACCGAGCAAAGGGTTAAGATGAGTTCATCAGGGAAAAGTAAAATTAGTAAATTGTTCCCTGTAAAGGGGCTTCCGCGAGTTGATCCGCGATAGTTTGTCATTTGACTAATTTCTAGTGTACAAACTCAAGGTCGAGGTTGGCGAGGAGCATAAGCCATCGGGCAATGCATTGGTTTAGATGAGGTTTGGCATACATATAATGTATGGGATCAGCATTGGTGATGACAAAAGTTTTGTGATTCAGGAGGTAATGTTAGAGTTTGGTGGCCATGAATGATAGGGCTAGGCACAACTTTTCTACGTGTGTATACCTAGTCTCGTAATCCACAAGAGTACGGATTATGTAATAAACTACTTTCTCTCGATGCTCGGAGTCACGATGTGTGAGCATGGCTCCTACAAAAGATGGTCATGGCGGCGTAAAGGTAAAGGTAGAAAGGGTAATCGTCCCGAGGTGGGATAAGCACGAGTGGCCGCAAGAGATAATATTTAAGAGCCTCAAAGGCTTGGTGGCACTCCTCGCTCCATTGAAAGATAATGTCCTTTTTAAGGAGATGATGGAAAGGTTGACATCGATCCGAGAGTTGTGAGATGAAACACCGGATAGATTGGAGTTTGCGCTGCAAACTACGTAATTGTTTTAGGTTAGTGGGTGGGGGCATTTCCAAAATAGCTTTGACTTTAGTTGGGTCGACCTCAATGCCACGCAAAGAGATGATAAAGCCAAGGATTTTCCTGAAAGGATGCCAAAGACACATTTCTTTGGTTGAAGAGGAACACAATATTGTTACAGGCGATCGAAAATAATGGTTAAAACATCGAGATATTCACTACGATGTTTGTATTTTCCAAGAATATCATCGACATAATCCTCGAGGATAGTGTGCATAATGTCATGAAAAATGTAAGTCATAACCTCGCCGATAGGTCGCACCAAAGATTCTTAAGGCCAAATGGCATAACACAATAGCAAAAGTTCCCTGTGGGGTAATGAAGGAAGTTTTATGTTTGATTGGCTAGGGCTACAAAAATTTCATTGTATCCCAAGAAACCATCCATGAGAGAAAGCATCTCATGGCCCACAGTGAGATCAACAACAAGTTGATCAATGCTAGGTAGGGGGAAGTCATCCTTTGGGCAAGCGAGGTTAAGGTCCCTAAATCCATACATATCCGAAGTCCCCCACGCTTTAGTGATGTGTACAAAATTAGAAATCCATTGAGGATAGTCAATAGGTAAGATGAAAGAAATAGAAAGGAGCCTTTGAAGCTCTTCTTTAACCAAGAGGGCAATGCGTGGATGCATTTTTCTCAGTTTCTGTTTGACTGGTTTGGAGTCTAGTTTCGAGTGATTTTATGGACAAGAATGTCGGGATCGATTCTGCATGTCAAGGCGTAGACCAAGCGAAAGCTTGATTATGGGCATGGAGGAAGGTAGTGAAGGCGTCTTGTTCGATGCGTCGAGAGATTGTCCAATCTTTACAATGTGAAGATCATCCTCCAAGTGGATGTTGATCTCTATAGTCGACTCATTCAACATGGTTTGGGTTTCAGATGGTAAGGCACGTTGAATATAAGAGTCGTCCGCACCAAGGTAGGTGAGAATGGATTCATCATCCTGGCACTCCACAACATTAATCAAAGGCAAGTCTTCTTCGATCATGTCTGGATACAAAAGGGGGAGAGAAGATGGGTCTTCACCATCGCGTTGATAAGTGAGAGGACCTAGGAAGATAGCATTCATGAAAAAAAAAAATTAGGAGGGATAGATTCTGGTCTATCGACTCAGGGGTGAAGATGGAAAAATGGGTGTTGATGGTTCAGAAGGGGTGACTTCGTTGTCTTCCTAGATATAATTGACATGAGGTTTCTTTGGTGTAGGTGGTTCAGAAAATCCAAGACCACTACGATCTTTGTGTTTGCGTGTAGTCATGGGAATGATCGTATGTCGGCCTTGTTCATAAAGACCGAAACCAAAACCTTTCCAAGCACAACAAGTCAGGAAGGTGAGGGTGAAATGATGGTTGGTTAGATATTAAAAATTAGATTAGAAGGGAACCACACCAAGGGGAGGTTCAGGGGTGACAGAGGATGCATTAACACCCCCATACATTAGGTTGGTGCGGAAATTAGGTGGTCCGTAGGAGATCACCTCCCCACACGACGGTCATAGGTAGGATGTGCATGTAACCTGTCCATACTCTTGTGGGGTATGGAAGGTGCAAACGTTGTATAGGCGGTACTCCCCAAATGTAAGGCATTGAAAAACACCTACCAAGGGATCCGAGGTTGGGATGTTGTCCGCAGGGAAGGAAGATATATTCGCATCAGTGGTTTCATTGGTCGAAGGTGTGGGTGCGGCTAAGGTGGATGGTTGAGGCGTGGTTGAAGTAGATGGTTAGGTCGGATCAATGGGTGCCTTGACTGGTACAAGCACATCATTAGGGCGGTATAACATATTGCAAGTTTTGAAGGGGGAAGCGTCAGCTGTGATGGTGTATGACTTCCCCTCATACTCGAATTTTATGCATCTATGTAAGGTGGAGGGAACGCATCCCATAGCCCGGATCCAAGGGCGGCCTAACAACATGTTGTATTGGAACTCTCCCTTAAGGACATAGAAGAGTTCGGGAAAGGTACGTGGCCCTACATGAATGTTAAGGATCACGGTGCCTAGGGTAGAAGTAATAGCATCGTTGAATGAACGCAACATGGTGGGGTTGGCACACATGCAACTAGGAGGGATATTCATCTATTGGAAGGCTTTGGAAGAGACGATGTTTAGGCTAGCGCCCCCGATCGATCATAACATGACATACCCGGATGTCCTAGATGTAAGTTGAGATGAAAAGAGTGGGGTCAGGATCTTCTGCACCAAAGATGACAATTTCTTCTTCAAAAAAAGCCGATGCAAGAGCGCTTGTTGTGACAGGGGATAGAGGTGGTTGTGGAGGTAGGTTGTTTGGTGAGAGAAGTGACGTGGTTGGGTGTTAAGATGGAGGTGATGGGTAGGGTTTCGTTAGGTAGGACCTCTATCCCTTGGAGGATCTCAATTAGAGCTTGCCGATGAGATTCATATGTTTGAATGAGATCATAGAGTGTCATTTTTACAGGAGATTGGTGAAGTTGTTTGATGATGGTGCGATGGGAAACTCCATCAGAGATTGGATAGGCAGGTCAACGAATAACCACTTTAGGTGGTGGTGTGATCGGGATGGTGGAAGGAGAAAGAGAGGTCGCAGGTGTGCTCTCTTTAGCTTTTCCATTGTTTTTCTGACCTCGAGTAGCAATGCTAATCATGTTGATCTCGTGAATACGAGATGAGGAAGATAGTAGGGATAAGTCGTTCTCGAGAGGCGGGGTTGCAAATGATGATAGATTTTGGTGAGGTGGGGAGGACAGGTGGTATAGGAGAAGGGATCAAAGCTAAGGGATTTTCCCTCTGTAAGTTGTCTTTCTTAGATTTTCTATCCGAGATAGGCAACTGGTAAAAGATGGCTTTCAAAGCTTTGCATCCTTCTACATTGTGTCTTGGTGTGCGGTGGTAGGCACAGATTTTAGATTCATCATAACCTATAGGTTGAGGTTTAGATGGATCATAGGGTCTGAG
The DNA here is from genome assembly GCA_018340775.1 of Taxus wallichiana var. yunnanensis. Classification (NCBI taxonomy): domain Eukaryota; kingdom Viridiplantae; phylum Streptophyta; class Pinopsida; order Cupressales; family Taxaceae; genus Taxus; species Taxus wallichiana. Next base: position 736,472,809 of record CM031242.1, read on the forward strand.
TGGGGGTAGGGAAATGGTCGCATCCCCTACCAACATAGCAAGGATCTTGGCGTAAGATCCTTTGAGTGGGTCAAATTCAGATGAAGATGAGGCTATTGATTGAGTGGGTGAGATTATTGATTGTTTTGGTAATGGTTGGGTACGAGTGGTTCGTATGGGTGGTGGTTTAGGCAAGGGATTTTGATGATTGGGTTTAACTAGGCGTGGCTTCTTCTGCGCAGAAGTCATGTTTAGCTGGTTAGATGATGAGGCCATAGATGACATGGTGGCAGGAAACAACCATGGGGAAAGAGGAGTGACAACAAACAAGTCCTTCGATGATCAAGTTTGCTTAGGGTTGGTAGGTAGGCAGGATACTTGGGGTGACGGTGTTGAGACGCCCGTGGATTTCTATATGGGTGCAGAAGGTGCAGGTCATGTTAAAGAAGATGTGGGAGGCATGGTGTATTGAGGCAAGGTGGAGGGGTGAGGCCCCAATATAGAAGGTAGGTGTGACGGCGAGGGTTGAAACCGTGCCTGCTATACCGGTGTGATCGGGGGCAGGGTTTTAGTTGTGGCGGAGGCATAGATTGGACTCGAGGAGATTGGGTCTGTCTCCTAGGTGGATTGATGACTTTATTTTTGGATAAATCTAACCGTTTAGGTGGGTGCGTCAGGCTGGGTATTGGTGAAGTCCCAAGCATAGGGGAAGGTTTGGTTAGGTTGATAGAGGTGGATGAGGTATTCGGTAGAGATGAGGGGGGTGAAGGTGAGGACATAGGCATTTTGAGCTTTTGTAAAAACTTCGGGCATATGGTAGAGGTGTCTGGATTAGTCATCTGCATTTGAGTAGAGCATGGTGTACTCAAACGTTCCCATAAGACTCGTCTATCTTCTGGGGGATGACAATCTTCACATGTGGATGGGAATTTTGGTATGGAATAGAAGTGGGCTGTGATTCTAGTCCATTGTGGGTGTGATACAGGGGGCGAATGAGGTGCTGTATCAATGGGTGTTAAGAGGTCAACCGGTCACTAGAAAGATTTAGGTGATGAAGAACTGATAGGGAGGAGGGCATGTTCTAGAGGATCCGTCATGGTTAAGGAGTTTGGTGATGTAGGCTCAAGGGGTTTCTCCTCTAAGGATGACAGAAAAAGTGGCTATCATTCCTCTTTTGCAGCAAGAGTGGTGGAAGGAGATGTTTGGGAAATAGATAGGTTGGATAACATCCACTCACACGCTTGCAGGGGACGTGGTGTAAGAAGGCTCTTCGTGAGAAGAGAACTCGGGTGGTTGATTCCTTTATGGGTAAAGGAATATCAGGGTTGTCCTCTTGTCCCGATGAAGGAGAAGGGGGCGAGGACCCCGCGTTGTGAAGAGGCTCGATTTAGAATTTTCTCGATGGAAGCCCTTGGTTGGGAGTTGAAAACCGCATGGATCTCATGCACACTCTTCTCCTCGGCTGAGGTTTCTTGGTTTGTGTTAATGTTAGATGAATGGTTTGGAAATGGTTTGTTGAAGACTTTTAAATTTCGATTAGTAGGGGCATTAGTTTTATCGAGGGTTATATCCCCCGCATCAACCATTTCCTGCACTATGTTTTTCAACATCTTACGCTGTGGGTCGTGTCCCTTCACACGATGGAAGTTACAGTAAGTCATTTTCTTTATACCAAGAAGGTATAGCGCGGTGGAATCAAACCTAGAGTGAGGTTTAATAGAGGCAAGGTGAGAGCTCCTGCTTTCAAGCAATTTGTCTAAGATCACATCATAAGTTTCTCCCAAGGGAATGTACTTGATGGGCTCGGCTTTATACTTAAAGGTGGATTTCGGCCAGGTATTGATGGTGCTTGAGATTTGACCATCACCATGTTTACGGCTCCTTTTGATTTTCAAGCAGCCGATGCATGAGAGTTGGTGGTGTTGGATTTGTTCGTGGAGTCTTGGGTTTGGAAATTTGAGTTTTTGTTGCGCAACTTCAATTTCTCCTTCTAAGGCTCGAATCTCTAGTTTCTAAGCCATAGTAAAGGCCTCATCAAAGGTGCGAAAGTTTGAATTTGGAGGGTGGGAGAAATGTGTTTAGCGCAGCCCGCGTAAAGAGTTCGATGAGCTCAACCTGAGGTAAGGCATAAGTAATTTGGTTGATGAGGCCCCACCATCGTCCAACGAAATCTGCGATAGGCTCGCTTCAAATTATCGGATGGCATAGAGGTCGGTAATGGATACTTTTTTGGCAATATTGATGGAGAAGTGATCCAAGAAAGATTGGGCTAACTGGTTAAAGGAGAAGATGGAGTGCTGGGCTAAAGCACTGTACCACTCCAAGGCAGGTCCTAATAAGGACATGGGGAAGGTACGGAGTAGTAAGGCATCATCATGAGCAATCAGATAGTAGGCATGTCTAAACGATCACAAGTGTTGTGGAGGGTCATCCTTACTACTAAAGCGAGTAAATTTCGGTAATTCCCATTGAGGAGGATATGTATGAAGGGGGACAGAAGGATGAATAGGCTCCCAAAAACTTGCTCGTATGTCAGGGTGTTACGGCTTCCTGAAATAGAAGCCTCAAGATTTTGCATCTTGTCCATCATCTGTTTGATTAAATCATTGGTTGGGTCGATGATGGTGATGTCGTCAGTAAACGGAAGAGGATTGGGCCAAGAGTCGCTACTAGACAATGGTGGGGTTGCATTTTGATAAGGTAACGATGATGAATGTGTTGGTGTGGTCGAATAAGGGTGTCCTATATAAGATGTTGAGGCCACCTTAGGATGATTCTACGGAAATGAAAAGGTGGGCGAGCCCGAGAGGGAAAGCTCATGTGGATAGATGGTAGAGAGCGAGTTATGAAAGAGGCAATCTGCGGGAGAGATGAGGTAGGGGCAATGAACGGTAGTGATATGTGGGGCCCCAGATTAACCAAAGGAAGGCCAATTGGTGTAGTATGAACCACCAAAGCCACTAAGTTGGGAGACGGGGCTAAGGATGAAGACGGTGAGGCGGAGTTATTAGGTGGGGATGGGGCTAAGTGAGCAGCTATACTAATAGGCATACCAAAGAGGAGCTGATCGTCGGGTGTACGGTCAGGGGTATGAGACAAATAATATTGTATGACGCTAGGATTAGCATCCAAAAATTTGGCAAATTCTGGATCTCCTACAGGATCTTGGGAAAAGCACTTGGTGTCCGTAGGATTCCCATAGGATGTAAAGGGGTGACTTAGGCAAAGACACGTAAACAAGCATGTGAAACCATGGCTGCGGTTTGTTGTTGGGTGATAACAACCATGGACAAGAGGATGCAACAGAGAATTAGTTAATCAGAATGAAACATCAACAAAATGTTGGAATTGGTAGGTTGTTGGTTTGTCGAAAGCAGAAACATAGTAATCGATATTCGTCAGTAACGATGTTGGTCGACGAGGCAATGCCGGCGTTGGTCGGTGTAACCGATGTCGTCGAGAGAAGAGGACCGGTGTCGATCACTTTGTGAAGGCAAAGAGATAATGTAAGAGGTTGCTGGTTTGGGGATAAAAGGCTTAGTATACCCACCAAACTGTTTGAAGTGATCACTGAGATAGGGTGTAATAGAGAAACGTAACTGAAAGAAAAAAAAAAACAAGCAAGATACACAAGCAAATCAAGAGACTAACCCTAGGATTAGTTTTAATCACTTTGGGCTTATGCCTTAGACATAAGATGATGTCAATCCTAAACAAAAGACCTAAGGGAGATGTCAAGTTTGTTTTGGCTTGTAAGGCTACCTCAATCAGGCAGAGGAATACCACGGGAAGGGGGATGTTTGAGATGTTGTGTAGATTATGATGTGATTTGGTATGTGTTGTGTAGTGAGAGTAAGAGTAATTTCTTGTTAATACCGTGGATATCACCCCCACGTGTATGACCTGTTACTTAATCTACATTCACTAGAATTAAAAACAACAAGCAAGAATGTGATGCACGTGTTTTAAACCCAAATCGAAAATGATATTCGATGAAGCAAAGAAAGAGAAGAGGTTAAGAAGATGACTTTCACTAATGCAAAGATGCGAGAGAAAGACAAATTATTTTACCAAAATGACAAAATATTTTGTGAATATTTAGAAGAAAGAAACAGCAAGTGTGCTCCCTACATGAAAACAAGCAAGAAAGAAAGAAACCCGAGAAGGGTCCCACCGAGCGTGCCAAAATATTTCACACAGAATTTTTGTTCCGAATAGAGTTATTTCTATCTTTTCATTCTCTTGAGAAATAAATAAGGGTTAGTTCTAGGAGGAATACCTGTTGAGTGTTGGGAAGGTGTGCACGTCTTGTAGAGAGATCAAACCGATTGTGAAGAGATCTTTTTGTCCGGGAAGGACTACTCAGTAAATAAGAATGCAAGACCACCAGATTTTTGTTAAACAATAAGTGAGGGAACTACCTTGGGCCCAGAAATATTAGACTTCCTTTCGAAGGTGGTCAGCCCCTTTTAGTACAAATTAATGCAAATGATAATAAAGACACTATTGTGAAATCATGATTTAGGTACCTCGTTACTAAAAGCAATAGAGACTAAACTACCGATATAGTAAAATGTCATGTTGTTTTTTTGGTCACCGGTTATCGATACTTTCGATCAAGTTACGTGGATAGACAAGGCTGGATATGAGATTGTTTTGAGGTAAATAGGTGAAAGGTTGGTTTTTGGTATAAGTCACAATGACTCGATGCTTTGGTCAATTGGATAACCGACCGCGGTTATAAGGGTACACCGATATCGGTAGGGGCACCGATTTAGGGATTTTAAATGGAGGTTGGTTGTAAGGTGGTTATGGGGTTTAGAAGGTTAGTAGATGGTTGAGGGGAGTAGTAGGGTGATAGAGAGGACTCAGAGAGTGAGAAAGTTGTCTTTGGGGAAATATAGAGATGGATGAATGAAGGTTAGGTGCAGGGTGCTGCCGGGTGGTAGATCCAGGAGTGAGCTTATAATCACTATGAATCAAAAGTTCACAAAGTAGTGTCTAGAAGCATACAAGGTAATAAAAGAGACTACTTACTAGTTTTTGATGCGGATGCAGGTCCAAGGAATGCAGTGGCGAAGGCAAGGCTCAGTTGGGATGATCCGGAAATCGGAAGTGAGCTGATGAAACTATCCTCCGACTCTCCCAATGTTTGGATGAGTGTGACCGTGATCTAGTTGCTCAGTTACAGTCTTGGGCTCAATACTCCTCTCTGCAACCTCTTCTCTCTCTCTCTCACTTGTCCCTCTCTTGCAAAATGAATTCGGATCCCTTTGTTTTGGTTAGGGAGGTCATTTACAGGGAACCGATGGCGGTTACCTAACTAACGCCTTGGCGCATAGGGACCGATGTCAGTTAGGTCAAAGTTGGCTATTTTTAGTAAAATAGCCAACTTTCCCTCCTTTTCTCCTGAGGGGTTAGTTGTGGGCTTGGTCAAATCATTATTAGGTTTGTTTTGGTGCAAGTGAGGGGTGATGAGTCATGGGTGTGGGTCTGGACCAAGTTATAGGTCTTAATTAGGTTAGTTTAGGGTCGGGGCTAGGTCATGGTGAGGTGGCAAGGTTGAGATGTGAATTTATTAATTATAAGGTAATTAATAAATAATTAAGTGTGTAAGGTTTAGGTGGTGAGGTAGAGTTAGGTTGTAAGACCCAAATTTGGTGTCTACACATATTATAATTATATACCTTGTTATTTTTATATATGCATGTTCTTTATTGAATAATATTTTCAATGTTGCAATTTTTGTTTAGAGTTTTTAATCGAGAAATGTCATACTTATTTTTCTTCTTATTTTGGAGAACTTACGCATGAATATAATACAAATACAACACCATATAAATTTTAACTCTCAATATTTTCATATAATGAAGAAGATTAAAATTACTATAAGACTATACATATTTATAGTCTGAAATACATGATACATCTTTAGTCAACATAGTATTTCTAGAAATCAAATTTTATATCATATTATAACTTATAAGTATGTAACTTGTTATTTGGTACATACGCATGTTCTTTTTTGAAAAATAATTTTAGTGTTGTAATTTGTTGTTGAAAGTTATTTAATCGAGAAATTTAATATTTATTTTATATAGTCTTTGAAAATGCAACTTTTATCGACAAAAAGTGTTTAGAAATGTAACTTTTGTCCACAAAAAGTGTTTGAAAATGATAATAATCAATAATGTATTATGTAATAGTAATACCAAACATAATTGAGTATAATAATCACATTATGATGTAGACACACTGAATTCGATATCTATCCCTTCATCACATGTGTGCGCATATTTTATTATTCATCCTCCTTATTTAATCAAATGCCCTCTTTGGATTTAATTAACTAGTCCCTATTAATTAATTAAATGCCCATCACCTTTAAATCATATTAATCCGCATCCATTGCACCCCTATTTTCCCCTATGCTTTTACTAACCCATCTCAAATGCCAACTCACCAACATCTCATCCCCAAACAACCCCTTCCCATCTTATTCTCTCAAGCATTCGACCAACTCTAAAAAGACAGGGAATCACACTAAAATCAATAAAATATTCCCATTAGGGAAACTTTACCCACAATCGGCGGTGACCCAGCCCATTCGTCATCGACCCTATAAAGACAAGTGCTTTAATGCTATTCTCCATAAAGTGCATGCAAATCCAAAGCTCTCTTTGCAGCCTACGAGATAATATTTCGTGCATGAACAATCCTAAAGCCATTGTAGACCTCCTTGCAGCATGTAGGTGTCAATTGAGATCAGATTTTTGTGATATTGTCATTATTTTACATAGCTTCAATTAGCTTTATCATATTATCTTGTATTTTTCACATCTAACCTTTTACAGGTCTAGATCATCAACAACAGAGCTCATAGCTTCGTCATCAACTCTTTATGTAAATCCATTCTTATAGGTTGATCATCTGTTTTCCTTCCTTCGGCTTCATCAATCCCTATCATAGTCACCTTTGAACCTCTTTAAAACAAGTGTTTTCTTTCCATTATGACGATCAAGCAATCGGAAATCAATCAATCAAGCTAGCAATTAGATGCATACAACCCTGCTTGTGCCTTAGCAGTTCTCGAGACATCCATAGACCTCTTGGGCATCCCTTCAGCTTGATTAAATTTCTCACAATCATCGTTTATGAGATCTTCTTATCGTTATCACATTATCTTAATCATATTATCATATATGTTTTGCTATTAACATCTTATAGGTGTTGAACAACTTTGGAAACACTCAACAACCTTCTCCCACAACTCCTTTTTATTTTAGGTTGTTGTTTTCATCCTTGGCTTTGCATTTTTATGATACAGCTGCCGCCTATCCTCTCTTGTCACCGTTAACCATGTTCCTATCTATCCAAAAATCCATCCGAATCCTCCTTTTTATCATTTATCCTACTTCTCTACTTCTAGTTCACTCCTACAAACCTCTTTTCACAAAGAATACCAGGTCATCATCAACTTGAGATCACTCTCGGACCTTACAGTCTTTATATTTCATCTTGGGTTATATGTATATCAAAAATATGTTTGAATCCTCTCTATCATTTATCCTGCTTCTTTTCTTTTCTCGGTTCACTCTTGCAGATCCCTTTTCACAAGTGAGTTACTAATCATCATTAGCTTCAAATCACTCTCATACCTTGTAGGTCTGCATATTTCATCTATAGCTCCAGGTCCATTCTCCTAGGTTGTCATTGACCTTCCTGTGCACATTCTAGGTCGTCGTTGACCTAGACCATATAACACATACTTTGCAATTATTGTCATCTAAACAACTTTAGACCAATTTTTTCATTTATTAGATTCATTGATAGCTCTATTTCTGCATGCTTTTTCTTATACATCCTTTTGTCTAACAAATGAGGGATGACATCCACGAGGAAGTTAACGCTTCTCGGTTCCACTTTTTCGGGAAGCCCCCACCCCTATCTATCTAATCAAATATTTTTTAGTCTTATTTGCAGGTTTGGCAAAGAACAATCCATCATTCAACACCCATATCAAGCATTAGGCATCCAAGGTAACATAAACCCTCTTTCATTTATGAGTTCCTAATTTTTGTAGTAACTAGTGCATTAATTTGATTAACAAATGATAAATTTGGAAAACATTCCTGGCATGCCCGATGGGACCACCCTTTAGGTGATCCCTTTCTTTTCTATATCTTTCTTTTTCTTGTTTCACACTAACACCACAATGTGATACCTTGCTTCATTGTTTTTTCGGTTCGTGGTTTGGATCGCTCATCACTCAAGAGTATAGAAATATAGGAAAAGCATTATCCAAGTATTCTTATTTTCCTTATTTTCTCCTTTTGCATCATACCTTCCCTTCTTATCTGTGTACTCATCGAACATCACATTTCATTTTGGGCTTAAAAAGAACCTTTCCTTTTGCATCCTACTTGCTCATATATTTTAAGTAGGGGGTTCAATCTTCTGCATCACACATCTTATCACACACAGCCTAAAACTTCACAAATCAATTAACACATCAAAACATTCCTTTCACCTAGTTCACTAATTGGGATTTGATCACCCAACTAGGAGACCATTTCAGACATTTCCTAGCCACAACTTACCTGAGACCAAACATATTTTTCCATCTCCTAGGTCCTCTCACATCCATCCTCTTCACACTTTCTTAATCAAAACATAAAAAGGAATTGTTTGCTTGTTTTCTGTTTAAAAATGGAACCAAAATTTTCCTCAAGCAGTTTTCAGCAGTCCTCTGTGACCCCATCCAGACCACTAGTTACTTCTAGGGCTTCATCTAGCCCTATCTATGATTATATTTACCGTATACCTCCCACCTCTCTCCCATATTTATCTCAGTAGACCATGCCTCATGCTCATTTCCTTATGCATCATCCCCTTTATCTCCATCACCTTATACTCCATTTCCTTCACCTTTATCCTCATCATCTTTAGCCTCATCCTCATGCACCATCCATGCTTCTACCCCATCTTCTTTGACCTCATTACCTCGTGCTCTTCCTGTGTCACCCGACATCACCATACCCACTTCCCTTATGGATATTCCTCATGAGAACCTCATATGTGACTTCCTACTTTGTAGGTATTAGTCAGCAGATCCTACTCCATCTTATGAAATCTCTCCTCCTGTTTCACCGAGGGGTACCTCTCGATGAGCTTACTATATTAGATCTTCCCATTCTTGCCCCATCTCCATTATCTCCTTATGACCCCACTTATCATCATGCTCCTACATCCCCCAAAAATCCAACCCTCATCACATCACATCTTTAGACAACCATTTCCTAAACATCCACTAGCTAGTTCATCTTCACCTTCTATATCACACATATTTATTCCATTCTCAATCGATACCATACAACATACACCTCTTTCCACATCAGTTTCACCCATTTCCAACCTAGGTATTACACCCTTGGCCTCTTCTAACACCATTCTTGCATCTATCACATCTATAGTCACCTTACCTACCTCCCTTACTTCTACCGCTTCTCTTACAACCACATATAATCCTACTCTCACTACATTGGCATCAGCCTTGACCGTATCTATCTCCTCATCCGCACCCGCTGCCGTTGCATTAACATCCTTATCACACATTTCTTTACCTATGGCCGCATAATCTGATATCATATCTACCCCGACACCCCTATCACCTATCTCATCACTTATGACCACCCCACTTACCTCATCTTCCACATCGACATATTTTTACATGCCTTTAACACTTCCCAATCTGTTCATGTTCCTTTTGACACTCATACCTCTTCCACCCCTATCCTAGCTCATCCACCATCTTCCCCATCTCACATAGATATCATTAACCACATCATCTAGATGCCTCTCATCATTTCCACACCCGCACCTATTATAGATCCCACACCTACATCCACCTTATCTCGCTTGGTGATTCTACACCTTCATCCACAACTACTCCAATAGATCCTTTCCTCTGTACAATCTATTCCCCCTTACCTTTCCTATCTTCCATAGATTCAAGATTACCCCTCTTTCCATACTTCTAGCTACACCTATTGCATCAACCATTATCATTGTATCCATGTTATCCCCTATTCATCCACACTACCTTTTTCATTTAAACAATATTAGAGGGTAGTTCAACTTGAAGTGGTCAGGAAACCCTCTTGTCTCATCCACACAACCAAACATTCCCACATCTAGCCAATCTTTACCCTCCCTAAAACCCATCATCCAAAAGCTACTTCTTCCATCAACCACCATGCCATCTCCAAATCCCATAGTAGATATTATTGTCAAAAATCCAAATCTAAATACCTTGGCGTCCTTCCAAAATAGTCCCTTGAGCATTCCCATAAGTAGATCGACATTCCCCGATCGGACCAAATTGCCATCCTCCATCTTAGGGCCACATCCATCTATCTTAGACCCCCATCCTTCATCACGATCCAAAACATTCGATTCTCTCCTAGGACCAACTCCTTCCTTTAGAGAACCTTCATCTACCTAGTCATCCAAGCCTAAATCATCCATCACCACTTCTTCTTCCAGACCACCTAGACCTCGACCCAATCCACCTTTACCTTCACCATCAACACTATCCTACAAGACTTTCCCAGGTGCCCACATTGAATCATATGCAAAGGTCCTCCAACATATGCTTCATACTTCTACCATCATGCTTCCACCTATTAGAACCTTCAACCCGAACCATATGAAGCCCTCGTGGTTTGATCCATATTGCATCTTTTCTTATCATCGCACCTTAGGTGATGAAATCGAGCATTGTATTATCCTTAAGACCATTGTGCATGATCTTCTTAAGTGAGAGGAATTTCTTGAGTCCTCTTATCCATCTACCACTTCATTTATAGCACATCTAGTCTCTCTTATAACATCTCCATCCATTCATCCTCCTTGGTCGTCTCAACCTTCCACACCATCTCCCATCGCTCCTCCTAATGAGGGTCCTCCCTTGTTCATCAATAATATTCTCCTTAATACATCATCTTCTCGACATCCATATCCTTTGACATCTGTTATCTATCCACATCCCTTTCACTAGGGAACTTATTTCCCCCATTCCATTTTTGATCCTTTAGCATCTTTCTTCTCGTCTTCATCGATTCATCCTCCCATGCTAGGGGGACTTCTTTCTAGGACTTGTCTATTCAAAAATTAGTCCCTCTCTACATTCGGCATCATCCCATCTCATCTAGCTTGGTTTATCCAATCATACTTTCACCCCCTCCATTAGAGTAGGTATTTACCTTAGCTCATGTTCACCTAGGTTCTTTATTTACCTTTATTGTATTTATCCTCACCCACTTATGTGTGTGGATATTTATTTTATCTTATTTAGATATTAGGAGATATTATATAGTTGTTAGGTATAGTTCCTTCCTTTATCTATGGTATTGACTAGATCCTTGATGTCTAGTTATGTCCTAAATCTATGGTCTTGACTAGTTCTCCGATGACTAGTTCTTTTTTGATTTATGACTTTATCTACGACCTTGACTAGTTATTAGATTTTTATTCCTTTCATGTATAAGCAAGGCCCATTCTCATCTTATTTAATTGAGTTCCATAATAATATATGATATTTATGCTCATTTGTTTGCAAAGGTTTTGTGTCAAGTTATTTTGGCAAATTACTTTCATCTTATTGATCGTGGTGTTTGATTAGCATCTAAGTTCTTGGCTTGGTATGATCTAATTATCGTTCTTTTTATGGTGTCATTTCCCATTGAAATAATTAGTCCCCAAATATGAGTGCTTAAGCTTGTGATTCCTACCAGTAGGTGTTTAACTCTAGTCCCCTTTCATTTTATTTTTGTGGTGAAGGTAAGATAATTTTATTATGTTTTAGTGGCAGCTAAAATAAATAGTAGAGCATAATATTGAAAAGCTTGTATCTTTTGATCGGTAACTCGGTTTTGAGTGTTGTTTTTGCAAAAGTGCTTATTTATTCATTCTCTTTCTATTGGAAATATTTATTTTGAGAATTGCACCATAATTATAAAGTGCCATATTGTAACATGCACTCAGTATAAAGTGCCAAAACTTGGGGGCTCTTGTTGCATTTTATGGGGTCTTCTTGTATTGCTTGTTCTTGCATTTCTTTTGGTGATTTTTAAGGATGGCGTCTTTATCTACTTCTGCATTAGATCATGTTAAGCCATTAACAACACATAATTACGACACATGGAAACCAAGAATGGAAACAATAATTAAGCGGAAAGGATTATGGGCTTTAACTTCTTTAGAATAACCAATGTTCACTAGAGAATATGAGAAATTTTAGTACCAATGCAAATTTGATGAGTGTATGGGTTTGATAGGAACTTATGTAAGTGACAATATTTTGTTTCATTTGGAAAAATGTGACTCTCCTTTCAAAATATGGGAGAAATTGGAGGATTTATTTAGTAAGGTGGATCATATGAGAGCCATGCAACTTGAAATTGAGATCACCTCTCTTAATCCTAAATATTTTCCAACAATTATAAAGTATTTAACCAAGTTCAAGCATTTTTGGACAAAATTGAAGGGGAATGGAAGAGATAAGAAAGATGAATAGTGCATTTACTTGATTCTATCCAAGTTGAGAGGACCATTTCAAATATTTTCTTCTACCTTTTCTCTAGCATGGATGCCTTAGGTGACACATTCAAAATGTTTGACTTAGAAACATTTTGTGAAAGACTTACTAGGGAAGAATCCAAATTGTCTCACCTTGAGTCTTCCACCTCTCAAAAGGAATTAGTTTCATCTAATCTTAAGGGCAAGGGAAAACCAAAAAGTAAAACAAAATCCACCCCTTCTCCATCTCAAAGTGCTCCTAAACCCAAAGAAAAAACTCTAAACCTAAGGAGTCTTCTAAATCCAAGAATAATTCTAGCATTTCATGCTCTTTTTGTGGGGGTAGTGGTCATGAAGAACATAGGTGTTATAAGTGAATGCAAGCCTTAGAGGATGCAGTCAAGAAACAAAATTTCTATCTCCACTCCACCTCCTTCTAATCAACATGGAAAAGCACTTAATGTTGTTGGGAGATCTCAGTCACCACTTGCAGATAGTTGGGTTATAGATTTTGGTACTTCTCATCACATGACTTCTTCCAAGGAGTCTTTTTGTTTCTCTAGGTTTGAATTCTACTTCCAAAATTGAGGTTGGAGATTCTTCCTTTCTTTCTGTTGAGGGAAAAGATGATATACAACTTGATGGTGGCAGTATCCAAGATGCACTATATGTTCCTAACATTACCACAAAGTTTCTTTCTATATATCAAATTTGTCATTCTGGTCAAGGAAAAAAGTGACTTTTACACCACATGGGGTAGAATTACGAAAAATTTTAGAGCCTCATTTATTTGTTGCTCAAGGTATTAATGATCATAATTCGAGACTATATCACTTTGAGGGTTTTGATGGCACTTCCTTTATAGGGACAGATTGGTTTCTCATGCAAATTTAGAGAATAAGCTTTGACATGAAATATTTGGACATCTTAATTACGGATATTTGAAGGAGTTGAGAAATTATGGTATGGTACATGGTCTTCCTAGAGTTTCTTGTCTTGAGGAGTTTGTCATGGTTGTGAATTAGGAAATAACACCAAGATCCTTTTCCTAAGAATTTTTCTAAGAGAGATTCTTCACCACTTGAGCTTTTGTGTAGTGACTTGATGGTTTTTCCTACCCCTCTTTTAATGGAGCTAAGTATGCTCTTACGTTTATTGATAATTTATCGAGGCGTAATTGGGTTGATTTTCTCAAATACAAAAGTGATGTTTTTCACTCTTCAAATTCTTCAAGGATTTTGTCGAGAAACAATCTTCTAGTTACATAAAGAACCCCTTCGTGCGATAATGGGGGAGTACTTCAGCAATGAGTTTTCGACATTTTGGCAACTCAAGGAATTATTCATCAACATTATGTTCCTCATACTCCACAATAGAATGGCTTAGCGAGAATAGAAGAATAGTACTTTGAAGGAAATGGCTAATCGTATGATGCATTCTAGAGATTTACCTCCTATCTATTGGGCAAGAAGTTAATTATGCTAACTACATTCAAAAATCGTACACCACACCGAGCACTTGAGCATTTGACTCCAGAGGAAGCTTAGTCCAACACTAAGCTAGACGTCTCTTTTTTATTCTTTGGGAGCCATGCTTGGGCCTTTATGCCAAATAAGTAAAGGAAATTTTTGGATAAGAAGAGCAAACCCTTGTTCTTTTTAGGGTATTGTGAGGACACAAGAGCTTATTGAATTTGAGATCCTAATACTCATTATGTTATTTTTGAACACATGTTTAGTTTGATGAGTGCTTCACTCCTTGTGATTCTAAATATTCTTCCATGCCTCCTTTTTCATCTCATCTTGAGGATCCTTTCTTTGAGGAGGTTAATGAGGAATTTATAGATGTTGCTTGAGGATCCTATTCCCACTGATGTTATCACTATGCTTAAGTGGGCTTGTACTACAATTTTTTAGGAAGCACATTTTATACAGATCTTCCACTCACTAGGCATCATCACGCACATTCTACGGGTTCTAGACTTTTGTGTTAGGAAGTTTCTGAGAATCCATAGTATTTTTCAAAGGCTCATGGGATACATGAGTGGGATGATGTGATGACAATTTGAGTATTCTTCTTTGATGAAGAATCATACTTAGGATTTGGTATCTCTTCCTAAAGGAAGAAATATGGTTAGGTGTAAGTTGGTATACCAAACCAAATACACTGCTAATGAGTCCATTGACAAGTATAAGGCTCGTCTTGTTGCAAAGGGTTTTTCACAAGTTAAAGGTATTGATTACTCGAGAAATTTACACCCGTTTTCAAGATGGATTATGTACGCCTTGTATTTTTATTGTTACATCACAAGGGTGGCCCGTATACCGAGATGGACGTGAAAAGTGCCTTCTTACATTGAAATTTACAAGAGGAAATATACATGGAGAAACCTACTACATTTGTGTAGGGTTCTTCTCTTTTTGTAAGATTTGAAGATCTCTCTATGGTCTCAAACAAGCCCCTCTAGCTTGGTATGAGAAGATAGATTATTTTCTTCTATCTACTAGTGTTGTTCATTTCCACTTCGATCATACAATGTATCTTGAGAATTTTTGCGAGGATATTGTGATACTTGTCTTTGTATGTTGATGATTTGTTACTTATGATAGCTCTTCTTCCAACATTAAGACTATTCGAGAGGGATCTTCTTACACAAACATGATAAATCTTGGGTTATTGCAATATTTCCTTGGTTTGCAAATTTCTCAAACAGAGTCAGGGATTCATTTGAGTCAACAAAATTACACCCATGATCTTCTTCAACACTTTGATATGGCTGATTGCAAGACAAGTCCATCTCCTTTTCAATATGGGATTACTCTTACTTCCACATGTACCACACCACTTTGTGATCTTACATTGTATAGGCGCTTAGTTAGGAGTCTCATGTACTTGGCCCATACTATCCCTAATATTTCATTTGTAGTAGGGCTTGTATCTCACTTGCACATTTTCCTCATAGTAGTCACCGACGAGGATGCTAAAAGGATTTTGCACTATTTGCGCAGGCATTTCCTACTTTGGCCTACACTACATTAGGGGTTCTACTTGGTTGGGTATATAGATTCGATTGGGTAGATTCTATTGATGACAAGCGTTCCCACTTTTGGGTATCTTTTTTGTCTTGTTTATTCTCTAGTTTCTTAGGCATGTAAAAATCAACAGGCTATTGCACTTTCATCTTTAGAGGCAAAGTATAGGGAAGTACTTACAATAAGTCAACAGATTTTTTGGCTTCGATAGTTATTGATAGAGTTTGGATTCCCATAGGATTCACCGACTGTAATTTCGTGTGACAACCAAAGTGTAATTCACATTTCTCAAAATCCAGTTGAGCACCAATGGACCAAGCATATTGAGATACACATCCACTTCATTCATCATCACATTCAAGATAGAGTTCTTTATTTGGAGTACATTCCGACTCACCAAAGCAGTGCGAGACATCTTTATGAATCCTTTTGCATCACCTCACTACCTTGAGTTGCATGGAACTCTTGGGGTTTTGGAACTTATCCTTCGGGGTGTTCATGATAACATCTTCCTTTTTCTTCTTCTTTCTCTTTCCTTCTAGTAGTATTTTTCCTTCTTTTGGTTTGAGATTTATTCATGGATATATTGTACATGAGTACCTCATCAGGCCTAGTTATCAAGACTCATATTGTGGACATGTCACTTCTATTTTGGCCCCTATATTCACTTGAGGGGGTGTTAGAGTAGGTGTTTACCTTAGCTCATGTTCACCTAGGTACTTTATTTACCTTTATTGTATTTATCCTCACCCATTTATGTGTGTGGATATTTCTTTATCTTATTTTGACATTAGGAGATATTATATAGTTGTTAGGTATAGTTCTTCCCTTGATATATTGTATTGACTAGATCCTTGATGTCTAGTTCTTTCCTAAATCTATGGACTTGACTAGTTCTTTTATGACTAGTTTTTTCCTTGATTTTTGGCTTGATCTATGACCTTGACCAGTTCTTAGATTGTTATTCCTTGCCTATACAAGCAATGCACATTCTCATTGTATTTCATTGAGTTCCATAATAATATATGATATTTCTGCTCATTTGTTTGCAAAGGTTTTGTGTAAAGTTATTCTGGCAAATTGATTTTATCTTATTGATCGTGGTGTTTGATTAGCATCTAAGTTCTTGGCTTGATACGATCTGGTTATTGTTCCTTTTACCTTCTTCCTATGACCACTTTTGTGGCCATATCTATACCTCCCTTTGGAAGCACTAGTGGCTCTCATTTAAGAAATTGTCGTCGCGGAACTTGTTTTCTCAGTATTTAACTTATCTCTTATTTTCTTGACACATCTTGATTGTCGTTTCGATCCATCATGTAATCACATTTGTCTCTCTCTAGGGGGACCATTCACTCATCTTAGACACATACCTTTCACTTCCTTGAGGGGAAGTGCATTCTATTATTCTCATCTCATCTTCCAAAGCACAACGCTAATCTTTTAATGCTATCAAAATGTCACTACTCTAGAAAGGATCCAATGTAGAAGTTTTTCCCCTAACTAGATCGGACCATATAGTAAACTAGAAGTGGAACCACTCAATGCATTGCACTTATGACCATTCTTTTTTTAGCACATTTACTAATGTGCCCTTAGTCTCATTCTTGGATCATCCCTCCATATTATCCCTTTCCATTCCTCATCGTGATTATTTGGAACTATGTGGTCTTCTGTCACTTCCTAGATGTGATCTTAAATATGGGCACCACAGATTTTCTCATAGTATTTTTCTTATGGATAGGTTCTCCCCTCTAGTGAGAACTTCGTGGTCATTACATCCATCACTTTCTTATTCACCAATTAGAACCATGCAAAGATTCCGGGGTGTCTCTTGTACACTCTTTATCCCTTCCTAAGTGGTCTGTTTAGCTAGTCCCAACTCTCCCCATACAAAATAAAAAATCATGGATGCTCAAATTAAAAATCCTAGCTATTAAAAATAGACTGATCCTCAAGGACAACTATTCATGCAAAAAAAAGAAGAGAAGAAGAAATCAAAATAACAAAAAGATAGACCGATCTCTCGAAGGATGACTATCATTTATTCTTGCTATCTATATATTGTAAAGTAGACTATATCCTCGAAGGATGGCTACTCCTTATGGCATTTTAAGGCTTCCCACATTGATCAACCTTCCATTTTATCAACATCCTAAGAAAGCTTCCCGCATTGATCAGCCTTCCGGGTTTTCAGATTGAAGAAGATCTTGTATGGCCTTAAGTAAGCTCTAAGACAAGTGTTATTTGATATTTGTGTTCATGATAGAACAAGGTTACTCTAGATGTCATTCTGATCACTATGTTTATTTTAAGAGACTAGATAATGACACCTATATTATCTTGTTGTTGTATGTGGATGACATGCTTGTGGTAGGGTCAAACATGCAGGATATAAATGAGCTAAAGAGACAATTAGCCAATACATTTTCCATGAAGGATTTAGGTGCAACAAAGAAAATTCTTGGCATGAGAATCAATAGAGACAAAAAGAGTAGAATATTGACTTTGTCTCAAGAAGAGTATGTGAACAAGGTGTTGGATACGTTTAGGATGCAGAATGTAAAACTAGTGAGTACACTATTGGTAAGGCACTTCAAGTTGAGTAAGAAACAATTTCCTAAAACACATGAAGAGATTGAATATATGTCCAGAGTTCCATATGCTTCAGCAGTTGGAAGTTTGATGTATGTTATGGTATGCACAAGACCAAATATTTTCCATGTAGTGGGAGTTGTCATGGGATACATGAGTAATCCAAGAAAGGAGCACTGAAATGAAGTCCATTGGATTCTCAAATACTTGAGAGGAACCAATAGGGAGACAATTGTGCTTATGGAGGGTCAAAGGTTTCCTTACATGGATATGTTGATGCAGACATGGTTGGAGATTTGGATGGTAGGAGGAGCACCACAAGTTATGCATTCATTGTTGGTGGAACGACACTTAGTTGGATTTATAAACTATAGAAGATTGTCGTCTTGTCTACTACAGAGGCACATATATGTTACTTCTGTAGCAAGCAAGGAGATGATATGGATGCAGTAGTTCATAAAAGAGTTAGGAAAGAAGCAGGAGGATTACAAGTTATTCAGTGATATCCAGAGTGCAATTCATCTCGTAAAGAACTCAACATTTCATTCGAGAACCAAACATATACAACTCATGTATCACTTTATTAGATTAAATTTGGAGGATGGACAATTGAAGTTGGAGAAGATCCATAAAAGTCAAAATCCAAATGATATGTTGACAAAAGAGAAGTTGAAAGTTTGTTTGGCTTTGATAGGTCTTCAAGATCAATCTTGAAGAAGACAAACAAGTCAAATAAGAGTTTGAGGATGAGTTGTAACAGTGGGTTGCAATAGTTAGTCTCCAAGTGGGAGATTGTTTAAGTTGTGGAGCTGATTGCAAGTTAAAGTGGCAGTTTGGTTTTCTTTGTTCTATTTTTTGGGAGGAAATCATGGCCATGGATAAAAATAACATTGTCTTATTAATAGACCAGAGTTGTTATTTTTATGTTTATTTTATTAATAAGCATGTGATATTTAGGTTGCTTGTGGTTGAAGCAAACTTTTATATAAGCATGTGATATTTAGGTTGTTTGTGGTTGAAGAAAAATTTTACAAAGAGGTGCACAAGTTATATATATCTACATGGATTTACTCTTTGTGACTGAGAAAGGGAGAATTGTATTATATTCCTCGAGATTGAATAACAAAGAAGGTTGGCTTGTTTCTAGTGGATGTAGCCCAAATTGGGTGAACCACATTAAATCTTGGGTTTATCTTGTGATTGCATGCTTCTTTTATTTCTATTTTAATTTTATTTTTATTGCTCATCTGTATTTCGATCCTAACACCATATTCAATTTGAGTTTCCAAGCATTTCACATATCTCTCGCACAATTGTGCTCGTCTTTTTGCTTCATGGCTAAATTCCTTTTTCCCATGTTTTTCCTACGATAAAAAACAAGGAAAATACATTTTTAATCAAGTCACAGAGGATGCACTAAAGGAAGTTCTCACTCTACATTCAAAGGAAGTGTGGTACGCATACAAGGATATCCAGGGCCAACAATCTCTACATGGAGATTCACCCCAATGTTAATTTTGAGGTAGTGTGTATTTTCTTCAATAACTTCCCGAAAGTTGAACCCGATCGAGAGAGAAACCTTGGTTATGGGAATCATATTTATTCAAGTAGAGCATCAAGTAGGCATTGATGAGGTGTTAGACAAACCCTAAGTCAAGAATGGATCTTTCCCATATTCATTTGTTTCCGCTTTGCTCTGCACCCGTTATAGTAGAACCTATCTTGAGCTTGAGGCTTGCTTCGAGATCGTGGTTAGTTATGTGGAAAGCTTGTTTTCATGCTTCATATCTCTAGTTGTAGCCACTACCATCCTCAAGTTAGATTTGTTGGAATTGTGAGAGCTAATCCTTTCGGTTGGCCATAGGCTCAAGGAAGAACATATACAAAAGGAAAAACAAGCCTATGGAATATTGTTGTACCAAGCTAGAAGAGAGGAGTTCAATGTTAGCCTTGAGGGGGAAATGGTTCCCCATAACCAAATTTTGATGGGGAGGGGTCATCCTCTTCCGGATGGCTATCTTTTGCAATGTTTCCATCTCATACATGTCTGAAGGGGTATGCAAAATGTTTGGTTTTTTGTATAAACTAAATTAGTATATCCGATATGGCATAGGCTTCCATCGAAATACCAATTATAATTGTTATATAAATAATAGTAGTAGTATAATCGTGGTGCATAGACCACCCCAAAGAATATAGTATTGTTTTGATCTAGGCTCCATCCGATGAAACCAACTACTCTATTCTACTTTTTGTAGTCATGAATATTACAAAAAAGAGATCCTTACAACCCTTGTTCACTAATGAAAACAAAATAATAAGTAAAAGGTTTAAAATAGACTGCACATTTTATAATGAGTGCATATTATAAACTTATGAGTACAATCAACAAAAGTGAGAAATTTTCTTACATCTTGTACCAAAAAATTTACAATTAAAAATGAAATTTCTAAAAACAATAAAATTAATAAAAATGAATTAATTTTGAATTCAACTTCTATTGAGATTCATTTTCAACATTTAGTGAAAATGCTAGTTAATGTTCAAATGTATTAGAGTATTCATATATATATGAAAACAAGTTCATGACATGTTGGTTTGTTTGAATATTAGGAACTTATTTGATAAATCAAAGAAGAACCACATGCGTACCTTTGCACAAATGATGAATGATTGTTGACTCCATTACTTTCTCCACAAATTTTATGTTTACTAGTGGAAAATGACCCCAATCTATTTACATTAATATGTCGGGCTCAAATGGCTATATGACAATCGAATGTAAGTGAAATTGAAGATTAGCAATTTTTATTGATTTAGATGATGATTATTTGTTACATGAGAAGTAATTTATAATTTATTTGAGGGATGCTCAATATTTCCTTTTGGAGATTGAAGATGAATTTTGATAAATACAAGACCTAAATGTGTCACATAAATCGATCACATAGAGATTAGAAATGGTAAGAAAATGTAATACACCCCAAGAATCATTCCATGTAGACTACAATGTGGAAACTTAACTTATTATAATGGAGGTTAATTAATCTCGAAGAATAAAAATTTAAGGAATCTAAATGATGGATGTAATTCATGTAAAGGTGATGTGAGTTTTTATGGGTGTAATTATTGTAGTTTGAAAGATTTGCAGATGACAAAAGCAGTAAATCTGGCAACTAAAAGTAGTAAAAGTTGGGGCATTCCGAGAATCGAACTCGGGACCTCTCGCACCCAAAGCGAGAATCATACCACTAGACCAAATGCCCTTGGATGAGTTGAGTGCACCTTTTATAAATTATATCTATGTTATCGCTATAATAAGCAGCTACAAACTGTGGCCGTATAAACTCTGCGTATAATTCATATATAACTAGTTACGTCCGTATGTTCGATAATAGAAAAGAATACAAAAATCTTGTCATTGTTCAACGCCGGAGCGAGAGGGAGCAATGAAACATACACCACACTACCGAGAAAGTTGCTACAGCCATGGCCAATAAATATTGAAAGGTCCCACCGAGATTTGAACTCGGGTTACTGGATTCAGAGTCCAATGTCCTAACCACTAGACCATGGGACCTCTGCGTTTATACATATTAATTACATTTAATTTTAAGCTCGTCTTTTTCTGGTCGCTCTTTCCCAAAATGCAATCCACTCCCCAATTCGCAGCTCGTCGCGCATCATAAGCAAATTGGTTTAGGTCGAAATTCACTCTACTTAATTCAACATACATACCCATTTCTCAACGCCGCCCAAACCAAGCTAATTGTTTAAATCTATATGATCTACCCAAGGATGCAATTTGATAAGAAATAAGAAATGATAGCACAACCACCTTTCATGGTGAAAACCATTTAGAGTAGGGGAATGGAATGGGGAAATGAAATGAGTTTACATTAGTGTTTTTATTTGTACGTCATTTTCATAGTGACATAATTTTGCGATTATAACTTGAAACACATTAAAAGTGTTATAAAACTTGCCACATGTACAAAAGTGTGCATAACACTTCGAAAAAAATTGACTAGTGCAAAAATACACTTTGAAAATTTGGAAAATCTACCTAAAACCCATATATCTCCCCCTCTTCACGTCACCGTGAAACACTTATTACATGGGTTTTAGATTTGACATAAGATTTATTTATTTAATATCTTGGACTCTTCATTACTTATTAGAAAGATCTATAAATGAATTTTTGTTCAAATATAAAAATGTAGAGAAGGTTGTAAACTCACATCTCTTCTCACAAATCAATATCTTCTTTTTCTAATAATATAAGAGAAGTAACTTTCATCTCTTCTCATATATATCCATACACATCTCTCCTATTAATAAAGTAGTTAATTTATTTTATTAAGAAAATGTTCTCTTTGTGTATATTATTATCGTGACAATTCATATATCACTCATTTAATTGCATATATGCGATTATCTCTATGTTACAATTGTAATTACTTCGTCCTTATATAATGCTATTGTGTACCAATATTTTTTTATGTTCTTACCTTATTTAGATACCTTACCTTCTACTTATGCCTTTTTTTTCCAAGACCAAGACATCTTTTGAATTATGTCACCCGTAAATTCAACAATACACACAATAAACTTCACTTTTTGAATTCATCACTTTGTTGCATGCAATATGATTTCATTATCCACATATATAACACTCTTTTTGCATTCATTAGTTTATTATGCATAATTTGATTTCATTCACCGACTTGTTCTTTGATATAGAATCAAATGTGGAAGCTCCAATAGAGTCACCTAAACCCGATGCCAATATTTTATGTCATTATAGTTTTTTCAATTGTTTCATAGACTTGCCCAATGGAAACCAACATAATCTTGTAACATTTCCTTCATATATGAAAGGTGAATATCCATCATCTCGATAGGGGTATTTTGGGGTTTTTGGTACTTTTAACCCAAAAGCACAAAAGAAACATAAAACAAAACAAAAAGGAAATAGACAGAAAGATAGTGGAGAAACCTAGAGTGGAACAAACAAGAAATCCTTTTTGATAACCTAGATTGGAAGAAATCATTTTTGATGTGGGATTGCATTTTATTGAGCTCATGTTTGGTTTGACTCAAATCTACAACTTGAACATGTGAACTCATTCTAATTTGATGCATAAATGTTGGATTGAGCTTCCCATTTGTTTCATGATCTCATCGACTTGTGAAGCCTCGAGTCCATAAATTTTGAATTTTTCTTAGATTTTTTCTTCAATGTCTTCTTATCTAATCTTTTAATGCATTTCATGATCTCCCACCATCCGATAATTTGAACCATAGCTTAATTGTTTGGCTCAAGTTGTGAGTTTCACTTCAGTTAACACTTCATATTAGCTTTGGTAATCCATCACATGATTAGGTGTTTGTTGGCATTTGGATTATATGTTTTTTCTTGTACATATTCACAACATGTATTGGGTTCACACCTCAACTCAAATGTGTTTATTCCTGGTTCAAGTTCTTTATTCACCCGCCTCAACATTCTTCGTTAAGATTTGATATGTTTATTGTCTCCATTTGCACACTTCCATCCTAGTTCTACCTTAGTATAGGATTTCAGACTGCCATCTTCATATGAATTGTGAGAATGAAATTTCACTTAGTTATTTGGACTAATCTTTTGATTGGTTCTTCAAAAATTTAGAATGGTTTAATTAATGTTAGTCCCAACTTTAACGTGGAGGGGGTGGAAAATTTATGATGGAGATGTGGAGACAAATGATTCACTTGGATATTTAGGAATTTATAATTAATGTTAGTCCCAACTTTAACATGGAGGGGGTGGAAAATTTATGATGGAGACGTGAGACAAATGATTCACTTGGATATTTAGGAATTTATCTAATGAGAATTGTGAAAATATATGTATATGAGGTTTTGAGAAAAAAATCATGTAGATATTTGAGCTCAACTTGTAAAATACCCAATATAACAAACACATGTAGAGAAATCAGATTTAGGGCCACTTTTTTAAGATGGTGAGACATAAGAAAATCCCCATTTCTCTCGTATGTTAGGAGTGGGATAAGGATGGGTTATTTAACAACTCCTTCCATTTGTATGTAAAAAGGTATGACACTTATGGAAGGAAAATGGGAAGTCATTACCCTTTATGTCAAAATAGAACCAACACTTGCATTAAAAGGAGGTGTAATGGTTATGTTGAATTTGATATCTAAAACAAGGAGGATGTTAGCACAAGTTTGAAAGACAATATAAAGTACACAAATATGTGTAAATGTATATCAAATTTAAATGTTTAAGTGGCTACATATTTTTAATGCGTATATTTTTGGCATGAGACCATTTTCTAGGCATTTTTGGGAAAGCCTCTTTCCCACATAATTATTTACACCCTAGTTAAATTTATATGCAATGGAAGGAACGACAATAAAGAGGATGTAAGGATTTGTAATAGGGGATTATTCTGATGTAATTAATTTATAATTAACTATTCATAACTAGAACAACACATTAATACTTGTAACCATTGATAAAATGATAAGGGACAACTAAAATATGAAAGGGGGAAGAAGACTTAGTTGTGCAGTTTAGAATAGAGAAGATCCATATATGTAGATAAGTCAAAAAGGTAGATCAAATACTATAGGCGCTTCATTGAGTTTTATGGACTTGGAACCTAAGAAGTGACATGACCATGCATGTATTGTATGGTCTTAACATGGGGTTGTATAGTCTTGGACTCTTTAGTAGTTGAGATTTGAAACTTTGTGTGTGTTTTATTTACCCGAAATGATCTTCACCATATGTTTCTCTTGCTCACACAACCTCAAATGATATGTAATCACCTACATAAAGTGGAAACCCAACAAAACTACAAGACTTTATTTAAACATTAGCAAAATAAAAGGATAAATTATGTGTTTGGTGAGGTTGGACTTCTATTTTTGTTCAACCCTAACTTCGAACCAATCCAATTGGTGAACTACATTCCCTCCTAAATAATCAAGCCTCATGTAGTTATCCTAGCTTCTTGTGTAAGTTTGATTGCAATCTAATCTAACCCCATAGGGGTGTCCTTATGTCTCTTGACACACAGATAACATGATAAAATATATAGTATAGAATGTACCCAATGTTGTAATAGTGTGATGTGGTGTGCTTCAAATATGGACCTAACACTTTGTTCCTTGAACCCTTTGAACAATGTTTGGATCGACTTTACTTTAGGTAAGCATTAATCTATGACATGTACATACTCAAAAATAGAGGAAACTAGACTCTTTAACTCTGGTTGAGTTTTTCATACATGTATTAGGGGATTATCTAATTGATGTGCAACTAGTTTGGGTAGATTTAGGAGATCATTTAGTGATTTTGAAATGATATTTACAATATGAGCTTGTAAGAGTTTCAGATGAGTTATAAAGTATTAAATTTCTTACATAGCCTTCTATAGGTGAAATATTATGAAACGACCTACCTTAGGAAGATAAAACGATGTAATAAATATATTCAAATTGAAAACAAAGTTAGAGAATGCAAAGGGGTAGGACCATAAAAATCATCCAGACCAAACCCCACTTTTTTGCTAAAGTGTATAGTTTTACTTGAGAACACTTGTTGTCATGCAGTGTGTAACATGAAAAATTCAAACTTTCAAGCATGAAAACGTGACCCAATTTGAAAAGTTTACTCCTCGGTCTTCTTGAAACCTTCTCTTGGTCTGCTTTTTCATTATGTCACACCCACCTTGAACTTGTAGGTACTCCAATTGTGTTGAATAATATTTTGTAGGTGCTTGAATTAGGGTATCAAGTTCATTTACCTCATTCAGTGAAGTGATTCCAACAATTAGTTTCTCAGTAGGCTTAGAAAGGCTAACCACTGGCCATTCCAGGCGGTGTGTGCACTCTTTGAGATGGATATGAAAGCCCACACTCATCCAAATATTGTATTTAAGAGATATGAACATGTTGGAACTAATTTATGAAATTTTAGGAGTTTTTGGAATAGTTGCAATAAAATTAGGTTTTTTAGGGGTAAGGAACATGCAATCAAAATCACTACTTGATCTTCTCGTGGAGGATTACAGAGTTCTCAGAATGAATTAGGAAGTAAACAAATAGTCATCGAAATATGGAATAATTATCGAAATTTTTAAATCATAGTTTTCAAAAGACATATGCACTTCTTAGGGAAGCTCATTCTTGGCAGACTCACCCAATTGTCCCAATGAAAAAGGGCCATTTTTGGAGAAAGAGGTAGAATATTTTCTTGAAACCTATCCCATTGTTTTTAATATAGTACTGGGAGTCTAAATCATATAAAATTTTTCAAGAAACAACCATTTGAAGCTCTGGGAAAAGTTTTTTCAAGTTTTCATACTAAATCATTTTTTTGGCTTGGTTCAATGGCGGGTTTTCCTGTCCCATGTGTCCAGTGTGTTCCTCTTTTCCCTATTTTCCCTAGAACAGAGGGGATAAAGGGGTCAATAAAATGCTCCCCACCCTTCAAATATTCCTCATGGTTCTTCATGTGAACCTCTTCACCAAGTGTGGTCCTATGCTCATTTTCTCATATTGCACCGTGAAGTTGACAAATAACACCATCATATTGAGGAAAATTTTCTTACACCTCTTTTCCTAGGAAAGAGGCGATAGATGGACAAGAAAATGTGCCCCTCCCCTCCTTAGCTTACTTTTTGAATTTTTTCTCCATGGTGGAATTTCTCATCCCTCTCGTCTCGCGACAAAGGGGACAAGAAAATGTGCCCCACTCTTCAGCCCCTCTTCAATATTATTCATTTGACCAATTTTTTAATCACCCAAGCCATTGAAACCCTATGCTTAAAGCACATATAACTTTCACACCCGTGAACATAAAATAACTTACATATCAAGCTCGCTTCTTCACCAGTAACTCCAATAATACATAAATGGCTGCCATCATAGCTTGCACCTACAAACCCTAACCTTAAATGTTTATTTTTCTATTTCCAAGAGATCTAACAGAAAAACACAACGAAAATTGGAGCATGAGATCACAATGAGGAGCCAAATCTAAAAAATGTGTTTCGATGTGAACCGAGGCCATTTTACCATTTATTAAAAATATCATATTTCATGGCCCTTAACATAGTAAAAATATTAAGTCCCTCAAATTTCAAACTCTGGTCACCTAGAACACTCGGAAAAGGTGCAAAATGGAAGGTAGAGCAAAATTGGCGCTTTTCTCAAAATAGAAGGTCCAAAAAAACAACCTACTAAAAATATAAACTTGATAAATATGGCGGGGACTCAGAGAATCATATTTGAGAAAACAGAAAAATTTCCCAAAATAATAACTCCCAAGCCCACCTACTAAAAATAGTCTCGGTTTTGGATGCGAGAATTTGTAGTTAAATTCAATTTCACTCATCTTGTTGCTTTTTGACATCTTAACAGGGTTTTAAGATAATATCATAGCTCAAAAAAGGAAATATAACCTCTATAAGGATCTTAGAAGCATCTTCTTGATCATAATTGTGTTCAGGAGCAAGGTGGACTATAGCGAGGCGTAGCGGTGAAAAGTCAAAGACAATATTCAGTTGGAAAGGATTTGAAAGGTGTCAAGACCTTCATTGATTAATTATAGGAGATTATCATTTTCATCATTGGGTCTTTGTGCCCCACTCTTCAGCCCCTCTTCAATATTCTTCATGTGACCAATT
Source organism: Taxus wallichiana var. yunnanensis (assembly GCA_018340775.1). NCBI lineage: Eukaryota > Viridiplantae > Streptophyta > Pinopsida > Cupressales > Taxaceae > Taxus > Taxus wallichiana. The sequence goes on from CM031242.1 coordinate 736,500,694, forward strand.
TTTTTATCACCCAAGCCATTAAAACCCTATGTTTAAAGCACATATAACTTTCACACCCATGAACATAAAATAACTTGCCTATCAAACTTGTTTCTTCAATGTAACTCCAATAATACATAAATGGCTGCCATCATAGCTTCAGACCTACAAACCATAACCTTAAATGTTTATTTTTCTATTTCCAAGAGTTCCAACAGGTGAAACACAACGAAAACTGGAGCACGAGATCACAACGAGGAGTCGAATCTAAAAATGTGTTTCTAATGCGAACCGAGGCCATTTTTTCCAGCTTACTAAAAATAGCATATTTCATGGCCCTTAACATAATAAAAATATTAAGTCCCTCAAATTTCAATCTCTGGTCACCCGAACACTTAGAAAAGGTGCAAATGGAAGGCGAGCAAAATTGGCAATTTTCCCAAAATAGCAGGTCCAAAAAAACAACCTACTAAAAATAGAAAGTTGATAAAAGGGTGAAGTATCATAAATTGATTTGAATTTAATATGTCATGGGACTTAGAGAATCATATTTGAGAAAACAAATAAAATTTCCCAAAATAATAACTCCCAGGTGCACCTACTAAAAATAGTCTCGCTTTTAGATGCGAAAGTTGCAGCTTAGATTCAATTTCACTCATATTGTTACTTTTTGACATCTTAACAGGGTTTTAAGATAATATCATAGCTCAAAAAAGGAAATATAACCTCTATAAGGATCTTGGAAGCATCTTACTAATCATAATTGTGTTCAGGGAGCAAGGTGGACTATAACAAGGTGTAGGAGGTGAAAAGTCAAAGACACTATTCATTCACCGGAAAGGATTTGAAAGGTGTCAAGACCTTCATTGATTCATCGTAGGAGATTATCATTTTCAACATCCGGTCTCTATGCCCCACTCTTCATCCCCTCTTCAATATTCTTCATGTGACCAATTTTTATCACCCAAGCCATTGAAACCCTATGTTTAAAAAGCACATATAACTTTCACACCCGTGAACATAAAATAAATTACCTATCAAGCTCATTTCTTCACCGTAACTCCAATAATACATAAATGGATTCCATCATAGCTTCATACCTACAAACCCTAACCTTAAATGTTTATTTTTCTATTTCCAAGAATTCCAACAGGTGAAACACAATGAGAATTGGAGTACGAGATCACAATGAGGAACCGAATCTAAAAATGTGTTTTCGATGTGAACTAAGGCCATTTTTACCATTTAATAAAAATAGCATATTTCATGGCCCTTAACATAGTAAAAATATTAACTCCCTCAAATTTCAAGCTCTAGTCAACAGTAACACTCTGATTTTGTATGTTAACTTGGTGAATGTTTTACATCTTTTATAAATTTCTATTGAAATGAAAGCAAACATGTTAAGATATGTTTTGATCTTAAGAGAATGTGTTGCTAATTTGGATTCTTGCATACTATGATTTATTACATGGGACAACAAATATTGTACTTGTGTGCTTGCTGATGTGACGAAAAATTGTCGTATACTTGCTAAACTCTCTTTGCTGATTGACAGCATACCTTGAATCAATTCCATTGATTCAAGTATGCTGAGGTCCTCTTGTGATTTCTGTGTCGATTCACACTTGAACCGGACTGAGATTGTTATGAACGTGCAGCGCCTGATTGCAGGTGTGAACAGCTAGCACGTGGATGCCAACGACAGGGGTTCGATTCTTGAACCCTGTACTGTCGAATTTGGGACCTCGTGAGGCAAGAAATGCCTGGACACGGGTGGCCTTGGCACGCGATCCAAAGGACGGAACGTCCTGCTCTGCATTAACGTGAATGTTAGTAGGGAGGCTGGATGGAAGTTGTTAGTGTTAGTGGTTAGTGGTTAGTGGTTAGTATGAATTAAAAACCTAAACTAATCCTAAGTCCTAACATGCATCCTACACTACTATCCTAAGTGGATTTTTAAATTAAAAAAAAAAGGGGAAAATAAAACCTAAGGCTAAACTAAGACCTAGGTTGAATGATTTATGCAACCTAAACTAATCCTAATCTAAGGGGTACGCAGACCCTTGGGAGGAAAGGGATAAGGATGAAGGAAGGGCATTCATTGGCATTTAATAGGCAGTCCATACGTGGACAAAGGCCGGTTTTGGCGGGGCAGGTAAGAATTAGAGGCATCTATTTAGAAATAGAGCCAAATTCAGTTTGCATGGAAATTTTGAAATTTAAAGTTTGCCAACCCAAGTGGCGGTGGCGTGGGAAGTAAGGTAAAAGGCGAGCCTTTAATGCATTGATTGTTTTCGGTCCTCGCGACCAGCTCGCCTTGGAAACAACATGAGGGAATTTGATTTTTCATTGTTTCGATTTGGTTTTGGCCGAAGTTGCTCTGCATTTGGTTTTTTGGCCTGGTTCAGTCGAACCAGCTCTTGGCATTTGACATTTTCTTGGGGATTTGGAGGCTGTTGTTAAGCCTGAAGAAGGAAGGAAGTGTTGGAGAGTTTGTGCTGTCGCTGTGGAAGGAAAATGCGGCAAACGAAGTTTTCTTCGAGTTCTGGAAGAGAGATTACAGGCATGTTAAGCCCTTCTCTTTAAAAATCCTTGCTTTGATTAAGTGTTTCATTAAAACAACCCTGCTCTTGGGTTTGGATTGTATGATTGCTGTTGAATTGATTTGATTTGGATTTTGTTGGTTCTTGCTTTCTTTCTTTGGGAAATGATAAGAAAAATGGCTTCTGGTTGCTCGTTCTTGATGCGTTTTTGCATGAATCGAGTTAGAATGTGAATTATTGTAGTGATTATTGGATCGTATTGTGGAATAAAATAGACATTTTCTTCTCTATACCTGCTTTATGAAGTGGAACAGGCCGTAATCGTTCCTTTTAAGCGTAATCTCGTTTTCCATTGAGTGTAATCATTCCTTCTTTGTTGTGTCTGGGACCGCTTTGCATGAAAATGGAGGTTGAATATGGTTGGGTTGTGTACTATGATTTGGGTTCATCGACCCTTCTTCGCTCCTTTTCTTTTGAAATGATAAGAAAGTCGTTTCTCTGTCTTTGTGTTTAATCGCTTGCTCTTCTCGCATAGAATACCTCCATGCTTTGTGTTGGTTGTTGATGATTAGACGGGGTTTGAATCGGTTTTCTAGCAAAAAAAAAAAAAGATGATAGGAAATCGTGCGGGAGTGTTGGTCATCCTATTCTTTGTATGATTGTCTTTTGTCACATGAACTTGGTGATATGATAGTGAAAGTTGTGTGTGCAACTTGATGTCGATTGTCTTTGAAGTTTTCTTGCTTTGAAAGAAATAGAACTTTTCTCTTCCTTACATTGTTTCCGGATTATAAGGAATTGGCATTTGTATTTTAAAAGAATGGGCATTGGAATTTTATATAAGTGCTCGTGAAAGTTAGAAAAGAAATAGTTTCTCTTTACAACTTATAGTATACTATACTTGTTTTCTTCTTGAAGAAGGTAAGATGAATTGTGGTGTTTAAATGATGATCGCTCAATCCTCTAGTTCGGATTGTTTTATGAATGCGTATTTGACTTTAAATTGTCAAAGTGCGAAAGAAGTGATGCATGGGAATTCTGTCTTGTTGTTGGGTTTTTCTTAATCAGATATCGACTTACGCATTTAGCTCCCTATACGGGTTTACTTCAAAAAGAGGTATTGATAATCAAATATTGCATTCCAAAGTCTTGCATATTATTATGGACTCAACCAAAGGGGAATTCGGGCGAATGCTTGTTGGCGATAGCACGTTTTGGGTGTTTTCTTTTCTTCTGAACAATTCTTGAAGAGTTCGAAGAAGATGATTGTTTTCTTAGTAAGGGTCAAGGACAGGAAATGTTCTCTGTTGCTTTTGAATTCTGGAGATAGCATTAGGGGCTTACTTTGCTTTATAATTGAATTTCTTTGTAGAGTAACAACAATGAATAAAATGTTATTTTGAATGGGTTATGCTCATAAGATTAGGAAATCATGTGATTAATTGACTGCAGGATGGAAATACTGTTGGTCTGTTTAGTATGCAGTGAAAGAAATATGGTTTCCTTTATTATGGCAAATATATGGTATGTAACCTTATATTGTTTGATCTCGGATGTACCGAATGTTGTACTAATCTGTTTCGGATCTTTATATGAGTCTGATTCAAAAGAAATATGGATATGGATGATGAATTCTTCTTGATTTCATTTTAAAGCTGTTTATAAATGAAACTATTCTCACTGCCAGAAAGTGAATTCCGAGTGGATTTTGTAAGTTTCACTCTGAACCGTTATCTGGAATTGATTTTCGTTTGGATTCCACTGTTAGGACAGTCATGTGGAAAGAAGTAGAGATATGAATGAATGACTTGGAGAAATGATCTTTTCTTCTTTCATTCAGTTGGAAATCTGGAATTCGTGAATAATGAATTTTATAGTGCTTAGATGGAAGCAACTATATGCATTGCTGTTCGCTTTCTTGTCTGTACTTGAATGTTTTGAATTTAATATGATTCATGAACTGAAAGGAAAGTAATGAATTTATATTTCAGTTAGTTTCATCCTTTGCATTCGTTATTAATGAAAGGCGTGGAAAGGATAACTGTATGTTATATATGCAGTAAGCTACTTGTATTCCTAACTTTACAAATATTGTGAATTGATACTTGTAATGATTATGCGGAAACGGGACAGCAGTTCCTTGGCTGATTGTGATGATGTTTTTGATAGTTCAGTTGTTATGCTGATCTTTCCTTTGTGCCTATTTCGTGATTGATGTTTAACTGTCGTTTCATAAAAGCAGGATTCTTTTATTGAGACAGTTAGTTGAAGCATCTTATTTTAAGGATAAGTGCTTAATATGCTCAGTTCATTGAACTGACCCATGCAATTCATTTTGCAGATGGAATTTGATTAGAATGAAGACTTGGCTGTTTTCTGATGCTTTTTGATTTGATAATGAAATGTAATTGTTGCTTTTATTCCTCTTCGAGGAATTGTGAAAAGAAGAAAATATATTCTTCTGACCATGAGTTGTATGGATGTTTTGTATAAACTATGCCCAATCAGTTGGATTGGCAAATGTACAAATTATGACTTGAAATATTGAATACAATTACAAGTGTGATATTTTCAATAATTATATCAGTTTGATATTGTTGTTTAAATTGGGAATATGATGTTATTTCTTGATTTGGAATTGTTTCATTGTCCTTGGATGGATGCTGAATTGAAACTGATATCTATTCTTACTTAAATGCAACTTTTAAGTTGAAAATGCAATTAATTCATACTTGGGTAAAGATGAATTTTTAATTGACATTAAAAAGGATTAAGAAGAATATGATTCCATAATCAGAAGGTATTCAGGATTAGCTTAAGAGCTAAGGAATATCAATTCAACTTCGGAGTAATCGAACTTCGCTTTCGAACTCCATTAATGATCCCGTTTGATAAATTCAGAATAAAGGATATAGGATAAATATATCCATAACTAATGGACCTTAACTATATAACGTTAAGGAGAGTAAATGAATACATTTCTTGGGAATTAGGCCTCGTGTAAGCGACGTCTAATAAGTTAGAATTCTGAATCTTGTTGCAGTTGGAAAATCTTGGCTAAGTTTAATAGGTTAAACTTATCACGTTCGTCGGTACGGACTGCTTAATCCAATGATTAAGAAATAAACCAAGTAAGGAAATGTAGCCCTTCGATACGAAGGAGAAGATACATAGCAAACTAATGGACGGTTTAGTCCCTCTTAGTTATATACAACCGCAACGGAAACGAGGATCAAGGGATCAGCACGAATGCTGAAAGTTGATTTTAATTATTAACTCGTGGCTAAGTCACTTGAGCAGGATGTGTATTCTCGATGGGTGGGTTTTGCAGACATTGGCATACGCGCCAGCCATACAACAGGTGTCTTCATGAAGACGGGGTCTTCATGACGACACAATGTCAGTGACATATATAGCAATACCCTCCCGAATTAAAACATCTAGAATATATAGGCGAATGTGTAGATCTTAAATAGGGGATAGGGTATGATCTCGGTATACGGAGTGACTCCGAATACTAAAGATAAATAGACACATGGAGTCGTGGGATAACGACACCGTATGTCTGCGTATCTTTAGTTACCAGGGAGTGCCTTCCTATACCCGTTCATATTACTAGCTGGAATTGAAAGTTTAAAACGACCTTAAACGATGAGGATTGGTAGGAGCCAGAAAGACCATTCTAGATAACAGTGAAGTGAAGTGAAGGACGTATTCCATAGATGTGTATCACATCCAGAATATGATCATGCAAAGCATGTGAAAATCTTTGGCCAAAGTATCGCAATTCTTTGGTTGCGTTGTCCTTATCACTTAATTTAAGATGCAGGATGTCGATGAATATCGATAATGAGATATTCGAGATAGGCTTCTTAAATGGATCACTTCAATAACCGGAAGGTTATGAGAACAGTATATATAATATACTATGCATAAACAAACATGAAGGATCGGTTGTTGCCAAGTCATGAACATGAAGGATCGGTTGTTGCCGAGTCATGAAATGAAGGATCATTGAAACTCCGAGCCATGAAAATGGAAGATCGGCGGTTCCTCGAGTCATTTACAAGAGATATAGAATCATATATAAGATTGAATGGCATTGAATGTGTGTTCCATATTGTAAATATGCGAACAGGGAACTTTCGTTTTAAAAAGGAATTGTGTGATCCAACTATGTTGTTTGGGCAAAGAACAATTATTAAAACTTGAACGTGTGTTTGAATTTTATAATTCATAACAGTGAACGTTATCAAAAAAAAAAAAAAAAAAAAATTTCCCTTGTTCTGGTATTTTAAAATGGGGATGTTACATCTTGGTATAAGAGCTGAAGGTTGCATCTCTTGGACCTAATGAGTCCACGATATTAATAAAGTTTACATTTTCTTAATGAACAGAAAATGGTCAGGACAAGAGGGAATGCTGCGAATAACCCGTTGCAGGGTGGAGAAGCAGCAACTGCCCAAAAGCTAGATGAAATCCTTGCTACCCTACTTGATACGAGGGATCGTTTGACTGTACCTGAACAACAGTCAATGGGCAATGAAGAGGAGGGGTATGAAGCTGAAATAAATGATCAGCTGCCTCCTGTGGACAACATCAACGGAGGGAATCCGGGTGTTGATGATAATAATGTAATTGCTCCTAATCCCCCTGAAAATAAGAGGGCAAGATTAGCAGCTGAACTTACAAATGATATAAAGAGAATAAGTCCTCCAAAGTTTGATGGAACAACTCTTGGGGACGGAGTCGAGAACTGCTCAAGAAATGGAGAAATACTTTGCAATAAGAAACTAATCCGAAGAGACTAAAGCGATATGGGGAGCATATCGCCTTTCTCATGAAGCATCATCATGGTGGGATAACCGCAAGGTTGAAATGAGTATTGTCGAATCGCACATAACTTGGGATCAATTTAAGGGTTATTTTAGGCAACGATGGCTGCCTCAACTCTATTTTGATAGGAAAATGACCGAATTTCAGAATCGTCGCAAGGAAGGTCATCGGTGACGATGAATCATCGGGAAGGGTTTACTAAACTCCTTAAGTATGTACCGCATGATACCAGCGACGAGAAGTTCGAATACGGAAATTCATAATGGGATTGAATCCCATCATTGGTGGCGAAGTGGATGTCCACGGCCCAACCACCATGGATGAATTTGTCAAAAAGGCAATCGACAGAATGTAAATTGGGAGCAATATCTGCTCATAGGGAAGAGATAAGGAAGAAGATTCCCAATCCTTCTTCGTCTCTTGCACCAAAAAGGGACCTTGGAAAAGGTTTAGTGTGAAAAATAAAATTGTTGTAGATAACAACAAGAAACCCGTGATGAATGCACTAAATAGCGTGCGGTAATGCTTCACAAAAGTTAATGGCATTGGACAGAAGTCCTATGGAAGCCAGAATGATAACATTAAGGCTGGTAATAAATTTGAACCTAGAAAAGGGCCAGCTGGAGGATGCTTCAACTGTGGAAAGGACCACTATGCGAATCACTGTCCTCTGAAGAAGGATGATCGCGACGACAAGCAAAGATAGGATACATGCTTTGCAGCTGGCTAATGCATGTCGGAAAAGCAAGTGATGCCCATAGAAGTTACGGGTAAGTTATACGGTAAACCTGTAGTTGTACTTTTTGATACTGGAGCTACAAAATGTTTTATTTCTGCTGAACTTGCTATGAAATTAAAAAGAAAGGCCGCAAGAATGGATAAAACATGGACAGTGCATTATGGGAATAATGCTGTCCATACAATTGAAATGTGCCTTTTTGGGGCAATTCTTGATCTGCTGGTTTCTCCACCGAAGTTGACTTGTATGTCACTCCTCTAGGATCATATGATATCATTATTGAGTTAATCGGTTGGCTGAACATAAGGCAAAGGTTGATGTTATGAAAAAACAATTGTTTTTGATGACCTCGCACTGCAGCTGACGGTCATTCAAGGTGTAAACGGGAAGTCATAGGTTAGAAACCGACGGCTATGCAACTAAAGAGGGCTAAAAACAGAGGCTGCACTTTGTATGCAGTAAAAATGACAGAAAATGCAGAGGAAGATAATGATTTCATGGAAATATATCCATTGTTGAGGGATTTCCGTGATGTGTTTCCGGAGGAATTGCCAGGTCTTCCGCCTAAACGTGAGTTTGACTTCGCAATAGAGATCAAACCAGGAACGGAACCCATATCTAAGGCACCTTATAGAATGACTACCATTGAGCTGGTAGAACTGAAGGCTCGGTTACAAGAACTTCTGACTAAGAGGCTGATCAGACCGAGCGTCTCACCTTGGGGAGTGCCGGTAATTTTCGTAAAGAAAAAGGATGGCACCTTGAGGCTGTGCATTGATTACAGAATGCTAAACAAAACAACTATTAAAAATCAATACCCACTTCCTAGGATTGATGATTTGTTTGATCAGATGCGAGGAGCATCAGTTTATTCAAAAATAGATCTGCGATCAGGGTACCATCAGCTGAGAATAAAAGAGGAAGATATTCATAAAACAACTTTTAGAACGAGGTATGGGCATTATGAGTTCACGGTGTTGCCTTTTGGGCTGACTAATGCACCTGCCGCCTTCATGAACCTAATGAATAATATTTTTCAAGAATACTTAGACAAGTTTGTGCTTGTATTCTTAGACGACATTCTTATATACTCCAAAAATGTCGAAGAGCACCAAGAACATCTCAGGATAGTGCTGGAAATCTTAAGAAAGAGGAAGTTGTATGGCAAACTGTCCAAATGTTCCTTTTATGATGCAGAGGTGCATTATTTGGGACACGTTATAAGCAAAGACGGGATAGCCATTGACCCTTCAAATATCATAGCTATAACCGAGTGGCTCTGCGCCAAGAACGTGCACGTGTGAGGAGCTTCATGGGCTTGGCTGGATATTATCGAAAGTTCGTTAAGGACTTTTCAAAAATTGCTGCCCGATCACTTCGCTGCAAAAGAAAGAAAAGAAATTTTTCTCGGCAGATAAATGTGAATCGCCTTTAAAAGTTAAAGGAACAGCTTAACTACAAATACCTATTTTGACTGTATTTGATCCAAATGGAGATTTTATGGTTGTAACGGACACCTCAGAGAAGGCCTTGGAGGTATTCTCACATACAGAAAACCATGTTATCGCTTATGAAAGCGAAAGCTTAAGTTACATGAATGTAACTATGCTCCACACGATCTTGAGCTCGCCGCCATTGTTCATGCGCTTCAAATATGGAGGCATTACCTTCTAGGCAAGCCCTTTGAATTAAAAAAAAAGACCATCCGGGGCTGAAGTATATTTTCACTCACCAAATCTAAATGCAAGGCAGCAAGATGGTTAGAATTTCTGTCTCGGATGATTTTGATATAAGCTACATTAAGGGCAAGGAAAATAGAGTAACAGATGCTCGAGTCGAAGGAAGCATATCTCTGCTCTTATAACGTTAAGAACTCGGTTTAAGGATGAGGTAAAAGATGCCTTGGAATCGATCCTTATTTCAAAGAAGTCAAATCAGCACTTGGCCGCACTCCGCAGGACATCGTATAAAGGATTCCGCTTTTGATAATGAAGGAGTTCGAGGTTCGAAACAGGTATATATACCTGTGGAAAATGACTTAAGAGGGAAATTGCTAACTGAATTCCATAATTCACCTTTTTCTGGACACCCTGGCATTACAAAAATGCTCGCTGATCTTAAGCAGCAATACTTTTGGAAGGGAATGAAAAAGGACGTGGTAGAGTTTGTAACACACTGCTTGGAATGTCAGCGTGTTAAAGCGGAACATATGCACCCCGCTGGATTATTGTATCCCCACATTCCGCAAAGATAAAATGGCAAGTGATAACGATGGATTTCGTTCAAGGATTGCTAATGTCAAGAAATAAGCATGACATTATCCTCGTTGTAATCGATAAATTGACCAAAGTGACACACTTTATCATTGCTGTAATTTGAAGGACGATGCACTGATTTTAGCAAGAAGATTTGTGCATGAAATCTTCAGGTTGCATGGAATACCGGAATTAATCATATCGCAGGATCCGAGGATGACATCAAGGTTTGGCAAACGCTTAATGCGGCCTTGGGGACTAAATTAAACTACGCTTCTGCATATCATCCAAACGATGGACAGACCGAGAGAGTTAATCAAGTTTTAGAGGACATGCTAAGGATGTATTGCATGGACCAGCAAAGATAAATGGGAGGAATACCTTCCATGGGTAGAATTTGCTTACAATAACACCTATCATGCCTCTTTAAAAATGGCGCCCTTTGAAGCATTGTATGGAAGAAAATGTAGAACCCCCGTCACCGGGACAACGTAGAGGACATAGAGGTAATTGGGCCGAGAAATCCTTATGGAAATGGAACAAAATCAAAATGATTCGGGAACATCTAAAAGAGGCGCCAATAGGCAAAAGAGCTATCGCAGACTTGAAGCGGGTTGACAGCATTATAAACTTGGAGAGAAGGTCTTTCTTCGGGTGAAACCGAAAAGAGCTCAATAACTTTTGGGCAAGGCTGCTTAAGTTGTCACCACGTTACGTGGGACCTTTTGAAATTATTGAAATAATCAACCCCGTAGCTTATCGCCTAGCATTACCTCCTGCTTTGTCTCAAATGCATGATGTTTTTCATATTTCTTTGCTTAAGAAATACGTGATGCATTTATCACATGTGCTAAATTGGAATTCCTTGCAGTCCAAGACCCGGAATAATCGTGGTTAAGCCCATTCGGGTGTTGGGAACTCGCCAGTTGTACTTGAGAAATCGCGAAGTGAACCAATGTAAGGTCCAGTGGGACCAGTTCAGCGAAGAAAGTGCAACTTGGGAGAATCTCGAAGAAATGAGATCTACTTTTCCACACCTGTTTAATTGAATTTGAAATTCAGAGAACTGAAAATTCTACCAAATTTAGACAATTATTAGTCTATTGTACAGTTGTCTTAAAACGCTGTTTTTAAGAGTGAATCTGTTTTGGTATGAACTTATGAAGGAAAGGACAATAACTGAACTTTGTCCTAGGAACTCCTTGATTTGTTAATCTGATCATCGGGACGATGATTCTTTAAGGAGGGAAGAATGTAACACTCTGATTTTGTATGTTAACTTGGTGAATGTTTTACATATTGTTATATAATTAGAATGAAAGCAAACATGTTAAGATATGTTTTGATCTTAAGAGAAAGTGTTGCTAATTTGGATTCTTGCATACTATGATTTATTACATGGGACAACAAATATTGTACTTGTGTGTTTAGCATGATGACGACAAATTGTCGTATACTTGCTAAACTCTCTTTCTTTGATTGACAAGATACCTTGAATCAATTCCATTGATTCAAGTATGCCGAGGTCCTCTTGTGATTTCGTGTCGATTCACACTTGAACCGACCGAGATTGTTATGAACGTCAGCGCTGATCAGCAGTGTGAACAGCAGTAGACGTGGATGCCAACGGCGGGGTTCGATTCTTGAACCTGTCTCGCCGACTTGGGACCTCGTGAGGTAAGAAATGCCCGACACGGTGGCCTTGCACGCGATCCAAAGGACGAAACGTCCCGCTCTCGCATTAACGTGAATGTTAGTAGGGAGGCCGGGATGGAAGTTGTTAGTGTTAGTGGTTAGTGGTTAGTATGAATTAAAAACCTAAACTAATCCTAAGTCCTAACATGCATCCTACACTACTATCCTAAGTGGATTTTTAAATTAAAAAAAAAAGGGGAAAATAAAACCTAAGGCTAAACTAAGACCTAGGTTGAATGATTTATGCAACCTAAACTAATCCTAATCTAAGGGGTACGCAGACCCTTGGGAGGAAAGGGATAAGGATGAAGGAAGGGCATTCATTGGCATTTAATAGGCAGTCCATACGTGGACAGCGCCAGTTTTGGCGGGGCAGGTAAGAATTAGAGGCATCTATTTAGAAATAGAGCCAAATTCAGTTTGCATGGAAATTTTGAAATTTAAAGTTCGCCAACCCAAGTGGTGGTGGCGTGGGAAGTAAGGTAAAAGGCAGAGCCTTTAATGCATTGATTGTTTTCGGTCCTCGCGACCACTCGCCTTGAAACAAAGATGAGGGAATTTGATTTTTCATTGTTTCAATTTGGTTTTGGCCGGTTGCTCGCATTTGGTTTTTGGCCTGGTTCACTCGAACCACTCTTGGCATTTGACATTTTCTTGGGGATTTGGAGGCCATTGTTAAGCTTTGAAGAAGGAAGGAAGTGTTGAGAGTTTCAGGCTTGTCTTTGTCATTGTGGAAGGAAAAACGCGGCAAACGAAAGTTTTCTTCGAGTTCTGGAAGAGAGATTACAGGCATGTTAAGCCCTTCTCTTTAAAAATCCTTGCTTTGATTAAGTGTTTCATTAAAACAACCCTGCTCTTGGGTTTGGATTGTATGATTCATTGTTGAATCGATTTGATTTGGATTTTGTTGGTTCTTGCTTTCTTTCTTTGGGAAATGATAAGAAAAATGGCTTCTGGTTGCTCGGCCTTGATGCGTTTTTGCACGAATCGAGTTAGAATGTGAATTATTGTAGTGATTGTTGACTGTATTGTGGAATAAAATAGACATTTTCTTCTCTGTACCTGCTTTATGAAGTGGAACAGGCCGTGTAATCGTTCCTTTTAGCGTAACTATTTTCCATTGAGTGTAATCATTCCTTGCTGTTGTGTCTGGGACTGCCTTTGCATGAAAATGGAGGTTGAATATGTTAGCATAATTTAGCATAGGCATATTTATTGCATTTTATTGCATTGTCTTTTATTTAATAATGTGCAACATGTGCACTCTAGTCTAGTGACTTGCATTCAATATTGGTATTAGTAGTAATTACATGTGCATGTGAGATGGGTCTTATCATCTCGTAGTTGGTGTCTGCTAGGGTGTCATGTCTATCCATATGAGGTTGTCTAATATCTATAAATATTACAGCTCTTGCATTGTAATGTAATCTGATTTCATGATCAATAATATTTGTGAGGCTTCCGTCCCTCTTTGGTCATTGCAATCTTATTCTATTCTATCATTTGGTATCTAAGCTATACCATTATTATCATTTGGTATCAGAGCAGGTTCTATCCAAGCAAGGTTGAAGAGGAGCACTATTGGAGAGGATCCATTGGAGAAGAAGATCTGCATCAAAGGAGAGCCATTGAAGCATCCCGCAGCCTCCATTCCTCCCAAGCATCCATCAACTAAAATTTGACCTATCCACTTATTTGGAAGGTAAATTTTTTTTTATTAGTCATTGGCATAGTCAATTGATCTAAAATATTGGCGAATATTTCAGATTTGGAGATCTTTAAAAAAAAAAAAGAGAAAGATCTTGGAAAAAATTGCAGATCTAAAAAAAAAAAAGATTTGTGAAAAAAAAGATCTTAAAAAAAAAAAAGAAAAAGGAGAGAGATCTTAAAAAAAAAATTGCATATCAAAAGAAAAAAAAAAAGATCAGATCTATAAAAATAAAAAATAAAAAATAAAAATCAGATCTGAAAGTGGAAGTGTGAAGAATTCGGGAGCAAAGGTTGAAGCAGTCCCCATCAACAAAATTCCAGCAGATAGCTCTTAGAAAAAAGGACGTAACTTTTTCATAAAATGTCAGATTGATGTGTTGGTTTTTTTCCTGGAAAGATAAGAAGGAGACACACAACTTTTCAGTTTACATTATCTTCAGATTCGGCATCTACATGTGACGAAAAGTCTCAGATACAAGTCGGATCATTTTTTTCGAAAAAATCAGATCTAGTCAAAATTGGTAAGATCTCAAAAATTAAGATTCCAATTCTTCTGAAATTTTGTGAGTTTCAATAAAAATATTGTATGATGCTTCTGTAAAATTTTTAGAAAAACCTAGATCACGGTTTGTGAGAAAAGGTGAAAACAATATTCAGATTGTTTGTTTGGATCTTGGGAACAAACAGGTCAGCGGTTCAATTCCCACTCTCTCCTTTTTTTTTCTTAAATTATTTTTTTGGAAAATTTGGAGAAATTAATAATTTTTGAGAGATTTCCAAATTTATAAGCTCACCAAACACATTTAGAGCCACCGCTAAATTTAGCGGAAAAACACCTATTGGGGGTAAAAAAATATTTTTGGCCTAAATTATGTATTTTGTGATTCTAGACCTTTTTTTAAAGAGGGGGGACACAAAAACTTCATTTTGATGTACTTTTGGAGCATGTTGTACTAATCTTGGTGCATAAAGTGAAAAAAAAGGTGCAAATTTTTCATTTTATGTTTGGTTCTATCACACGAGATCTTTGATCTCATAGCAGCGTTCGGTATATATGGTGCCTCTGGGAAGCGCTTACGGGTGATGCCGTCGCGACTACTACTGCACTTAATGCCTAACACAACTGCCTAAACGTCATCTAGGCATCGACCCTATAAAATTGACGGGGAGTAATAAGGACACAATACACACACATTTAAGCCCTCCCATCCGTTTGTGCTTGCAGACAAACCCCTCTCCGTCATCGCCTAAGTACCACGTACTAAATTCTTTCACGCATGCGTTAACACCTCTTTCCGTACTGACGGGTATATTGAAAGGGTGATCTTCTTCCACTTACCGACGGGTATATCGGAAGAGAGCATATATAGAAAGGTTTGGTATATCGGCCTCGACAAGTATATTGAGAGGGAGACCATAAACCCGGAGTGATAAGAGCCTTACCCTTTATCGTAAATTCGAGTTTCAGAAATTCAGATTGTAGAAATGGGTGCACAAGCACCAAAGTTCTTCTTTCCGATTCACAAATCGCTTAGAGGAGACAACTATGCTGCATGGAAACCGAAGATCAAGACATTACTTGAGTTTGAAGACCTATGGACAAACAGTAGATGGAAAAACAACAAGATCACTTGATGATGGAAGACAACAAGTTCAATTTGACAGGGCCAATCAAAAGGCCAAGTTGATCATCTTGTTTAGCGTAATGGACGATGTGCAACCCCACATTAGAGATGCCACATCGGCCAAGGATGCATGGGATAAGTTGAGCACAGTCTATGAGGCAAAGAACAAGAATGCCATCCTCAACCTACTATCACAACTGCATACTCTCAAGTTCAAGCACAATGAGAAGGTTGAAGTTTTTTTGAGACGAGTTGCTACTTTGAGGGCATCTCTATTGGCATTGGGAAAAGAGATAAGTGATGAAGACCTCGTACCAATTGTGTTGCGAGCACTTCCTCCTTCCTACAGAATCTTTGTGACAACTATCAATATGAGTGAACACACAATCACCTTTGAGAAGTTGGTCAATCTACTTCAACAAGAAGAGGCAATGAACAACAAAGATCATGAAGATGAGAAAGCACTATCTTCCAATCATAAAGGAAAGGGGAAATTTCAGTCCAATCACAAGAAGTCCCAACAAAATCAAAGTCAACGAGACAACACCAAGAAGTGTCCCATTTGCAATAGAGGGGGACATGACATCAAAGATTGTTGGTACAATTCCTATAAAAAGGGTTCATCAAGCAATTCAAAACCCAATAACCATCAGGGTAACAATAATTCAAATAAAGGGAAGTCCAACAACAATCAAGGGCAGAAAAATGGTAATTGGCAAAGAAAACCCAAACAACAAGGGTACATTGCCGAACATGAGGACGATTCAGATGAAGGACACCACATGTATTCTACTCAATTTGATGAAGAAACCAAGTCCACACAAGATATCTGGTATGTTGACTCGGGTGCAACTCGACACATGACTGGACGTAAGGATTGGTTCTACACACTACGTGACTCACCTAACAAGAACCATGTGTCATTAGGTGATGACTCATCATACAATGTCAAGGGGATTGGAAACATTTCACTACCTCTTGGAAAGCATGACTGCAAAATCACAAATGTATTGTATGTACCTGGGTTGACCAAGAATTTGCTATCATTTAGTCAACTCCTTGATCACAACTTGAAGTTAGATTTTGACAGTAATAATGGAGAAAAAGTGTGCTTGATAAGAGATAAGTCAAGAGGTTCCAAGATTGTAGCAAGAGCCTCCAATGTGGGACGCATGTTCCAACTTGATTTTGTCCACAAGGATGATCAAGCTCTAGTGGCCAAAGACACACAATCTGCATAACTATGGCATCGCAGATATGGTCACATTAGTTTTGGCTATCTCCAAACACTTCAAAAGGGAAACATGGTGAAAGGATTGCCTACACTCAAGCACAACACTGACAAGTGTCACAATTGCCTAGCTGGAAAGCAACACAGAGTACCCTTCCAGAAGAACACATATAGAGCTAAGGGAAAGCTTGATTTGGTGCACACCGATCTTTGCGGGCCCATGCAACCAAGTCATTCTGGATGTCAATACTTCATGCTTTGTGTTGATGACTACTCAAGAAAGATGTGGATATATTGTCTAAGAAACAAGAGTCAAGCCTTTGAGACATTTTAGAAGTTCAAAGCACTTGTTGAGAATGAAGTTGGTCGCAAGATCAAAACTCTCCGCTCAGATCGAGGGGGGGAATTCACAAGCAATGAGTTCAAGACTTACCTGGAAGCTCATGGGATTCGTCGACAAATGCCTCCTACTCACACACCACAACAGAATGGTATAGTTGAGAGAAGGAATCATACTATCATGGAAATGGTGCGATGTATGATTGATGACTCAGGTTTAACAAAGACATTTTGGGCATAAGCTGCAAGAACTGTAGTCTATTTGTTGAACAGAGTGCCCACAGTAGCTCTTGAAGGAGTGACACCTCAAGAAGCATGGTCAAATCGAAACCATCAATTGCACACCTAAGAGTATTTGGGTGTAAAGCTAGCATGCACATACCCAAGAAGAATAGGAATAAGTTGGATATGAAAGCTGAGAAACTGATATTCATTGGATACAGTGAAGAAGCACTTGGGTATAGATTATGGGATCCGAAATCAAAGAAAGTATACACAAGTAGGGATGTTGAGTTCTTTGAGAAGAAACAAGCAGATGCTCCACTCAACGACTCAACAAACATGTAGAATACACCTCTTGTGAAGACAAATTTGATGTTCCCACTGAAGATGACAGTGATGAATTGGATGATGGTGAAAACTTGGATCCACCACAAGCCAATGGAACAGCTAAGAAGTTACCTAAATGGTATACTCAATTAATAAGAGATGCAAATTTGGATGAAGCACCTAGCACATCGTCCAATCCTGGACCTAGAACTCGCAGTCAAGCTCGTGAAGAGGTCAATTATGCCCTAATGAGTAGAGTTATTGAAACAGTTGAGCCATCTACAGTTCAGGAAGCCCTACAATCAAAAGCTTGGAAAGATGCCATGGATTTAGAGTATCAATCAGTGATGAAGAACAACACATGGCAACTTGTCGACCTTCCACCAGGGAAGAAACCCATTGGATGCAGATGGATATTCAAGACTAAGTACAAATCAGATGGGACTATTGACAAGTATAAAGCAAGGCTTGTAGTAAAGGGGTATGCACAACAAGAAGGCATTGATTATGAGGAGACATTTGCTCCCACAGCCAAGATCAAGACAATCAGGATGATCTTTGCTCTAGCTGCATAATTTGGTTGGAAAGTCCACCAAATGGATGTGAAAAGTGCCTTTCTTAATGGAGATTTGCAAGAAGAAGTCTATATGACTCAGCCAGAGGGTTATGTAATACCAGGAAAAGAGATGATGGTATGCAGACTCATAAAATCTCTATATGGCCTAAAACAGGCACCCCGGGCATGGTACATCAAAATTGATGAGCATCTCATAAGTCATGGATTCGAAAGGAATCCTTATGACCCCAATCTCTACCTCAAAAAGCAAGGGGGGGAGATTGTCATTGTGGTTGTTTATGTCGACGATCTAGTCATTACAGGAAGTTCTGTGAAGATGATCGATGCAACAAAGAAGGATTTTAATCGATCGTTCGACATGACAGATCTCGGGCTCATGCACTATTGTCTTGGGTTGGAAGTATGGCAAAAAGAGAATCATATCTTTGTGTCACAATTGAAATACACCAAGACAACGCTCGAGAAATTCAGGATGATGGATTGTACTCCTATTGCTACACCTATGGAAGTGAGACTTCAGTTATCTCATTCCGATCCATCACCACCGGTGAATGCAACTCTCTATCGGCAGTTGATCGGAGTCTCATTTACCTGACATATACTAGACCAGATATCAGCTTTGCAGTCAGCTATTTATCACGCTTCATGCAAGAACTAAAAATATGTCATTGGAAAGCAGCAAAGAGAATACTAAGATATCTAAAGGGTATAGTTGACCTTGGTCTAGAGTACAAGAAGAACGACAACTTCTTCTTGACCGGATATTCAGATTCAGATCATGCAGGAAACATGGATGATAGGAAGTCAACATCAGGCTTCATCTTCTTTATGGGATCTGACCGATATCATGGGGAAGCAAGAAACAAACTTCATTTCTCACTCTTCTACGAAAGCGAGAATATCGAGTGCGCAGTGAAGTCATTTGTGAAGCAATATGGCTACGCCGAATCTTGGAAGGAATTGGTCTACCACAACAAAATCTACTCCAATATATGTTGATAATGAAGGAGTTCTAAAGCTTGTTCGCAATCCAAAGATTTCGTGATAGAACCAAGCATATTGAAGTACAGTTCATTTCATACGTGAGCATGTCTTGAAGCACAACATACACTCCATTTCTATCCTACACCTGAACAAGCGAGATGTTTTCACTAAGTCACTTGCACGTGACAAATTCACCGTTCGAGAGTTCCTCTCCACTTCATTGGAAACTATGCAAAATTAAGGGGGGGAATGTTAGCATAATTTAGCATAGGCATATTTATTGCATTTTATTGCATTGTCTTTTATTTAATAATGTGCAACATGTGCACTCTAGTCTAGTGACTTGCATTCAATATTGGTATTAGTAGTAATTACATGTGCATGTGAGATGGGTCTTATCATCTCGTAGTTGGTGTCTGCTAGGGTGTCATGTCTATCCATATGAGGCTATCTAATATCTATAAATATTACAGCTCTTGCATTGTAATGTAATCTGATTTCATGATCAATAATATTTGTGAGGCTTCCGTCCCTCTTTGGTCATTGCAATCTTATTCTATTCTATCATTTGGTATCTAAGCTATACCATTATTATCGAATATGGTTGGGTTGTGTACCATGATTTGGGTTCATCGACCCTTGCTGTTCCTTTTCTTTTGAAATGATAAGAAAGTCGTTTCTCTGTGCTGTGTTTAACTGCCTTGCTCTTCTTGCATAGAATACCTCCATGCTGTGTTGGTTGTTGATGATTAGACGGGGTTTCGAACTGGTTTTCTAGCAAAAAAAAAAAAGATGATAGGAAACTGTGCAGGGAGTGTTGGTCATCCTATTGTTGTATGATTGTCTTTTGTCACATGAACTTGGTGATATGATAGTGAAAGTTGTGTGTGCGACTTGATGTCGATTCTGTGCTGAAGTTTTCTTGCTGAAAGAAATAGAACTTTTCTCTTCCTTCTGCTGTTTCCGGATTATAAGGAATTGGCATTTGTATTTTAAAAGAATGGGCATTGGAATTTTATATAAGTGCTCGTGAAAGTTAGAAAAGAAATAGTTTCTCTTTCTGAACTTATAGTATAATATACTATTTTCTTGCTGAAGAAGGTAAGATGAATTGTGGTGTTTAAATGATGATCGCTCAATCCTCTAGTTCGGATTGTTTTATGAATGCGTATTTGACTTTAAATTGCTGTGCGAAAGAAGTGATGCATGGGAATTCTGTCTTGTTGTTGGGTTTTTCTTAACTGTATCTGACTTACGCATTTAGCTCCCTATACGGGTTTACTTCAAAAAGAGGTATTGATAACTGAATATTGCATTCCGAAGTCTTGCATATTATTATGGACTCAACCAAAGGGGAATTCGGGCAGAATGCTTGTTGGCAGTAAGCACGTTTTGGGTGTTTTCTTTTCTTCTGAACAATTCTTGAAGAGTTCGAAGAAGATGATTGTTTTCTTAGTAAGGGTCAAGGACAGGAAATGTTCTCTGTTGCTTTTGAATTCTGGAGATAGCATTAGGGGCTTACTGTGCTTTATAATTGAATTTGCTGTAGGTAACAACAATGAATAAAATGTTATTTTGAATGGGTTATGCTCATAAGATTAGGAAATCATGTGATTAATTGACTGCAGGATGGAAATACTTTGTTGGTCTCTGCATTTAGTATGCAAAGAAAAGAAATATGGTTTCTTTTATTATGGTAAATATATGGTATGCAAATTATATTGTTTGATCTTGGATGTATATAATGTTGTACTAACTCTGTTTCGGATCTTTAAATGAGTCCGATTCAAATGAAGTATGGATATGGATGATGAATTCTTCCTGTTTTCATTTTAAAGATGATTATAAATGAAATTATCCTTCTTTTACGGGAAAGTGAATTCCGAATGGATTTTGTAAGTTTCACTCTGAACTGTTATCTTGAATTGTCTTTCGTTTGGATTCCACTGTTAGGACAGTCATGTGGAAAGAAGTAGAGATATGAATGAATGACTTGGAGAAATGATCTTTTCTTCTTTCATTCAGTTGGAAATCTGGAATTCGTGAATAATGAATTTTATAGTGCTTAGATGGAAGCAACTATATGCATTGCTGTTCGCTTTCTTGTCTGTACTTGAATGTTTTGAATTTAATATGATTCATGAACTGAAAGGAAAGTAATGAATTTATATTTCAGTTAGTTTCATCCTTTGCATTCATTATTAATGAAAGGCGTGGAAAGGATAACAGTATGTTATATATGCAGTAAGCTACTTGTATTCCTAACTTTACAAATATTGTGAATTGATACTTGTAATGATTATGCGAAACGGACAGCAGCCCTTGGTGATTGTGATGATGTTTTTGATAGTTCAAAATGTTATGCTGATCTTTCCTTTGTGCCTATTTCGTGATTGATGTTTAACTGTCGTTTCGTTTCATAAAGCAGATTATTTTATTGAGATAGTTAGTTGAAGCATCTTATTTTAACGATAAGTGCTTAATATGCTCGATTCATCAATCCGACTTTGCGCAATTCATTTTGCAGATGGAATTTGATTAGAATGAAGACTTGGCTGTTTTCTCGATGCTTTTTTATTGGATAATGAAATGTAATTGTTGCTTTTATTCCTCTTCGAGGAATTGTGAAAATAAGAAAATATATTCTTCCACCATGAGTTGTATGGATGTTTTTATAAACTATGCCCAATCAAATTGGATTGGCAAATGTACAAATTATGACTTGAAATATTGAATACAGTTACAAGTGTGATATTTTCAATAATTATATCAGTTTGATATTGTTGTTTAAATTGGGAATATGATGTTATTTCTTGATTTGGAATTGTTTCATTGTCCTTGGATGGATGCTGAATTGAAACTGATATCTATTCTTACTTAAATACAACTTTTAAGTTGAACAATGCAATTAGTTCATACTTGGGTAAAGATGAATTTTTAATTGACATTAAAAAGGATTAAGAAGAATATGATTTCATAATCAGAAGGTATTCAGGATTAGCTTAAGAGCTAAGGAATATCAATTCAACTTCGGAGTAATCGAACTTCGCTTTTGAACTCCATTAATGATCCCGTTTGATAAATTCAGAATAAAGGATATAGGATAAATATATCCATAACTAATGGACCTTAACTATATAACGTTAAGGAGAGTAAATGAATACATTTCTTGAGAATTAGGCCTCGTGTAAGTGACGCCTAATAAGTTAGAATTCTCGAATCTTGTTGTAGCTTGAAAATCTTGGCTAAGTTTAATAGGTTAAACTTATCACGCTTTGTTGGTACGAAATGCTTAATCCAATGATTAAGAAATAAACCAAGTAAGGAAATGTAGCCCTTCGATACGAAGGAGAAGATACATAGCAAACTAATGGATGGTTTAGTCCCTCTTAGTTATATACAACCGCAACGGAAACGAGGATCAAGGGATCGCACGAATGCTTTGAAAGTTGATTTTAATTATTAACTCGTGGCTAAGTCACTTGAAAGCAGATGTGTATTCTCGATGGGTGGGTTTTGCAGACATTGGCATACGCCAGCCTGATAACAAGGTGTCTTCATGAAGACGGGGTCTTCATGACGACACAATGTTGCAGCTGACATATAGCAATACCCTCCCGAATTAAAACATCTAGAATATATAGGCTGAATGTGTAGATCTTAGCAGGGGATAGGGTATGATCTCGGTATACGGAGTGACTCGGAATACTAAAGATAAATAGACACACGGAGTCGTGGGGTAACGACACCGTATGTCTCAAGTATCTTTAGTTACTGTGAGTGCCTTCCTATACCCGTTCATATTACTAAATGGAATTGAAAGTTTAAAACTGACCTTAAACGATGAGGATTGGTAGGAGCCGGAAAGACCATTCTAGATAACAGGTGAAGTGAAGTGAAGGACGTATTCCATAGATGTGTATCACATCCAGAATATGATCATGCAAAGCATGTGAAAATCTTTGGCCAAAGTATCGCAATTCTTGGTTGCGTTGTCCTTATCACTTAATTTAAGATGCAGATGTCGATGATGAATATCGATGAATGATATTCGATATAGCTTCTTAAATGGATCACTTCGATAACCGGGGAAGGTTATGAGAACAGGTATATATAATATACTATGCATAAACAAACATGAAGGATCGGTTGTTTCCGAGTCATGAACATGAAGGATCGGTTGTTGCCGAGTCATGAAATGAAGGATCGTTGAAACTCCGAGCCATGAAAATGGAAGATCGGCAGTTCCTCGAGTCATTTACAGCAGCATATAGAATCTGTTATAAGATTGAATGGCATTGAATGTGTGTTCCATATTGTAAATATGCGAACAGGAAATTTCGCTTTAAAAAGGAATTGTGTGATCCAAACTGTGTTGTTTGGGTAGAGAACAATTATTAAAACTTGAACGTGTGTTTGAATTTTATAATTCATAACAGTGAACGTTATCAAAAAAAAAAAAAAAAATTTCCCTTGTTCTGGTATTTTAAAATGGGGATGTTACAACACCCGTACACTCATAAAAGGTGCAAATGGAAGGTAGAGCAAAATTGGCAATTTTCCCAAAATAGAAGGTCCGAAAAAAACAACCTACTAAAAATAGAAACTTGATAAAAAGGGTGAAGTATCATAAATTTAGTTGAATTTAATATGGTAGGAGACTCGAGAGAATCCTATTTGAGAAAACAAACAAAATTTCCCAAAATAATAACTCCCGAGCCCACCTACTAAAAATAGTCTTAGTTTTGGATGTAGAAAGTTACAGCTTAGATTCAATTTCACTCATCTTGTTACTTTTTTCCATCTTAACAGGGTTTGAAGATAATATCATAGCTCAAAAAAGGAAATATAACCTCTATAAGGATCTTGAAAGCATCTTCCTGATCATAATTGTGTTCAGGAGCAAGGTGGACTATAACGAGGTGTAGCGGTGAAAAGTCAAAGACACTATTCAGCTGGAAAGGATTTGAAAGGTGCCAATACCTTCATTGATTCATCAGAGGTCATTTTCATCATCTGGTCTTGAAGCCATCATCATATCATCAATAATATTTGGTTAAAGTGAGGTGGTTGAGTTAAGTGAGTTGAGCTCACCGAGTTGGTTGAGTTGAGATTGGTGAACCGGGAGAACTAGGCGAGTCGAGTGAGCTAGTCAAGAGCTCATCCTTTCCTATAAGAGGAACATGAAAATTGAGGTATGCAAACATCAGAGATACTCTTAAGTTAATAAATTCATATAATTTATCTTCACTCAAGGCTCCATTGAAATCCAAGATCATTAAGTGAGTTGGTTGAGGTGAAGCAAGTGAGTCGGATGACATGAGCCAAATGAGATGGTTTAGATGATCCAAATGAGCTAGGTGAGTTAATTGAGCTAGCCAAGCCAAGTGAGCTAAGAAATATCTCATCCTTATTCCTTAAGGATCTCACATCTCGCATGTCGGTCAAGGTAGAGTTTTCCATATTGCAAAGATAGTCTACTTAGATAGGAACACAAGCATCAAGAGGTTTGTGCATCATGAATGAAAATTGTGAAAGCCTAAGGAGTAAGAGATTGATCCTCACTCTCATTATGAAATCAAGGATACATCATCATGAGTGATTCCCATGTTCATCTCAAGCTTACATTAGAAGGTATCTCAAAATTGTTTCTAAACAATCACCCAAGGTGTTTTTGCATCTTTCGAAAGAGGAAATTGAGATCAACATGCCTCAAATCAGCAAGCTCTTCATCAACAACAGATCATTCATTTGATTTCCATTATCTTCTTATTTCCCCATTTCTAATTCTCCACTTTACATAATCATGGTTTTTTATCCTATTTACTTAAGTGATAACAATATTTGTAAAATGTAAAATTTTTCTCTCAAATTATAAGAGAGGTACTTAATTTGTCTCTTCTAGGTGCAATTGAAAGGTCACAAGTAGAATAGGAACATGAAGAGTCATGTGGGGGTAGATGAGAAGGCAATTCACAAGGCTATAAATTAGAATGGCTTCTCCATTCTAAAGGATCTTGAAAATTACTCTTTTTGTAGCAATTGTGGATTGTTGTAGATTGTGAAGCTTTTTATCACCACTACACAAGAAATAAAAGCTACATTTCTTCCATTCCCTTTACTTATGTTTTCCTCTATTTTCTCTCTATTCTGCAAATTTGAAAGAACAATAATCTTGAATAACCAAGAAGGAACTTGGTGTCCTTGATTGATGAACCTAAATAATTGTGTGTCTATGGTTTGTTGGTCTTGCTAGTTGCCTACATTGTTTCTTTCCTCTAATTGAATGTTGAACTACTCTAGTTATTGTGTGTGAAATTTTCTAGTTCCTACTCACAACAATAACCCTCTCTTTCCTAATTTATCTCCTTCATCCCTCATCACTATAATTTCCTCCCTTGTACCCCATACAAGAACTTTTCCATAGGTTCAATGAAGTGTTCATGTGTGATCCCTAACCTATTTAGCCACCCCACAACATTTAGATAGAATTAGGATAATTTACATTCAATAATGGGAGCCTCCCCATATACAAGAAGGAGGGGTGTAGCCCCGTGAGCATTAGTGGAAACACATAATTTGTGACATGAAAAATTATTTCACCAACATTTTTGTTGACTCTGCTAGGGAGAGAACTGCCCTTGTGTACCCATAAATATCTCTGAAAATACAAAAAAATAGGATATTCAAAAATCCATAAAAAATAAAAAATTGAAAAATACTATATACGCTCAAAAGTCTTTTGTAATCCTACTAAGAAATCTACACTTTTCCATTTTCATCCCTTTCTAAGTGCTTTGAGGAAAACTGGAAGAAAAAAGGTATACCCGAGCTAATCGTGCAAGTGGCATCGTTGATCCAACATTCAAAGAATAATTGCAAGCTCATTTCGACTTCCTATTGTACTAGTAAGAAAACAAGTCACTAAAAATCGTCTCAAGACCATACCAAATAACTAATTACATAATCACTAGTCTTCATTCCATAAGAAGAAGAAAGAGAGGAACCTGGTATAGAAGCACAAACACTTGTACCTTGGGGACAAAACTCTGGTCCATTGGCTTTGACCCCTCCACTTCATGAACTTCCAAAATAATCGAGAAATAACTTTCTAAAATTCCATGGAGATGGAAAGAAATGTCTTGAAAATCATATCATAGCCTTCATCACATCTTGCGACATTATTATAGTGCAACATGAATATATTGCAATACGGTTGTTCATGGAGCCATTGTTAGATTATGTGGTGGAATGGTTCTACTATTTTCTTTCACATTCAAGCACCGATTCGAGGATATGAAGAAAAAATTTGAAGCAATATTCAATATTGTCGAAGACACTCATGCTCTACTTGCTCAACTTACTTATATGAAGAAATAACCATGAGATTCCATGAGAGACTTCATGGAAAAATTCAATAAGTTCATCACCAAGATTCCTGAGGTTGATCGTCTTACTTATCGTGGATAATCTAAATAGGTTCTTTATCAATTCCTATTTGCTTGAAGTAAGTTTCATACTAAGGAGAGTTCAACCAAATAATTTTTAAAACACTCAAGAACTTATTATTCAAGTGGAGGATGACTTTGATCATGTCGTGAAGATCAAGAATCCTTCAATGAAGGATAAAGAAAATGATTCCAAAGATGAGAGAGTTGATAAATTGTTGCAAAATTTTTCCAATGAATTGATAATATTGAAGAAAGAAGTTTCTCAATGAGAACCTCATCAAAATCAAAATAGGAACTAGATTGCGAGGAGTGGCCTAAAGCCTTTCCTTGGAGGCTCCATCGGTCAATGTAATATGTGAGGTTAATGAAGATGAAGGAGAAGAAACTTTTGAATAAGAAATTGAAGATGAAGGACAAGGATAATGTGCTCGGATGTAATGTCCCCAAGTTGGGGAACCTTAACTCTTTTTGAATTTTTCTCAATTCCAACACCAAGCCACAAGAAGGTTGTTAAATTCTTGATTGTTATATGCGAGATATAAAATATCCCTTAGAAATGGCGACTAGCTTATGAGGAAAATCCAACCAACTTAGACCTTATAAATACGTCCTTCATATTCAACACTGAGTACTGATATTTATAAGAGTAAATCAGTCTGAATTTTATAAATACCTTATTTATATGAGGGCAACGACTAGGGTATGAAGCATTAATTATGAAAAAATAGTCCACATATTCTGTACTTCTTATTCCTACATTCTTTCATACATTTTGGATGATCAAAACACATACAAACATGTAGAGAACAACTACAAACAGATCTGAAACAGATTATAAGATATATATGGGAGATAAGGTACCCATTTAGACGCAAAGGAAGCATAATTTTATTTAAATAAGTCCGACGACTCAACTTTGAAGTACAAAAGATCCTGTAGGTGTTTTAGACTCACGAGATAGCTTGAAAAGTAGATATTTGTTTGGAAGAACAACTCGTAACAACGATACACAAATCTGAATATTATGCTTTCCAAATGTGCCAAATCTGTCCCATAATAGGTCATTCTATAATTGCCAAAAATAATAGTTCAATAACCTAATTGACCCCGAATTTCCAATTCCAAATAGGGGTGCAAAAGAGAGTTTTCGTTATCTTTACACTAAGCTTCTTGAGGGTTTTCATCCTAAGAAGTTACAACCACAAGAGCTTCAACTTACAAACTATTTTCAAAATATAAAATGACATAGAATGCCTCTTCTAAGTCGACCTCTCCTTTAAATAGGCAAAGTGACCCAAAAGAAGCCTTTTTAACCTCCAATCAGCTTGCAATACATTTCTCTATGCAAATTTTCCCCATTAGGCCTAGTCGCATTTTTGCCTAGGAAAATATAAAATAAGAAATGGGCCTTTTTACTTTCTATTTTCTCATCATCATTTCTCTAGGTAAGTCACCATACTTCCTAGGAATGATACAACATATATTAGACCCTTTAGGCATTCTTCCTAGATATTACAATCATTAATTTATAAGTGCATCTTTTTATTAAGCCAAATAAATTAATTATAAGTGCTTTAATAATTTTATTTTATTTTCTTTTTGGCACTTATAAA
This sequence comes from Taxus wallichiana var. yunnanensis, assembly GCA_018340775.1. Classification (NCBI taxonomy): domain Eukaryota; kingdom Viridiplantae; phylum Streptophyta; class Pinopsida; order Cupressales; family Taxaceae; genus Taxus; species Taxus wallichiana. Next base: position 736,528,823 of record CM031242.1, read on the forward strand.
AATTTATTGTGACTTAAGTCACCCTTGCACACACCCTTTGGTCATCAGGAGTAGACGAATGGGCCAAAGGTCTTCGATGTTATTATTTGAGAAAGAGGGACATTTCAGTCCTCCCTTCCCCAAATTGCTTGCCCACAAGCAATTTTGTACTTCTTTGTCTAAGTGCCTTGCACAATAGACAAAATATGCTGAAGTGTTTCAAAAGTCTAGCACCTGTACCTGTAAGATGAGACAAATTTTGCCACCAATTGCCTTTGACAATTTGCTCATACACACATGGGAGTTTCCAAGGTAGTTCATAGGACAAATTACTAATTTCCTCATCTAAATCATACCTTAGGATGTTTCCATGGTCCACAAAAAACTGATTTTTGTCAAAGTCCAGCTGTTGCCCTGTTATTTCTCTTTCGATTTCAGCCTCTTCATGTGAAATCAGCTCCTCATTGAACTTTCCAATCATGCTATGGGCTGTCATTCTTGGAGGAACTCCCTTCCTCATACCTTGCAAAACAATGTCCTTGTCTTGCACCTTGAACTTTAGCTCCATGGTTTGATAATTTTGATGAAACTCACCCAAGGATTGGAGCCATTGAACACCAAGAACTAATTCTAATCCCCCAATGTCAACAATATAAAACTCATCACTAACCTCATGGCCTCCCATGGTGAATTGAAGTTTGGGAATCCTCTTGGTGCATGTGATTGTATGCCCATCTTCCATAATCACATCAAATCCTTGGAATTCTTCTGTTTGTAGGCCCAATCTAACAACCAAACTCCCATCAATGAAGTTATGTGTTGCTCCCCCATCAATCAAAATTGTGATCCTTTGCCCAAGAAGATCACCCCTTACATGGAATGCATAAAAACTAGGCAAAACGGTTAGTGTTGCTAAGGTAGCAATCTTTTCATCATCATTTGCTTTACCTTTTGGATCAACAGCATCATCATCATCTTCTTCTTCATCAATAATTTCAATATAATGAATGGAGCCCTTACCTTTGCAATGATGATTGGGTGTCCATGGTTCCTTGCAATCATAGCACAACCTCTTCCTCCTTAGCTCCCTTCTTTCCTCGATTTCAGCCTTGTTTTTCTCCCATTCTAGTGCTCTAATGGGCTGCCCACCAACTGCTGCACCTTGCCTATCATTTTGGGGTGCTATAGGCTGCTCACATATGTTCTTTTGCTGTTGTAATGGTGTTGTTCGCTGCTGCAGATTTTTCCCTTTTGGCATAGAGCTCTCCAAGTCAAGTGCCTTCTTAATAGCTCCTTGAAGAGAGGGAGGATTAAAGGCTTTGACAAGACCCTTTAATGGCTCTCCTAACCCTTCAATAAACAACAAAACAAGTCTCTTTTCACTAATGTCAGGAACCATAACTGAAATTCTTTGGAAATCAGAAATATACTTATCTACGGTGCCATCCTGTTTGAGTTGGGCAAGCTCCCTGAAGTACAAATCTGGATCCATCCGATCAAACCTCTCGGTCAAGCATCTACTGAATTCTTCAAGTGATGTAATAGAGCCATGTCCTTGAGTAATGATGCCATGATACCACCACTCATGTGCCACACCATCCAAATGTAGTGTTGCAAACTTAAGTGCTTCATCTTCATACATGGGATTTAGAGAAAGATAGGTATCTAATTTTTGCAACCATGATCTAGCAGAGCACTTATCTGTACCATCAAATGAAGGGAGGGTTACCTTACCCAATATTTGTTGAATGTCTCTCTGAGGTGTCTCTTGATGGGCTCTTCTACTTCTTCATGTACCCTTGTTATTCTTCAACTGGCAGAAGTCTCTAAAAGGTAGCATATCTCTAACTTGAAGGCTTAGCTGCATGTACTCATCACCATATGCCTCTACATCATCAACATCATTTTGTGCCACTTCTTCAATTGGTTCCTCTCTTTGGAGAAACTTGGCTCTAAAATTTTGTTGAGTAGGCTTGGGAGAAGTCCTCATTGGTCCTGTTGAGCTTCCTTCTCCATTGTTGGTTGCTCCATGATTGATGGCTGCCCTATTCCCTTGTAGAACCATAGCCAACTCCCGAATGGAACTAGTGAAGGTGTCACATAGTTCCCTTTGGTTTTCCCTCATCGTTTTTTACAAATTTCTCAAATTTTTGGTCATGACTTCATTCATATAGCTGAGAGTGTCATCTGGAGGTGGTCTTCCATGTTCATCCATTGTATTCTTTGGAGTCCCTCTTCTTTCATAGACTATATGATCTTTTGTTGATTGCATGCAAGTTTGATCTCAGTGCAGATTGTCCTCACAGGATGGGAGGAAAACTAGCTCTGATACCATTGTAAGGTCCCCAAGTTGGGGAATCTTAACCCTTTTTGAATTTTGCTCAATTCTAGCACTAAGCCACAAGAAGTTTGTTAAATTCTTGTCTCATTATATGCAGATATAAAAATATCCCTTAGAAATGGCGACTAGCTTATGAGGAAAATCCAACCAACTTAGACCTTATAAATACGTCCTTCATATTCAACACTTTAAGTACCGATATTTATAAGAGTAAATCAACCTGAATTTTATAAATATCATATTTATATGAGGGCAACAACTAGGGTATGAAGCATTAATTATGAAAAAATAGTCCCCATATTCCGTACTTCTTATTCCTACATTCTTTCATACATTTTGGATGATCAAAACACATACAAACATGTAGAGAAAATCTATAAACAGATCTGAAATAGATTATAAGATATAGATGGGAGATAAGGTACCCATTTAGATGCCAAGGAAGCATAATTTTATTTAAATAATTCTTACAACTCAAATTGAAGTACAACAAATCCTCGTAGGTGTTTTGGACTCACGAAGCTCCAGAAAAGTAGATATTTGTTTGGAAGAACAAAAGATACACAAATTTGAATATTATGCTTTCTAAATGTGCCAAATCTGTCCCTAAATAGGCCATTCTAGAATTTCCAAAAATAATAGTTCAATAACCCGATTGACCACTCCCGAATTTCCATTTCCAAATAGGGGTGCAAAAGAGAGTTTTCGTTATCTTTACACCAAGATTCTTGAGGGTTGTCATCCTTAGAAGTTACAGCCATAAGAGCTTCAAACTTACAAACTATTTTCAAAATATAAAATGGCATAGAATGCCTCTTCTAATTCAACCTCTCCTTTAAATAGGCAAAGTGACCCCAAGGAATCCTTTTTAACTTCCAATCAGCTTGCAATACATTTCTCTATGCAAATTTTCCCCATTAGGCCTAGTCACATTTTTGCCTAGGAAAATATAAAATAAGAAATGGGCCTTTTTACTTTCTATTTTCACATTATAATTTCTCTAGGTAAGTCGTCATACTTCCTAGGAATGATACAACATATATTAGACCCTTTAGGCATTCTTTCTAGATATTACAATCATTAATTTATAAATGCATGATTATATTAAGCCAAAATAAATAATTATAAGTGCTTTAATAATTTTATTATATTTTCTTTTTGGTACTTATACAAATTTATTGTGACTTAAGTCACCCTTGCAGACACACCCTTTGGCCATCGTAGACAAAATGGGCCAAAGGTCTTCGATGCTATTATTTGAGAAAGAGGGACATTTTAGAAAGAAGGGTTCGAAGATGAGAGAGTTGATCAATTGTTGTAAAAGTTTCCAATGAATTGATAATGTTGAAGAAAGAAGTTTCTCAATGAGCACCTCATCCAAATCAAAATAGAACCAAATTGTAGGAGCACCCCAAAGGCTTTCCTTGGAGGCTCCATCGGTCAATGAAATATGCAAGGTTAATGAAGATGAAGGAGAAGAAAATTTTGAATAAGAAATTGAAGATGAAGGAGAAGAAGAATGTGCTCGGATTGGATATTGTGAATGCACACTTGATGAAGAAATTGAATAATTATAGATATTGGCTCATACGTAGTATTCACCGAATCACAAAAGGAGAAAATAGGATCTTAATTTCCTACCCAAGAAAATAAATTAAATCCTCCAATGGAAACTCTACAAAAAGGAGGATCATCAAAGTCTGTTTCCATAGGGTCACCGAGAAGAAATACAAGACTACTTCAACCAAGAATCCTTCTACCTCTTAGGGTAAGTTTTCTTTAGCTTCCTTGACAAATCAATTTTTGTTCATCTTGAGAATATCCATGTCAAGGCTTCCATAACCTCCAATGTTCATACCACTTCCTCATAATTTTATATCATTGACCATTTTAAGAAATCCAAAGTTCAAATTTATGAATATGAGTACTTGAGAACTCATCCCAAGCAACTTGAGAGGCTTGTCCAACATAGAAAAGGAAGTAGTTATGTTTCATATTCTAAAGATTCCACCACCAAATAACTACCTTATGCATCACAATCCACTCCATCTTTGAAATTTCTCACTTACACACCCTCTAACCTTAAGAAGGTAGAAATTTTCTACATAACCTTATTGGTCAAGGGAACAAAGTCAAAAATTTCATCTTTGAATTTGGTGCCTTGGAAAATTTCATGCTTGCAAAATTTTATAAATTCCTCTCTCTCTGTGGAAATGAAAGAGGTACCTCTCGTTGGAAATATCAAGGATGTTGAGGTAGCATTGGCAAATTTACTCGACAAGAAAATCACAATGAGAATAATTGTAGCAGAGCATATGCCCGCCTCGTATGGTATGTTGTTGGTTCAAAGCTTTTGTCAAGATGTTGGTGGAGATATACAGATTGGATTGGTCACATGCCATCATCTCGGTTAATGGTAAAGTAAAGAAACTTCTTCCCATTAGAAAAATGAAGTATATTGTTCAAAGACTAGATGACCCAACGACATATATCTTGTGTCAAAATTCAAAATCTTGTAACTTTTTTCATGACTTTTGAGGATGATCTTGAGTTGCCCATATTGGTGGAATAATGTCCAAGCCTCATGAATCCAATCAAAGAATATCATGATGATTTGATGAAATCATATTTTGAGAGTATGTACTTCCCATGGGATGAGATTATAAATAAATTTGTTACACTAGATGTCGATGATGGTCACGAGAGTCTTGAATGGAAACCAAGTAATCTTGACGTTATGAACAATGTGGATCAAGGAGGAGTAATGACCAACAACTTCTTGTCAAGTGAGTTCACTATTTCTAGTCATATTACCAATTTTCAACATGAAGTTCCATTTAGTGAATGTGCTTGTGAATATGAAGACTTATCCTTCTCGTTGGGATGGGAAGACAAGGAATACAAGAATGACAACATGTTTCAGCCTCTTGAACATGATCATGTTCAAGGAGATGATGATTTCATCACATAAATGGACTTCTTGGTTCTTGGTGATCAAGATTGGGAAAATGATAATGAATTTTTTTAGCTCCAATGTTGTGCCCATTCCCTTTTCATGAGGATGGAAAAATTCTCAACAAAAATGGAGATTTAATTTGAGATGAAAAAATTATCATGGGCTGGGCTAATAAAAATTTCGGTGTTCACTTTTCTCAAGATAAGGATGCTCTCAACATGATAATGGATGATGAAGCTCAAAATGGACAATATGAAGAAGATGATAGTCTCCATGTTACATACCCAACCTTGAGCTCATTCTCTTTCCAAGAGGATGATGTAATTTACATGCCACATTGTATAGGGAAGCATGTTGAGAAAGAGTCGAGTATGAGGAAGATGATTTCTTGGTCCAATTAAGAAACAAATAAAATCAAGAGGCCCATGATAATAATGAATCTTTAAAATCATATTTCGAGAATCAAACCATGAAATTGGTGGTCATTATGCTAATATACAATGAAGAAAGAATGTCTTGGTATGAAAATAATGAGTCAGGTGTAATCAAGACTCTTCTTCACAACAGTTATGGAAGATCAACAATCAGAAAAAACATGAGAAACAATGAGAATATGGAAATAATGTGTCAAAGTCATGGAGGAAGTGAATTTAATAGGTGGATCATCAATTTCAATGAAAATCATAATGGATTTCTTAAGAAGATGGGGAAAGGCTCATATTTCCATGAGCCTGAAAATGGATTTATAGAAGAGAAATATTTGATGATACCCATTTACGGGTAAGAACTCAGTATAAATTAGTGCTTCAATGAAATCAGGTTGCCCCACATGTACATAGGTGATTTAGGATGTTTCCCTTATGTTTTGTGTTTCCATTCTTGTTTTGTGTTTTCTTTTCCTATTGTGTGTTTGTTTCTTGTTGTGTGTGTGTGTTTAATAAAGGAAGTTTTGTTGTGTATCTTTGTGGTGACTCTATATATCCCAATGGATAATGAATTGGTCCACATACTATGTTGATATTATGGAGTGTCTACTTTTTCTGTCCTCGTTTCAATAAATTTAGAACAATTCCCCAAGCTAAAGCCAACTAATGTCAAGAAAATGTGTATCATGAAAAATTCAAACTTTCAAACATAACAACTTGATCTAAAATTGAAAATTTTACTCTTGATTCTTATCACAACCCTCTCCTAGTTAGTTTATCCATTATGTCACACCCACCATGACCTTACACATACTCCAATTGTGTTGAATAATCTTGTGTAAGTTTTTGAATTAGGGTATCAAGGTCATTCACCTCATTCAGTGAAGTACTTCCAACAACTAGTTTCTTAGTAGGCCTAGAAAAGCTGATTTCGGCCATTTAGGGCGGTGTGAACTCTTCGGGAAGGATATGAAATCCCACACTAATCTAGAAGTGGTATTGAATATCTATGAGCATGTTGGAACTAATTTAGGAAAGTTTTGGAGGTTTGGGAACAATTGTAATAAAAGTAGGTTTTTCAGGGGTAAGGAGCATGTAGTAAAAATAGATACTGATATTCCGTGGAGGATTCTAGGAGTTATACAATGAATTAGGAAGAAAAACAATAGTCATTCTAAATATATAATAATTATCTAAATTTTGGAATCATCATATTTTTCACAATACATAAGTACTTCTTAGGGAAGCTCATTCTTGGAAGACTCACCTGTTGTCCCATAAAAGGGGATTTTTTTGGAGAATGAGGAAAAATAAAGTCATAAAAATTATCCCATTGTTCTTAAAATTTTCTTGGGAGTTAAAATAATATAAAACTTTGCAATAACATACCATCCGAAGCTCTAGGAAAAGTGTTTTCAAGTTTTCATACTTATTCATTTTTGGTTGGGTTCAATCTTTGGGTTATCTTGTCCCGTGTGTCCCATGTGTCCCTTTTGTCCCTAGGATATATGGGATAGATGGGATATAGGGGATATAGGGGACAAGAAAATGTTTCCCACCCTCATCTCTTCCTCATGGTTCTTTTTGCGATCCTCTTTGACCCAATGGGGTGTTAAGCTCATTTTCTCGTCGATTGTACTGAAGTTAATAAGTGGCACCATCATATTAAGGCTCATTTTCTTGCACCTCTTTCCTAGGAAAAATAGGATAAAGGGGAAAATAAAATGTGCGCCTCCCCCTCATATATATTTTAAATTTTTTTCTCCTTGGTGGAATTTTTCGTCCCTCTTGTCCTTTTCATCCCGACAAAGGGGACAAAGGAAAAGAAAATGCACCCAAATATTCATCCCCTCTGCAATATTCTTCATTTCACCAAAATTTTATCCCCCAATCCATTGAAACCCTAACTTTAAAGCACATACACCTCTCATACCCGTGAGCATAAAATTGATCATGGGAAAGCTTGCAAAGACAAAAATAAATTACCTATCAACCTTATTTCTTCACTATAACTCCAAGAATCCATTAATGGATTCCATCATAGCTTCAAACCTATAAACCATAACCCTAGATTTTTATTTTTTGATTTCCAAGATTTTCAGTGGGTGAAACACGTGAAAATTAGAGCACAAGATCGCAAAAGGAGTGAATCTAAAAAGATGTTTCCAATGCAAAGTGGCGTAATTTTTACCATTTACTTAAAATTACATATTCCTCACCCCTTCACATGATTAAAATTTTAAGCTCCTCAAATTTCAAGCTCGATCACCCGTAACACTCATAAAAGGTGCAAAATGGAAGGTGGGGCATAATTGGCCATTTTTCCAAAATAAAAAGTCTTGAAAAAGTAACCTGCTCCAAATATAAACTTAATAAAAAGGCTGAAGTATCATAAATTGAGTTTAATTAAATATTATTTTGGAATTAGATAATTATATTTGAGAAAAATAAGAAATTTTTTCCGAAAAGCAGCTCTTGGGCCCACCGCTAAAAATAGAAAGTATTAGTTTTGGATGCAGAAAGTTGTAATTGGCTCCATTTCACTCATCTTATTTCTTTTTAACATATTTTTAGGGTTGTAAGATGATCACATAACTAAAAAAATTAAATAAAACCTCTATAAGGATCTTGAAAGCATTTTCCTGATCACAATTGTGTCTTGGAACAAGGCAGAGCATAATGAGGCGTAACAGGTGAAATTCAAAGACACAGTGTAGCTAGAAATGATCTTAAAGGTATCAAGAACTTCATTAATTCATAAAAAGAGATTACCATTCTCATCATCTGGTATCAAATCCATCATCATATCATCAAAATGAGCTGGTTGAAGCGATGTTTTTGAGTTGAGCGAGCTAAGCTCGTCAAGATGGGTGAGTTGGTTGAGTTGAGCTTGGTGAGACGGGAGAGTTGTGCGATTCAAGTGAGATAGTTAAGAGCTTATCCTTTCCTATAAGAGGAAAATGAAAATTTAGGTATGAAAACATCAAAGATACTCTTGAGTTAAGAAATTCATATAAGCGATCTTTACTTGGAGCTCTATTGAAATCCAAGAGCATCAAGTGAGTTGGTTGAGGTGAGCCAAGTGAGGTGGTTGAGATGAGCCAAATGAGTTGGGTGAGCTAGTTAAGAAATATTTCATCCTTATTTTTAAGGAGATCGCATCTCGTATGTCAAGAAAAGAAGAGTTTGTATTATTGTAGTGCAATGTGTGGGATAAGAACACAAACATCAAGAGGTTTATGCATCATGAATGATAATTGTTAAAGGCTAAGGATCAAGAGAGTGATCCTCACTCTCATTTTGAGATCAAGGATTCATCATCATGAGTGATGTACGTTATTTTCTAAATATCACATCGGAAGGTCTCTCAACAATGTTTCTAAACACTCGGTTCGAGGTGTTTGTGTATCTTGCGAAGGAGGTAATTAATATCACCATGCCTCGAATCACCAAGCTCTTCATCAATAGTAAATCATTCATTTCCTTTCCATTCTCCTCTTCTTCCCCCCTTTCTAATTCTCTGTTGTACACAAATATTTGTAAAACATAAAATTATTCTCTTAAATTATATGAGAGATACTTAATTTGTCTCTTCTAGGGGTAATTGAAAAGTCACAAGTAAAATAGGAATATAAAGAGTCATGTGGGGGGTAGATGAGAAGGAAATTCACAAGGTTATAAATTTGAATGGATTTTGAAAATGACTATTTTATGTAGAAATTTTGGATTGTTGTAGATTGTGAAGCTTTGTATCACCACTACACAAGAAATAAAAGCTACATTTCTTCCATTTCCTTTACTCATGTTTTCCTTTATTTTCTCTTTATTCTACAACTTTGAAAGCACAATAATCTTGGATAACCAAGAAGGAACTTGGTGTCATTGATTAATGAACATAAATAACTCTATGTCAATTGTCTCTTTCCTCTAATTGAATGTTGAACTACTCTAGTTATTGTGTGTGAAATCTGTTAATTTCTACTCACAACGATACCCCCTCTTTCCTAGTTTCTCTCCTTCATCCCTCATTATTGCAATTTACTCCATTGTACCCCATACAAGCACTTTTCCAAAGGTTCAAAGAAGTGTTCCCGATAGAGAAATCAATAATGAGGATCATGTGGATAACACGCACATCAACCGAGGTACACTCAAATGGAAATGTGATGTAATTCACAAGGAAACAAACATTCAACCATGAAATGTGCATGTAAGAGAAAATGGTCTACTCATTCTCATAGATCTAAAAAAGGGTACAAATAGGAGTGTTTTGTAACTCCCAATGCAAGACAATCATACCTCTACAAGGGAGAAGAGGAGTTACATTCCAAAAATGGAAAGTAACTCTTGTATGACTCATTGAAACACACTAAAAATATGATGAAACTATCATACACCCAAAGGCACCTAATACCTATGACCTCACCTAAGTGAGATGACTCGCCACATGATGTGGAAAATGCCACAAGATGACAAGGAAAGTACACACACTAATACCCCCTTCATTGTAACTTAGGATGAGGTGGCAAGTTAGAAATAAGAAATGGGTCCCAACAACTATGCCTAATGAGGTACCCATACACAATAAGGATCTCAAGTAGCAGAGGAAAAAAATAGTGGATAAACCATCCACTTACAAGAGATGGAAGACTCCCTTAACAACCTAAGAAAGATGCGTCAAATGGGTCCCGAAAACTAAAGGCCTGATAAGGTACCCATTTATAAACTACAATATCTTTGGAAGAATAATAAGAGAATAGAGGAAGGAGATAAGAGAGATAGATGAATATGTGATGTTGTAACTGGATCTAAACTCTACAACTCTAGGAAGTCTTCAAGAATATTTTCGATGATGTGCTCCTTGGCCTATAGACTAAATAATATTCATCCATTATCTAGAGGATATTTTTGTCTTTTGAAGTTTCTTATACATAACTAAACCATGGCCATGTTGTAGAGTGTTTTGAGACCTTTCCGATAGTATGCAGAACTCTGGAAACGGAGTCCAGATGTTGAAGTTATCATCGATCGATGATCTAGAGGATTTTTCACCATGCAAATATTCCCTAAATTTCCCTAAATCTAGACCTTGTTGAAGGTATTCTCAAGACCTTTCCGACGGTGTGCTTGAACTTCAGAAATAGAGTTCGTATGTAGATTCTATCGCTGGTCAAAGTTAAGGTCTTAAATGGGTCAACCCTGGTCAACAATCCAATCAACATGACACGTGGCAAGAAGAAAAAGGTGAAAAGGTTATTTGATATTGTTTTACACCTCCGTATTTAACCGACGTTATGGAGGAAAATAAAAAAAGGATAAAATTTTTTAACGGAGGGGATCCCGCCGCCGTGAGAGCTATATTCTTGTTTTCCAACATGGTGGGCTCTCAAACCACCATGTGGATGTCAATTTTGCATTCCGAGCTCAATATTGTGTTTCAAGTTTGAATTTTGCACTATGAGTTGATTTTTGCATTGTAGGTTTATAATTAGCTTGACAAGTTATTTTTCTAGCTCGGTGGGGTGATCAACTCCCCATCAAGTTGATCACATTTCCACATTGCTCGTATGGATCAAGCTTATTACTACATTGTTGAGTTTATTTCCACATTGTTTGGGTATAGTTCTATATGGTTATCTATCCATATTGATCGGATCTATCTTATCCCACTTACCTTGGTGGATATCTCTACCTTTTGAATAGGCAACGAAATCAAATATAGATTGGTGCAAATCCAAACTCAACACAATGAACTAATCGGTTGGCCCACCATTTGGGCGATTGGATATAACATACACCTCAGCCCATAGGGCTAAAAAAACAATGTTTCACACACTCGGAGCTCAAACAACGTAATCAACACAACCATATTGGTGGGAGTTGGGTCGCAAAACAAAAGGTGACAAGTGTGGCTACAACCACATGTTTATAGGCTTTTATGCCTATATTTAAACACAATAACCACCACCCCACAGGAAATGTGGGATATTACCCACTAGGCACACAAAGCGGCGGAAAAAAAAAGATGACCAATGGGACTCAAACTTGAGACCTCGCTACCCCAAATAACTCACCCCAACCAGCTTGCCTAGGAACTCGACATAAGCTAAAATATGAGCTTGCCAAGATAAATAGAGCCCCGTGCTCTGTAATGGAAGAGACCAAACAGGGCATAAGACATTCATCTGAGGTTTTGAGGCACTTAGAAACATTTTCAAAACTTGATGTAAAAATAAAATTTTCTTGAAATTCCAAGATAAAGACAATGGTGGTCTTCTTTTCTCATGAAGTGTTGTAGATTTTCCTGTGTAGGTGATTTTCCATCACATTGCATTTGCCAGAACAAATACGTGGAACCATCAAAGATCTGAATTTTCCAAGCACTTCTAGTCCGAACCAGGCCATGGAGTAAAAAGGGAAGTTATTCATAATTTCATAATATTTCTAGAAATGTAAACCTATTTCATGTAGGTTTTTTATATTTAAATTTGTAGGCATTTGCACAGAAACCAACCAGAGAAGCACTGTAGGAGCCACATATCATTCTTGGGATAGTTTCTACTATTTTTCAGAGTTCCTTGGGACATTGATCAACTCATTTGTAGGTATAAAGATATGTTATTCATTATTGAAGGGTTATTGTACTTCATTGGATGTTGAATATATTGATTCACTTTCTGTGAATCCAGAGACGTAGCCTTCGGTGAACTCCGTTATCAATTTCTGAGTTGTGGTGTTTTTCTAATTCAGTTTTTAGAAGCTTTTGATCAGATAAAATTCATCATTTGATTAATTTTATTAATTGATAAAATAAGCATGAAACTAGAGTAAATGATTGAAGGAAATTTCAGTATCCATAACCCACATCAGATAACTGAATGCACTATTAGATTTTGAAATCAAGAATTCAGATTGAGTGCATACTTTAATTCAGCTTGTGAATTATTTAATGGTTTTGTAATAGAATTAGTAAATTCACTTAAGTTGGAAAAATCATATTAATTGATCATTTTGGAAGAGTTTAAAAATTGGGCTTCAAGACACCCAAAATTGGATAATTAAACTCATCATCAATGTCAGGTCTCTTAAAATTTGTTCATCTAAAAAATTCTAAGTACTTCATAAAAATTAAGTACCATTTTTGGATCAGTCAAAGCTTGGGTTTGAAAACTAGTCAAAGGCGGTCAACTCGCGAATGACGTATTGACATATGGAAAATTGGCAAAAGTAAAAAAAATGGGTAAAAGTTGTGTTTTAACCTTTGGTCTTTGAAAAATGGTTATAAATTTGTTGGGTCCCATTACTTGCTGGTTGGGGGGCCTCAACCAAGTTTGGCACATTCTTTTATAGGAGGTGTGCCTTTGCTTCCTTTTATTCACATTGCCATTATCACAATTTCGGTTATATATGCCTATTATCTCTTTAACATTTCCAATGTGGGATTATATTTTGTAGAGATGAAATGTTGCTTTGTATGGTTTATATTGTGCATTGCCTTGCATTATGCATTACTTGGGAGAGCTAGTTTTCCAGCTCAGTGGGGTGGTTAAATCCCCACCGAGACCTACTTATCCACAATGTTTGGGCCGAATTCCAAGTAACTCAATGATCCCACCAGTCGGCCTTCTCTATTCTATCCACGACCCGAGGTCCACATATATATTCTATCAATCGAATGGCTATATATTCTATCAATCGAATGGCTATATATTTTGGTAGTCCAAAAACACAAACAAAGCCACTTGACCACATAGCTCAAGATTTAAATACGCAGATCATGCACAACTCAATGCCTTACTATTCCCATTGCATTATCAAACCAATAACTTTCGGTGAAACCAACAAAGCACACAGTCACTTCACCCATGTATCAACAAATGACTAATGCACGGCTCGATGGATTTGTGGCTCCTAAAAAAGAGAAACAAGTGTGGCCGAAGCCATGGGGAGATAGGATTAAGATCTTATATTTAAACCCCTAAATTGTCATTTATGTTAAACATATGGGATATTACCCACTTTGTAAATAAACTGCAGCGTAAATGGATAGGGGATGAGGTTCAACCCCGCGACCTAGGGAAAATAAATGGAACACCCAACCAACTCACCATAGGGATCGAGAGATGTAAAAATAGAGCTCATTTTTATTTAAACAACATAGTCTACATGACTGTGTTAAGGCGAGAATAGAATAGATTACATAAACCTTCAATTTTGAGGCACTTCTAGTCCAAATTAGGAATTGGTGTAAAAACCAAAATTACTCAATTATGAGAGGATTCCAAATATGTTATTATTTTTTCATGGAATGTTTTAAATCTTCGTGATTTGGTGTCTTTCTAGCACATTTGTAGGGTGACGTATTGTGAAGACACTGTAGGGGCCATAGATGGACTTGTGAACGATATCATGGTAAATTGCAGAGTTCCCAAAGTCTGATATCAACCCATTTGTAGGTTTCAAAGGTCTATTGGTCATTAGTGAAGGTAAAAATTGTACTTCATTGGATTTAATAGATTGATTCACTTTTTGTGAATCTAGAGACGTAGCCTACGGGTGAACTCGTTATTAATTTCATTTTGTGGATGTTTTCATTTCAGTTTTGATGAAGCTTTTGATCAAATAAAATCAGTAATATGGATTTTTATTTATTTGATTAAGAAATTCATCATAAAATGGGAAAATGGACTTAAGTGAACTTTCAATATCCATAATCCACGATGGAATAAGTGAATGCACATTTCAATTTTGAGTTTTAAAACCAGTTTGAGGTGCATATATAAAATAGGGAATTAATCAATTTTGGAGTGTTCAATTCCATAAAATTGACGTTAATTTTGAGATCCTTGGAAATGATTAAAAGTGGAAAAAATTAACACCCATTTTCATATCAATCCATATCGAATAGTGTTCCCACCCTTGGTAAGGAAATAAATGGACTATTGGAAGTCCAACCACTTTACAAAGGAAACTAAAGGCAACAAAAAGATAAATAACTTTAAATATAGTCCACCTAAATGTGACATAAGTCTAGAAAATGAGTGCACAAAAACCAAAGTTAATGCCACGAGCGTAGAACCTGTCGAGTGTGAGAGAGGAACATTTGCTTTGAAAGGATTCCCAAGTGAAGTGAAGGAAAATTAACAACCCCCACAACAGTAGAAAGATGATCCACAAGAAAAGGTGGATCAATGATGGTCTCCAAAAAGTGGAAGTGATAAGATCCCTAAAGGGGAACTCCCAACAAAGGAGATGAAGGACTCCTTTGAAACACCTATAGAAGGATGAGAAAATCCATGTACTTGTATTACAAGTAGGAACTACAAAGAGACAATGAAGGTATGGTAGATACTCATCTTAAAGGGGTGGATCGAAAAAAAAGAGAGAGATGTATGACATGTATGAATCATCAACATATGAAGGAAGAAGAGTGGAAAGTTCCTTACACACTAAAATTTGAAAAGAGGAATAAGTAATGATGGTATGAGGCTAGGGAAAAGTATTCTCAATGTCGATGGGAAGGGAGGATTGTCAACATACTATGAAAGGTGGTGAGGAGAAGGAGGAGAGGATTCCTCATTAATAATCTTGTCATCATAACTAGAAGAACAATCGTCATTATCAAGGATAGAGACAAAAAAATTCTATGTCATTAGAACTGTCATCACACGAGGAAGGAGATGAGACAATTGTATCAGTAGGAGAAGAAACAAGGACAATCTTTGAAGGTTCTCTAAATAAGAATTGAAGAATTCTCCAAATAGTGCAAGGACAATATGAGTGTGCCACATGAAGGTGGAGAGGCTTGGAGACATGTATCAATAAGTAACCAAGAACATGGTCACACTTTTCGAGGTAGTCTTCAAGATGATAAGGATCAGTGGGTGCATGAACTAACCCATATAGAAAGGGATAAAGGCCCTCATGAGTAAGGTAATGTTCCATGGAAGCATGCCATGATTTGTAATTCTCTCTACCAAGAAGAAGTGGTGGAGGATGAGAAGAAATCATATGAAGCTCAAGTCTAGAAAAAACATCCTCCATGGTGCATCCAAAAAGAGATCAAGAAGTGAAAAATTTAAGAAAATAAGGGTGTGAGAATACACAAAAGGTTCCAACACATCGACTCACCCGATAATACGTCTACATGTAATGCAACACACAAGAACAATGATAATCCCCCGCTAGCGACACTTAATAAGTAGTGTGTTGATTACAATAAGATATTTTCATGCGATGTGGGATAATTGACTACTCACCTTGTGGTAGGAGACAAATCATGCAAGAGAGGAGGCCATAATAAGTCTCATTTAAAATAAGAGGAACAACACGTAAAATTGAAAAAGGGCGTAAACAAGGAACAAGGGAAAAAAATAGTGTTCGGTGTGAGAAAAAGCATCCCACGTCACATAAAGGGGCTCTCTTTCTGCAAGGTTTTGGTGGATGTGATCACTAGCCCACAATCGAAGAAGAGCACTACAACGATGATGAACCAAAAAAATGGCCCGAAAAATCCCAATAACCCTATAATGAAGCCAAAAAGATACTCCCCCTTAATGATGGAATTTTTAATTAATTTTCCTATAATCAAGATTAGTTTAATTAATACTATATTAAAAAAGGAAAAAATGATTAAAAATTTTGAGGGAAAAGATTATACCTGGCTTGAGGGTGAGCCATCTCACTCGAGTTAGATGACAAGCTAAGCTAGAGGAAGTGACAATCTGGTTAGATTCGGGTGATGAGTTGGTGATGAGATGGACATTGGGTTGCATGAAGCTTGTTGGTTTGAAAATCATGTCGTGGATAGATCTATGGATAAACGAGCCAACAAAGGTGTAGGGCATAGCCCCTCTTTGAGTCAAAGAAAGCAAAACTATTTTATTGCTATTCTACCGGTAGGAATGCATGCAAGTCTCAAAATATTATGCCTTCGGGGCTTGGGATCTCGTCTCAATAGAGGTATTTCCAATCGTAAGAAGAAGGGGAAGAAACAAGGTGGGGAGATAGGAAATATCTCGAAGGGAGAAAAGAAATTAATTCCAAAGTAGAAAGGTCGGAGAGGTCTATGTTTTGGGCTAGTAGTAAATAGATCCAAACTTACTTGCATAGAAGAACAAAGCAATACTGGATGAATAAATGACAATAAAGTAGAAGTAAATTCAACAGAACAAACATACAGATCTAACATAAGAAAGCTTTGATGTATAACACAGGTATTCAACACAAAGTCTAAATATTGTATTAATATTTCCTTCTGTTACAAAAAGCTCAAAGTCTTTTCTTCTTACTCCTATTTTTCATCTGAAAAGTATCCACCACTTGAATACAACAAGTATTCAAGTATATATAGAAGAAGAAGAAGAAAGAAGGCAAAAGGGAGCCAACAACTAATTACAAAGTATCTACAAAATATCTAAAAGTCAATTGTTGACTTTTGGCAACTTGGTGGATGACATCATCCCATGGTGCAACATGGATGATGTCATCATTTATGCCAACATACTCTTAGATATTTACAAAAATAAGATCGAGAGGAAGGAGACTATTCATCATCTTCACGCGGCTAAAAGGGGGTATCCTGCACCGCTACTCTCAGAGAGGTGATGTGAAACTGAGCCTGATATTCCATGAACTTCCTAATCATGGGCTGAAGTTGATCCTGGGAAGGATCCTTGTGGTGATAATTGATAGCTTCGTAAGTTTCCTGCTCCTCTATAAGATTTTCTGAGAGCTTGGAATAGTCGTTCCCTGCCTCTATCAGGTACCTTATGAAGTCACGACAGGCCAGAAGGTTGTTGATAGATTCGGTGTCAAAGATGACTTCTAGCCCCAGCCCCTGCGAGACGATCTCCTTGAAGATCTGAATAGTTTCATCTACCTTCCTCAAGGCGAAAGAAGGAGTGAGAAAGCCTGGGGACATTCTTAGGACGATCTGTTCCATTTGATGCATCACATCTAGGGCTTCCTCTTTAACTTTGTCTATTTTTTCTAGGACAAACTCCAACTGATCGACCCGGTAGTCCAGAGTAGAAAGGATTTTGTTGAGGGATTTGGGGTGATTGAAGACACCGAACTTGACCAGATCTTCGACTGAACAGTCGAGCATTTTCTGGAAGGTCTCATGCTGCATCCTAGCATGGTCCAACTCTTCGGAGATAGGTCCTACAATCACCTGGAGCTCTTTGTTTGCCCGACTGATGTTCTGATACAATGCGGTGAACTTGACGATTACTCCCTCAATTTCCTTGAGGATTTGGTCTCTTCAGGTGGATACTGCCATACCCTACTCGCTGATTTTGGTGTATTCATTTAGTTTATCGTGGCTCGGGGCTTAATAGTTTCAAATTGCAGTTGTAGGAGGTGCACTGCCCATTTTTTGTAAGGCATGGAGAAGATGTTTATTTTGCTCCTTTAATAACCTCTTTTCTTCCTTTGCTTCCTGGAGCTTCTTGCAAAGGGCATCGACTGTAGATAGGGCCTCCCCTTGTAGACTTTCAGAAGATGTTCCCATTGTGACTTGGGTCACTGTATAATCTATCGAGAGACAGATCCTTTTTACCCTTTGAAGGATCGGGGTATGCAATCTCCATTACCCTCTCCCCTGATGCACTCTGAGAGAAGCGGGTTATGGGATTTTGCTTCTTAGCCCCTTTTGATTGAATGACGGAGAATTCCATCGGTGTGATAGGGACTTTCCTCTTTTGCTAGCTCAGATGCTGAGAGATCCAAGTTGGACTTATGGGAGTAGGACCAGAAGTGGAAGAGGGGGTAGCTGTAGTGGATGAGGGGAAATGGGTAGAGACACTTGGTGGCGGCATCGAGAGGGAGGCCGAGAAAGTGCTCATGGGAGGAAGGGACACTCTAAGGGAAGAAGACATGGGAAAGGAAGGGAGCTGAGAGATGAGAGAAGAAATGGTGGGGACAGCTCTGCAAGAGAAGAGAAGATGGACGACGAGGAAGGGGGAACAAGAGAAGATGAGGGAGAGGACACGACCAAAGTAATGGTCACTTGGGTCACACGAGGAGGAGGAGAGGGAGAAGGGATAGAAGAGATCTCAGTAGTTGTAGCAATGGTGACACCCTGAGTGGATGCACCCATCGAAACACCTTCGCCACTTCTTTTTCTGGGGAAGCCAGAGTTACAATTTGTTCTTGTGTAGCAGAAGGAGGACTTTCAGGAGCTCTTTCTTGAACGGTGCTTGATTCACCTTCCTTATCCTTGCCTTTGACCTTAGGAAGATGCTTTGGCCTGACCAGTGTGTTTCCCAATGGTGACGTAGTGAAATCTACCCGAGGTAGATGAGGCCATTCATCTTGCACCCGATGCTGCTCGCCGCAGAGTTTTTCTGACCCTTTCTTCAATGGTCTGGGGTGCTTTTATTCTATCGATTATAGCAAACGGCCAGTTATCCCCATCCATATCCAAATATACCTGATCAACTTCTTGATAGGTAGTTTGATAACCTTTTGGGATGATGGCCACGCCATACTTGAATTATCTCTACCAGGGCCAGGTGAGAATGGTCCTTTCTTCTTAGCTCTACCTCATGGTACATGTCGATATAAATGTCCTCGATCTATGGAATGTGGATTGGATCAAGTTTTTCCCTGGGAAGGCAATTCCTTGGATCAAAGGTGGGCCTTGCTGGGAAGATATGCTTTAGATTTAGTAGTTCTAGCTCTGCAAACATCTTCGGAGCTTTGTGGTGGGAAAGACAAGTGTACCTTCCCACTGTAAGGGGGAAAGGAGTTCCACCCTTATTTCTCTTCAAACACTTTTCGTGGTAGGTTACAAGTTGTCTAGATAGCTCTAACATGATCATCTTGGGGCCAAAGATACCTCGTAAATTTAGTGGGCTTCCTAAGAAGTTAGCTGCCCTGAGATAGGTGAAGGTGGGAAACTGTGTAAACAAGGCCCCCCACTTTTCTGCTGCTGCGACAATGCTCTTGGTCGTTCAACCGTGAGTCATGTTGGGCCTCAATAGGCAGATGTTGCCCATAGAAAATGGCATCGTTGATTTTGGTGAACTGAGAGATGTTGTTCTTGAGCTTCAGCTCTGGGTAGTACTCATATATTCTCACTGGGGCCAAACCCCACATCGGCTCAATGCTGGATAATCCCTTTCTGAGGCTGTAACATAAACTACATAGGAGTTCATGTAGAACCTCCCCGTTGTGGTGAGTTGTTGGAGCTGTTCGGATATGGTGCTACTGATTATCTCCGCCCACTCGAAGCGTTGATCAGGTACATTCTTGTTCATGGTCTCCAGGTACCTGAGCATCCATTTATGAAAGTAATGGGCATCAGAAAGCCCAAATACTCTACTTAGGAACATGATAGTATCACTCAGTTCCTTGGAGAAGTCACTTCGGTGAATAACTTGTGGCCATCTGGTTACCACCTTCTTGTTCTTTAAATACACTTCATTCATTAGCTACATGCACTGGTCTTCATTGTCCTCCCAAGCCTTGGTGCAGTCTTCTTGGCTTACGGCCACAAAGTGCCGTGGTGAGGAATGCCAAGCATGATTTCAAAGTGCCAGGCGGTCAGGTTGATTATGACTTCACCCTTTTCATTTTAGACACACCTCATGTCTTTGTTGTAGCAGTGGGCCACTACCATCATGAATTCATTGTTCACTGCACTGACAGGGATCCCCCCAGCAAAGTGCAGGCCACTACCTACTAGTTTGTCCATCCAGGGACTCCCTGTGACCCTCCTGGTTCTGGCCCATAAATCTTCCATATCGATGTGACCGAGATCTGAGTCTCTTATATCCAGGTCACATTCTTCCTGAGACTCGGGAATTCTGACCCTTTGGTACTTGTACTTCATCTCTTCCTCAGTAAGTTTGGCTTTACCCTTTGATTTGGTCGGCCTCTTGCTTGATGTAAACATATGTGGATTTGAGTTCAGTTGTTGATCTGCAAGAAGAAGAAGAGAAGCCCAACGCCAAAGAGCCATATTAGCTGTTAGATTTTCCATTAGAGTATTACAGAATGAGGAATTAACAATTTAAAAGCCTCAGGGCATAGGGCGCATGAACACTGCAGGCTGCAGGGTTAATAGTATGGCGCATAGAAGAAGGGTGTTACACGGAACAAATTAGTGCTAAAGGGCACATGGCACATGAACACTACACATGAAATTTTGTTATTGTAAGCGAAGTGTGCTGCGCCATTCATATGTGTTTTATGTTTGGGCGAGATAATTTTCATGTTGCACGAGGATGTGATGCGCCAATGGCGCATATATGTTTCATGTTACATAGAACTTTGGTGCACCAAGAGCGCAGGAGCTCATGTCTTGTAATGAATGCTTTGTGTGCCATAAGCGCGATCAGTATTTCTGTTGCTGCAAGGGTGGCGAGTGCGCCAAGGGAAAACGTAGCTTTGGAAATGGTTTTTCTTTCTCTTTGACAGATTCGCGATCTTTTAGGCTTAACTCCACATTGATTCAAGCGGTGAAGGGGGTAAGGCAAAGAGGTTTTGGTTTTACTTTCAAGGCAGAGCCCTCTTATCCAGCAGGTCTAGAAAGAGGAGGGAAATAGTTTGGGGAGGGAAAATTGCAAGAATCAGCAAGAGGGGGCTTTCATGGCTTTCACAGATCCATCTATCCTACCACACAAACAAACAACCAACAAAAAAACTAAAACATGAGAGAAACAAGGACCACATACCTAGAATATATAGAATGTGAGAGACGAAGCAGGGTCCATGAATGCGACACGAGGACGATAGGCATGATGACAGGCGTAGAGGAATAAAATAATCATGTGTTTTCAGTTGTGAAAGTGACAGGGTGGGTGTGCCTATATATAGGAAAAGGTGCAATAAATGTGCCAACCACTTCTTTAAGAGGCGCACCAAAACATGTGTTGACAAGTAAAATGGTGCACCCTTTGGTGCGGATAAATGCGTGTCAACACAGAGATACTCGCACTTGGTGTAATTTTAAGACTATTAACACTTCATTCCTTGCGCCCTTTGGCACACCAAAACACGGTGCAACAAATTATGTGTTAACACGAAGGCCCATGCGCCTTGGCACACGCAAGAATGGCACAACACGGAAGGTACACCAAAACATGTGTCGACACTCTAAAGGGTGTACCAAAGGAAATAAAGGGGGCGCATGTTTACTCTGTGTAACATAGATAAAAGCTGTGCCCAGCCAAACGGGAACAAAAATGGCTAAGTTCGGAGAACTAGATTTCCCGAAAAGGGATTTTGCAACGCCCAGATGCAAAGGGGTCCCTAACGAGGGACCAAGACAAAATTTGGTAAAGTTACCTATAAAATTTCCATCGTCAATTTTACAGGATAACAGAGCTAAGGGTGAATTAGAAACCGGGTGGTTGATAAGTTAAATGGTGATGTCATTCTAAGTTGAGGGCAATGAATTGGCAGGGTCGTGTCACAGAGTTGAGCGCCAAGTTGAGTTAATGAGATACATGTAGAGTCTTTGCCAAGAAATGTTGTGATAGAGGCTATGGATCGAGTGGGAGGAAACAACCGAGTTGGTGTAGTGATGATTAAATTTATGTGCAAGGTAAATGTTACAACGACATTGAGCTAGAAAACGGGAATATCGTAGTCAACGAGAGAAAGGAACATGTGGGATAAAATGGTTGCAGATGAGCTGGTGGTGTAATGGTCAAGGGAATCCACTTTGGTGATCATGTGTGCATAGGGGAGGTAGAGGTACATGAAACCATAGCGAGGCCAAGTAAGCCATGGCGGAATGACAGTAGACATGAAGTGCGAAGACACATCGGGAATGCAAACACACATCGGGAATCTTGAGTAGGTTCATTCCATGAGGATACAAATATATGAGTAGTAGGGATTCGATGTCGAAAAGCCAAGGGTGAGAAAGGTGCAATAAACACGGGAGTTGAGCTAGAGGCATAAGAGGCTTGGAATGGGCCGGATGGCATGATAGGAGCAGAAAGCACAAAGGCCAAACACAAAACCAACACAATCGAAGGAATTAATTGCAATGGACCGACCATGCACCCCAACACAACATGATCGATGAAAATAGGTTGGAAGCATCTTTGAAGTGTGCACGAAGAGGTGATGGCAGGGGGTTCTTTGAAAAAGTTGGAGGAAGAGGTTATGGTTGAGGTGAGAAAGTTTAGTAAGAATCAAGCAAAAACATCAAGTGGGGAGGCGGACCCAACCATTTTGGTGTCCATCTCAACGAGTCAGGGCCAAGTGTAGACACAAAATCACCACTTGGGTACATTTCTAGGTCCTAAAATTGTGACTAATATTTACATGATTCCTAAGAAAGAAAACTAGTGGTTGATAACTATATTTGGCCTCTTTTATTTTTCTCTTATTTTCTAATTTATCTTACACACTCTACAACCCAATTGAAACTTCACTTATTCATCTTTCATGGCTTCAGAAACCAATAACCCAACCTAAATAGAAACACCCAGACACTCTTGTCCCTACTTGGCACCCCTGACCATTTCTTACCTTACTCACTCTTTTTAGTCTCTTTTATCTTTTTAGCATCTTTTACGCTTATGGGTCAGCCTACCAGGTTGTTAATTACAAAATTCAAATAAGGGAATCATATAAATACATAGTTATGTGTTCAAAATTAAGGACATGCACTAAACATCACTATCATCACCTAATCTTGTATTCAAAAGGCACCTAAAGCACTCCAGGAATCCATATAGCATCCATTCAAGGGAAAATGGATTCGTACTTTTGCATACACAACATAAGAAGGGGAAGTCTATTCTATTCCATCCTCACATTCTACTACATTTCTACATTCTATCTACAACCCACTATCAAGTGCGCTTGTACAAGGGCATCATTCTTACACACACACACACACAAGAACTACATTAATTATGAGATGTAGTACAATGATTGGTTTTAAGTTCACTCTTGAGTTGATCGTCGTGGTCGATCGACTCTAGTTTTGCATTTTCATTTTTAGGTTTGATGTAGTTTGTAGGCTTGTGCGGGTAAGATTTTATTTTACAGTTACGGTACCTTCGACGATCCAGAGTGACTCGAATGAATGATTCGAAATCTGTATCCCTTTGAGAGGAGGGGTTAGAATATTGTTGTAGGATAGGGTTGGGTCGATGGTGACTCGGTCAATCATTGGCAACTTCAACGAGCGCCTTCCAAGAGACATTAGAGTGATAATGAAATGACAAGAATAGGCTAAGAAACGGCTAATGAGCTATTTTTATCCTCGCACGCATGTAAGAGGTGTTTGAAGGCTTAAGGAATCTTAGGAGGGGGTGAGATGAGTGGGGAGAATCCTATGGAAGGATTAGATGAATGGTAATGAGTAGGGGTCAATGGAATCCAAGGTATAGTATTAAATGAGGGTTTTACCATAGGGTTAGGATAATTAAATGGATTTAGGATAGATTAGGGATTAGAAAAATAATAAGGATTAATGGATATGTAAATGGAGAGGATAATGGTAAATAGAATGGGATATGGGGGAAATAGGATTTTAGGAGGGAAAGTGGGTAAATTTGAAAATAGGAGGGAAATGAGTGCGCTAGGCGAGGATGAGGGGCAAATGTGATGTGAAGGCATGGGGGTGCCAAAAATAAGTGTCTACATTTTGCCCCTTTTTTGAGGGGTTTGTAAAGGCAAACTGCAAGACAAAAATGAGAAGGGATTGATAGGATGATTGACAAGGGATTATTGATGAGGTGCTCCCCCTCAAACTAGGGATTGATGATATGAAGGGGAATTGGTCACGAGTTTGAAAGAAATAGATAAAGAGTGTGGGTTAGAATGGTAAATAAAAGATGAGGCATGATGCCCCAAGAAAGAAGGATTCATGCAAAAATAAGGATAAAATATGGCAGTGATTTTAGGAGTCACTTCGGTAGGGAACAAGGTACAACCTCAATGGAGATGACGGAAATGTTCGATGGACCTTTGAGTTGGTGAAAACCACTATGAGATGGTGGGAATCTAATGGAATTCCACTGAAAAGGATGTGCAATCCATGTGGCCAATGGGTATTATGTATGACATCGAGAGCATGTGTAAAAAAATGCAAGGATAATAATTTTAAATCCTTCATACATAAGGAATCAAGTGAATATACATTTGGAAAATACAGGGATGGAGAAGATAATGACGCCTAACAAGGAACACAAAAATGGCCAAAAAGGAGAGATGATAACAAAAGGTAGAAATGACGCAAAATAGTGTGTTATGGGTAACACACCAAAAAAATGGAAGACATGCTAATTAAATGATGGAAAATGGTGAGAAAAGGGAAAAAGTGGTAAAAACTAGGGCTAATTGGCCGACGACTAAAGACGGTTGACGACCACCGTGTCGGTGGGATATATAAGCTTCGGGTTGGCCGATTAGGATCATTTGGACGATGCATAGTGAGGATCAAGAAATTTGAGTTTAAAAGGGAGAGAGAAATCTAGAGAATGGAGGGAGGAGGAGCTATGAGGAAGCACTAGAGGGTTTACATGATGGTGAGTGCTTAAACCCTAGCTTATTTTTAAGTTTTTTTGTTTTTGTTTATTTTTTTGCATTTTTTCAAATTTTGGGGTTGGTGCAAGGGCGCTTTCTAGCGAATGGGTATGGTTTCCATCGACCGGGCCTAAAAGGAGTCTATCCGACCATGGAGACATCAACCTAAGCCGGGTAGGTGTCAACCAGGGCTAGATGAGTAAGATTTTAGTTAGTTTGGATTTTTGATGATGCGGAGGTTTTATGTTTGCATGTTTCACTATTTTGCAGAGCTCGAGAGACCTTGTATTTAAGGGATAGAGTGTCATCTTTGTATGACCAGATTAGGGGTGATATAGGTAATAATGAGTGAGATCATTTAGCAACAATGGGATTGGATGGATTACGCCATTATCAATAGATTCCATGGGATGTTGGTTTGGTGATAACATTGGTAAATATATGGATGTGCATACAAGCACATTTTGATTCAAGACGGGTGAGAGGGCCATCAACCTATTGGATATTTACAAGATTATGATACTACTGATACAAGGAGAGTAGGTAATGTCGATTACAATGGATATTAGATCAGAGATTTTGATGTGGCTATTTGGAGCCGATGCCCCACACATCACATTTACTTCATGGGAATTTTTGTATGAGATGAGATATGACTATGTGGCTCCTTAGAGATAATTGATTTTCTTGGTGATGATGGTAATATCTTGTTATGCGGTATTGAACTCGGGAGTGTGAGGTTCCCGTGGACAATGGCAAGGGTTTTAGAAGACAGTGGATCACAAGACTATGTTTTCATTTGGGACAACATTATTAGCATAGGTATATCATGAGTTATAATTGTATAGATTAGAGAGGAGGATGGGACTAGATGTGGGATGACACCGATGATGTCGAGTTAGAATAGGATATGTAGATTGGATGATTGGGAGATGGGAAACCAAAATGGTAGCAAAGGGAGTCGATGGAGGAGAGGAGGAGATGCCGATAGTAGAGGAAGATGTGGTGTTGAGAGGAGATGATGGGTGTGACGGAGATGGGATGGATATGGATAGATTGCACATAGAGCATGAATTAGTGTGTTTAGAGAGAGACACAACTCTCCAAGGGTGAGAGGCAACATGACAGAGGCATTAGTCTTAATTCGGGAGAGGGATGAGGCCAGAAACAATGGGAAAAATATAAGAGGAAACATGAGGCTTACAAGGTGAGGTTTGGGGACCTTGCACCCATACTCGACTTTGGGTCTAAGAGTGTTGTGTCGGCTACATCATATGGAGCTGGGAAAATGGGGCTTCTAGGGACTATGCCCTTGATTTTGTACACAACGCTAGTAGCGGAGGCACAATAATATGAGGATATTATGACACACAAGCTTCCCAAAACATGGAGATATGTAGAGCACTTGACATTATAGCAAGCGGGAGTGAGTGGCATAGTACAACTGTGCCATCTAGGAGTATTGCAAGCATAACACATCTGCCATGAGGGGCAGGCCATGATAGTGGTGATGGAGCCCTAGGAATGGTTCATGCGCCTTCCCGTGGAGGGTAGGACTTGAGATTATCTAATGTAGAGTTTATCGTTGGTGATGTGTCCGGATTGAGACAGGACCCCTTAGTAGTTTATGACTTGATGTATATGCACTTTGGACTCATGATATATATATATGATGATGATGATGATGATGATGATGATGATTTTGATGTATTTCATGATTCATGATTTGTTTATGTCCATTTTTATTCATGAGGTTGATGATGTTTTAGATTTGACGTGGTGATTTAAAATGTAATGGTTTTGTTGGTGTGATGGATGAGATTAGATTAGATGCAATAATTGATCTATAAATGTGAATATGTGATGACAACTATGATTTATGATTATGATGGGTTATATTTAGATGTATGAATTGTGATTAATATTTAGATTAAATGCATATGTGACGATAACTTAGATATAGATGTGATGTGAACGTTATTATTATGGATGATGATGTTTAAATTATGGATTTAAGTATATTGTGGAAAATTTAGAATATGATAAAATATGAAATATATTTTAGATGTGATCGATTAAGAAACATGGAAGGTATAAATGGTATGGGATGGGCTAGGATAGGATATGGGCTGAAAAGGGTGTGATGAACGTATGGGAACTGAAAATGTGACTTGGTGACGAATTTATAGCTAGGCATGGCTGTGAGAATGATGTTTAGGGGATTGAAGGGGATGAGAGATAGGATTAGAAGGAGACGTGATCTCGATGGATGGAAACCAAGAAATGGGAAAAGGAATCTACATTACAAAGAAGAGTTTCAATGGAAGGAATGGTCCAAACCGGATTCGAGATAAGACAAGAGCAAGAAAAAATCATATCAAATTCACTTGCGACCAAAGGTAGGTGTTAACATAAAACCAATGATAGTTAGTCACACTCATGATCAAGAGAGGAGGATGAGAAGGGAAGTATTATAGACCTATTTTTGACATGACAAAGGGTCAAGATATAACATGCACATGGGAAACATGTTCTCCTTAGGTGGTGTTCCTAGGACTATGCCCTAGCTATAGATATAATGACGTAAACTGATCGATGTGGGAAGTTTTCTTTTGATGGGAAAGTTGATTGATGTGGGAAGCTTTCCTAGGATTTTTTTACATATGAAAGGTTGATCAATGTGGGAAGCCTTTTACTGCCATGATACAATGAGGTAGCCATCCTTCAGGGAGTGGTCTACATTTTTTTAGACGGTAAGAAATACAATAGATGTCCTTCGAGGGATCATTCTATATTTTTTATATAACTTGATTTATACGAACAAATTTCATTTGAGGTAAAAATAAGTTATCAGGACAAGATAACTTATAGGAGCATCCTTGATTTTGAATCTTTAAACTCTAAATAGAAGTTGGGGATAACCAAGTAGACCACTTAGGGGGGACAGTAAAGATGTGAAAGCTATACTTGAATGACCTTGTCATGGTCCTAGAAGGAAATTAAGAGGGAAATAGAAGTAATTATCACGGGATTCTCACCAAGAAGGAAAAACCTATCCATAAGGAACATGCTATGAGTAGAGCCATGGTGCCCATATTTAAGGTCACAGACATGCTAGTGATGATAGACCACATGATTCCAGATCATTACAGCGATAGATGGAAGAGGTAACTGATGGGAAGATGGGATTTCTAAGGTGACTGTGATCACATTGGTAGATATGTTAACAATAGAAGTGCTACAGGTGCAATACGTTGAGAGGTTCCGATTTAGGTTTACCATCAAGAGAAGCTAAATGATAAGCACCAGACCCATACTTATGCGTGATGATGTATGGTCTAATCTAATTGGGAGTAAACTTCCCACGTTGGATCCTTTCTAGATTAGTGACATTTTTATTTTCTTTAAGGATGAGGTCACCAATATTAAATTTGTGTGCCTTTAGATGTTTTTTGTAGGCATGTTTGACGTGCTTTTGATAGACATGATGATGTTGAAGTGCAATCAAGTGATGCTCATCTAACAACTCAAGTTGTGCTAGACACTCCTGACTATAGTCCTCATTAGAGATAAATCCACGAAGGGAAACACACAAGGAAGGATTTTAAAACTTATAGAGGAAGGATGGCTTCAGGATCGTAAATGAGAGAGAAATGAGTATCACCCATAGGGGTGCAGATCCTAGTCCTGGTAGGCCCAAAGAGTGAAGGGAATGTGAAGATGCCAATCACAACCTGACTTATCAATAGTCTTAGTGAGAATGATACAAAGGGTCTTGTTTGAGGCTTCATCTTAGCCATTAGCCTAGGGATAGTAAGAATAAGAGAAGATAAGCTTGATATTAAAAGAGTCGCAGAATTTCTTAAGGTATTTTTTTTTGAAGTAATTTTTGTTGTCCATAATGATCTTGTTAGGAACACTAAAGTGATAGATGATGTGCTTTGATAGATGAAGTTGATGATTTGATTAGCTTTGGTTGACATAAGTGGAATAGCTTCCACCCACTTGGTGAAGTATTTAGTAGTGGTGATGATGGAATGATGGCGTTGAGAAGAATGCAGATTGATGGTGCCAATGAGGTCAAGTCCCCATTGTGAGAAGGGCCAAAGGTCCTGGGTGGGATGTAGAGCTTGGCTAGGGATGTAGGTAAGATTGGAATGTTGCTAACATTTAACATACTCACAATAGTGTTAGTTAAGGGCATTCCAAGTAATAGATTAAGTGAAATATGCACTTAGCAATAACTAATCCATTAAAGTGTCCACCATGAATGTTGTTATGGATCTCTTAAATAACACAGGTATATTCATAAGACTTAAGGCAATGTAAGAGGATGCCATCAAACCCACGTTTGTAAAGGATGTTACCAAGGATAACATAGTGGGTTACACATTGAAGGAAGGACCTCCTACCATTTTTTTACAAGTCGAGGGGACTTTATATTGGGATAAGTAGTTGAAGATCTAATAATAATAAAGATAAGAATGATGGGTATCAATGTGATTGACATGAGGAATTTCATGGAAGTGTTATTGTGTATCAAGTCACCGAAAAACAACAAAGATATTAGATTCTTTCATTTTCCATGGGATAAGGGATGCAAGGGAAGCCATCTTTTCATAGAAATTATTTAATGATCATGGGATAGCTTAGATGGTTTAGGATTCAAATACTTTAAGGATAAAGATGATGACAGCCCTATATTTTTGAAGGATGTCATTTTTAAATTGATAGGTACATGCGACTTGATTGCCGATGATCTAGGAATCTCCATATATATAATGAATTTCAACACCAACTATGATGGAAATTTGAAGGCCTAAGATGAGAGCTTCATACTCAGTTATATTGTTGGTACATTCAAAATCAAGTTTGTAAGTGAGAGTAATAGGGGTGTCCCAAGGAGGAATAATGATGACGCTAGTGCCTCCTCCTTGTTGAAATTTAGAGCCATCAAAGAAGAGTGTCATTTTAAGAGGATAATAATCATGTTGGAAGTGAAGATGGATTCATCAAGAAATTATTCATGGGGGAGTTGATTGTCAGGGAGAGGGGCCTTAACAAGTTAATCGGTGATAGCCTGGCCATTAATGGATTTTTGAGAGATGAACTCTAGATCGAACTCTGTCATGATCATGAGCCATCGAGTGATTCGCTCACTGTGATAAGGTTTGAAATACATGGTCTTAAGAACATGGAAGCTAGTAACAATGAAGGTTTTATGGTTAAGAAGGTAATGATGAATTTTAGAAGTAGCAAAAATATAGGGCAACATTTATTCTCGCCTTCGAAGTGTAGCGGGTTTCATAGTCAAGAAGGGTACAACTGATATAATAGACAACCTTCTCCCTTCCTTTCTTGTCTGGTGTGCTAACATGACACCTAGAGCATGATCGAAGGTAGAGATATAGATATAGAAAGGCTCTCCCTCATGTGGAGGTGTGAGCATAGGTGGGGATAGAATATATTTCTTAAGATCATCGAAGGCCTTCTAACATTTGGCATCCCAATTGAATTGGGTGTCTTTATGAAGAAGGTTATGAAAGGGTTGACAACAATGATAGTTGTGAAATGAAGTGATGGATAGATTGGAGTTAGCCTTGAAGATAAAAAAATTTCTTACGATTAGAAGGGGAGACATTTCAAGGATGGCCTTCATTTTTCCAGTGGTCAACTTTAATACCCTTGATAGATACAATGAAACCAAGGATTTTACAATTTAGTACCCCAAATACACACTTAGATGGATTAAGATGCATAAGGAAACATATAAGGTTCTTGAAAAGGATTTCAAGGATAGAAATATAACTGCGTCAATGCTTAGATTTACCCAAGATGTCATTGACATAGTATTCTACGCCTTATTGATGATATCATAGAAGATATAGGTCATCACATGCCGGTAAGTGGCCCCAACATTTTTCAAACCGAAACGCATGATGCAATAATAGAATTTCCCCCAAGGGGTGATGAAGGAAGTATTATGTTGGTCTTCTAGGGTGATAAAGATCTTATTGTAACAAGAAAACCATCCATAAGAGAGAGAATCTCATGGCTAGCCATGAGGTTGACAATTTGGTCGATGTTATGAAGAGGAAAGTCATCCTTAGGGAAAAAAGGTTTAAATCTTGGGAATTACTCCAGATGTAGAGATTTCAAGAAGAATTAGCAATGAGCATGATGTTCAAGACCCATTGTAGATAATTGGTAGGATTGATGAAGTTATCGAGAGATAATACGTTGTATCTCCTCGTTGACAAACAAGGAAACACAGGGGATGTATGCGACACAAATTTTGTTTGAAAAGTTTAACATCAAGGACACTAACGATGTTATGGATGATGATACAAGGATTAAGAAGTGGCGTGTTAAAGTATGACCATGCAAAGGCCTAGATATGTTTGGAAAAAATAAGGTAAAGGCTTCGAGCTCCTGGGGATCAAGAGACTTAATAACCTTGAGGATGTGGGGCTCTTGGGGAGTCCCTATATTGATGTCAATGGTGGATTCGTTAAGGAGGGTGGAAGTATCAAGAGGAAGGGAATTTTGGATATGAGAATCCTCAGCCCCATGTAAGAAAGAATGGAGTCATCATCACTGCATTGGAGGAATTAATGATAGGGAATCTTCCCTATCATCTAGGTCCATGAGATAGTCGGATGGAGACTAACAAAAATTCGAGGGGATGGATACAATATCATCCCGGCCCATGAGATAGTTGGATGGAGAAAAGGGAGGTGATTTAATATCGATGTGAGAAGAGGAAGAAGTGCATGGAGGAGGAGTAGAGGGATATTTGTATCCCAAGCCAAACTTCTCACATGGTTCGTGGGATTGGTTAAGGACAAGATCATGAATACCCTACTCATAATGTCCTAGACCATATCCCTTCCACTCATAATGATAGAGGTTAGTATGAATAATGTATTTTTAGAGAGGAAACTAAAACCATTAGCGTATGGTTTGGTGATCAAAGCCACCATAGATCAGATTGGTTTTGAGAAAAGAGAGACCGAATAAGATGACATCCCTAACATTGGATTAGTACATAGGGGCCCTTTCAGGGTGGCCAAGGTGATTTATGGAAGGAAGGGAATTAAGAGTGAGGATTTGATACTCACATAGGGCAAGTCACTGCATCACATCATAAAAATATCCATCATGGGGTAATTTATATGTAGACACAAAATATTTGGTGGATGCTTCATAATAAATGTCTTGGATTAGAGAAAACCACATCGTTTGGTTAATAGGTCATGTGACATGCTTTGAAGGGAGGGAAATCAATATGAGAGTATTAATATGCCCTTTATGTTCATATTTGATACAATGGTGGAGGATATATGTGACGCAATGCATGGTATGAATCTAAGGGCGTCCAAGTAAGAAATTATATTAAAACTCCCCTTCTACAATGTAGAAGATTTCATGAAGGATTTTATGGCCAACACAGATAGGAAGGATAATTATGCCCAAAGTGGGGTGACAACATCATTGAAAGCAAGAAGCACAACAGGGGATTCAACATCAATGGTGTTAGGGAGCTTAAGCTGACTAAAGGTATGGGAATAAAATATATTGATACTAGCACCATTATCAATCATGGATCGGAAAATGAAGGTTTTGTTTATACAAACCATGATAAAAAGAGGAAGATCATGGTCTTCGGGAAGGATTTTAGGGATTTTAGAATCCTTGAAGGATATGGCAGTGGAAGATGTGATATCTCCAACAAGAGCCGTAAGTGGCTAAGGCTCATCGGATGATATGAGAATGCACTTGTAAAGATTCAATAATAACCTATTATAGACACCAAAATTGGGTCACACTCACCTTGGTCCCTCGTCAAACAAACACCTTGAAAAAATTCACCTAACCATGGCCCCTTTCATCCCACTCTAATATTAATTTAATTAATTAAATTAAATTAATTCATCATCTCACAATATTTATTATTTTAATATCCTAATTGATATAATGCCCACATATCCACCTCACCTAGACACCTCATCTAGCCACCTCACCCTAAGACCTATTCTTAGTATGTTTCCATAACTAACTAAGACCTACCAAAACCCTAAAAATCAAAGCTTGTATTCCCTCTAACCACATTCCCACATGTTAGAAAGGAAGCTTCTATTCTAATCCATGGAGAAAACGAACAAGATCCCAGAAAATCAAGGGGATCTGCCCAATTTAGTAAACCTAGGAAATCCCACCCTAACCGACGCGGTCACCCTAAACCACCACCAGTCAACCTAGAACCACCGTTGGTTACCATTTAACCCCCAAAACAACCTTATTTTGAGGTTAGCACATTTATGAGAGATTGACACATCTTTTGAGAACAAGAGACAAAACTAGAGCTGCATGCAAGCAGAACAAGCATTCGTACATGCATCAGAGTGCCCATAGCCAGCATCAGAAGCACCCACAGAGCCATATGCCTTCACGGGAGCATCCGGGAAGCATCAATACCACATCAAGTTCCTTCATTTGATCACCCACCATTTCCAACCAAACATCAAGCTCATACAAATAGTAAGTGCTTTATTAACCAACACTTATCCATTTATCATTTGGTAGATTATTTTACTTCTATTATTAGTTTCTGCTCCCATTTCCATTCCACCACCATTTACCTCCATGCAAACTTGACCATCCCATCACCCATACCCAGATTTTAATCATTCTTGTGCATACCAAAACCCACATGAACCTTTTCATTTCCCTTCCGTTTTCATCTAGCCTCAGATCTATCACCCCACCAAGATTTTACTGAGTTTCCTGTACCATGACCATACCAACGCCGGTTACCTATAACCATCACCGGTTAACCTAAACTAACATCGGTCATACCAAATCGACATGGGTCTCTGTGTTTTTTACCAGAAACCAAGAACAAAGCTTCCACTCACTACCTAATACCCAAAACGTCCCAGAACCTAACCCTAACCAATACTTGTATTATGACAGAGACCTTGACATTCAGATTCAGTCATATCTTAGCCTGTTGTGAACGAATTTTCTTATTGTAGACAAATGAGATACGTAAATCATTTTAACTACAATAGGATTTCCTTTATTGTTGGCATTAAGTTGTTTTAAACAGTAGATTGACATCCGTCTAGGAAGTATCACACTTCCTATATCTAGCTTACACTAGGCGAGTCCACTTTGCATATACTTTTTAACTTTTATTTGGCGTATTGTTTCCATTTTAGGTAGTTCCTCCAAGCAAAAAGGAAGATCTCATGATCAGCTATGGATCAATACTTCATACGTGCGCAACAACCTACAACCAACATTTCGACAGGTATTCCACCTATCCCTTTACCCTTGTCTGTTTCGTCAACATTCAAAGAAATGATCTAGAATCAGGTGAAACATTTTGGCATGCCCGGTGGGACCCATTTGGGGTTATTTGCATTCTTTCATTTCTAGGTGAAAAGTTACATGTTTGTTTCCTTTCTAAAAGGTTCTTACATTAAAATTTCTCCTTGGAACATTCTCTTCTTCTATTGTCTAAAAGCAATCGTATTTTGGTGCTTTAAAAGAACATTTCTTCCCTTTCATTAGTATCACATTAGTGAAAGAGCATCCCTTCTCTTGTTCATATTTTTATGTCATCGAATTCAACATTTCGATTTGGGCTTAAAATTAACTGCATTTCATTCTGCTTTATTGCATTAGCTCACATTAAATGAGGGTAACCTATACACTAGAAGTCATGCCCAACTGATGGTTGACAAACAAATCATAGAAAAGCACTTTCTTTCTCTTTCTCTCTCTGAGTCTTACCAAACATCACAAAATTAAAAATATACACATTCTTAAACAACATCTCACCTAAAAGAAGCTATAGGTGATCACATGATCATGGTACAATGGGCACCCCACTTTGGTTATCTCTATCCAATACCCCATCAGAGGATGGCCCGCCCCACCATAACATAACCTGAAACCTCTCCTTGTAGATCTCCTTCTTTGTAGGAAGCCATCCTCACCAAAAATTCTATTCTAAAGTTCATGAGTCAGTCCTTAAATAACATAAGCTAAAAAAACATAATAGAAAAATCACTCTTAGGATCGTATTTTTCTTAGTGTTTTTGCTTGGCTTGCATTTTGAGGTGAGAATATTCATTCTTCATGTTCTTATTTCCCCTTGCGCTCCTCATCACAGGTTGGTGTATTCCATCTTCATCCGAGGGTTCTTGGGCCATATTCTTATCATTCTCGAATTTTGAGTTTGATTCCACATCTAATTTTAACTCAACCACATTTTCTTCATTGTTGTTTTAATTTCATAGTAACTTGAGTGTCGGTCTAGCGACCGTCATCGGTTATCCTCTGACCATCATCGGTTTCACCCAACCGGCATCGATTTACTGTTCTTTTGGTTAACCTACTCAAAAGGACACCACTTCACCTTATTTGTTGTTCGAGTCTCTCACTCTCAAAGATATTCACTTTCCAGGTAAATTCCATCAACATCTTGCATACTTGGAAAATTATTGGCCTTTTACCTTGTTTTGACAAACTAACCATTTTCCACAGTGACCGACCGTGGTTAACTATGACCGACATCAGTTTACCCTAATCGGCATTGGTTAGCCTATGTAATTCTCTAGCTAACATTTTAAACCCAATCCACCTACCACCACATGTTTCTCCTATCTCTACTATATTTCGGGGCATTTACAGAGAGCAGTCCTACCATGTCAGTACTTTTCCACATGGTGCTAATGCATAGCCAAGAAAACACCCTCATATTCCATGTCATCTGTCAACCACTCCCACCTATCCCTTCACCACCTTCTATTTTATCACCCATGGATCCTACCCAACTTACCACTATTACCACAGGGGATGAGGAGTTCACACGACTCCTTGACTAGAACCCTACCACCTTGTAGTTTTATCTTTCCCACTCATCCACTCGAGATGCCTCGGGTTAGTTGATATATGGCATGCCCGTATCTATCCCCCTAACACTTGCTCCTACTTCTGCTCCAGCCTCTGCTAGCTCCACACTTGCACACATCTACCTTACCCCCGTAGTTTCACATCTAGGCTCTATACCTACTATGACCACGCGCGCCTGCCACATCCAATTTACCTTTTCCAACCACCTAGAACATAACCTCATCTACACCTATTGTCTCACATATACCCATAACTACACAACCATCCTCGGTGTCGGTGACCACTACCCCTTTTCAAAATGTTATTCTTTCTATTCCATAATCCTTAGCCCCCATTGCCACTAGGGTCACCATGACCCTTCCACCTCCATATACATACTATCATCAACCTCCCATTTCATCTATCATTCATTTTGGGTATGTACCCCCTATTTCACTTCCTCCTTCTCAATCTACCTATATGGCATCACCATATATAGGAATGCCACCTCCATCATATGTCCAACACCAACCTCCTTATGCTACAAGAGGCACCTAGCCATCACGACCTACTAATGACCTAATCAGGTTAATGATGGACAAGATGTAGACGTTAGAGGCATTGGTTTCTGGTTCTCGTAACACTCTCACCTACGATGAGATTTTTAATGAGCCTATACACCCATCCATTCCTATTTGTCCATATCCCATGCATTGGGAAATGCCTAAATCCAACCATTTCAATAGAAAAGAAGACCCACAACAAAATTTGCAGTCTTTCAAACATGAGTGTTATCTGATCACCCATGATGATGCTTTACTCCTGAGGACCTTTCCCATGTCTCTAACTGAACCCGTGTTAGATTGGTATAGTGGGTTACCCAGACACTCTATATTCTCATTTAATTAGGTAGCCCAAGCCTTCTTTGATCACTTTTCCATTAATGTCGTTAAGAAGGTTACCATGACTGACCTCTACTCTACACGCGTCAGTATGACAACAAATCTATCACATATTTTGTTGCTCGTTGGTGTAGCTTGATCAATCAACTCACATTCCAACTACCGCAAACTGAACTCATTGAGCTCTTCACGCGGGCTTGTGCTAGGCATATCTCACCAAAATTACAGGTCCAGACCTTCCAAACCTTTGATGAAGCATTCACCATGGCATGAAAGCTAGAGATTCGGGCCATCGAAGAAAAGAAAATCCAACTACGTAATAAAAACTCAGCATTTAAGCCAAATGATACCTCTTCTTCTTCAAAACCACAGAACAATTATTCAAAATCCAAGGGAACCACTAATGCAGTGGTACTAAAAGCCATCCCAACTCATCCATCAAATCAAGCTAACCCCTCATCTAATCTCTCACCCGTTCAGACCTTTCAATTCAAACGAGAACAACAGAAATACACCCCAATTGGGGAACCTTATTCTTCTGTCTTAGAAAATCTCATTAAAGTTAGGGCCATCACCCTTCCTCCCATAAAACCACACACTAGTTTTGATCCTTCTCACCCCACACCCACATGGTACAAAGAGCACGACTTTTGCAACTATCATCGAGTAAAGGGTCATAGTGATAGCAATTGCATCACTTTCAAAAACATTTTCCAAGAAATGCTCGAGAAAGATGAGTTAACCTTGGATAATCCTAACGCACCTACCAATCAAAACCTACACATCTTCAAGAAACCATTTCATAATCATGTCCCTTCTTCTGATCAAACCGGAGAGACATCAATGCATGATAGCCATACCCATGAGGTCCATGTTATTTTTAGCGATGCACCTATTGATTCCTAATTACCCCATATTTCTTCCATAGAGGAATTCTAGCTCGAAGTCCTCCACCTACACTTGAATCCACCTCACCTATTCCTCCACCTATAAAGGAACACCCTTCGTCCCCTCCCTCACTTGTGAAGGAGCCTCCTGTTAACATTGAGATCATTTCACCTTTTGCTTCTCCACCTAGATATCCATCACCCACAGTACATATCTCGACTCATGGAAGAGGCTTGTCTAGCTCCTCCACCCACATAGGAGCACCCATTATCTCCTCCACCCATAAAGGATCACCCATCATCTCCTCCACCTATCAAAAATCTAGTAAAAATGCCTTTACCTTTAGGTGACCACTCTCCATCAGTTACCCAAGATCCTATAGACTTACTTTTGGCTCTCTTACCCACAGTGAAGCAAGAAAATTCCCCATTTCTAAGACACATTTTATGGGAATTTCCATTGGACCCTCATTAACCTCACCTACAATAGTGCCTTTTTCATGCCTAGCCAATCACCTAGATTATGTGGATAGATCCTTACTTTGGGGGCGTCTTCTGCTTCTTGTCTCAACATAAATGCAGATGTCACTTGCTGACACTTCCACTATCTACCCAAAAATATTTTGGCCAATCGAACCAAACACAACCACAACTATAAAAATTCCACCATGATACCACTCATGGCTCAACTCACACCCCTACCCATAACCCACAATGCATCTACATCCAAACCTACACCTACATCATCTTCCTTGCCTAAACCTATTACTACCTTAGGGGTCATCCCAACCACCAACCTTACTCATCCACCCATCAAATTAGATTTAGCTACATCCTCCAAAACCAACACCAAGCTTAATCCGGCACCCAACTAAAAGAGCCAATCCCATAGAACTCATACTCCAACCTCATTGATCACACCTTCATCACCTTCACCCTTTCCATCCGTCTTAGGACCTCACCCTTCTAGCACGGTTAAGAAACCTCCACCCACCGGTAAACCAAAAACACAAAACCCATTCCTCCCTCGCAAACCTCTAACATACCCAAGTGCCCGACATAACTTACACCCGTACCTACAACATCTTTACCACCCATTCCTCCAATACCATTGGTAACTTCTTCACTACCCACTACACTTCAGTCTCTTTCCCTCACACCCCCTGCACGACCTGCACCATCTACCTTCACAGCACCTCAGTTATCCCGTGGGTAACTCGCCCTCTTCCCCATCCGCTTTCCCCTCTAGATCTCATGTGCCCATATCACCTTTACCCAAGAAGGTGTAACCTAAAGACAAAAATCTGCTACCCTCCAATAAGGTAGTCAAAACAACCACACACTCTCCTGTCAGTTCATCTACCATACCCCTACCCAAGCAAACATGACCAACACCTAAGACCACACCAGCACCTAAAACCATAGCTCAACCCACTCCCCCTCATGTAAAGACCCTTCCTCAATAGTCAGCCACACCTACACCCAAACCCACTTTCACTTCCCATTGTGATCCACTAGCAGGATCCTATGCCAAAATCTTAACCAACCTCCTTGAGAATTTTGTCATCACATTACTGCCACATGACCCTCTCAAACCCAAACCAAAGGGGTTTGATGACACCAAAATTTGTGCCTACCATCGTGTGTCTAGGGCACGATGTAGAGAACTACAAGGCTTTAAAAATTGTTCTTATCTAGTTGTGTCCTCCTAAAGGAAACTTTGACGATGATGACCTTCTCGATGAGGACCCCATTTCACCAACACCCATTCCCACAGTTCTCCCCTCACTACCTACTCAATGACCCAAACCTTCACCCCCATAACTCCTAGAGCCACTCCCAAGATTTAAAATTAACATGGTTCACATCGAGAAACTTGTCAAATCTCCACCCAAATGTCGGTGTGCTCAACTCATCTCACAAGGTTCCTTCCCGCCACTTGGATTTTTCCCCTCTTGTCACTATACTTTTCATGGCTCACCCACTCCACCTACCTCTCCACCTCAAATCAACATGATCCATGTTGCTACCCATGCTCGAAGGACCCATCCATACCTAATCCTATACCAACAACCCAACAACCCATCCTATACCCAACATACCATCTGCACCTACACCTAAAATCACTATCCGTGGCCCCACATATCCTATTTATAATGGGGTTACACACCGTGTGATGCTTAAATAATTACACCAACCCCCTCAAAATGTCCCTATATGACCTCATTCAAACCTCAGAATCCCATAGTCAAGCTCTCATGGAGGTCCTTCAATCTATTGAGTTTTTACCCAATGAACCTACACCCGTAGCCTCTATTATTACACCCCATCATTTAGTCTCTCTCAAAAAATTACCACCTTTATCTACACCTCCACCTACTCACCAGGTAGCCTCCCTTAGCTTCTCGGATGAAGAGATCACACCACACCAAACCGATGACCTAGATCTAGCTCTCTTCATCTTTGTCCACATCAATGATAGACATGTACAACGTGTTATGATCGATGGGGGTGCTAGCATTAATATCATTTCCTCCCATGATTTTGATTAAATGCACATACCGACAATTACATGCATAAACATCCCATCATTGTGTGTTCATTCAATGACGCTATCACCTCTACACTTGGCATAGTCATCCTCTATGTTCACGTGGGCCCCCGTACTATTCCATAGTTATTTTACATCTTGGAGGGGGAATTTCAGTATAACATGTTACTTGGCAGACCGTGGATTCGTGTCATGGGTTGTGTTCCTTCCACTTTGCATCGTTGTGTAAAGTTTGAGCATGAAGGACACACCTATACCATTTCGGCCGACTTATCACCTTTCAAAACTTGCAACATGCTTTATCAAGACAATGATGTGCTTATACCCATTAAAGCATCTACCTCCATGACTACTGCCTCTTTACCCACATCTCCACCCACCAGTGCAGCCACTACTTCAATTGCACCTACATCCTCCATTCCCACCGCTGTCATAACCTCTACGGCCGAACCTTCAGCCTCCCACTCCATTAGCTCTACCTCCGAGCCAACCTTCGACACATTGTCTATTCCAACTACCCACATTCCAACCATCGATCCCTTAGAAGGAATTTTTCAACGCCTCACTCTGGGGGAGTATTTCCTATATAGTGTCAACACATTCCTTACTCCACAAGAGTACGAAAGTCTTCACCAACACCCTCACTATGATCACTGCATAGGAGAGCACCTCCTTTATGGTCCTCCTCACCTTCGTACCAATCTCATCTATGGGGGACTTGATACCACCACTTACACACTTGAACCACCATCACAAACCTGCCCATTTTTTTTGACCTCCAATCACTCACCAATCACCATTTCACCCACACCTTCCTACACCGATGTGCATGAAAGGGTTTTGGTTTTGGTTTTTATGAGCAAGGATGACATACCATTATTACATGTACTACCCATAAACATAACGACCGTAGTGGTATCGGCTTTGCTAAACCACTTACCAAGAAGGCCCGCATTTAACTCATTGAGAAAATCATCCCTTCTCCACCTTCTTCACCCGCTCCACCTTCTTCACCACCTTCATTGATAGACTCAATGGATCCAGAATCCATTCCTTCTAAATTTTTTTCATAAACGCCATCTCCTTGGGGCCTTTGACTTATCAATGTGAGGGTGAGGCCCCTTCCTCTCTTCCCTTCCTATATCCTGAAATGATCAATGACAATACACCTTTAATTAACATCACTCAATGTCAGGATGATGAATCTGTACTCACCTACCTTGGTACATAAGTCTTGTATATTCATCGGTCATTACCATCTGAGATGCAAACCATGTTGAATGAATTGACTATCGAGATCAACATTCATACTCAGGACAACCCACACATTCTAAAGATCGGACAATCTTTAGATGTTGTTGAACAGGAAGCCATCACTTCTTTTCTCAAAAACCATAACCATGTTTTCACTTGGTCTTATGCAGATATGCCCGGTATTGACCCCACTATAGTGGTACACAATATCGTAACCATTCCCGATGCCAAACCTGTCAAACAAAACTGAGGAAAATGCACCCTCACATTGCTCTTCTGGTCAAATAATAACTTCAATGCCTCCTTTCATTATCCTTCATCTTACCCATTAACTATCCTCGTTGGATTTTGTTGGCGAGAAAATTTGTCTTGTGGAAAAATTTGTGGATTTCAGGCCAATGCTATGGGAATCTAAGTCCCTCTACATTTGAATGGTGTAGCTACCATTGTTTAGCATGTAAAACCAA
Organism: Taxus wallichiana var. yunnanensis; assembly: GCA_018340775.1. Classification (NCBI taxonomy): domain Eukaryota; kingdom Viridiplantae; phylum Streptophyta; class Pinopsida; order Cupressales; family Taxaceae; genus Taxus; species Taxus wallichiana. The sequence continues at coordinate 736,570,990 of CM031242.1, forward strand.
AGTGGATTTATGGTGGGTTTTCAACCAGAGATCCACAGAACACTCCACTGTCCCTATGGCAATAATAACAACTCCTTGCTATAGCAGAAATCGATTTGAGAAAGGGGAGGGAGTGAGAATGAAGGAGGGGGAAATCAATGTTGTGGGTAGAGTGTTAGATGCCCACACACATCAACTGGAAGTTTCATTACATGCATTAATTAATAGAAGAAAGACAAATTTGTAATTTCTGAGCACAAGATAGAATAAAACACGTTGGTCACAAAGCACCAATCAATTTTTCCATCAAGGGGACATAAAATTCCTTCCTTTTTATTGATCTTAGAGTTGAAACTTGTACAACGAGTGGGAATAGAAGAAATAATGTAGAGGAGGAGAATAGAAGAAGACTAACAATCATTTTTGTCCTCTGTTCACAAAAACGTGCTTCCAATTTCCAAATTCAATTGCCCTTTCACAAAGACTTTGAAAAACCATTAAATCATTCAACCCAAAGCCGTTACAAACAAATTTGATCATTTCCCCTCTTCCAGATTCCTCTGCCGCAAAGAAAATGCTTCTGACAAGCCCAAAAAGAGCTTCTGCATGCAAAAATGTGTTTTATATTTCAATTTTCCAGTTTGCATATGAACCGTTTGATCCTTTGCCCTAATTGCTTTGAAATCGGGCCATCCACGTGGTAAGAGAACATTAGAGTAGAGTCGGGGAAACTTTTTTACATTTTTGCATGCTAGAGACATTTTCTCGATTTTCTCCCATAAAACTCCATCAAAATTTAAAATTGAAGTTTCCATCATGTGGATAATTTCACCAGCTTTCCATTGATACCAAAAACATGAAAATCCAAGCTCTAGATCGAAAGATATGGCCTCTTGAAGATTTAGGGAAAAACTGGAAAATTTGGGTCTGCGGGCCAAAATTTGACCTTTTTCCCTCTTTTTTCAAATTGGGAAAATTTTCCCCAAAATCTCCACGCCCCCGCCAACCCGATGACATGTGGCACTTTCTGGTTCATCCGCGGCTTCAGAATAACATTTTGCCCTTTTTTCCCGTAAGGCAAATTTTTCCCAAAGTCCTTCGCTGGCCCGACCTCTGCTACTAATGTGGACACGTGGCACCTTCTGATTCGATGCGGAGAGACACGTTCCAACATTTCACCTTTGCGCTTTTATGGTTTTGGAAAAAAACCAAAAACTCTCGACGCCCCGATCCCCACCGATGAATGGACACATGGCGCCTTGTGATTAAACGCAGGACTTAATCAATTTTTCTCCATTCTCCTTTGTGGGCTTGCGGGTGAAATTTTTACCTTTGAGTTTTTTAGCCAAAAGGCTAAGTGTCAAATTTCTCTCTACGCCTCTACCAACCCGCCAATTTCCTTGGCAAAATTTCCTCCTTACCTCCGCAGGCCCGCCTAGGGAAAATTTCCCCTCCAAACTCCATCGAGCCATAACTTGCAAAATACAAGGAGTTAGGAGGACTTCCTTACCTTTCTGGAAAGGGGAAAGAATTCTCTATCTGATGAAGCAATACCTAGAAAATTTTGAGTGCCTGAAATGTGTAAAAATTTTACTGGAGAACAAAGGAAGCTAGTTAACCCAAAATAAGAGGGAGCTTATTTTGGTTAACAAGTATGATCAAAACATGGAAACTTTGAGATAGGAGAAAGTTGTCTTGCTTGAAAACTTGAAATTTTCCCCTTTACACATTTGCAAGACAATAGATGGCTCTAGCTTAGGGACATGGCATGGATTGAGCAAGGTGAAGACATGACATGAGGATCCAGAATCATAGGTTTCAAAACATATAATGTTGACCAGTGCCTTATCCATTGGGCCTTGCAGAGTCATGTACAATACTGAAGGAAGGAAGAAGGAAGGAGGGGAAAACACAACAAACCAAAACCACACCAAAATAGAAAACAAACCAAAACACACACAACAGAAAAGGGGAAACAAAAAAAACTATGGTACAGGGTGAGGGACAACTCACTTTCACTGATGGTACAACTTCAAATATTGCCCACTTCTAGGAAATCCCAATGGAGTTCCATCCAAGTATGATAAGAGAAAGGAATTCTCACCACAAGCTTCCTAAATTTGAAATGGACCCAACCACAAAGAATCTAACTTACCATGACTGCCCTTTGGCTCTCTCCTCTTGTCCCAAAGTAGGACCAAATCTCCAGCTCTGAACTCCCTTGCTTTGGCTCTTCTGTCAAAGAGATTCTTCACTTTCAGCTGATGTTCTTTGATTCTATCCACTACCTGGGATCTACTCTCTTCTAGCTTCTCAAGGAAAAGGATCCTCTTGTCAATTGAATCTTTATATTGGTTGTCTTCCACTATTTGAAGTAGCTTGAGAGTTGGCATTTCAATTGTAATAGGAATCTCTGCTTCAACTCCATATAGCAGCTGAAAAGGTGACATGCCTATTGCCTTCTTAGGAGTGATCCTATCAGCCCACAATGCATCATATAATTTTTTGTGCCAATTCTTCTGATTCTCATCAACAAGCTTGTGGATAATGGTCACAATATTTTTGTTGCTTGACTCAGCTTGACCATTCCCTTGAGGATAGTAGTCAGAAGAATGAGCAAGAGAAATCCCAAAGCCATAACAGAATTCTATCAATTCCTTCGAAGAGAAATAAGTAGCGTTGTCTACTACAATCTTCTGAGGAACTCCAAAATGAACAATGATATTCTCTTTTATGAAATTGTAGACAACTTCAGAGCTAGCTTGTTTGGTTGGAACGGCCTCCACCCACTTAGTGAAGTAATCTGTGGTGGTGAGCACGTAGGAGTGCCCTGCACTTGAATGAGGGTTCAGAACACCGATAAATTCCAACCCCCATTGTTGAAACAGTTCTTCAATCACCACAGGTCTGAGTGGCAAGGAAACTAGCTGAGACTTTCCAAAAAATTGTTGGCATGCTTTGCATTCGAAACCTAGTTCTATGCATCAAGAAAAGAGAGAAGGCTAATAGTACCTACCTCTAATATTTTTGTGGGCAGTCACCATGGCTAAAAATTGTCCATCACAAGCTTGATCATGATAGACTTTGAGGATTTTTTCTTTTTGTTCCTTGTCAACACACTTGATAAAATAGCCATCTATCCCTTTCTTGTAGATTGCATGATTCCAAATCACATATTTAGCTACTTTTAGCTTGAGAGTTCTTCATTGCTTGTAATCTAAATGAGGGGGCAGTCCCATAGGTAAGAAAGAAAGTGATGTCTGCATACCATTCCTCTGTAGTGTTCACAAAGAGAACTTGTGGGCAATCTTCTGAGCAGGTTGGGAAAGTGTCATCTCTTTCTCCAAGATGAACTTTGAGAGATTCATCTTTAGCAATCAACTTACACAAACCATTTCCTCTAACCAGATTAGAGGGCTTAATCTCCAAGTCATACTCTTGGATCCTTGCAATCTAATTTCCTCTTTTGGCTCTGGGATCTTGTTGTGTCAAAATGGACTTGATTGCACTTCTAGGGACCATCACCATGGTGTGAGAGTTGAGTATGTAAAATCTGAAATTCTTCACGGCCTTGACCACTACGTATGCATGCTTCTCTAATTGATTGTAATTTAGTTCATGCTTCTTCAAAGGGCAGCTCATGAAAGAAATAGGTGCTTCCAATCCTTCATCATTCTTCTGAGCAAGGATAGTAGAAAGAGTGTGCTCTGAGGCATAACAGTACATGATGAATTCCTTGTTGAAATCTGGAGATACTAGCATTGGAGCTTTGGAAACGGCCTTCTTGATTTCTTCAAATGATGATTTTCAAACATTGTTCCATTTGAAACTTGTTTGAGGCTTCATCATAGAGGTGATATGCTTTGTTCATTTAGCAAATTCAAGGACAAAGCGGTGAAGAAAATTTACCTTCCCAAAGAATGAGTGTACTCCTTTCTTGCTGGAAGGAAGATACAAAGGTCTTGAATAGCACTTACCCTCTCGGGGTCAATATGTGTTCCATGCTTATTCATGATGTGTCCCAAAAACTTGCCTTCTGTGACTCCAAATGTAGTGTCAACTCCTTTTGACACTTTTAGATATTGATTTTGATACTATTGATCATATTATGGACACTATTATGTTTTTTTTTAGTATGATGGTTAGATCATGGATTTTTATTGATCGGATTTAGTTATTAAACATGATGATTACTAGAGACATTTTCTATATGTGGTTGATGATATAATATTTGGCGGGGACATATTATGGATATTGATTTGGATTTGTGACACTTGATATTTGGAGTAGACTTAGTATGGTAGATTCTTGATGATGATATTGCTGATTTAAGAATTAAAAATGATAATGTTGAATTATTGATATTGTTGTGATTCATGTGTTTAGATGATCTTGAAATGTTGTTTATATCATTTTGGATGTTCTAATATGGCCATGAGGCTGAAGGAGGTATTTTCATTTTGTAGGTTAAAAATCACAACAATGTCGGGGGACTGGAGACTAACCATATTAAAATTCAGGTGAATTCAACAAGGTCACCATGGCAACTATGTTGTTCGTTTGTGTGTTGAGTTATGTTAGGATTTCCCATGGGGGGATCTCCATTATATGTGACCATGGGATAAGTGTTTTATTTATGTGTTCCTTTTTGAATTATTGTTGTATGTATTTTATTTGTAATGTGTTCCTTCTTTTAATTAATTTAAATGTGGTAGATTAATGTGAGAGATCATATAGTTAAATTTTATTTAAATTTAATTGGGACATGGAATGTAATTAATAAAGTTGTTGAGTTTAAATAATAATGTTGGAAGAGTGTGTAAGTTAACATGTAAGAATGTGTAAGAAATATGTAAGAGTCTTGTAAGGCAGATTTTGGAAGGTCAAGCACTCCATCTTTTATGAAATTCGAATTTGACCTTGGAGGCCAAATTTGGAGGCTTGTGGGACAAGTTAAACTTGTCCCACACCTCTTAAAATGATCCACCAACCATGTCTATGGTTTGAGGTTAAATTTAGGCATTTATAATGCATTTTGAAGTGAAAATATGTAATTTTTAATTGCACTTCCCGTACATGTTTTAAATTTGGTCCTTTTGGAGTATGTAAGTGATTTTGTCATTTTTATTTATTGTGATTTGGTGAAGGATGTTGACTTTCCTCTTGGGGTTTGGGAAGAATGATGTGGCATCCTAGATGGATCCACATCATCCTCTTCTCTTCCCTCTCCTATAGAAGTGAAACTCTTTTCTTGTTTATGGTTGTTGAAACTTTGTCCATTTCCTCTTGGGGTGCATTTTTTGGTGCTATTTATTTTGGAGCTTGTTTGAGGAAGAGCTTGGATTATTTTTTCTTGCTTGGACCTTGCTGATTTTAGATCAGATCGGCATCTTGGAAAGATTGTGAGCTTGGAAAAACTCCGGTATGGAGAGGTAGGATCTTGAGTGTGTTTTAATTACTTTTCCTTCTCTTGCATGCATGTTTGAAGGGTGTTTGTGTTTGCATTATTGGCTGGTTGGGTAGAATGCTTAGGGCATGGTGTAGGAGAAGGCTATGGGGGTTTCATATGGGGGGCATAAGGGATTGCCAATGGCATTGTTTTATTGAGGAGGGAGTTTTGGTTTGGGATCCACCTTGGAAAAGAAACTGATTGCATTTCTTACTCTTGGGGGCATAAGGGATAAACTTGGGTGGGGGAATAAGGAGGGGTTAGGAGATATAAGGTTTATGGGGTTGATATATGTATTGGTGGTATGCATTTTTTGGATGCCCAATTCCAAATTGGGAGGCATAAGGAGTTCCCATAATTTTTGCTCTTGTTGGCTTGCTTGATCAAGCATATGTGTTGTGTGTATGATTTCAAATGCAGTTGGGAATTGCTGTCTTGTTGGACTATGTATTTTATTATTTGTATGCAATGTGAAGAATTCTTATTTGTTGTGGAAGAATCCTTGTTGTCATGTGTTGATGTTCATACTTTATTTCAATATGGTTGGGGCTCGGGGCCAATGAGGAAAGGATGGCTTCTCCTTTTTCATTATATGTCTTGGTTGGGTGGAGAGCATTGCCTTTCCCCCTTCCTTGTTGTGATCAAGATGAAAGAAGAAGAAACAAACATGCTGCTGTTTGGAGAAGGAATTTCACAGTATGACAGTAATTTCCCTTTGAGTAATTCAATGTAACTTCTCCCACTTCGAGTGGATGAATGTATAAATGTTGTAATGTGAAGCATTGCATTGTTAATGGAAGTTGTAGTTGTATTGAGGAATGTAAAGAAGAATTACACTTGTTTTATGTTTTTGGAAAGAAATGTAAAGGATATTATAAGCATTGTAATTTGTATTTTGTAATCGAATCGGAAGAGTGTTAAGTTGTAAAAGTGTCATTGAATTATGTATAAAATATTGAAGTAGTTTCAAAATTGGATTGTATACTAGAATTGTTTTGTTGTCCAAGAATGATATCTTTGTTTTGAAAAGGAATAAGAAACAATGTTGTTATTGTATGTACTTTGTAGCTTGAAATCAAATAGAAAGGAAAGTAACAAAATTGTATTGATGATCAATGAAGGATTGCATTCCTTTCTTAAAATATTTTTACCTTTTTCATATTCTATCTTCTCCATTGGAAGTCTGAGTTTTACTTGCAATGAGAAACCTCTATTTGGAATGTTGAAAGAAGAATGCATATGGAATGAAAGTAAATGTTATTTCCCTTGCAAAATGTATATTAAAACTGAAATCAGAGATGTAGTTTCTTTTAGAATTAGATGGATGGTTTAATAATAAATGTATTTGACTAAGTTAGGAATCATATGCACATTTAAATGACCAAATGGAGGTTCCAATTTGAAGAAATAGTTCGCTGTAATATACTTCATCATGACAACCCACATTTTAATACAAATGAATAGTTCATACTTGCACTAAACAATAAGTTATGAAACATTGAAAATTAGACTTAGTACTACCTAAGGAACTCAAATTCACTATAACATTCAAGAATGAATCTCTAAAACTTAATGAATTTCAATTCGGAGCTTGCACAGTTATTTTTCCGTCTATTGCCAGAAAAATGCAACCTTGAAAAGATTGGATAAACTGACTTCCCTAAAACATTCTAAACCCCCATAGACTGATCCTCCATGTTTGTTTGACATGTTGAGCAAAGGAGGAGTTCTAATTTTATCAAAATTATAAGTTGGAAATTTCCAGTTTGCCAAATAAAGGCATGCGAGATCGTTTTTCAAAATTTACCCTAAAATTTTTATCAATAAGTAAATTTTATGTTCCATGTGCAAAGAGAGATTCGAGAGCTTTCTAAAAAGTCCTTGTTTTCCCAAAACTGAGCTTTCTACAAGTTATGGCATTTTGAATTTTTTGTGCTTTGGCGGGAAAAAATTGGGAAAATTTTCCCTAGCAGGCCCGCAACCCAAAAATTTCCCATCAAAATTGCCCTTAGAAAATTTTCAAAATTTTGGGTTTGGGAAAATTTTCACTTTTCCCTCCGCTAGCCCATAGCCAATCAGAGGTTACCATGTGTCCTCCAAGGGCTGAGGCGGAGGTGCGAGATAAATTTTACCCCTTAAACTTTTTGAAATTTTTTGGAAAATTTTCACTTTTCCCTCCGCCGCCTGCAGACCAATCAGAGGGCACCACGTGTCCCCTTGTGGCTATGACAGAGGCATGGGTTCTTTTAAAACCCTTAGCTTTTATAAATTTTTTTGGGAAAACATATGTTTTGGCCCCACTGGCCTGTGACCAATGAAAGCGTGCCACGTGGCACCTTGGGGGTGGAAGCGGGAGGGCAGACCTTCCTTCTCCCTTATGTTTTGTGTTTTGGCTTTGGAAAATTTCTAATTTTCCTTCCGCCACCTGCAACTCCACTTCCCCTTTTTCCTTTGTCTTCCCATTGGTGGGCAAAGCACAAAGCACAAAAACACACCCGCTGCTCCACTCTTCCCTTCAGACTTGTCCTTTCACAGTGCGCGGACCCACACACCCTTTTGTTCCCTTTTTCCTCCTCGGACGCGCACCACTAATTCCTCTCGCCGCTTTGAGTTGTCTCTCTGTGTCGCCACGTGTCCCCAGGGACCCGCGAGGTGCGAAGCACATTTTTCTTTGAGCCCATGTTGGGAAAATTTCTCAATGTCACCCCGCGGCTCGCCAATCCACCTAGGGTGCACTCCCCTCCTCTTAACATGTGTCCCCCTTGGAGAGAATTTGACTCGAAGACTCCGCCCACTCATATCTTGAGTTCGCAGGAGTTAGGAGGAATTCTTTATATCACCTGAAAGGTGAGAAAATTTCCTATCTATTGGGAATGGTTTAGGAAAATTTTGGAAGTGTTTGGTAGGAGAAAATTCTAGTTGAATTTTTGAGCCTAGCATGGGGAATATTACTCCTTGAATCTAACTAGAGCATCTAACCCTAAAATGTGAACCTTGTAAACTTGTTATAAGTTAATAAAGGAAACTTTTGTATTAATAAACAGCTTTTATTCCTAGGCTTGTCGGGCAAACTGTTGTCTTCCAACTTGGTTGTGGACACTTCTAATAAAAAAAAATTATCCTATAATTTTCTAGCTAACCCTAGGTTATTTCTTAGGTCTCAAGTGGTTGTTTAAATGGGCACTAAACCAAAGATACACTTCTTGGGATTTAGATAAATGCCATGTTTTCTACATCTTGTAAGAATTTTCTCTAAGTGGAAGATATGCTCACTTCTCTTCTTTGAAAACACGGTTAAGTCATCAAGGTATATGACAATGCAATGCTTGAGATCTTTGAAAGCCAGGTCCATGGCTCTTTGGAAGGTGGCTCCCACATTGATCAGGCCAAAAGGCATCCTACTATAAGAAAAAGTGCCCCAAGGAGTTGTGAAAGTCGTCTTGCTACAATCTTCTTTGGCCACTTTAATTTGATTATACCCTGAGAAGCCATCAAGCAAAGAGAGCATCTCAGATCCAGTAACTACTTGTAGGATATGATCCATGATCGGAAGAGGGTAATTGTCCTTGAGAGATGCCTGATTTAGATTTTTGAAATCTACACATATTCTGATCTCCCCATTTTTCTTTCTGACTGGTACAATGTTGGCCACCCATGTTGAGTGGTGAATGGGGAAAATGATTCTGGCATTCAACATCTTGTTCACTTCTTCCTTGATAACATCAGCAATCTTTGGATTATAGGGTCTTTTCTTCTTCCTGAAGGGCTTAACATCCTACTTCAGAGGAATGGAATGATGCATTTCCTTTAGTTGAAAAGATTTGAGCTCGTCGTAAGAGTAGGCCAGCACATCAGAGTACTTTTAAGAAAAGCAACGAACTTCCTTTTCTCTTTAGGTGACGAGCATTTGCCAATGTTGACCATCCTTTAATATTCAAGTCCCAATGTTTTCCTTGTCAAAATCAGATGGATAGTGAGAAGATATCTTTTCTTTTTCATGAATAAATCTATCATGCTTGTCAAACAGGTCCTCCAGAGAGACTAGACCTTTGGGGATCTTGTTACCTTTCAATCTGATCATGCCTTCATCATCCACTCTTTCAATTTCATCTGATGCATCTTTAGCCACAACTTCTCTATGTGGATTAACACTTCCCTCAAAGAAGAGATTATTGAAGTTGTCTCTTTGCTCCAAGAAGGCTAAAATATGATTGTTGCCATTGAAAACTTGCCAGTGATCTGTGTTATCAGGTACACTTGGTCTGAAAACCATCTCAATGGTTATTTTGTCCTTGCCAAAAGAAGGATGAGGAGTCAATAGGGATGTTGATACTGCAAGAGAATCATATCTTTCATTTTGTTGTCTTGGGATGGCTTCAATAGAGAATGCATCAAATAATTCAATGCAATCCCACACTCTATTCCTGTAATGCCTGAGCCTTGGGTTCTTCACCTGGTATTTCTGGTGGATTTGCTTCACTATCACTTCTGCATCACCAAGTCATCTCATCTTTTTGATTCCCATGTCTTCCGATACACTTATGCCCAAGAGGAGAGCACTTAGGGCCAACATGTTTTGATCGGTGGTGTAGATGGTATCGGTTGAGGGTATAGAACTGCTACTCTGAACAAAATTGATTAGTCTATCAAAATGAGCAGGGTGTGTTTGCAAGTATTCAATCTCTGAGAGCTACACTTTGGTCTTACTTGCATGTTCCACAAAATCAAATGGGACAATGTTGGATGAGGGGGAAGTTCTTGGAGTGAGGGAAGGTTTACATGGTAAGGGTCTTTGAGGAACTTTGGCTGACTTGGAAATTGGATTGTCTTCTGAGGGTGAGGCCATCAACTTAGAAGGAGGTGAAGGTGAAGCTATGGTCTAAATTTTAGCTAACTTAGAATAGACTTCATTAGAGGGAGGAGTGTTTTTAATAACTTGTGAGCTAGAAGAAGGAAAAGGTGACTTACTAGATATAACATCCTGATCTCTAGCAACCATTTGGCCTGGTTTCATTTTGGCTGAATCCATTGAGGGTGGTAATGGTGAGCCTCTATTGATGATCTTCTTTTGTGTGGCTACTAGAGTGGGATCTTCTTTAGTTTTCTTTTCCTCTTGAGCCACGGAGGGTAGAGCATATTTCTTGGATTGAGCTCGAGTGAAGACAACACATGAGAAGCTTGGGGCTTCCTCTTCTTCTTCCCCATCATCAACAAACTCAAACAAGCCATTGTGCATATCAACTTCTTCAATTTCGAGGTAGCCTTCATAATCCTCTGCTATTTCTCCTTCAAGTTCATCAATTTCAGCATCCTCTCTTGATTCTCTGGTGTCACAGATAGCATTGATAAGAGGTGCTTCAAGGAAAGTTGGTGAGGAGGTGGTGTAATTCTTTGTCTATCAGGGAAATTTGGCCTCCTTGGAGCATTTCTCGTTGTCATTTGGGACAGCTATTTCTTCAAGGCAACCAGATCATTTGCCATTTTCTGGAACATAGGATCTGTAGTTACTGAAGCCAAACTCTGACCCTTCTACTTCCCATTTGGGCCTTTCACCTTTCTAGAGAGGATTAAGTCATCATCAATTTCAATGGAAAAGTCTTGAGCTTCCCTCAGTGTGTTTGGTTGGGCTCTTCTGAGGAAGAAACCAACTTCTGATGGCAAGGCACTGATGAAGAATTTTCTCAGGTTGTTCTCAGGAGGTAGCACATCTTCAAGGATTCTTCTTGTCAATCTGTCAAACCTTGCTACAAAGTCCCTCATGGATTCAGAGCTTTCTTTCTTTATTTGGACTAATTGCACCAACAGCTCTTGACCATCTTCAGTGCTCTTGAATCTATTTTCAAATGCTCTTCTAATATCTTCCCAACCAGTAATAGATCTTGTAGGAAGCATGTAAAACCATTCAGCAGCCTTTTCCTGAAGTGATTCCACAAATAGTCTGACTGACACATCTTCATTCTCAACTCCTAATACACCACAAGCAGTGATGAATGCTTTGCTACATGTTCTTCAGGGAGTTGAGAACCATCTCCCCTGAATTTGGGAAAATTATTTCTAGAGCCTCTTAGCAGATCATGAAGAGGTTGTTGGAGGGAAAGTGGGCATGTGTTTCTTCCCCATGGCACAATAGGCCTATGTGCTTCACGTTCATGGTCACCCATTCTGTTTCTATTTTTGGTTTCTTGGTCAGCTAAGGTTGCCTCTCTCTCCTCTGTTGTAGCTTGGAGTCTTGCAATTTCTTCAAGTTGAGCTCTAATCTCTTCCTCTCTGTCAAACTGAGCTATAACCTCTACTTCTTCTCTCTCCAACTCCTCAAAATTAGGGTCAATCACTCCTCCTTTCCTCAGCTGGTGAGTATACCTTCTATCAGCCAGCTTGAAAGTTTATTGTCTTCTCTGGAGGTGCTGGAATTTGTCTTTGTCTTCTTTTTCACAGCCCAGAATTTTGTAGCAATGGTGAGATGATTTACACTCTGCCAAATATGCCAAGTAACCTCTTTCAGGTCTGAAATGATTTCCTTTGGATATGACAGAGCAAAGAAGGTTTTCTAGAAGGATTTGCAAGAATTTTGAGTTACATCCATGCAGTTCATATGGTTTCTCAATCTACAAAACTCTTCTATTTGAATCTTTTTGTATTTTTGGATCACAAGGAATTTCAGACTTCAAAGGAAAATTCTACAAATCTAGGTGTAGATGCTACAACTCTCGCCTCACGGTGGACACCAAAATTGTTGGCAAGAAAATTTGTCTTGTGGACAAATTTGTGGATTTCAGGCCAATGCTATGGGAATATAAGTCCCTCTACATTTGAATGGTGCAGCTACCATTGTTTAGCATGTAAAACCAAAGTGGATTTATGGTGGTTTTTCAACCAGAGATCCACAGGAACACTCCACTGTCCCTATGGAAATAATAGCAACTCCTTGCTATAGCAGAAATCAATCTGAGAAAGGGGAGGGAGTGAGAATGAAGGAGGGGGAAATCAATGTTGTGGGTAGAGTGTCAGATGCCCACACACATCAACTGGAAGTTTCATTACATGCATTAATTAATAGAAGAAAGACAAATTTGTAATTTCTGAGCACAAGATAGAATAAAACACGCTGGTCACAAAGCACCAATCAATTTTTCCATCGAGGGACATAAAATTCCTTCCTTTTTTATTGATCTCAGAGTTGAAACTTGTACAATGAGTGGGAATAGAAGAAATAATGTAGAGGAGGAGAATAGAAGAAGAATAACAATCATTTTTGTGCTCTGTTCGTAAAAACGTGCTTCCATTTTCGAAATTCAATTGCCCTTTCACAAAGACTTTGAAAAACCATTAAATCATTCGACCCAAAGTCATTACAAACAAATTTGATCATTTCCCCTCTTCCAGATTCCTCTACCGCAAAGAAAACGCTTCTGATGAGCCCAAAAAGAGATTCTACATGCAAAAATGTGTTTTATATTTCAATTTGCTAGTTTGCATATGAACCGTTTGATCCTTTTCCCTAATTGCTTTGAAATTGGGCCATCCACATGGCAGGAGAACATTGGAGCGGAGTCGAGGGAAACTTTTTGCATTTTTGCATGCCAGAGACATTTTCTCAATTTTCTCCCACAAAACTCCATCAAAATTTAAAATTGAAGTGTCCATCGTGTGGATAATTTCACCAAATTTCCATTGATACCAAAAATGTGAAAATTTGAGCTCTAGATCGAAAGATATGGCCTCTTGAAGATTTAGGGAAAACTAGCAAAATTAGGGCAAAATTCGGGTCTGTGGGCCAAAATTTGACCTTTTTCCCTCTTTTTTCAAATTGGGAAATTTTCCCCAAAATCTCTCGCACCCTGCCAACCCAATGACACGTGGTGCTTTCTAGTTCATCCGCGGGCTTCAAAATAACATTTCACCCTTTTTTCCCACAAGGGAAAATTTTCCCAAAGTCCTCCACCGGCCCGACCTCTGCTATTGATGTGGACACATGGCACCTTTTGATTCGATGCGAGAGATGTGGTCCAACATTTCACCTTTGTGCTTTTATGGTTTTGGCAAAAAACCAAAAATCCTTTGACACCCCGATCCCCACCGATGAATGGACACGTGGCGCCTTGTGATTAAATGCGGGGACTTAATCAATTTTTCTCCATTCTCCTTTGCGGGCTTGCGGGTGAAATTTTTACCTTTGATTTTTTTAGCCAAAAGGCTAAGTGTCAAATTTCTCTCTGCACCTCCGCCAACCCACCAATTTCCTTGGCAAAATTTCCTCCTTACCTCCGCGGGCCTGCCCAGGGAAAATTTCCCCTCCAAACTCCACCGAGCCATAACTTGCAAAATACAAGGAGTTAGGAGGACTTCCTTACCTTTCTAGAAAGGGGAAAGAATTCTCTATCTGATGAAGCAATACCTAGAAAATTTTGAGTGCCTAGAAATGTGTAAAAATTTGACTGAGGCACAAAAGGAAGCTAGTTAACCCAAAATAAGAGGGAGCTTATTTTGGTTAACAAGTATGATCAAAACATGGAAACTTTGAGATAGGAGAAATTTTTATTTCTTGAAAACTTGTAATTTTCCCCTTTAAACATTTACAAGACAACATATATCTAACATTGTCCCCTGTCACTAAGGCAACAGGGGACTCGCATTTGCACGCATTTCGTGACCTCAATTTAGCTTTCCTAAAAGATGAATTTCCCCTACCTGTATTGACCAATTGGTTGACCTTCTTACCGGTGGTCACAAGATGCTATAACTCATGGATGGTTTCTCCGGTTATAACCAAATCTTTCTTTCCCTAGACGATCAACACAAAACTACATTCATTACCCCTTGGGGGACCTATTATTGAGTCATGCCTTTTGGCCTTAAAAATGCTTTGTACCACATATCAATGGGCTATGACTTATATATTCCCTTACATCATGCATTGTATATTGGAAGATTACATGGATGACCTCCTTTCCAAATCCAAACACCGCTCCGAGCACCTCACTGTCCTAAAAACCATCTTTGACCGCCTCATTAAATATTACGTTCACCTTTAGCCCAAGAAGTGTGTCTTCACGGTTCTCTCGGGAAAAATCCTAGGGTTTATCATTTCCTTACGTGGTATAGAGGTTGACCCTACTAAATTCAAGGCCATTCTTGAAATTCCTCCACCCACTAATCTTAGGCAACTTCGTATCCTGCAAGGCAAGTTGTAGTCTATTCGCCGCTTCATTTCACAATTGTTTGATCGGTGTCAACCATTTCATCATCTTCTCAAGAAGGATGTCTCCTTTAAATGGGATGATGACTGCCACAAAGCTTTTGAGGCCTTAAAACAATACCTTCTCCAACCACCCGTACTCATTCCACCTAAAGACGATCAACCCTTCTACCTATACATCTCAGCTACTGATCACTCCTTAGGGGCCATGCTCGCCACCGCGATGAACAACATAGGGAGCAGGTGGTTTACTACATAATTCATACTCTTCTAGACTATGAAACCTGGTACACTCATGCCAAAAAAGTTTGCTTAGCCTTAGTTTTCATTTCCACCAAACTTCACCATTACCTACTCAATCAAAAACCCATGTTGTGACCAACACCGACCCCTTACACTTCATGTATGCCAAACCATACCAAAATCAATGTGCCGCATGTTGGCTTATGCTTTTGGCCAACCTTGACCTCGAATTTATTAATAAAAATTCCATCAAGGGCCAAGCTATCACCAACCAATTAGTCGATGCACCTATTTTCGCGATCAACTCTCTAACTTTGACTTTTTAGATGAGTCAATTGCTACCCTTTCCCTGGACGAACCCACTTACCAAATGACACTCTTCTTTGATGGTTCCAAGTGTTAGCATGGGGGTGGGGATGGTGTTATCCTCATTCCACTTGATGGTGAACCCATGCCTTTGTCTTTCAAACTTGATTTTGATTGTACAAACAATATTGTTGAATACGAAGCACTTGTATTGGGTCTCCAAGCTACCTATGCCTTAGATGTTAAATCACTCAACATCTTTGGTGATTCTCAATTGGTCATAAACCAGGTCAATGGTATATACCAATGTCGTAATGAGATACTTCAAAAGTATAAACATCATGTAGACATAATTTTGACCACCTTCGATCATTATGCCCTTCAAACCGTCCCACGTTCAACCAAAAATTTGCAGATACCATGGCCTTGCTTGGCTTCTCAAATACCCGCTTCACCTGCCGATTCTAAAATCTTTGTCACCATATAAATAATCCAATCACCCTCTTATTTACCTCATGAAATTTACTCTATCGGAACCACTACCCCCAACCCGAGTGACCTCTGGTATAAACAATACTCAGACTACCTTTCCCTCTCCATCTTGCCTCCCAACCTCACTCATAATGGACAACGTGCATTTCTTAAAAAGGTCTCTCGTTACATCATTATGGGTGGCCTCCTCTATAAGCACAAACTTTGATGGTATTCTCTCATGGTGCCTAACGATTTTAGAAATTCCTTATACCATTAAGGAAGTTCACGATGGCATATGTGGAGGTCACTTGATGGCCTTGTTGTTCTTAAGCATATTCTTCACCTAGGCTATTACTTGCTAACCCATAACCATGATTTTTGTGACTACGTTAAGTGTTGTGTAAAATGCCAACAACATGCCAACCTTCATCATACACCCAAATCATGCCTTATAGGTCACCCGTGACCTTTGGCCCTTCTCTCAATGGATTTTGGATCTTGTTGGAGAAATCAATCCTCATTCTTCCCAACGACATCAATGGATCATCACCACTACCGAATACTACAAAAAAATGGGTTGAAGCCATACCTCGATCTCCACAAAAGTGAGAAAATATGTGAGTGCATCAATCATCACATCATCTTTCGCTTTGGTGTCCCACATTGCCTCATCAACGATAATGAGAAAACAATTCAAAAATAAAACCTTGCAAAAAATTTACGACGCCTTTGGCATTCAGCTAAGTTTCTCGTCACCTTATTACCCATAGACAAACAACCAAGCCGAATCCACCAATAAAGCCTTGAACAAAATTCTCATGAAAGTGGTTAATGATATGGGGAAGGAATGGCATACTCACATTTCTTTCACCTTATGGGCACACCGCACCAAGATTCACACTTCCACTCTTTGTCACACCTTTTTCTCTAGTTTATGGTACAGAGGTTGTTCTACCTCTCAAAGTCTAAATCCCCTCACTCCACATTTCTCTCCATGACATGCTTAATGATGATGACTTTCATCAGGACCATTTAGTATAACTTGAGTTATTAGACGAATGTCACCTTAATGCTCTTGACCATCTCCAATTTTACCAAAAATGTATCAAACGTGCCTATGACAAACATGTCCATAAACGAACCTTTCAAGTTGGTGACCTTGTCCTGAAAGATAATCAACATATAACCAAAGCAAAAAAAAGTAAATTGGGAAAATTTTCTCCTAATTGGCTTGGACCATACATCATGACTCATACTTATAGATCAGGTGCTTATTGTTTATCTTCACTCAATGGTAAACCCGAACTGAACCCTTTAACGCTTTGCATCTTCGACCATTATATTGTTGACTTTTTGTCCTACCTCACCTTCTGCCTCTTTCTATGCTCATCCCTTGAGCACTATCCACTTCCTATGCCATCACCAATGATTAAACAAGAATCATGTGTGTACCTATCACTCTTGTATCCTCTCTTAAATATGTGTACCACGGCACTGCACATAGCATGATTCTCATGGATACTTTTTGTTTACTTTTAGATGAGATCCCATGGTCGTTTCACCTTGCTTTCGAACAATAATGACCTCACTCCTTGTCTTTATTACCAATATAATATTTCTAATTCCTAATCATGTAGACCCTACTTCTCTAATTACCCAAACTTTGACATTTTAACATTACCGGACCACTTACGACAAATATTTACTTTTTACAACATTCCTATTGTACTTTGACTATTACCGTACTCCACATTATTGGCTCGCCGTCTTCGACGCGCGCGTTATCTTCTATCAGACGCTACTACTAATTATACTTAACAACATCCTATTCCTAATACATACATTAATGAAATAGAAATTATGGAGGAAAATTTTAGTGTCGACATCTTCCCCCTTCCTAGCTTCTACTCCGTCCTTGGAGTAGACTATTCTGGTGCTTGGAAAATCTTCAACTTGTCGTGGTTGTCCCATTTCATAATGGGAGTGCCATCCAATTCCTCCAATAATACGTACCATTTTCATGCACAGCAATTTGCTATTTTGTAGAGCCCCATCCATTTTGGAAGAAATTTTCTCTGTCTTCTTTTTTGTATTTGGAATCATATACTAGAACCAAGTCATTCACATGAAATGAAGACCACCGATCTTTTGATCAAAGTATTCCTTCTACTTCATTTTCTTCTTATGGCTTGTATCCTTTGCTATTTCTCTCATTTCCTCCAAAGAAATGAAGATGTACCAACCTTTCTTTTCTTGAATCACTTTCATCCATCCTTTCATTTTTCATAACTCTCACAAAGGTGGGAATATCAAACTCAATAGGAAAAGCTGGATCAATGCCATAGGCCAACCGAAATGGGAGTATCCTGTTGCTGACTTTGATGTTGCCCTATATGCCCACAATGCTTTGCATGAATCCTTTTATCCCATTTATGTACTGCAAGGCTACATCTTTTGCTAGAATTTGACACAACACAAAATTTGTTCATTCCACTGTCTATTTTGTGCTTGGCTTGTATGTTGTTGCCTTCTTGTGCTTAATAGAAAACTTATTGACTAGGGATTCTACCACCTCATTAATGAAGTGGCTTACTTAATCATACAATTTCTAATGGGCAACCAAATCCGGTGACAATGCGTTCATACATGAACCTTGCCACTTCATCCATGGAAGTTGTTTTCAATGGCCTAGCTTGACCCACTTGGTTAAATACTCGTGGCAACTACAATATACTTATTTTAGCGTGATGTAGTTGGAAGTGGACCTACAATGTCTATTCCCCACTTTTGAAAGGGACCAAGGGGAAGAATAGGACATAATGGAGCTGATGAGTCTTATGGTTACTATGTGTTTGACAAATATCACATGTCTTACAATAATTATAACAATCTTTAAAAAGAGTGGGCCGTGATAACCTGCATCCAAGATCCTTCTTGCTGTAAGTTGTCCAGAGAAGTGCCCTCCACATGTACCATTATGGAATTCTTCTAGCAGTTCCTTCCCTTGATCACGTCCAATTTCCCTCTTATACTGTCCATCAGGTCCTATTCGAAATAATACTCCATGCAGAATAGAATATGGACGACTGGCTTGAGTAATCTTTCTCTTAGTCTTTGCATTGGCACCATCGAAACTTGAATTCATTCGGATAATTCCAAATATCTATGTATTCACTAGGGATTGTGTCAAGGGATAACAACTTTGAATCTGGAAACTCATCATCATCACAAGATGATCCTAAACCATCATAGGCTCGAGAGAGTGCATTTGCATTGACATGCTTCTTTCCTGGCCTATCTATAATATCAAATTCAAACTCTTGTAGCAAAATTATCCATCTTGTTATCCTCCCTGATGGGTTAGGCTTATTTACAATATATTTTAGAGCCTGATGATCTGTTACAACTAGAAATTTTTGCCCTAGCAAGTAATTTCTAAACTTCTTTACAGCAAAAATGATAGCCAGAGCCTCTTTTTCAGTTACAGTATAATTTACCTCAGCACTGCTCATTTGTCTGCTCCCAAAGTAAATTGGATGTTCATTCCCATTTTCATCCTTTTGGCTCAAAGTACTTCCTAGTGTTGCATCTGAGGCATCAGTGTACACAATGAATGGCTTGCTCCAATTTGGATTCTTCAAAATAGGTGAAGACACCAGGGCTTCCTTCAATTGTCCAAAAGCTTCATGCGCCTTATTTCCTGGTTCATAAGTAACATCCTTCTTCAAGAACTAGGTTAGTGGCTATGCAATCTTTGAGAAATTCTTGATGAACCTTCTATAGTAACCCACATGGCCTAAAAATGATCTCAACTTACTTCTATTAAGAGGAAATGGTAAATCTTTGATTTTTGAAACTTTATCAGGATCAGTACCAATACCATCTCTGGATACAACATGCCCTAACAAAACGCCTTTAGAACATCCAAAGACACACTTTGTAGGGTTTAGTGAGGCTTGTGCTTCATCTAACCTTTGAAATGTTGTCTCCATTTGGTGCAGGTGGTCCAACTTGCTCCCATAGATGCAAAAATCATCCAGAAATACTCTGATGAAGGTCCCAATGTAGGGTTCGAACACCCTATTCATCAAACACTGGAATGTTGCTGGAGCATTACACAACCCAAAAGGCATAACTCTATAAGCAAACGTTCCCCAAGGAGTGGTGAACGTGGTCTTCAGCTGATCTTTCTCTGCTATACGAACTTGGTTGTAGCCATTATATCCATCAGAAAAACTATAGCACTCCTGGCCAGCCACTTCGTCTAAGATCTGATTTGAAAATGGAAGAGGGTAATGATCCTTCTTTGTTGCCTTATTGAGCTTCATGTAATCAACACAAATGTGTAGCTTCCCATTCTTTTTTTTGAGATCACAATGGGAGAAACCCATTCTGAATTCTCCACAAACAAATATGAATCCCGCATCAAGCAACTTATCTATTTCTTCTTTTACAGTCTTGGAAAAATTAGGATTCATTCTATATGGCATTTGCTTTATGGGCTTAGCACCATCTACCAGCTCAATAGAATGTTCTACCCAACTTACTTGACGGAGTTCCTTGTAATCAAAAGTGAATAGGTGTATGTACCTTCGAAAGAGCTGGAGGTAGGATTCCTTCTCACTCTCTATCACAACATCACCAATTTTTATTTGTTGGAGACGATCATCAACTTCTTCTTCGAGATAATTTTATAGGGGTCATGAGTTGGTGTGACTGGAAGGATATCCATGACTGAAACATCCACCTCACTTTCTTCATCTTCAGTGTCCACTTCACTGGTACTAGAGTAATCAGAGGATGTCCAATCATCAGTTTCATCACTTGAATCCACAGGTTCTACCTTATGATGTCGAGGGATCACATTTATCTTCACCCTCTCTCTACCACGTCCAAGTGTCATGAAACCTTCATTCCAGTAGTTTCTTGCATGAACTCTCCTTAGCCATGGTCTTCCCAAGAGATTGGGTACGTGCTGCAAGCACCATTTTTCATCACCTGAAAGTCTACCACATACCACACCCATAACAGATATTGCCACATTTGAAACTACACCTTCTGGTTTAGTTTTTCCTTATTTAATGACCTTAACATAAGTGTTGAAGGGTGATCAATTTTTAAACCCAACATATTCATTACAGACTCGGTCATTACATTAACTGCAGCACCTCCATCAACTAAGACATCATGAATTGAAATACCATTACATAATACCTCAGCTTGTGGAGCATAGGGATCTGCCTCTGCCTCCAAAACAGGGACCTCAACCTCCTTCCTTCTTCGAGCATTGAGTCCACCTCGCAACTCCCGCCTCTTCTCAGAAGACATAGCCAAGAGTTGACCATATGTAATATTTGTAGGCCTTTTGGATAGATCTTCCAAGATGGAGTATGGTCCTTGCCCCTGTGAAATTAGAAAATCCTGCACACCCAACTTTCTTCTCCTATGTTTCTTACTAGTTTCTTCTTTCATCTTCTTAGGATCATTTCCATCTTGATTATCTTTTTCTTTCTTTCTTTTTATTACAAACACATCTACTTCATTATTTCTGCTCTTATCTACTACATCAAAAGAATTCACAGTGCTTTTCCTTTATCATTATCTCCTTTACCAGATGTAGAAGCTCTATCTAGATAATTATACTTATAATGACCCTTTTATAACAACCATAACAAGCAACTTCAGAAATATTTTTGGACCTCTATCTCCTCCCCGAGAACTAAATTCCTTTCCTTGAAGAAGATTAATAGTTAAGCCGACCCATCTTTTTGAGTAGATCTTCATACTCGTGGTGTACTAGGAGAAATATTTGTGCTCACCGGGAGTGGTTGTGGATTCTGGACCAAAGGTGCTGGTGTAGGCTCTACTTTAGCAACAATTTCTTTGGGCTCCTCTTCCATACTTTCTTCTTGCCTTCTTGCAATCTCCTTTACTTCTTCAATGGTAGCTGGGTGGTCATACTTCACTCATTGTCTGATCTCTGGCTTCATCCCAAGAATGAAGTGCTTACAGAGGAGATTATCCACG
Organism: Taxus wallichiana var. yunnanensis; assembly: GCA_018340775.1. Taxonomy (NCBI): domain Eukaryota; kingdom Viridiplantae; phylum Streptophyta; class Pinopsida; order Cupressales; family Taxaceae; genus Taxus; species Taxus wallichiana. Next base: position 736,592,664 of record CM031242.1, read on the forward strand.
TCATTCATCAACCCATCCGCTAGTCCTTCCTTCCAGATCTGGGCATCGAGCTTCCTCCTTAGCTCTAGAACACGAGCATGATAATCCCTTATCTTTTCCTTCTCTCCTTGGGATAGCTTTGTGATCTCGATCATGAGATATGCATATTTCATTGTTCACCAAATTCTTCAAGAAAACTTTCGCTTAATAAATCCCATGAATTTTTCACATTATCACCTAGTGTTTCAAACCACCTAAGTGCTTTGAACCATCCAAAAAGGTAGAAAAAAATTCAGTCCATTGTTCCCCTTCTTATAAGGCCATTACAAATACAAGATCGCTTAAACTCTTGAATGAAAGAAGAAGCATCTTCATTAGATTGAGCTAAAAAATAGGAATCTTTCCCATTTTCAAAAGTAACCACCGTGAAATACCAACTCACAAGTACAATCAACAAGACTTATGTGTACAAATAATTGGAATCACTATACTAGAAAGTGACTTTACACCTTTCTACAAAGAAAATAGAAATGACCACGGTAAACTATGGTAAAACTTGACTTATCAAGCGGTAAAACGACTTTCTTGTGGTAAACACTATTCACGAAAAAAAAGTGAAGTTATGCGGTAAATACTATTCACGGTAAAAGTGAAGTTACTTTGCGGTAAATACTATTCATGGTAAAAGTGACTTTCTCAAGGTAAATACTATTCCAAAAAATGACTTTACCATGGTAACTACTATTCATGGCAAAAATGACTTTACCATGGTAACTACTATGCATGCAGTAAAAAGCAAGGTTACCCTCTAATTGATTTTTGACTAAGTAGGAATATCTCTCCGTAAAATCCACCAACGAGGAATGGTCTCGCGAACGAAACCAAAATGTCAACACCAATCTGCACTATGATAATTCTTCACCGGAAATCCTCATGCTATGATTATTTACTAATGCACAACCTTTAGTTTGGTGGATGTAATCTGAAACAAAACAACAACATAACACAAAAATACCATCAACTATGATAAGACAGAATGATGACAAATCTGAAATATCAAAATAAATTATAATATTAACATGAAATCATTCTGATCTCACCCATGAGGTACTTCAAGTGTTATTGACTTCACTTGCCTTTCACCAAGACTATGGGAGAAACTTTACAATTACACCTCTTAATGGCTTCTTCAACACACTTCCTACAATATTTCTCACTACTTCCTTCTATTCTAAATGAGGGGGTGGCCTCTCTATTTATAGAACTTCCAGGCTTATCCATCTTATCTCTAAGATAGGATAAGAAATCCACTGACAAATCATATTCCATACCTTAACTCTTATCTCAGTACATGTAAGCTTATCTAAGATAAGATAAACCTTATCATTTTACATGGGTTCCACATTTTTAGACTTTTTACAAATAAAATACACAAAATATTTATGACCTCACTCCTTTTCTTTATTACCAATATAATATTTCTAATTCCTAATCATGTAGACCCTACTTCTCTAATTACCCAAACTTTGACATTTTAACATTACCACCACTTACGACAAATATTTACTTTTTACAACATTCCTATTGTACTTTGGTACTTACCATACTCCACATTATTGGCGGCACTTCTTGTGACGCCGTTATCTTCTATCAAACGCTACGACTAATTATACTTAACAACATCCTATTCCTAATACATACATTAATGAAATAGAAATTATGGAGGAAAATTTTAGTGTCGATGCAGTCACCACCTATCCCTATAGGGCGTCTCTCTACACAAAGTGATGGTGGCTATATATGGCTGCCTCAAACTGGGAGGTACTGCTCGTAGATGGGCTACCCACCACTATCTATACCTATATGTCACTCTGACATCATCAATCCACTGGTCTACAACTGGATCCTCCTACTCTAATTAATTACATGCCGAGTTGTGGAAGTGGCAGTGGTCTCTCCACATCATCTCTCTGGTATTGTGGGAAGGGTGGTGGTATATCTTCCAAGAATCCAAACTATCGTGATTCTCGCCACATCCTGGGATCATCTCATGCTCCCTACCTGACAACTCCCCTCAATCCATCCGACTATCTCGCAAACTAGCTAACTCATCATCCATCTGTCATCAGTGTGAGGGATAGCCCACATATGGTCTCCAAATAATGTCCATGCTAGAAAATCCCTCTAGTAACCACTTGTAATAGGCTACATCATGTGTAACCTCTGCCCACTCGATGCTCTCCAATAATTAGCACCCATCACCTATAGCCCACACTAACAAACTCGGGCTCAAATGCGTCAGCTGGGGCATCCCAACTGGGCACACACACACAATGTGCTCATAAGCCCAACAATGTAATAGGAAAGTACAACACAAACTGAACCTCTGAAGCTACCCATATGCCCATAGCTCCTGTATATAGCTGCACTAGGAATGTTGGCACCCATGCAAAGTAGGTCCTATCCATAATCATGTCATGTAGTACCCCCATTAGTGATCATGGGAATCTACCACCCTCTGCATCTGGTAGTGCAAAATAGTAGACTACCTCCATCAGTAATACTACTAGCCTCGTCTCCTCTGGATAGGCTAGGTACATCTCTCCATAGCTCAGGCTAGCACTGTGGAATGTCATCTTTTCCATCCCCTCACCAAATACCATCAGCATCAACTCCTCTGATGCATCTAAGGAGATCAAATATACCTACGTACCCAATATAGGTAACCACAGGATCCTATACACATCCTCCAAGGTGATCACATCAACTCCCCATCAACAGGTGGAATATGTTGGTCACTGAATCCCATCGATGAGAGTGACCATCAAACTCAGCTTTTGGACTACATGTCAATAGCGTCGGACCATGATAAGGCCCACATCTATGACATGTCTCCACTCCTTGACTATCGCCACCCCATGAATCGTCACAAGCAGCGGTGGCACCCTATCTTGTATCCGTGGCGATCTCTCCCCGCATCCAACAAAATAATCACATTATTAAAACAAGACCATATCTACATTCACCCATACCCATTACCCTACCTCTTTTACTTCGTTTTACCCGTTTATCCCATGGCTTCCCCCACCCCAACCCAATCCTCACCTACCTACTTACCCGGTCCCACCCCTAACCCACCGACCCACCCACCCTAAACCTACCAAACCTAATATCACCTTACCTATTTACACCACCCCAACCCCTCCCTACTTCCATTTTGACCCACTCCCCAACCTTACCTATTTTCCCACACATCTCTACATTTTTCTCTATGACTCCACCCTTACCTATTTTTACCCCTTACCTATGTTATGATTTTCACCAAACCCACTTCTCTTACCCCTACCTACCTCACCCACCCAACCTCGAACACCTTTTTGGCCCCTTTTTCCTCTAATTATGACCGATACCGGTTACCCCTAACCGACCCTAGTCCCCCTTCAATGGCACATCACCACCTACTTCGTGACCGAAATCTTGGTGCACTAACACCGACGCGTCGGCTAACCTTCAACCAACACTGGTCATTGTCACATCAAAACCACGATGCCCAAACCCCCATTTTTCCTTCAAATCCCCTTTTTGCTCCCTTCTACCCACCCAATCCTACCCAAATTCCCCTACACCCTTCCCCACCCCTTCTTCACCCAATCCCCTCCCTCCCCATTCCTATTTTAATTGATTTCCATCCCATAATTCAAAATTTATTTCCCCAAAACTCATTTTCACCCACCCGACCTCTAATTCATTCTAATAAACAAAACAAAGCGTAGGATTGAATCTTACCTCATCATGCTTCCGTTTGCATGGTGGCACCTCCAGCCACTACACTCGTGGTCCCTCGATCCCTCTCCTACCTCTACCATCACCAAATGACCTCTCGCTATCCAACCAATCAATCTAATCAAATCGATCCCACCCAACTCATGGATCCACCTATCGACCAACTATCACCTGCCACGTGGCTTGCCAACTCAATCCTCAGTCTCAATCTATCACTTTCCACCTTTTTCGCTCTCTCTTGTCATTTTCCCTAATTCGATAAAAGACAAATGATTTGAAAAATATGGCAATTTTTTTCTTTTTATTACCTACCCTGCTTGACCAGCATCGGTCCCTTTCAACCATCATTGGTTTACCTGCTTAGTCTTTTTTCTACCCCCTAGCCCTAATTTTTGACCTGAATCCTTTTTATCTTACCCATACCTCACTTGGCCACTTCACTTGACCCTCTTGACCTTATCATTTACCCCCTCACCTTGTCCTCCTTAGGACTCGTTATGTTACCCGTACATCGGCCCTACCCGTCTTTGTGACTTAGATACTTGGACCTAGAACATTGCTAGTGACCTTTGACCTCATGTGTTTGCTATACCTTGTGGCATTGTTACCTGTGTTGATGGACATACTGACCTTACCTTGCCTCTTGTCGTGACCATTTATCTTGACCTAACCCTTGGGTGTACCCAGAACATACCTACACGTTCCTGCACCTGACTTGCGTCGTGTTTCTGACCATATCCTATACCTTGGATACCATAATCACTTCAACCTTGTTTGGATAAACCTATCGACCTTAGACAATGTAGAGTTTGCATGCTCTTCAACCTGGTACCATGCTACAGTTTATACATGTGCGTGTGTTTGACTATTACTACCTTTGACCCTGACCCATTACCTAGATTACCCGAGTAGACCTTTTTCCTTTTTTCCCCGTTACCCACCTTCCTCTTCATCACATTCACCTTTTATCAAACCACTCACCAATTCTACCTTCTACCTTATCAATTCCTAGTTTGAGGGGATCACCTTCACCCACACATGGGGTAACCACATCTTATTTTTGTCAACGTCGCTTACCAATACAAGCTACGTAACAAAAGAGGAAAAATGTAGACACCAAAATTGGGTCACACTCCCCTTGGTCCCTCATCAAACAAACACCTTGAACACATTCACCTAACCATGGCCCCTTTCATCCCACTCTAATATTAATTTAATTAATTAAATTAAATTAAGTCATTATCTCACAATAGTTATTATTTTAATACCCTAATTGAGATAATGCCCACATATCCACCTCATCTAGCCACCTCACCCTAAGATCTATTCTTAGTATGTTGCCATAACTAACTAAGACCTACCTAAACCCTAAAAATCAAAGCCTATATTCCCTCTAACCACATTCCCACATGTTAGAAAGGAAGCTTCTATTCTAATTCATGGAGCAAATGAACAAGATCCTAGAAAATCAAGGGGATCTACCCAGTTTAGTAAACCTAGGAAATCCCGCCTAACTAACACTCGGTCACCCTAAACCATCACCGGCAACCCCAACCACTTTGTTGGTTACCATTTAACCCCCAAAACAATCTTATTTTGAGGTTGGCACATTTTCGAGAAATTTACACATCTTTTTAGAACAAGAGATGAAACCAAAGCTGCATGCAAGTAGAACGAGCATTCGTGACGTGCATTAAAGTGCCCATAGCCACATCGAAGCACTCACAGAGCCATCTTCCTTCATGGGAGCATCCGGGGAAGCATCAACACCACATCAATTTCTTTGATTTGATCACCCACTATTTCTAATCAGACATCAAGATCATACAAATAGTAAGTGCTTTGTTAACTAGCACTTACCTATTTATCATTTGGTAGATTCTTTTACTTTTGTTATTAGTTTCTGCTCCCATTTCCATTCCACCACCATTTACCTCCATGCAAACTTGACCATCCCTTCACCCATACCCTTGAACTACCCATACCTAGATTTTAATCATTCCTGTGCATACCTGAGACCCATATGAACCTTGTCATTGCCCTTCCATTTTCATATAGCCTCAGTTCAGTCAACCCGCCATGTTTTTACTGAGTTTCCTATATAACGACCATATCGACGCCAATTACCTAAAATCATCACCGATTAACCTAAACCGACATCGGTCATACCAAATTGACATCGGTCTCTGTGTTTTTTACCAGAAACCAAGAACAGAGCTTCCACTCTCTACCCAATACCCAAAACAACCCAAAACCTGACCCTAACCAATACCTATATTTTGATAGAGACCTTGACCTTTAGATTCAATCATAGCTTAGCCTATTGTGAATGAATTTTCTTATTGTAGACGAATGAGATACCTAAATCATTTTAACTATAGTAGGATTTCCTTTATTGTTGGCATTAATTTGTTTTAAATAGTGGATTAACAGATCTTCTAGGAAGTATCACACTTCCCGAATCTAGCATACGCTAGGCAGTTCACTGCATATACTGTTTAACTTTTATTTGGTGGTCTTGTTTCCATTTCAGGTAGTTCCTCCAAGAAAAAGGAATCTCTCATGATCAAATGTGGATCAAGAAGTCATATGTGCAAAACAACCTACAACCAGCATTTCGATAGGTATTCCTCCTAGCCCTTTACCCTTATATGTTTTGTCAACATTCAAAGAAATGATCTAGAATTAGGTGAAACACCTATTTTTGGTTGGGGAGCTTTTGATGACCTCATAAGGGACATCTTAACATGATCTTGGTGAAACTACTTTACAATGGTGTGCTCAATGGAGGTAGGATTATGTGAAGCTAGGATATACACCTTAGCCTTAGAGGAAGATTTTTGAAATCACATGCACTTTGAGAGGAGAGGGTGAATCGGTGTAAATCAATTTTTAATATTTAAATCTTCTTGATTATAATCAAAATCAAACCATGAAAAAATTAGAGTGTATGCAGGAAGACAAGAGCTCAAAACACCAAAATTTATGGTGGGGAACCCTTAGAGGAAGAAAACCCACTAAAATAAAAATCTCTATTTAAGAACACCCATTCCAGAGTCTTACAATGATATCAAATTGTTTAAGTACCCACTCAAACTATGAAGCACCCACTTCTATGTTTTTCCTAACATCCACTAGACTGGTTTAACAAGCTACAACTTGCAAAGAGGTCCTACCCCTGTAACCCAAGCACCCACTTAGGAAAAAAACACAATAAAAATATGGTTTGATCATCTAGCATCTATTGCTTTTTCAACTAATTATTATCACCTTGGAATTTCACTATACTTTGTGTCAATTTCTAATCAAATCTTCATTTATGTCTTTCTCTCTCTTTTTTTTCAACACCTCACAATTATCTATTTTTCTTTACAAGAACATCTCATTCTAAAGATATTTTGTATTCTCTTGCATTTCTTCCTACTACCTTCAGCTATACTCACTCTCCTCTATCTTATTCAAGCCCAAAATCTAGTCTTTTCATCTTAGATATACATGTCTCTCAATTTTACGGCTATCACTATTTAAACAGATGTAGTCACCGTTATCAATCTGATTCACTAGATTCAAAAATGTTTCTTAAATGTTACCATGGCATGCAAACTTATTTCACCGTGTTTCACCTCTGTTTTAATTCATCCTTGTTAAATTTTCTTTACCAACAAAAATTCTTAACTTTCTATTCATCTAAGTTTTCCTCTCACATACATCACTTTTTGCATTTTGTAGTTCACTCACCGTTTATTACAATATTCTACTTTACAACTTGGTCTTTCTTTTATCGACTAACATACCACTATTGCACACACTTTCTTCATTTTATCAGGTTTTCATCTTCTTCGATTATATGCCACCTTCTATGTCTATTTCAAATTTTGTTTTATCTCAGTCATATATCTCTATTTTCCAATCATTTTTTTTTGTTACCTTCCCATCTTCCCTCTTTTCACCTTCTCGAGCTCATATCTCAAAATGTAATTGTCTTCTTTTCCTTGTGTTTCTTCATTTACCCTCTTAAACAAAGTGTAGAGAAAACAGATTTTACATATTTTCCTTCATCTAAAGACCATTTCTACTGATCAACAAGATTGTGTGAGACCTATGGAGATAATTTTAAACCCTCATTGTAATAAACTAATCATTGTTTGGTTCTTATGCAGGTTTATGCTAGAGGCATTGATAAAAAGGTCCAAGGCATAAGCTACTATATGCAACTTCATGGAATTTTACCTTCAACAACCTTGTAGAATTTGAAACCATAAAAATGTATTTTTAAGCACTTTGGAGGTGATCAAGGACCAAAATCATTCAACCATACCTTGAAGTTCGGACCACATGTCGAAATGAAGAAGATACACCTCTAAAGAACGCTTATAACTTTTTAAATACACATCCTTTTGACAAACAAATTTTTGTACCTGATTTATAGGAAATTTTACTCTAAAAATCCTTCTATTATTTATCATAAGGAGTCTCCATAAAAATTTGACCCTTAAGAAGCCAGACTCCTCCAAATGCACTTCTCAAAAAGGCTATTTTAGTAAATCTTCAATAACTAAAAAAATCCTCTACAACATTTTATGAAATTTGACATGGAGCATTGCAAGACACACCTCTACACCTTTCATGTGGTGATTAGCCCCAAGTTTTTCTAAGAAGATATACTCAATCTTATTTTCCTTTGAGAACACAACTAGTTCTCAAAACCACTTCTTTGTGCAATATGAGTTTTGACTCCAGAATATGAACTAAGCCTTGAAATTGCTCAAACACACTATATACACCTTACCAAATCTATTCCTATTCTCTCATATTCTTATCAAGATCTGTGGCATACCTTCACACCTCATCAGCTCAAGGAATAGACCTAAATGGGCTAGTTTGAACTGAGACCTTAATCAACTGACCTAATATTCACTTTAGAATATTGTTATCATTCTTACATCATCATACCTAACCTGTACCACATCTGAACTAGCCATGTCATCCATGTCTATGCTTCCATTGGACTCCTGCCTCACCAACTAAGCTTTAAGAGCACTTCAAACCATCCTAAACTCTCTCTTGTGTTCTCCAAGCATCTTCACCTTTCAATCCTTTTCCATCAATGCCACTTAACATCAATGACAACACCAATGAACATGGTTCAACAAACTCCCCATTTGTCATTGATGGAAACCTACTCAAAAACCTATAATCTTTGATGGAAAACACTTGCATACCTGGTTTCTAGCTGCATACTTTATATCTCTCCCCTTTGACATCATTGAAAAAGGGATATAGACCACTTGACATGAATCAATGACACTAGAAGGAAAAGAAAACATAAGCAATTAAAATTACATGTGAACAAGCCCCCTTAGATAAGTGACTCCACCATATGTTTTTAGCATCTTAGGATAACTGTTGCAGTTATGGAACTGATTCATACACATCTTCATCATGTCACCATTGTTAGTAAACATCATTTCTCATCATCATGACACCTTGCTTGACCGTGGACCATCATTTCTAGGCTTAACTCCATGCAATACAAGTCATATTTCATACTCTTCACACTATACCTTGGTGTTAGTAACCTTTAAATCCCTGAACAACACTTTTAATGAAAAAATTAAAACGTTCAACAAGAAATTATTACTCCCCCTAGAAAAAATGACTCAAATTATAGCTTAAGAGTACAACTTAGAGTTATTGGTCTAGCTATCATGCCTTGAATTCAACTCTACAATTTTGTCAAGGTCCTAAAGCTCCAAATTAGTCTTCTACAATCATGTTTAACTGAGATAAGTAGACTTCACACTATCACCAACTTAACCAATGAGAGAAACATCTCTTTCATACCTGGAATGGCCATGACAACACCATGTCAACCTCCTGAAGGATCAGGGACACACTCCCCCTATCTTGGAGAATCCATATACATCATGAGAAACCTACCAATACTATTAGGACAACATTGATTTTGAAGAGCACTTCATTCCACTGACTCAACTTAATTTTTCCTTCTTTGACCACTTGAAACCTATAGGTTATCAGGTTCAACATAATTATGTGTAAAAGAAAAAATACCTTTTCTTGAATCCTCAAACATTTTCTATCCTCTAGCCTTATGAGCTTAGATTATTTGTTCAAATTTTAGCTTCAAAATCCTTCATTTGACCTTCCAAAACTAAGTTTCCATGAAATTTTCTTGTTAGGAGTGTGCAAACTCGGTTGAGGTAGTGAGGTAGCATTTTTTCTTGAATTTTCTCTTATCGCTTGTAAGCTAGTGTTTACATCTTGCAAAAACATCTGTAACAATGTATAGTACCTTTTCAAATGAATACCAATCATGCTCAACGCAATCTCATACCTGTAGCTCCTGAATTTTCTTAGAAGAACTCGATTATGTGCTTTCTTGATCACATCACTATCTCAGTCAATATATTTGAGATCCAACTAATCAAGTAGGACTTGATCTCCTTAAACCACTTGGAAAGAAATTTTAGGGAACTATACACCACATTTGCATCTCCTTAAACCACTTCTATGACATCTACATGGCTTCATACATGTGAACACACTAAATGCAAGCTACACCAACACATGGTTACTTCATGATACTCCACAAAACTTAGACTTGGAAACTATAAAGTTTAGACCTCATGAGTCTACTCACTCCCCCTGGGAGTATGCTCAATATGAATTTGGACCTTTGACCATAGATTGATGATGACAAAAACTTCATGAATAAGGAATTTTTTTGATAAATTTGATGTTGCATTTAACCACATAACAAACCTCTTGACAATGACACCACTCTTTTCAACACCTAGTGATGAAAATATACACCTTCTTATCTTCACATATTCAACAATACTTACATACTTCATAAGACAAGGTCATGAGACTTATGAACATACACAACTATCTTGGATAAGCAGTTTTAATCATGATTATTCCAATAAGAACTTCAAACTACCATATAACTAATTTCCAAAATTCTACACAAGAGAATCCAAACAAAACCTTGACAAATCATAGGTTACATACCTTCTGCATTATGGAGAAGACTCATCCTGACTCCAATGCTTCATTTAAATGAATATTCCTCCTAGAAGCTTAGAGAAGGCATAATTTGAGCCTTGAATCATCTCATAACAACATAAAGTCATCATAACAACATGATGACTCCTCCATTTTCCCTTTTCTTGTCCTCAGAGCTCTATTGACCTTCTTAACTACATTTCTAGGTAAGATAACCTCATTACCTGAGCTCTCATCCTCTGTTAGAGTTCCTGATAAGCATAAATGTTGCACTTCATACACCTTCTCTACCATTCTTGAGGAAGAAATTCCTCATCCTTGGCACTAGATTTGTTTTCCTATTTCTTGCCTTTGTCATCCTTTGTTGATACAATATTAGCTTATTGTGGTACCTTCTTTTCAGTCTTTGCTTTCTCTACTTCTAAATTTTCTTCCTTGAATTTTTATACCCATTTCATTTTATTCTTTTAGGATCTACTTGAGGTTTGGATTGTCTATAACTATGCTTTGAGAAATGTCAAACTTCGTGACATGTATAACAAATGACATGATTTTCCCTTTTCCTTGAGTGATGAATGTCATTGCTAAATTGTCTTAGAGGTTTTTTTAGACAATACCTAACTATATGAACTTTATCTCTACAATTCAAACACACTATATTCCTTCATATTCAGTAGTACAAGATCTCCATGGGTGTTATTTTTAGTTTTTCATAAACTCTCTAGCTCTATGTCCAAATTCAAAACATAAGAAACAATAACCATTAAATCTCCTCTCATACCTGGATACATTTGGCTGTCTAATTGACTTGGTTCTTCATGTATTTTTTTCCTTCTTGTTTTTTTGCTTGCTGGGATTAGCCTCTTCATTTTCTATGTTCTTTGAATGGCTTGATTCAAGCTTCAAATATCTTTTCTTTGTGTGTGCTATTTCTTCTTCTATGATAATATTTAGATCTTCCCTCAATTTATCACACTCTTTAGTCTTTTCTTGGATGGATTCTTGATAGGACTTATGCTCTATTTCATCTGAAAGTCTTTGTAACTAATTTGTGACTTGACTCAGCTTTAGTTACTTCCTCTTCCAGCTTAAGAAGTTATTCTCTTTTCCTTTTAGAGCTCTTGAAACATTTTCCACAAGTGAGTAGCTACTTCATTTAATTCTTGAAAATGGTGAGCTTCCATGTGCTTAATCTCATTCTTCAGGCCTTCTATCAAGGATTGAGCAATGTCATATTTTCTCTTCAGGATTGATTCAGCTAAAGAACTCATGCTTGTGTTATTAGGATCACCTTCAAGTTTTCAAACTTAACTCGGAAGGACCGCGCTCCGATACTAATTTTCTGAAATCACAAGCACGAGAGAGAGGTGGAATCGAGTGTAGATAAATTTTTCAACCTTTAAATCTTCTTGATTATAACCAAAATCAAACCATGAAAAATTAGAGTGCATGCAAGAAGACAAGTACACAAGACACCAAAATTTATGGTGGGAAACCCTTAGAGGGAGAAAACCCACTGAAATCAAAATCTCTATTTAGGAACACCCATTCCAAATTCTTATAATGATCTCAACTTGTTTGAGCACCCACTCAAACTATGAAGCACCCACTTCTATGTTTTTCCTAACACCCACTAGACTAGTTTAACAAGCTACAACTTACAAGGAGCTCCTACCCCTATAACCCAAGCACCCACTTAGGAAAAAAACACAATAAAAATATTGTTTGATCATCTAGCACATGTTTCTTTTTCAACTGATTATGATCACCTTTCAATTTCACTATCTTCTATTTTTCACTATACTATGTGTCAATTTATGATCAGATCTTCATTTATGTATTTCTCTCTCTTTTTCTTTCAACACCTCACACTTCTCTATTTTTTTTTACAAGCACATCTCATTCTAAATATACATTGTATTCTATTGCATTTATCCCTTCTACCTTAAGATATACTCAACCCCTCTATCTTGTTTAAGCCTGAAATCTAGTATTTTCATCTTGTATATACATGTCTTTCAATTTTATGTCTATCATTGTTTAAACAAATACAATCACTTTTTGTAATCTAATTCACTGGATTCAAAAAAATTTCTTAAATTTTACCATGTCTTGCCAACTTCTTTCATTTTAATTCACCTCTGTTTCAATTCATCCTTGTTCAATATTCTTTACCAGCAACAATTCTTCACTTTCTATTCATCTACATTCATCACTTTTATCCTCTCACATACATCACTTTTTACATTTTGTAGTTCACTCATTGTTTATTACAATATTCTCGCTTTATAACATGGTCTTTCTTTTATCAAACTCGACATACCAATCTTGCACACACTTTCTTCATTTTATCAGGTTTTCATCTTCTTCACATTGTATACCACCTTCTATGTCTATTTCAAATTTTGTTTTATCTCATTCATATATCTATGTTTTTCAATCATTTATTTTTTTATTTCTTACCTTCCCAACTTCCCTCTTTTCACCTTCTCAAGATAATATCTCAAAATGTAACTATATTCTTTTCCTTGTGCTACTTAGAACAAAAATGACTCCTCATCTTCTTGTGACATAAATTCCTTCTTTTCAAAACAAAAAAACTTTTATCTTCCTTTCTAGAAACTGAAAAGATGGAAGATGACAAACCGAGACTCTTTGAATTCTTCTAAGGATTGGAATGTGTAAATTATTTTCGATCTCTTTGCATAACCTTCTTAAAAAATAACACTACAACTTTGAGGCATCAATCAACCTAAATCACTCCAACAGCTTGTGAGATAATTAGTGAGTATCAAAGTTACCTCAAGGCTTTCCTAACCTGCACAATATACACTTTACCTTTGACATATGAGAAAGAATATTTTTGAATCATCCTAACAATGAAGGCTATTCAAGCATCAAGGGAACATTTAAATGCCAAATTATGTTTTGACCAAATCATCCTTACACTTTACTTCTCTATCAACATTTGTATTGAGATGCTTAGAAGCACTAATATTGTCCTATCGAAGAGAACAATGCACTTGAAGAATATAATCTCACTCAAACATCAATAATGTTTCCTAATTCATGTTCACCTTCATTATATATTGATTCAACCAAAAAAATTATTGAACTCTAAGAAATTTGTGAAAACAATGGAGAAACCCCAATAATATTAGTCTAAACATGTTTTTGAGGCTTTCACTAAGAACTACTCACACCACACTTCACCATATAATACAATTCATTTTGTAAAATTTTGAAATATATGGATGGATAAAACTCTATGTTCAAACAAATTAGTCTTGTCAAAACCCTATATCGGGGTTTAGGACCATAAAGTGTCCTAGAACATAAAAAAACTGATAGCTCCTTTAATATTTAATGAAAATCAAAAATTTAAGTTTTGGTGGCTTCATGAGATTATGTACTACCTCCTCCACACCATTTTCATCCTTGAATAACCTTCATAAACTCTCAGAAAATGAATTTTACAGGTTACATTATTGACTTGCATGGTACAATGTTGAAGTTGCTCCTTAGTTTTCTTGATGTAATAGGATGCCATCAGGAATTTTATTTGAAGATGACAATAGCCTATCAAATAGTTGTATTCACTCAAAGATATTACACATTCATCCTTGATATTGAGAGCTTCATCTTCCACACTTGTGACTAGGAAGAATGAATGTCCAAAAACCCTATTTTTCATTCAAGAGTGCCAAAACCAATCCTTTTTCTCATGATCTCCAATTTGATATGGAATAGTTTCTTTAGGATATTTATGAGGTGTCAATAAATATCAAAAAAATCCACCATAACGAGAACACAATCAGATCATTATCTTTATGAGGTGTTGTAGCATGGTTTCTTGGTTTACCCTCCTGAGACAATGCCAGAACAAACAAAGTTTACATATTTTCCTTCTTCTAAAAAGACCATTTCTACTGATCAAGAAGATTGTGAGAGACTTGTGGAGAGAATTTTAAACCATCATTGTGAAAAACTAACCATTTTTGGTTTTTTTACGGAGTTTTATGCTAGAGGCGATGATCAAACAAGGTCCAAAGCATAAGCTACTATATACAACTTCATGGATTTTTACCTTTAACCACTCAAGTATACTTGGAAACCATCAAAATGTACTGTCAAGCACTTTGGAGGTGATCAAGGACCAAAAATAATTCAACTATACATTGAAGTTCAAAACACATGCCGAGAATGAAGAAGAAACCCATATGAAGAACACTTATAAATTTTAAATCCACCTCCTATTGAAAAAGAACTTTTTGCACCTGATTTCTAGGAAAAATTACTCCAAAATTCCTTTTATGATTTATCTCGAAGGAGTATCCATAATTTTCATTGACCCTTAAGAAGACAAAATGCTCCAAATTCACTTCTCAAAAAGGTTGTTTTAGTAAATATTGAATAACTCAAAAATTCCTCTACATAATCTGATGAAATTTGACATGGAGCATTACAAGACACCCCTATACACCTTCCATGTGGTGATTAACCCTAGATGTGTCTCGAGAATCTCTACTCAATCTCATTTTCCTTTGAGAACACAATTAGTTCTCAAGACCACTTCTCTGTGCAATATGAGTTTTGACTCCAAAAGATGAACTAAGCCTTGAAATTTCTCAAACACACTATAGACACCTTACCAAAGTTTCTCACATGCTCTCAAAGTCTTATCATGATTTGTGGCATACCTTCACACCTCATCGGGCTCAAGGAATAAACCTAAATGGGCTAGTTTTGATTGAGACCTTCATCGACTAACTTGATATTCACTATAGAAGCTTGTTATCATGACTATATCATCATACCTAACCTTTACCACATTTGAACTATCCATGTCAACCATGTCTATGCTTCCACTAGACTTCGACTCACCAAATAAGCATGGAGAGCACTTGAAACCATTTTGAACTCTCTTGTGAGCTCTAAGAATCTTCACCTTTCACTCCTTTTTCATCAATGCTACTTGACATTAATGACAACACAAATGAATAGGGTTCAATAGAAGAAGGGGGAAAAGGTAATGGATGTGAGGAGGTCTCATTGGGAGGAGCAATAATTATGACTTTAGACTTGGATGGGGTGGATGGTTGGGTCTGGTAATGGTGAGACCTAGTGGTAATACAAATAACATCTATGTAAAGAGGGCGGTAAAGGAATATTTAGGAGTCTTAGCCTTGGTCAAGGTCAAATTTAGAACGAGGAAGGGTTGGGGGATGGAAGAGTGTCTTCTTATTTAACAAGGATATTATCCTCTTCCACAAGACTATTAGTAAGAGTGCAGAGGGCTTTACAATTCTCAGTAGTATGACATGGAACACAATGGTAGGCACAAACAACATTAGGATCAAACCACATGGTTTTTTTCCCACGTGGGTCAAAGGGTGAATTTGGATGCATGGAGAAGACTCTAAAACACCTCAATATAAGATTCGATGGGCACCTTGGAGAATGAATTATTAGATATTTATGGTAGGTTTGATTTAGAAGAAGTGAGTGGGGATAGAAAAGGTGTCTTGTTCTTATGAGGATGGATAGGAATATTGACCCTATATTTTTATGTGGAAGGAAAGGTGGGTGTTGATTTATATTGGGATGGTTTTGATGATCAATTAGAAGAAGAATGAATAGGTGATTCAGATGAAGGAGGGGTAGATGGTTTAGATGTATTTTTAGAGGGACAAAAGGTGGACTTGGATTTTGATTGATTGATGATGGTAACTTTGGATGAAGGGCCAAGTCCTAAAAGTGAAGGAGGGAGCCCTAAGATAGATGTTTGGACACTAGGTGGTTAGGATTGAGGAGGTTGAGGAAGGGGAAACTCTAGTTTCTTATTCGAGATGGGTAAGTGATTTTTGAATAGGTGCACCAACATTCTTGGATTTACATTGTGGATGTTTACTCTTAACATGGACGACAATAATCTTGATAGGAGGGATACTTGGAGAGGTGGATGACAAAGAGTTTAAAATTGGTGGTAAAATGGACTCACTAGGAGATGATGGGGAGGTAGATGTGATAGGAGAGGTCTTAGATGGAGAGGAGAGGGTAGAATAGAGACATTGTTTGGATGAGTATCTAAAGAAGGTATCAATATAGGATTTGGTGTAAGATTGGATCCAAGTAAAGGGGGTGTCAAGATAAGGGTAGATGTAGTAGGTATGACGAAGGTATAGAGTGGGCAAGGGATCTGGTATGGAAGTAGGCATAGGAAAAGAGAAGGAGGTATGATGGATGTGAGAGGAGTAGGCTCGATGAGGTGATCTTAGGGATGATATATGTAGATAGAATGGACTTGAAGATAGATGTGGATGCATCGATGAAGCGATTAAGGATGATGGTAGCGATTAAGGATGATGGTGTAGGGGATTGACTTATGGTGCTAATGGTATGAGCTTTAGGTGCTTGAGATGTGGAAGAGGTCGTTTACCTAGTAGGTGGGTGATTGGGAAAGGTTTATTTAACTACATCAAGCGGTTTGTTTGGAGGGGCATTAAGATTACTCACTTGAAGGTCCCCTTGGTTGATATGTCATTGAATGAGGTCCTTAAAGGTAAGACACTTTTCAATGTCATGCTCCACACTTGATGATTTTTTCAATAGGTGTCCTCATGATACCAAGTAGGATTAGGTCATGATTTATCTAAAGGTTGAATTAGAGGGAGTTGGATGAGGTTGAAAACCATAAGATTATAAAAATGGAACTATAAGACTCCCCAAGAGGGGTATGTTTCAAGGTAGGACTAGGAACATGATGTGAAGGCTCGGTGTGGGAGGTAGAAGAAGAAGAGGACTTGACAAAAATCACACTTTCCAAACCTTTGGATTTATCTTGATGAGAAGAAGAGGAGGATTTGGTGAAATCCATCTTAGGTTTATTAGATATGAGTTTAACATGGCCTTGCTCAAGGGCACGAAGTTCTAACTTATGAGCCATGGTAAAAGCTTCTTCGAAGCTTTGAAAGGATTGAATCTGAAGGGTGGAAGAAATGTGTTTAGCATAAGATCAAGAAAATATATCAATGAGCTCGGTTTGAGGAAGAGAAAAGGATAAATGGTTGATTATGCCACGCCATCTTACGACAAAATCTGAAATGGATTTATCCTCAAACTGTTTAATGCCATATATATCGGTGATAGTGATTTTACGAGAAATTTTTATGGATAAATACTCTAGAAATTTTTGGGTAAGCTATGTAAAGGAGAAAAGGGAGTGTTGGGGGATGCCATTATACCAGTCCAATGCGAGGCTAGATAATGACATGGGGAAGGTTCTAAGCATGAGGTCTTGATCGTGGGTTATGAGATAACATGCATGTCTGAAAGCTTGGAGGTGTTGTTGAGGATCCTCTTTATTGTTGAATTTAGAGAACTTAGGAAGTTCCCAATGAGGAGGATAAGGTTGAACAGGGACAAAGGGATGGATGGGTTCATTATTAAAAAAAATTGTATGTGAATGAGCTCTTAGGACACAAAGCAATGGCTTCCATTAGATAGTCTACTCAACAATGTTTGCATGGGGTCATTAGAAGTAGGTGGAAGAGATGTCGAAGGATGAGGTTGTTGGATGTAGGAAGTGGGTGAGTTAGATTGAGGCTAGGGTGATAATGTTGAGGATGGGTAGGAGCCTGAGGAGGTGGTTGATAAGGAAGAGGATAAGTGATAGGTTGAGATTGAACAGGTTGAGAGATGGGCTGCTGAAAAGGAATGTAAGTAGAAGGAACAAATTGAGGGATTTGTTGATGTATGACAAGGGGGTTGGACTGAGGGTGAGTATGATGAGGGAGTTGAGATGTATGGATGGGTTGATGATAGAATATGTGCTGGAAAGTAGTATGAGGAGGGGGTTGATGTGTTTGAGTAGATTCTAAAGGGAGTGGTTGTGAAGAGATAACATTAGCATGAATTTGGGATGTAGGAATGGGGACTAAGCTCTCAAGGGGTTGTTTTATCGTAAGAGGAATAGAGATGGGTTCGGAAGCTACTAAGTGAGAACGTCGGTGACCAAAATGGATAAGGATGTGATGGGCATAGAGGATGAAGAGATGGTATTGATACGAGGTAAACCAGATGTGATGGGAATCATGAATTTATTAGATCGGCGAGTTAACGAATCAAATGGGGTATGTTCATGTTGGGCCATAGCCAACATATTCATTTCTCAAGGGAAAAATATAACAAGTTGAGATGTTATAACATGGGTGGACTCAAGATGGGAATGGTATGCATATATTTGTTGAAGGGGAGGTGAGTAGATTTACAGATAAGGTAATCATGGAGGGAAAAATGGTTAGCATCTAGGAGTTATTAGAACTCCACACATCCGTGGGGGATAATAGGGGGCCTAAAAGCTTCAATGGAAGTGGACAATGAGGGATTAGTTGGTCTAGAAGGGATTGAATGGTGATAAAAAGAGGGATTGGTATCAATGTGAGAATGGGCGTGAACCAAGGGTGGCTCACTAGAAGCGATGGTAGAAATGATTGGATGGGTAATAACAAAGGAAGAGACAATAGGAGGGAGTGATGTCCACATAGAAAGAGAGGTAGAGGCGGGAATGTTGGATGAATAAGCTTGTTCCATTTTTATGATTTGTGACCGAGTAAGAATGGACATGAAATAAGAATCCTAAAGCATATTTTGATTAATTACTACAAGCAAAGAAAGCACACACAACACATTTTTATTTAATATTGATTATTTAGAAGAGGTGTGAAAAATAAAAGTAAAAGGCTCATAAGGGACCTAGGAAATATCCAATCTAAGGCTGGTTTCAGGACATTTTGGCTATGAAGTCCTCGATATACCTGAAGTTACGTGAGGCTCGATTTTGTGATAAAATTTATAACGTGGCCAGAACACCATGGTGGCTTTCCTATTGGGTGATGAAATCCCAATAGTTCCACCTAGGAGGAATGTTTAAATGTGTGAATTAATGCATTTTGTTTGGATGTGTGTGAAAAGAGTGGATGTAAAAGATTAACCCCCTAGTTATACTATGTGAGAAAGCAAACAATGAGGGTATTATTTTTAAGACCTGAAAATGAAGTGTGGAAATTTGATGAGGACAAACAACCAAAGTATGTGATGCGATAAATAAAATAAAAGTGGAGAAAAAACAAGTAATAAATAGTATTCACTTTTCCCTTTTATCTAACCTTCAAAGCGCGTGAGTGAGCATGTTCTAACAATCCAAAGATCCAACCTCAACAAGAAAAGACAAATCCTACCTACAAGGTTAGTAGAAAAGAGATATGGAAGAAAATATGAAACAAAAGAAATGAAAATACAAGAGACCTTTCCGAAGAAGGGTTCACCCCACCAGCATGCCGATTGTTTGTCAAGATTTCATGCTTCCTTCTTTAGGTTAGTGAAGACTAAACTAGAAATCAAGAAAACCTCATAAAATGGGAGGGTTTAGGGACCTCCTGATGTGGATGGTGATGAAGATGGTATGGACGCAACAAAATAGATCTTCCCTGCTTGAATTGATGACCCGCACAACAACTAAGAATAAACAAAAAAATGATTATTGATGGGTATGGTGGGATTCCCAACGAAGTCGAGTTATGAGAAGTGAAAGCTTCTTAGAAAGGATGTCAGCCCATGTTTTGATAACAAAAGTAGATGATCAATAATGAAATGGAAATATACATATAACATAATATAAAGTATATCCGATAAGCTAATATAAAATGAAATTATAACGTATAAAAAATACTAGAAGTAAATGTTACCGCAAAATTACAGCACCCCAGAATGACCAAGTTGTTGATGGGACATTCGGTGTAATATTCATAACATGGGGTTATCCCTCAATTTGTGGAACTTGCAGGGCTTGAAATAACCCTTCAAAGAAGGCAAATTCCTCTTCCTAATCCTACCTACCACGAATACTCCTAATGAAATAAAAGCAACTAACTACACCGATTCTATCATTCCAAGGAGACGAGGAGAGAGATACATAGAAAATAAAACCTACACTAAGAGTGGTGATACACCAAGAAAAGGAGATGTTAGCCACTTCCCCATCCTGAAAAATAGTGAAGGAATGAACTTAGAGATGGCAAATCATGCACCACATACAAAATCACATTCAATGCACCATCCCTAGATAATAAAAACACAAAAAATCTGTAATGAAACAAGAAATATGCACAACCACCTGATTCATAAAGAGAGGTAAGATGAAACATTGAAATCATGCAAGGCTAGAAAATTAACACAAACATAATTTCATTGCTCCATATGAATTTACATAGTACATCATGAGGTAGGGGAAGGCATGAAGCCATTACACTTCTTTAGAGGAAGGCTTGAAGCCCTATATTTGAGAAAGAAGAGGGGTGCACGGGAGGGGAAAATGACCAACAAGATTTAATTTGTGCAACCCCTTTACATTATATAGGAGAAAGAGATGAGAGAGAGAGGAAGAAATCCAAAAATCATTATTCCAACACTCCCAAAAATCATCATCACACCTATAGGAGTATTGGTCTTACTTGTTTGATCTATACCTGCTCATAATTTTCCTTGTGGAAGAAGAATTGGGAACCCATACCTTCATCATGGCTTTTCGACACTTGGGTTTGGCCTCCATTTTCCTATGACTTCATCTCTGATTTTCATCCACCTAACCCCATAATTTTCCATTTTTAATCAATCCATCATGTGGGGATCTAAAATATCTTTCCATTAACTACAACTTTTCTTAAATCTGCAAGCAGAGCAAAAGTTATAAGGGTTTGAATATTGCTTGGTTTTTGGCTTAGAGCCCAACTTCCCCACCTACCACTTCAACTCCCCACCTAACTCACCATTTACCTAGAGCTTCTCACCAATAGAACTAGGTTGGGGTTCTTGGTCACATCAAATAAATCAGTGATCTACTTTCATTGTGCAAGTGTGAACCCGCTTCCGCCTCTGCATAACCCTTTCCTTGTCCAAAGGATCGAGTTATTCCCATGTTAGGGTGGACATTTTATTTTCATTGCATCAAGAGGGTAAGGTTTTAGGGCATTGCACTTTCCCATGGTGAATACCTAACTACCTTTCTTGACACATATCCCACATTACACGCCAAATTGCCATGTGTTTCGTGCTTATAAACCTTCGATGCATGTGTTGAACTCGTGCGACCCCGAACATGTGGCCCGAACCACATTTCTGAAATACTCCATCACCCCGGGCTCCCGACACACCATGAATTTTCCATGCAAATCACACATAGAACCCAAGTCACATGAATACCTCCCCAAGTTCCTAGTGCATCATGTCAATGCCAAATTGATCCCGCATCCGACAAACTCGCTGCATATCCACCAACCGACTCACCAATACAAGCCGAGCTATCTTCCCCCTTTGCCCGAGTGCCCAGTGCATCATGTCGATGTTGAATTGATCTTGCATCTAAAAAAATATCCACATATCCATTGTCGACTTGCCAATACAAGTTGAGCTATCTTCCCCACACCACTTCCAAACCATTCCCCACGTCCAATGAGACCAAGTTGATCTCAAGACCCAAATTAGTATCCCGAGTTTGCCTTCCACACCGAGTTGCTTACACTCTCAACTCATCCCGCCTCCACATTAAGCTCACCGAGATCCATTAACACCCCGACCCCTCCTGCATTGAATGAGCTCGTTGAGCTAGTTTTAGCTCGACCCCTTGTGAGCCCCCTAGGAATTTTAAACCATTTTCACAATTTTTTAAAGAATTTATCAAATTTCTTGAACTCAAGAGACTCGAAAAAGGGCCATAGAATGCTCATAACCTGAAATTTTACATTTTTCCTATTTTTTCTCAATGGTGGGCCCTAGGGGCTTCTTTTCCTCTCCCCTATTTTCCATTTTACCCCCAATTTTGGTGACTCGTGGGGCCATCTCGCCCGCTAGATGAGTTGACCAGGTTTACTTTTAGTAGGCATTGGGCATGAAGTCGTTATTGAAGCCCAAAACTAGTTCAAACCCTTGCAAATTTGATCCTAAGTTCGCTTGATAGTGTTGAATGATGGGCTGACCTATTTACCATCTCACTTACATGATTTTTGAATTAAGATTTTGTGAGAGTGGAAAATTGTCTTGATTCAAGATTTTCATCTCTCTGTAATTTCGATTTGTTGGGGTTGTATGATGGATTCATAAAACTATACCGACATTAGATTCTCGGTAAGTATGATGTACCTTTGAAACATATGATTGTTTAGCATGAATGACACATTAAAAAATTCTGAGTGAAACACTTCTTGGTTCTGTAGACATGGAACTCTATTAAATTTTTTTTTTTTTTTCTCGAATACTACCAAAACACCCGTGGCATGGTGAGTTGTTCCCTGAGACTAATTTATAAATCTCTGTAAGGGGTATTAGAAGCTCAACTTCTAATCTATAGGAACAAGAATATGGAACAAATTGAAAATTGTCCCTTAATAAGTTTAGTTGCTCTGCATTTGTATTGACTTGAATATTGAAACTATTCCCTATAAGTATGAGCTTCTTTCCCATGGCATTGCTTGCAGAGGTGTGTTGAAACATGGTGCACTTTGTCTTTAGAGCAAACACGAACCCAAAACTATGTAAAAAATAGAAAATCATACATACCCAAGTAGACATGCAGAGTGCTTAAGCACTTGTTTTTCTGAAAACAAACCTACCCCTACCCTACTCAAACTAGAGAAATGAGAAAATTCAAACAAACCCTAACACCAATAGGTAAAAGTAGCTACCATTTCTCAAAATTTGCAGCCACGTGTTTGATTTGAAATTGATCATGGCTTTGTATGAGAGTGAAAAATTGACATAGACCAAATTTTCAACCCTACTAGCCAAGGTATCAACACCATACAAATAAAATACCTCCTCAAGATGCACACCACTCGGATCCGGAGGATTTGGTATTGACCCTTGACACTTTGAGACTCATCCCCATGCCCTTGAGTGGACATGGATGGTTGTAGGCCCCTTGATCCAATGAATCTAAATACCTAATGGGGAATGGCTTGGACCACTGGATCTACCCGCTTCTCATAACTCTAATCTCAATAATAAATTCTCGTTACGGACCTTCTTGGAAAAGGTGACTGCCTCAGAACTTTATTTTCTTATTTTTACACATTTATAGACAATTGATGTGTCACCTTGGTAAATGGTATGAAAGTGGTGACATTCTCATGCTCTTTTCCCTTTTTGGTAGCATGGAACTCCCCCATAACATGTGGCTCATCAGTGATTTCCTCCATCACTTAATAGAAACATTGATGGATTGATGCAAGTAGTTGTATGTTGTTGCTCACTTGGGAGCTTCTACCCCTTATCCATTATAGAGTTTGGAATATTTAATTACTCTAATATCATCTCAAGAGGATTCTTATGAGGTTTAGGTTGATCTTGCATATCTTCCTCCTTAGTAGTAGGCTCTCAATGTTAGAAGGTGAATGATGGAGGAGAAAATGATGTGATTTACATAGGATCTTCCCCATCAAGACAATCCTCTAAGTCCGACAGATAATCTACCTCCTCGTTATCCTACTGTGTTGGCTCAACCTCCTCCATGGTGTTATCTAGATTTTCAAATTTCTCACCATGGTTCTCCTCATCCTCCAATATGAAGTTTGAGAGCTCAAACTTATCTTCGCCATCAAAATTTATAGGGGATGAAGTGAAGGGAGGTTTTAAAGCTTATTGTGTGGCTTGCTTCATATCTCAAACCTCGAATTATTTTTTTATCTTTCATAACATGGAAACACTCATATTATTTTGGATTTAGGTCTGCTCTATCTTTATCCATTGCATTTGCAACAAATGGTTGATCAACAATCTCTGAAAAAAAGTGCCCTCGTGGACACTACATTCGAGAATTATAGTTGTTGATCCTCTTCCACTTGTTCTCACTTCATTTCCACTTTGCAAAGTTAGTTTTACCATCTATGGCTGGACCTTGACCTCTTATATAGGCTTAACTATCAAGGTAATTTTATCAATCCCGAATCTTAGGGCCAATCTCACCAAATGTTTCATCATTTCATATATGTTTGGATCTTCTTCTTGTTGCTCCTCTTGACTGGTTCCCTTATTTTCTTCCCAACATGAGGCCAGGATTATCAGAGGGGTGGTGGGTGGGGTATCCATTGATTTTTTCTTTGTTGGTGGTGGGAGAGAAGGTTTAGCTCTTTTTTCTCATGGAGGGGACTTGGATTTAGAAGGGAAAAGGGTAGAAAAATTTAGATGGGTGGAGGAGTGGAAGATGAAGAAGTGGATTTCATAATGGGGGCATAAATGAGAAGCTTAGAAACAAAGGATCTGGCTGAGATGGTGCCAATTGAGGAGTGGGGAGAGAGTTGTGGGATGATAATGCAAGGGTCCCCCATTGACAGGATTGACTGACTTTGTCTAAAAAGCTTCTATCTCCTGGATCCACTCTATGATCCTTGGAAACATCTCAACTATGAAGTCAAGCTTTTGTTGTGGGCTATAATGTCTTGGAATAGGGCCCACCCATGGAAAAGGGGTCCTAAAACCAATCTTGCATGCTTGTATCTAAGATATAGCCCTTGACTACACTATCCTGGCCTCCAATTCTTGAACTTTCAGCTGAACTTGACATCCCTAAGTGAAGAATATCCTCCAAAATCTAAATAACCCTACTCGTCAACAACTACATAGTCTAGCACATAACCAAACTGATTTGCATCTTGATCCTGGGGTATGTCCACCGTTGATTTTCATCATAGTATGGATCCATAGGTGGTTGATAGTAACATGAGAATATATGTTGCAAGTGTGGAGGTAGGTTTGAATAGCATTGTTTTCATTACAAGTGTGAATTCTACGTGGGGAATGAAGTCATGATTGCACAACTTCATGGAATTGAATAAAATTGGAAGAGATGGAAGGAAAATGAATGGAAAAGAAGGAAGATCTTCAACTTAGAGAGTGGTTTGTTTACTAGATGGAATAACCAGATTGTGTTTTGCATATGCCTCTAAAGTTTTAGATTCCACCAAGCACACAAAAACTTAATGAAATGAATTGGATACCTAGATACACACCCTAGAGGGTACAAGACTTAAATTTTGGGTTTGGACTCTATTATGCAACTGCTAATCCCTAAATTGAAAAGGTAGAAATTAGGTCATACAAAGCAACTTGCGGAACCCGAATTTCCTTGTGTCAGAACTTGGGGAATGTTCTCGCACCTCTAAAAACCTAAAATGAACTACTATCGGGAATAGGCCCATGCAATCTGACCTTCAAAATATGAAATCAAGTATTTTAGGGTTTGGTACTTTTTCAACAACCTCTAAAACCCAAAACACTAAGAGTTAGAACTTGGGACCCGTCAGGCATGCATGAAAACCTAAAATACCCCGAAATGATTGTAGATGCCTCCAAAGCTAATATATTGTGATGGAACACCTTTGAAAATGAAACAATCACCTCCAGATCTCCCACTAGGCGTCTTAAAATTGTTATTGTAAAATTATAGCACTCCCTAAATGACCAAGTTGTTGATGGGGCATTCACCGTAATATGCATAACATGGGGTTATCCTTCATGCTATGGGACTTTTGGGCTTGAAATAACCCTCCGAGAGAAGGCCGCCTCTTCCTAATCCTACCTACCACAACTACTCCTAATGAAAGCAAAGCAACTAACTACACCTATTCTATCATTCCAAGGAGACATGGAGAGAGATGCATGGAAAGTAAAACCTAGACTAAGAGCAAAGATACACCAGAAAAGGAGATGCTAGCCACTTCCCCATCCAATAACACAATTAAGGAATGAACTTGGATAGGGTGGTCATGCACCACATCAAATAAAATTCAATACACCATCCTTAGATAAAAACAACACAATGAATCTGTAATGAAATAAGAAATATGCACAACCACCTGATTCACAAAGAGAGGTAAGATAAAACACTAAAATCATGCAAGGATAGAAAATTAACACAAACATAATTTCATTGCTCCATATGAATTTACACAGGACATCATGAGTTAGGGGAAAGCATGAAACCATTACGATGCTTTGGAGGAAGGCTTGAATCCCCACATTTGAAAAATAAGAGGGGTGCATGGGAGGAGAAAATGACCAACAACCTTTAATTTTTGCAACCCCTTTACATTATATAGGAGAAATAGATGAGAGAGAGAGAGAGGAATACATCAAAAATCATGCTTCCACCACTCCAAAAAATCATCATCCCACCTACGGGAGTGATGGGTTTTCTTGCTTGATCCATATATGATCATACTTTGCCTTGTGGGATAAGAAATGGGAACCAATACCTTCATCATGGATTTTCTAAACTTGGACATGGCCTCCATTTTCCTCTAACTTTATCTCATTTTTTCCCCAACTAACCGCATAATTTTTCATTTTTAAGCATTCCATCATGTGGGGCTTTGAAAGATATTTCCATCAACTATAATTTTGCTTAAATCTAGTAAGCGAGAGAAAAATTTATGAGGGTTTAAATATTTCTTGGTTTTTATGCTTAGAGCCCAACTCCCCCACCTACCACTTTAACTCCCCACCTAATTCACCATTTACCTTGGGCGGGTCGCCATTCAAATCAGGTCAAGGTTCTTGGTTGCATCACATAACTTGGTGATCGACCTCCATTGTACAAGTGCAAACCCACTTCCACCACCACATTATCCTTTCCTTGTTTGGAAACCAAGTTATTTGCATGTCAACGTAAACATTTTCTTTGCATTTCATCGGGAGGGTGAGGTGTTTATGCATTGAGCTTTCTGTGGTGAAGACCCGAGCACCTTTCTCGACACACACCTTGCATTACATGCTGACTCACCACATGTTTTAGGCTTGGTGACCCACGATGCATGTTTTGAACTTGTGCAACCCCGACCGTGTTTCCCAACCAACTTTTCTTGGCATACTCCATCACTCTCAAGCTCCTAACATACCATGAATTTTCCATGTGTGTTAGGCATGAAAACTCACGCTGCATGAACACCTCCCCGAGTGTCTAGTGCATCATGTTGATGTTGACCCGATCCCACATCTGACAGAATCACCATGCATCCACTGACTCACAATACGAGTTGAGATATCTTCCCCACTCAAAGCATCAAAACCATTCCCCATGCCAATGTGATTGAGTCACTCATAAGCACCCACTTAGTATCCCGAGTTTGCCTTCCACACTAAGTTGTTTAGGCTCTCAACTCATCTCACCTCCACATTGAGCTTTTCGAGCTCCATTAATAGCCTAACCCTTCGTGCATTGTATGAGCTCACCGAGTAGCTCGATGAGCTAGTTTTATCTCGACCCCTTGTGAGCCCCCTAGGCATTTTAAACCATTTTTCACATTTTTTAGAATTTATCAAATTTCTTGAACCCAAGAGACCGAAGAAGGGCCACGGAATGATCATAACCTAAAATTTCACGTTTTTCTCATTTTTTTCTCGAAGGTGGTCCTTGGGGCCCATTTTCACTCTTCCAGAGGGGTCTTAGTCCTAGATAACCCAAAAGAAGAAAAAATGTCACGCATGGGTCCAAATCTTCACCAAAACCCTGCAAGTGCTTCTTGAACATGATTTTTGACCCGTGAACCTAGATTTCTCCTCGTGATAGCCCTATCCAGTGTCCAGCTCAACTCTTCCCTGTTGTCCATTTTACCTGGGGGTAAAGTGGATAACAATAAATCCAAACAGTGGGTCGATGGTGACCTAAGATTAGATAGTACAATCAATGATGATCAGAGTAGGATTGGTTCCAAAATGTGTAAGAGAAGAATTGATAGGTTGATGTAGGATCTGTAGAAATAAATGCTAGAACATAGAAGAAATAATTGGGTGTGGATAACATATAATCGAAGTGGATGCGGGTAGGTTCGATTTACGAATTATTCAAAGTGTGTAAAAGAATGTAAAAATTGAATAGATATTGATTTTAATAGGCTGAAATGGATGACAAAGTGCACTAAATAATATGGATGGAATAAAATGCAAAAGGATGTTGGGTAAGGTGGATCTAATAGATAAAGGGTATGGGTTGACGGTGAATAGAGCAAAGATGGGATCTTTGCAAAAAAATTTGGGATGGATAGTTGGACTTGGGGATGACAGAAGATCATTAAAGGATGAAAAGGATCTTAGTGAAGACCTATGAAAATATTCAAGATAAAAAAACAACATGCATGAAAGATGTCTCCACAATACTCTTCTCTAAGACTCCAATCTTTCTAAATGACATGCAAAGGGATAACCAAGTGATTCAACCAACGAAAGAGCTATAAGAACAGGATGCAAAAGCAATAATCACAGAGGAAACAAATGATTTAGAAATTTTGATCCATTTGAGAGGAGGGGTGAGTGTATTTATGTCGGATAGGGCTAGGTCAATGGTGACCCGTGTCAATCGTCGGTAACTTGAATGAGTAGTCTACCAAGAGATGTTAAATTGATAATGAAATGGAAAGAATAGGATAAGAAATGGCTAGAGGGATATTTTTATCCTTGTACACATTTAAGAGGTGTTTAAAGGCTTGAGGAATCTTAGGAGGGGATGAGATGAGTGGGGAGAATCCTAGGGAAGGAGTAAAGGAAGGGTAATGAGGAGGGTCATGGGAATCCAAGGTAAAGTATTAAATGCGGGTTTTAGGATAGGATTAGGATAATTAAATGGATTTAGGATAGATTAGGGATTATAAACATAATAACGATTAATGGGGATGTAAATGGATAGGATAATGGTAAATAAAATGGGATATGGGGGAAAATGGGATTTTAGGAGGTAAAGTGGGTAAATTTTAAAATAGGATGGAAATTAGCTTGTCATGTGAGGATGAGAGGTGATGCGGGGTGAAGGCACAAGGAGGTGCTTAAAATAAGTGTCTACACTAAACATGAATGAAATAAACTAAATCAATGAAAATAAAAAACAAATGGAATAAAAATTATGAAGCTTGCACAAGAAACTAGTAAGAACATGAAACTGAGAGTAGTAGGAAATGAAAAATGGAGAGTAACACAGATCCCAACAATGTGTTGGGGAAAGTGGGTAAATTTGAAAATAGAATGGAAATGATATTTTCATGCAAATATGAGAGGTGAATGTGGGCTGAAGGCACATGAGGGTGCTTAAAATTAGTGTCTACACCAAGCATGAATGAAATAAACTAATCAATGAAAATAAAACACAAATAGAATAAAAATTATGAAGATTTCACAAGAAACTAGTAAGAACATGAAATTGAGAGTAGTAGGAAATGGAAAATAGAGATTAACACATATCCCAAAACATTCTCTCGATACCATGAAAGAGAAAGTGAGAACAAGGATCATGCAGGGTAACACACAAATCAATTGAGTTGCACTCAAATGATAGCATGATGAAGTTCCATGAGGAAGTAGCATTCAACTATGAAATGTGCATGTAAGAAAAAAGGTTCTACTCGTCTCTCATAAGTAAAAATGGAACAAATAGGAATGTGTGTAACTCCGAATGCACGACAATCATACTTCCACATGGGAGAAGATGAATTACATTTTTGAAATGGAAAGTAACTCATGTATGATGTAATGACACACAATTATGTGTATGATGGAATATATGACAGAATATATCATACCCCCAAGACACCTAATACCTATGACTTCACCTAAGTGAGATGACTCGCCACGTGGCATGGACAATGCCGCAAGATGACAAGTACACACACCATTAATTCATGTATGATCCCCACCTATTTGGCCACCCTAAAATGTTTAGATAGAATTAGGATAGTTTACATTAAATAATGGGAGCCTCCCCATACACAAGAAGGAGGTGCGTAGCCCCATGAGCATGGTAGAAACACATAATTTGAGACATGAAAAATTATTTCACCAACAAGACTATAATGTAAAATACAAATTTGTGGCATGATGTGTATAGATTTTTACTTCCTTACTCAAACAATATTTCCTGAATTGAGGACATGAGTAGGGTGTACATAATAGAAATTCATAACATAGCTAGAAAGATATACTAATTAGATTTTTAATGTGATAATTTGTCTAAGCAAAGGATCGTATCCAACCTTGGCATTACAAAAGGACAAGTTACTAAATTTTATCGTCTACATTTACCCCTCTTTAAATGCATAATTGAAAATTGTATCCTTAAAGGAAACATATACATGAGTGTGTACACACCCTTTTCCTTCACTCAAAAATGGTTCTCTATAGTTTTAGTGTTAGCACACTCTCTCGATGAAACCTCGCAACACATAATGTATTCAATTTCTATGATATATAGTAAACTATAACTTGAAATATAAGTATTTCTTGTAATTTTGAACTTGTATAAATAAAGTAAAAGAGATGTAAAACATGGAAGGAATACACTGTTCATTTTGCAAAGAGAGGAGCTCCCATTATTATTTTTCTTTAGATATTTAAAATTATTTTTGATATGGTGGAGGGGTGGGGGTGATCACCCCAATTGTAATGAAGGAGAGACTAGAGGGTTTGCTATGACCCAACACTAAAGAGAGAGAGGAACTAAATTTCCCCTTTGAAACTTTGTAAAATAAGAAGGAAAACCTATGAAAAACTTATCCACTTTGATACCTTCCACATTTTATAATCTCATGAGATAAGAGGAAGGACATCCTACAAATAAATTAGCCACTTTGATACCTTCCACAAAACCCCGATACCACATCGTTGAAAATGTATAATTTTATACTACTATAATTGCTAAGTAAAATACAACCATCAAAGGAATGGACATAACCATGCCCCCATAAGGTGTTATAATATTGAAATTGAATGTATAGATGATGGAATATCATAGAGGAGAAAGAGGCCTATTCCTCCAAATTCTATTCTTGAAACCAAGTCTAGATAACGTAAAGGGGAAGGAATGAAGTATTCATGCCCCCTATATCATGCTCTAGACTAGAAATATCTTTATGACTGTATGTATGAAATAATTATAGATAGTTGATATAATATTGAAAAATTTAAAATTTTAGATAATATGACCCCTTGTTTAGGAATTTCTGTCATGGTCATGATTGTATTGTATGGTTTTGACCTTCTTTAGATTTTTCCCTTTTTGTGTTTATGCATGTTTATAAGGATATGAACCCTATAAACATTTGTTCATGTATTTTTAATCTATATGTAGATGTAGAAAATATCCTGGTGGATGTCCCCTCTTTTAAGGCATGTGTGATAAATAATTTGAGCATGTGGCTCAAAATAATATGTGTACCCATGTGTAATAAGTCTAATAATTTGCATATGATCATAGAAATCTAGAATGGTGGTCACCATTGGGAACCTATACCTACAAAATGGGTTGTCCATGGTAAAAACCATGGTGTGCAATGAAAACAACATGCAATATGACTCAAGAAAGCTTACATGTATATAGACGTAATAAAAATAGAGAATAGTTTTGATCATGGAATAATCTAGAGTAATAATATCATATAAACATCAAAGTAGAAGTCAAGCATGGAATAATATAAATGTAGACACTCAAATTTAGAAATTTATACCTTTGACACTATTGATTTTGATTGTGATTCTTAGCTAATACAAACACCCACATATTAACCTCACTTAGTATATCTCGTTATATATCTCCTAACTTGTTATTCCTCTACATTGATGTATCATCAAATTCGAATACAAATACATATAATTTGTAGTTAAATTGTACTTGTCATGATGAAAATATCATATTTCATTGTCTCCCCATCCAACACCATACAATAGGGTTAGGATGTAATTTCTGGTCTTGGTCGACTGTATGGTCTTGGATGGACACATCTTCCAACTCGATTTCAATTTCATTATGTTTGATGGGTATTTTAATCCTCTTAGGTTGGATTTTACATGAAAATTTACCTTTATAGCCCTATATAAGCAAGTATATATCACCTCATTTATAAAGCATGAAATATCCTAACACTCTCGTGATCTATTATTTCAAATAATAACACAAAAATTGATATGTAAACTGTAGTAGGCCCCCTACTATTAAATAGTTTTAAAAAATAGGTAGTTATAAATGACATGTCAAATATCCAATCAAACTAATTAGAAATGTGTGTAAGATGGATATAAAATGAAATATGAGTGATTCAAACTCATCCGTACCAACTACACATAAAAATTATACAAATAGCCATGTGTACGATGTTCTCGCAAATGTTGTAATATTTTTTAACTTACGCCTAGAGATTAATTAACTAATTAAAATCTATGGAAATATGAATGCAAAACAAAAATAAAATGACAAAAAAACATTTTGGAGTTTGGCATAAAATGCCCGCATCTTTGGGTTCATTCGAATGGATCCATAAAAATGATTGCAAGTACAATTTTAAAAATAAATCAAAATACCATAATGGAACAAATAACCTACAAAAATTATACCATCAAACCTTCAGAGGACTCGGATTACGTCTAACAATGTCCTCTACCTTCCTATAGTACTTGCACGTTTAGTTTCCCTTAGTTCACTATCAAAAGCAATTGTAAAATGCTACCAATAATGGAAAACGAACACCAAAACAAGATAAAAATAGGCTCAAGAGAAGCGTATCAAAATTTTGAGCACTTTTCCAGCCTACTATATATCCTAAAAATGCCATTATGATGACCTAATTGGCCATTCTTTACAAACTCATCCTTTACAAATAATACACAGTCATCTATCGACTCCCCTTCAATTAAAAATGGGTTCATATTTATAATGTTTAAATATCATGGCATAATGGTAAGGGCTTATCATTTTAGCTTGAACGCTAAGGGTTCGAATCCCTTCCTTAGTGCATGAAATCCCTCATAGGGACAAAAATCCCAAATTGACCGCATTGGAGATAAGTTAAGCCTTTAAATAAGCCTCAACTTCCCATGTATCAAGTGGCTACGGCCACATCCATGTATTTTTTTCGCCCAAGGTAATAATAACCTACCTTGAGCTAGGTGTGACTATTGGCAAGTTGGAATTGCCCCGCCGAGTTACGTGGATGGTTGGGGAGTTGGAATTTTGATCTTGACCACTCGAGATGGAAAATGGATAGGTTACTTGGTAGTCTGGTGATTTTAAAAGAAAATTCCATTGTGAGCTCATGTAGAATGTTAGGGATTTGGTTGGTACCAACTCGGAAAAACATGTGGAATAGCTCGCCAAAATAGCTCACCAGGTGTGGGTGGAATAGAGAGTTAGGTGGTAGGCCACATAGTGGCTCAAGGACCCACCACATGGACCTCTCCTTGATCACAAAATTTATGAGCTTATCACCTACCAAGTGTCAAACGAGAGAGTCACAAAAATAATGTGATATAAACTAGTGTAATTAAAAAAGTAAAATTACATTAATACCACAACAAATTGGGTCCCCTTCAGAAACAAAATTGGACTGCATTGTTTAACCCAATTTTTTTGCACACACTCAAAAAAGAATACAAAATCAAAACAAATAAGTACAAGTCCATTTTTACCTCAGCCAACCTTGAATCACACAAATAGGTTCTGGAAATGAACTAGAGTCCTACTTGACATGTGCCTACCTATTGACCAAATTTTACCAAATGAAACTTGATCATACAATGTCCAATTTATGCATTCCAATAGGTATTGGAAACATCTTAGAATGTTATTTCATATTTTATTTGTTTAAAGATATCTTGGGAATTTATGATGCCTAAAAATGACCTCTAGATCACACCTCCCTAATAAGAAGGCTTTTGTTTTCCAAAAGGAAAGTTACCCACTGAATCTACTAAATGGATCTCTGCATCACACAAAAGTACAGAAATGAGAATATAGCATAGTGGTTAAGGTTTCCAAATATTGAAATGCCAAAAATATCATAGAAAATGGATTAGTGTAAATAGACACAAAACACCTTCCAAAGAGGTAATGTCTAACTAAACCTGTGTGAATTGGCCAATACTACAACTATAAAAGTAGATCAATATGAAATGACTACCAAATGCCAAAAATAGGCGGTGTCCTCTAACCCTGCAAAATTGCCAATATACTCTACAAAATATCACTGAAATGAATCAATATGAAATGATGACTCAAATTTCAAACCTAGGCGAGTGTCTATTGATCCAAAAACTACAAAGTATTGTAAATGATCAATATGAAATAGATCACCAAATACCAAACATAGGTGGTGTCCATCGCCCCCGTGAAACTATCACACAATATAATATCACTACAAAATATCATGGAAATGATTCAGAAAGTAAACTGCAAAATGCCTATAAAGAGGCGAGAGTTAAACTGAATCCCTAAAACTACCAGTGAAGATCAAAATATCTATCCAATGTAATATTGGGGATAGAATCAAACTACCGCACAACCTGTCACACAACCCAAATCATTTAAATTTCCAATACTATAAAATATCCATTGGTGTAACTTGCAAACCAATTTGTTAGTATAATAAAAATGCACTCTAATTGTAACCACATGTAATAGTTACAAATAAATGCCCATAAATAAGGGACTTAAAATATGTGCAAACATTACGTATGGGTACAAAATTTTATATTATCGTTATACTTACAAACAGCTTCCCAAAAATGGGTCTTATAAGCATCCATACTTTTACACATTAAAAACGTCAAAAATATTCTAAAATTCAAATCCAAAATCAAGCATTCTAAATATGTCCACTAAAGATGCGTCTCGTGTTATCAAAATAGAATCTATCAACCATAAATGTGAGAAGACATTCTAAGTATGATAAACCTGTCACTCAGCTCTTCCCTACATGTGACAAAACATTCAAAGCTGAAAATAAATATGGGAAAATTTCCTTTCAACATACAATAGGAATCCCAAAAATATGCTCTGAAAATATGCATGCTAATCAACAATATCAACTATGCAAAATATATCCATCAGATAAAGTGTCCTCTAAATCAAAATTGAATGGACTCATCTGTGGAATATCAATCAATAGATCCTGAGT
The DNA here is from genome assembly GCA_018340775.1 of Taxus wallichiana var. yunnanensis. Lineage (NCBI taxonomy): Eukaryota > Viridiplantae > Streptophyta > Pinopsida > Cupressales > Taxaceae > Taxus > Taxus wallichiana. The sequence goes on from CM031242.1 coordinate 736,628,432, forward strand.
TGATTTAATAATTGTTGGTGAATTAATAACTTCATTAATTTTAACCTTATCAAGAGGTGTATGAACCATCAGTTTCTTACCACATGATGGATGAAGTTTCCAACATGTTTCAACCATGTGTCCACTCATATTACAATGAGTGCAAAAATTCCTCTGTTTGGGTGAGGTTACTTGTTTTCCATTTCTCATTTCAACATGATGAGATTGGTCTTTAGCACTATAGACACCGTAAAATCTGCACCCCTCATCTTTGGCCAAATCATTAAACACATTCCTATTTTATAACCCTAAGTCTACATTATACCCCTCACATTTTTTCATTAAATAAATATGTCCCATACTTACACCCTTCATCATATCCCATTCTTATTTAATTAATTACTCAATTAATTAAATATTTCATCATTTGATCACATTTAATTACATTATCTATCTTAAATCTAAATACTCCATGATATTACAACTACCTTAATCCATCTATTTCCAACTCCCTTATCTCAACACACCTATATACACCTATTATATCATTTGCACATTCATGAAAATCACCTATACATCTATCCAAATCATACTCAAATTAGTATGATCTAACCTATTCTATCACCCCCCAAAACAAACTTGACACGTCCCTAACTACCCAACACATCATCCCCTCAAAATAAAAATAAAAACCTCATTTTAGTAAGTTGTTCCAACTATTTTCCTCATAAAGAACGAACAAACCAAAATCTCCAGCAATTTGGTCAATCACCGGTGATTATTTAAGAGAATTTTTCAGTCTCTCTTCGGGATCATCCATTTGCATTTTCAAACCTGAGCTTCATACTTGAGTATTATTATGCATCAAAGTGTTCATGTTATCATCCAACATTGTTATTCACAATCATCAAGCATCTTAGGAGTCATTTTGGAGCCTTTGCAGATCAATATTTCATCATCCAATTGCAAGCTTCATCAACTTTTTACATCATTTTCAATCAAGGTCAGATATCATTTTTAGCCTCATTTCTACATCTAGGTATTTTTCTCCATTCATTTGTTTATCTCACATTATTATCTAAGTCCCTAAAAGACCACAATTTCAAATAAAATATTTAAATACTAGATTTTTTCACTCTGTCACTATCCTCTAAAATCGTGAGTGATTCCTAGAATCGTCAGCAATTCCTATCACTTCTATTTTTCTATCAACTTTCATTTAATCTCCTTTAGCATTTATTCCAAATCTATTTATCTCTAAAATTTTATCCAGCATGGATTTTTTTAGATGGAAATAGATGGTCCAAGTCATGAGATTACTAGTATCAACTCATTTCCCATTGTTCATCATCCATTGTACTGGGAACAATACGACATCCTACATGATCTTGAGTTGTGTGCCATCCATTGTACCCCTTTGGATAGTTTTTAGAGCATTTTGAGTCCACTCATTGGATTCGTGACATTGTAGAGGAATTTTGGGAAGCATACTTTGAGGTCCAATGCATTCAAGTTGAACTTTTTGGTTTGAATATCAGTACAAAGATGAGATAAAAGATTCAAACTCCAAGTCTGAAACTAACTCTGAGGATTCAGATTCTGAATTTGAGAACCAATACAACACTGAAGAGGAGTATTCAGACTTCTTTAAAGAAGAATACATTAAACATGAGAATTCAGATTTCTCTAAAGAAGAAGAGCTAGAGTTCACCGAAGAAGATAATTTAGCTTCCTCTGAGAATTCGGATTCGAATTAGATTCTAAATTCGAACCATAGTTCATATATTTCATTTCTCATTGTTTATCAGATATATGTTTGTAATAAACTTAAAACTTGTCACAACATTTATCATTTATTATCTATCGTATATCATAAATTATTTTTAAAATCACTTGATTGTGTAAAAATTGGATTGACATCCTTATCGAAGCACTTTTATTTTTGGGAACTATCCCTTTCAAGGAAATCTACCTCATATTTTACTAATCATATTTTTTTAGTGTCTGATGATCTACTGGTGCTCTCACAGAAGAGAGATTACATCTTTTCGTATACGGAGCACAATATCAATTACCATCAGTCACATCCACGGTATCACTAAACCCCGTCATCCTGAGGTTGGTTAAGTTTTACTTTCTTGCTTATTCAATTAAGTTGAAGAGGTAGGATTTATTCTCAACAAGCACCTACCTTATTATTCATAAAAGGAGACAACTTCTTTAGAAAAGATTTTCTCTTCCAACAATAAGCAACATAATGATTACTTAACCCAAAAAATGTGCAAAGAAAAGCATGCAACATATTTTGTATATCAAATCCAAATTGTTCAAAATGAAAGAGTGCATTAGAAGTTTTAGGATCCAAATTCCCATCAGTGTTATTTTTAGTGTAAGTAAGAGGAGGTGGAATTTCAATACCTCTTCTTCCTGTTTTCTTACACCGATCTTTATTCCTCTATATGGAGGAATCCTGCAATGCTAGTGGCGTAGAAACTTGGTTGTTAGAAGCTTGTCTTCCTTCAGCAATTTTGGAACTTTCTCCAACATCTACTTGCTCACTAGTGTAACCCAATCATGCAATATGAGGAAATCCTATACCTATATTGGGTTAGCAATACCTTGGCCATCCTTACTAAGGCCTCTTCTATCAAATCCCATTTTAATTAACATTTTAGATCTAATGCTTCTAGTATGCTTTTAAAAAATTTAAAACTAAAGGGAAAGAAGTGTTAAATGGTGATAAAATTATCGTACATTCATATGTCATTGTACCTTCATCTCAAGTGGGAGGTAAATCCTTTCTTCGTTCACCATTTTTATTCGTGCAAGAACTCATCCTTAGCTTGTAAATCAAATTTCAAGTGCATAATCTCATCTTCCAACAAGTAAAACTTAGTTCTCGGAAAGAATTTATTTCCTGGATCTAGAGGTTATATGCTTCGAGATCATGAATCCTTTCTTGTTTCAATTATTTACCCATGGTTTCATGTTCCATGTGTAGACACCAAAATTGGGTCACACTCCCCTTGGTCCACTTTCGAATAACCAACTTACACACATTCACATAACCATGACCCTTATACCCAACATTAACATTAATTTAATTATTTATAATTAAATTAATACCCATACTCACCCCATTATTATTTTAATTACTTTAATTAAATGAATAGACACCTCACCATAGACCTATTCATAGCATGTTTCCATAAATGAATAAGACTTGGTCCAAACCTAAAAATCAAGGCATATTATTCCTCTAACCACCTTCTCACTCATAAAAAGGTAATGTCCATTTGGATCTATGGAAAAAGGAATGAACTTGATCCAAAAGATGCGAGATCTGCCATTTTTAGTAAACCTAGGGAATCCCACCTTAACCAACGTCATACATCCCTAAACCGACGCTCGGTCAACTCGTAACCATCATCGGCTACCATTTATTCACCTTAGCAACCTTTTTTAGGTTGGCGCATTTTGAGATCAAGGGGACTAGAAGAGAACTGCATGCAAGTAGAACCAGAGCCTTTTCACACCTACATACACCCATATCCAACACCATAACAGATCTAAAGGTATTGCACTCATGGAAGCAATCTAGGAAGCACTACCGTGGCACCAAACACCATTCTTCTGATCAACTGCTATCACCATTCAGCCATCAAACTTGCATAACAGTAAGTGTAACTTCTACTAGCATGGTCTATTTCGGATAATAGCCTTTGTTACTTCTATTATCGGTTTATACTTTGTATGTGCATTTCCCATCTTCTACCTACTTGTAGACTCACCCACTCCTCTACCCACACCACCAAATCACCCATTATCGCTTGTTGTACACCCATGAGTATACCTCAGACCTTTACAAACCTCCCTATCCACCCTTCCATCTCTCGTTTAGCTTCGCTCAATCCCCATAATCATATCTCATTGAGTTTCTTTCACCCCAACCCTACCGACATTGGTTACCCATGACTTTCGTCGGTTTTGTCTAAACCATCATCAGTTATACCGCATCGACATTGGTCTCTATGTTTCATACATTTTTCCAATAATAGAACTAAAAAACCATCTACCAAGTGACCTAAACAACCCAGAACCTGACCTTGATAAGTCCCCGTACCTTGACCATTACCTCACACTTCGAATCTGACTATAGCCTAGCCTATTATGATTGGATTTGCTTATTGTAGAATGAGATACCTAAATCATATCAACTACAATAGGACTTTTCTTATCTCTCACATTAAGTTGTTTTAAATAGTGGATTGACACCTTTTAGGAGTATCACACTTCCCAGATCTAGCACACGCTAGGCAATCCACTATCATATATTGTTTAACTCTTCTTCGATGGTCTTGTTTTCTATTTCATGTAGTTCCTCCCAGCCAAAAGGAAGCTCTCACAGTCAGCATTAGATCGAGAAGTTAGAACACATGTAATAACCATCAACCGACCAACACAAATAGGTATTCCTCCTCATCCCATAACCCTTATCTCTGCTTCTTCCTAATAACGTAAAGAAAATGGTTAAACATTTTGGCATGCCCGGTGGGACCCATCTCGAGGTTCCTTGTATTTTTCTTCATTCCTAGGTAAATATGGTGTGTTTGTTTACTTTATAAACGTATTCACACTAAATCTCTTTCCCTGGTAATACTCTCTTCTTCTAATTGTCTAAAACAACATCTATTTTTCGGTGCTTAAAATGAACCATTTCTTCTTTTTGCATTTGCATAAGTAGTGAAAGAGCACGTTCCTACCTATTCATCATTTTCTTCATCGAACATAATTTGTCGATTTGGGTTTAAAATTAGTTGCATTTCATCCTTGTATGTTGCATTTATCTCACATTAAAATGAGGGCAACCTATATGCTGGAAGTCATGCCTAGCTGATGGTTGACACAAAGAATTGTAGAAAAGCACTCTCTTTCTTCTTCTTCTACCAAACTGCACAAAATTGAAAAAATACACATCTTCTTAAACAACATCTCACCCAGAAGAAGTTGTCAATGATCACACGATCAGTGGATTGATAGTGGGCACCCACTGGTTACTTCTGTCTAGTCATTACCTCAAAGGACGGCCTGCCCCTGCCATAACATAACCTAAAACCTCTCCTTTTAGATATCCTTCTTTGTAGGAAGCCTTCCTCACCAAAAACTCTACTCTAAATTCACGAGTCAGTCTTCTAAATAGCATAAGCTCAACACATTAAAAATCACTTGTTGGATACATGTTTTTAGCATTTGATTGACGTGCATTTTGAGGTGTGAGGATACATTTCTCCATTTTTCCATCCTTTTGCCTTACACACTCCACAAGCACAATTGGAGTATTCTGACTTCTTTTGAGTGTGTGAGGATCTCATTATATCATCTCCAAGCTTCGGGTTGGTCATTCCCCTTATCTCGAGTTCCACAACAATCTATTTTCCTACATTCTTCAAATTTTCACAAAGAATCGACATCGGTTTATCCACTGGGTGTCGGTTTACACTCGCCATCATCGGTTCTACCTAACTATCATCGGTTCCATGTCCTTTTGGTTAACTTTCCCAAAGGACACCTATTCTCATCTTTTTCATTGTTTTGAGCTTCGAGTCTCTCCTACTCTATGTACTATCATAAATAGTTAGCATATAGCTTATATACCGACATTCATCGCTTTTTATCCCTTTTGGTCAAACTATTATTTTCTCATAAGAATCGCCTCGAGTTACACGTGAACCGTCATCGGTCACCCATAACCAATGTCGGTTACCCTGTGTTGATTCTCGACTGATACATTACCCTAATCCACCTATAAACACATGTTTTCTCATTCCTACTACTCTATGTGTCATCTGCAGGATACAACATCACCTGATATACATTCATTCACATGGTGTTGACTCATAACCAAGATAACATTCTTATATTCCATGTTAGTCATCAACCACTCCCGTCTATTCCTTCACCACCCTCTGTCCTGTCACCCATGGATCCAACCCGGCCTACCACCATCGCAGGCGGGAGATGAGGAATTCACATGACTCCTCGATCGTAATCCCGCGGCCTTACAATTCTAACTTTCCCACTCTTCCACCTAGGACTCCTCGTGTCGGTTGATATATGGCATGCTTGTATCCATCTCATCTTTCCTTATCCCCACTTATGCATCAACGCCTCTCTGGTTCAAGAGATTACCTTCACCTACTTTACCCCCAATGGTTTTGTAGAGCTAGGCCCCATACCTGCTATGACCGCTGCATCTACAATATCAAGAGCACTCCGTAGTATCTGTTGTCCCCTCATTGACCACCCGCACCATAACCCCATACACACCCATTGTCTCACAAATACCAATTACAACACAACCACCTATGGTGTCAGTGACCCCTACTCCATTCTAGAATCTTGTCCTCTCCATCCCGCAGTCTCTACCCCCAATCGCTACTAGAGTCACTGCAAATGCCCCACCTACATATATGTATTATCAATAGCCCCCTATCTAATCCGGCATTCATTATGGATATACCCTCTATGTCAATCCCTTATTCGTAAATCTTCCTATTCGGCACCGCCATATACCGGAATGTCACCCACATCACATATTCAATACCAACCCTCTTACACCTCGGGAGGAGCCCTTACATCACAACCTCATAATCACCTCATCAAATTAATTATGGAAAGGATGAAGATGTAGACAATAAAATTGGGTCACACTCCCTTGGTCCCCTTTCGAATAACCAACTTACACACATTCACCTAACCATGACCCTTATACCCCACATTAATATTAATTTAATTAGTTAAATTAATACCCATCCTCACAATATTCATTACTTAATTATTTTAATTAAGTTAATTTCCAAATCATCTAGCCACCTCACCCTAGACCTATTCTTGGCATGTTTCCATAACTAACTAAGACCTAATCTTACTTGCCTTAATGAGCTAAGATTTGGTCTAACCCTAAAATCACATGCCTAATATTTCTCTAACCACATTCCCACTCATTAGAAGGGAAGCTTCCATGTCCCGATCCATGAGAAAAAACCAACCTAGCCTAAGAAATTGGAAAGATCTGCCATTTTTAGTAAACCTAGGGAATCTCACCTTAACCAACACTGTCACCCCAAACCAACCCAACCCAAAACCATCATCGTTTACCATTTATTCACCTTAGCAACCTTATTTTTGGGTTGGAAGATTCTGAGATCAAGGGGACAAGAAGATAACTACATGTAAGTAGAACCAGAGCCTTTTTACACCTACAGACATCCATAGCCATTGATGTGGTCAGATCCATCAGAGGCATTCTCACTCACGGTGACATTCCGAGAAGCATCACTATTGCACCAAGCTCCATCTCACCAACCGATCATCCCCACCAACCAACCATTGGACCTGTAACATTGGTAAGTGCTTTTATCTTTGATCACTTCCCTTCTTATCCTAGCCATAGGGTTGTTATCATTCTTCCATTAATATTCCCATTCCTTCATAGTCTAATTTTTGACAAAATCAAACCTACCCACCCTTTCATCGATCATCTATCTTGGCCCTTCCACCTCTCTCGAGTGTTCTCAACATTTCCATAGACCTCACCATCCCCTCCTTTAGCCCTATCTAACCTCACCTGCACTCTTAATAAGGTTTTTATTGAAATATTGTCACTCGACTATACCGACGCTGGCTCAAGTTACCCATGACCGTAAATCCCTCTCTCATAAACCGTCACCTCGGTTATACTAAACTGACATCATCTCTATGTTTTACACCTTTGTTAATAACATAGCCAACCTACCTTCTACCAAGTAACCCAAAGAACCCTAACCCGACTTCACACTCCACTGTTTAACACCTTGACAACTACCTACCCTTCGAGATCGACTATAGCCTAGCCTAGCCTATTATGTTAGATTTGCTTATTATGTCCTTGAATGAAATACCTAAATCATATCAACTACGGTAGGAATTTATTTATTTCTCACATTAAGTTGTGTTAAACATTGATTGATAGTCATCTAGGGAGTATCACACTTCTTGGATCTAGCACACACTAGGCAATCCATTGTCATATATTATTTAACTCTTCTTTTGTGGTCTTATTTTCTATTTCAGGTAGTTCCTCCCAGCCAAAAGGAAGCTCTCATAATCAACATTGATCGAGAAGTCGAACATGCGCAAAACCATCAACTGACCAGCATAAACAGGTATTCCTCCTTGGCCCTTACGCTCTTCTGTTTCATCTCAATAACATAAAGAAAATGTTGAAACATTTTGGCACACCTGGTGGGACCCATCAGGGTTCTATAGCATTTTCTTCATTCCTAGGTGAAATTTGTGTGTTTTTTCCCTTTAAAAGGCTTACACATTAATCTTCTTCTCTAGTAATCCTCTCTTCTTTATAATTGCTCTAAAATAAACATTCCTCTTGGTGCATTTAAAAATAATCATTCTTCTTTCTTGCTTTCTACATTTAGTAAAAAAGCATACCCTCTCATATTCATCATTTACTTCATCAAACGTAATTTTTTGATTTGGGCTTAAAATTGGTTGCATTACATTCTGATTTATTGCATTTAGCTCACATTAAAATGAGGGCAACCTATATATTTGAATTCATGCCCAGCTGAAGGTTGACACAAATAATCATAGAAAGCACATTCTCTCTATCTATGTGTCTTACCAAACTACACAAAATTGAAATATATAAATCTTTCTTAAACAACATCTTACCTAGGAACACCTATCAGTGATCACACAATCAAAGGATTAGTAGGTAATTCCTAGCTTGTTAATTTTGTTAAGTCATTACCTCAAAGGGATGGCCCCCCGCCATAACATAACTTGAAACCTCTCCTTTTAGATATCCTTTTTTCGTAGAAGCCTTCCTCACCAAAAACTCTACTCTAAATTCATGAATCAAGTCTTCTAAATAGCATAAGCTCAACACATTAAAAATCACTTGTTAGGTATGTGTTTTTAACATTTGATTGACGTGTGTTTTGAGGTGTGAGGATACGTTTCTCCATTTTTCCATTCTTTTGTCTTGCACACTCCACAATCATAGTTGGAGTATTTTGACTTCTTCTGAGTGTGTCAGACTTCATTGCATCATCTCCAGACCTCTGGGTTGACTATTTATCTAACTCAAATTCACAACAATCCATTTTTCTACATTTTTCCAATTTTCACAGTAACTAGCATTGGTTTATCCATCCAACGTCAATCCCCTACCACCCGGCATCAGTTTTCTTAAATGGCATCGATTTTCTATTCTTTTAGGTTAAACCACCCAAAGAATACTTATTTCATTTTCTTTTACTATCGAGTTCTTGAGTCTCTAAACTCTTTATGCTTTGATAAACAATCATCATAAAACTTGTTTATTTGACTACCACCATTCTTTTTTCTCATTTGGTAAAACGGTTCCTATCTTACAGTAACCGATGTTGGTTACCCCTTAACTGGTATCGGTCATCCTTAACCGTTGATGATTACCCTGTGTTGAATCTTAGTTGATACATTACCCAAATCCACCTATAAACACATGTTTTCTTCATTCCCACTACTCTCACGTATTCATCTACATATATACATCACCTGATATACATTCATTCACATGGTGTTGACTCGCAATCAAGCTAATGCTCTTATATTCCACACAAGTCATCAACCACTCTCGCCTAGTCCTTCACCACCCTTTGTCCTATCACCCATGGATCCAACCTTACCTACCACCATTGCCGTAGGTGAAAAGGAATTTTCATGACTCCTTGATTAGAATCTCATGGCCTTACAGTTCTACCTTTCCCACTCTTCCACTTGGGACTCCTCAAGTCAATTGATATATGGCATGCCTGTATCCATCTCTCCTACCCTTATTCCCACTTCTACATCAGCCCCTACTAATGTGGCATTACCTTCACCTAGTTTACCCCCAATGGTTTCATAGCTAGGCCCCATACCCACCATATGAATGTGCATCTGCAGATATCACCACACATGTAGTATTTGTTGTCCCCTCATTGACCACCCAAACCATAACCCCATCCGTGCCCATTGTCTCACAGATACCAATTACAACACAATTTCTCATGGTGTTGGTGACCCTACTCCATTCTAGAATCTTGTCCTCTCCATCCCCAATCTTTCCCCTAATCACTACTAGTAGAGTCATTACGACCATCCCCACCTACATACACATACTATCAACAACCCCCTATCTCATCCATCACCCATTCTAGATATATTCCCTCTATGTCGGTCCCCTATTCTCAACCTCCTTATTCGACATCACCATACACTAGAATGCCACCCACATCACATGTTTAGTACCCACCCCCTTACGCCACAGGAGGTGCCCTTCCATCATAACCTACCAATGACCTCATTAAATTGATGATGGAAAGGATGTAGACACTAGAAGCATCGGTTTCTTCGAGCTCATGTAATTCTCTCACCTATGATGAAATCAGAATGAGCCCATTCATCCATCCATCTCTATTCACCCATACCTCGTATATTGGGAAATTCCAAAATTCAATCATTTCAATAGTAAAGAAGACCCACAAAGAACATTTGCGATCTTTCAAACATGGGTGTTACCGATCACCATGATGACGCTTTACTCCTATGACCTTCCCAATGTCCCCGATAGACCTGCATTGGATATTGGTACAGTGGGCTACCAAGACACTCCATCTACTTGTTTAATCAAGTATCCCAAGATTTCTTAGATCACTTCTCAATCAACATTGTTAAGAAAGTCACCATGACTGATCTTTATTCCACATGACAATACGATGATGAGTCTATCACTGACTTTTTCACTCACTGGCGTAGCCTAATTAACCAGCTCACATTTCAATTACCTCAAACTAAACTCATAGAGTTTGTTTACTCAGCTTGTGCTAGACACATCTCACCAACCTGCAAGTGCAGACACTTTCACACTTTTGACGAGGCATTCACCATGGCATGAAAATTGGAAATTCATGCTATCGAAGAACGAAAATTCAATTACATAACAAGAACATCACGTTCAAATCAAATGATGCTTCTTCATCTTTGAAACCCCAAAACAACTATTCAAAACCCAAAGGATCTACCAATGCCGTAGTTCTCAAAGCTAGCCCCCTCATCAATTAAACCCAACCAAACCTCCTTCTAATCTCTCTCCCATCCAAGCTTTCCAGTTCAGATGAGAACAATGAAAGTACACTTCATAGGAGAACCTTATTCTTCTATTTTAGAAAAGCTTATTAAGGCTGGTTCCATTACCCTTCCACCTATAAAACCACACACTGGTTTTGACCCTGAGCACCCCATGCCTCGCATGGTATAAAGAACATGATTTTTGCAACTATCATCATGTCAAAGGTCATAGCTGACAATAATTACATCACCTTCAAGAATATCATCCAAGAAATGTTAGACAATGAGATTTAGTCTTGGATAGCCCGAATGCACCCAACCAAAACCTACATATCTTCAAGAATCCATTCCCTAATCATGCCCCATCTTCCAACCAAGTTGGTGACACTTCAACCAATGATAGAAATGTCATGAGGTCCATGCTATTTTCGATGACATACCATTGTTTCCCAATTACCTCATGTTCCTTCCATAGACAAAATCTTATCCCAATCCCCCTACCTACACAAGAACCTATTTCATCTACTCCTCCACCCATAGATGAACCCCCTTCATTTTCTCCTTCACCCGTGAAGAGCCTATAATTAGCATGCCACCTTTGACCCCTCAAATTTCTCGAGCAGTTGTTAGTGGCACCTCTCCTACTCATAGGAGATACATGTCCACAACCTACACCATCACAAGGAGAGTCCACCTTGTCTGGCCCATCCTCTCCTCTACCCATGGAGGATCCTATAGAAATACCATTGCCTTTAGATGACCATTCACCATCGGACCCCAAGATCCCACTGATCTACTTTTTTCAGCTCTCTTACCCACAGAGTTTGAGGCTAGCCATTTCCCTGTATCTCAAACAAATTTTACGGGGATTGCTACTCGATCCACATCGACCCACTTACAATAGTACCATTTTCACGCTTGGATGATCTCCTAGACTATGTTGATAGAGCCTTACTTTGGGGATGCCTCCTACTTCCTGTTCAACCCAAATGTAGTTGTCACTCACCGACACCTCCACTATCTATCCAAAAGTGTTTCAAGTGACCAAACCAAACACAACCATGACTATTACAACACCCTCCATGTCACCACCCATGGCCCAACTCACACCTCTACCCATAACCCAACATACATCTACACCCAAACACCTACCCACGCCTATATCATCTCCCTTACTTAAACCCATCACTATCTTAGGGTCAGGCCGACATCAAACCTTACTCACCCACCCATCAAATTAGATTTAGCCACATCTTCCCAAACCAACACTAAACTTATTTTGGCCCCTAAAAAGAAGACCCAACCTCCTAGGCCTCATACACCAACCTCACCTACCACACCATTATCACCTTCACCCCTTCTATCCATCCTAGGACCTCACCCCTCGACCCTAGCCAAGTAACCTCCTTCCACTGGTAAACCAAGAGTGCAGTAGCCCACCTCCTCATCACGAACCTCTAATGTACCCAAGTGACCCACACAACTCCACCATCACCCGTAACCTTCTTACCACCCATACCACCACTACCGCCCATAACTTCTTCACTACCCATGAAACTTTCTTCCCTTCCACTCACACCTTCTACCCAACCTCTACGGACCACCTCCAAAGCAACTCAGTTACCCCCATGGTTAACTCATCCTCTTCCAAAATCCACTTTTCCTCTACATCATATGCACTTGTGTCACCTTTGCCCAAAAAGATGCAACCTAAAGCTAAGAATCCACTACCCTCCAATAAGGTAGTTAAACCAACCAAACCTTTCATCACTAGCTCTTCTACCATGCCCATACCTAAACAGATGCCCGCAAGACCTAAGACCACTCCACACCAAACTAGTGGACCAACCCATTCCCCCTCTTGTAAAGCCTCTTCCTCCACAATCAGTCATACCTGCACCCAAACCCACATTTACCTCCCATTGTGATCCACTAGCAGGATCCTATGCTAAAATCTTAACCAATCTCCTCGAAACTTCTATCATCACATTACCACCTCTTAGACCTTATGACCCGCTCAAACCCAAACCAAAAAGGTTTGACAAAACTAAAATTTGTGCCTACCATCATGTGCTAGGACATGATGTAGAGAAATGTAAGGCTTTAAAAATTGTTCTTGTCCAATTGTGTCCTCCCAAAGAAAATTTTGACGATGATGATCTTCTTGATGAGGACCCCATTTCTCCTTCACCAATTTCCATAGATCTTCTTCCATTACCTACTCAACGACCAAAATCTCCACCCCCACAACTCTTTGATCCACCCCCGAGATTCAAGATCAACATGGTCCGTATAAGAGAGTTGGCCAAACCACCACCCAAATGCCAATGCACCCTACTCATTTCACAAGGATCATATCCCCACTAGGTTTTTCCCTCATGCCACTATACCTTCCATGACACACCCTCTTCATCCACCTCCCCTCAAATTAACATGGTTCATGTTACCACCCATGCTCAGAAAGACAAGGGCAAAGAAAAGGCAACTGGCCCATCAACCAACCTTGTACCCAACATACCATCCGCACCCATACCCAAAGTCATCATTCGAGGTCCTACATATCCTATTTTCATGGGGTCACACATCGTACAATGCTAAAACAACTGCATCAATCCCTCAAAATGTCTTTATATGACCTCATCCAAACCTCTAAGTCACATCGTCAAGCCCTCATGGAGGTCCTTCAATATATTGAGGTTTTACCAAATGACCCCACACCCGTAGCCTCCATCATTACCCCTCACCACGTTGCCTCTCTCACTAGGTCATCACCTTCCTCTACGCCTCCACCTACTTGCCAAGTAGTCACCCTCATCTTTTTAGATGAAGAGATCACTCCCTTCCAGTCCAACGACCCCAACCCCACTCTTTTCATCTCCGTCTTTATCAATAATATATGCATACATACAATGTTATGATTGATGGTGGTGCTAGTATTAACATAATATCCTCCCATGCATATGACCAAATGTGAATACCTACCAATTACATGCATGGTAACCCAATTATGTTGTGCTCCTTCAATGATGCCATGACCTCTACCCTGGGTACCATTGTTCTCCATGTCTGCGTGGGTCCCCACATTGTCCTAGAACTTTTCTATGTCCTAGAAGGGGATTTCTAATATAACTTGTTGCTCGGCCGACCTTGGATGCACGCCATGGGTTGTGTCCCTTCAACTTTACACCGTTGCCTCAAATTTGAACATGAGGGACATAATTACACCATCCCTACTTGACCCATCACCTTTCAAGACTTGTAACATGCTATACCATCCCAATGATGTGCTTATACCAGTCAAGGAATCTACCACTATCCCTACTTCACCTCCACCTACTAGCCCACCCACCAAGACTACCACCACCTCTCCCGCACTTGACCTTGCTATCCCTACTGCCATTGTGGCCTCTACCACTGACTCCCTTGTTTCCACATCATTAGGCAAGTTGTCTATCCCGCTACTCACATACCAACTACAGATCCCTTAGAAGGTGTTTTTAAACACCTCACTCTGGGAATACTACCTATATAATATCGACACCTTCCTCACCCCGCAAGAGTATGGGAACCTGTGTCAACACCCTAATTATGACATCCACATCGGTAAAGTTTTCCTTATGGCCCTCCCCACCTTCACACTAATCTAACGTATGGAGGACTTAATGTGGCCACCTATAAACCCGAAACTCCAACCCAAACCCAACCATTTTCATTTGATCTACACTCCCTCACTAACTACCACTTCGCTCACACCTTCTTCCACCGGTGAGCATGGAAAGGATTTGGCTTTGGCTTTTACAGAACAGGGCCACCATACTATCATTTCATGTACCTCTCGTAAACACAATGACCGTAGTGGCATTGGTTTTGATGCACCAACTTCCAAGAAGGTTCACGCTTGAACCTCATCCAAGATGGGAAAACCTTCCCCACATCCTTCACCTACATTACCATCTTCACCCACGGAGTCCATAGATCCCTAATTTATTCCTCTTAGCTTTTTTTTCATAAACACCATTTCCCTAGGACTTATAACCTATCACTTGTGTGGTGAAGATCCCTCTTCTCCCCATTCTTGTATCCCCGACATGATCGATGATGATACACCCTCTATCAATGTCATTTCAATGTTAGGATGATGAATCCATCCTCACTTAACTTGGTTTGGAAAATTCTTATATTCATTGGTCGTTACCTTCTAAGATGCAAACCATGTTGAATGAATCGACCATCGAAATCAACATGCACACTTAGGATAACCCACACATTCTAAAGATCAGCCAATCCTTAGACACTAATAAACAAGAAGCCTTCACCTCTTTCCTTTGAGACCATAGCAGCACGTTTTCTTGGTCCTATGCCGATATGCCCAGTATTGACCCAAAAATCGTGGTCCATAATATTATCACCATTCCTGATGCCAAACCCATCAAACAAAAGTTGTGGAAAATGCATCCTCGCATTGCTCTTCTAGTCAAAGAAGAGCTTCAACACCTTCTCTCAGTTTCCTTTATCTTACCCATTGACTATCCCCAATGGATTTCTAACATCATTCTTGTCACAAAGGCGATAGGGGACTCTGCATTTGTACGGACTTCTGTGACCTCAACCTATCTTGTCCCAAAGGTGATTTCCCCTACCAGGACATCGACCAACTAGTTGATCTCACCACTGGCCATGAAATGCTATCACTCATGGATAGTTTCTCAAGCTACAATCAAATATTACTAGCTCCAGAGGATCAACACAAGACTACCTTCATCACCCCTTGGGGACTTTATACTTCGAGTCATGCCTTTTGGCCTCAAAATGATGGTGCTACATATCAGGTGAGCCATGACTTACTTCTTCCATGACATCATGCATCACATATTGGAAGATTACATAGATGATCTTCTCTCGCCAAATATAAACACCGAACCGAACACCGCCCCATCCTTAAATTCATCTTTGACCATCTCATTAAGCATTGTGTGTGCCTTTAACCAAAGAAGTGCATCTTTGTGGTGCTCTCCGGAAAAATCCTAGGTTTCATCATTTCTTTGCATGACATAGAAGTCAATCTTGCTAAATTCAAGTCTATTCTGGAAATGCCTCCACCCAGTAATCTCTATCAACTTCAAAGCCTACAAAGAAATTTTCAATCTATTCAATGCTTTATCTCGCAGCTTTCTAACCGATGTCAACCATTTCATCATCTTCTCAAGAAATACATTTCATTCAATGGGATGATGAATTCCATAAATATTTTGAGGCCTTAAAACAATACCTCCTTCAAACACCAGTGCTCATTCCTCCTAAGGATGACCAGCCCTTTTACCTATATATTTCCTCCATTGACCATTCTTTAGGTGTCATGCTTTCTCATCGTAACAACAAACACCGAGAGCAAGTGGTTTATTACATAAGTTGTACCCTTATGGACTACAAAACTAGATATACCCATGCCAAAAACTCTACTTAGCCTTAGTTTTCATCACCACCAAACTTTGCCATTACCTACTCAACCACAAAACCTTCATCATTACTAATACTAATGCATTACACTATATGTATGCCAAACCCTATCAACCTCAACATACCACACGTTGGCTTATGCTTCTTTGAACCTCAACCTCGAATTCATTCATCAAAATTACATCAAGGGCCAGCCTATCACCGACCAACTGCCAATGCACCCTTTTCCAGAATCAACCATCTAACTTCGATTTCCCAGACGAGTTTATAGCTACCCTCTCCCCTAGATGAACATGCTTACCAAAATACACTCTTCTTTGATGGATTCAAGTGTCGCGTGGGGGAGGGGCTGGTGTTTTCCTCATTCCTCTTGAGGGTGAACCTATGCCTTTTTCTTTCAAACTTGAGTTTGATTCTACAAACAATATTGCTGAATACGAAGCACTCGTATTGGGTCTTCAAAGTTATTTATGCATTAGATGTTAAGTCAATCAACATCTTTGGGATTCCCAACTGATCATTAACCAAGTCAATGATATATACCATTGTTGTAATGAGATACTTAAAAGTATAAGCATCATGTAGATATACTTTTGACAACCTTTGACCGTTACACACTTCAAACCACCCCACGATCTACCAATAAATTTGTAGATACCATGTCCTACTTGGATTCTCAAATACATGCTTCGCCACTGACTCTAAAATATTTTTCACAATATAAAGGCTACAATCACCCTCTTATTTACCTCATGAGGTCTACTCCTTTGGAACTATGGCCCGAACCCACGTGACCTTTGGTATATGCAATATGCATATTGTCTTTCCCTTTCCATTCAACCTCTTGATCTCACTCATAATGGACAACGTGCCTTTCTTAAAAGAGTCTCCCGTTACATCATCATGGGTGTTCTTCTTTACAAGCACAACTTTGATGGCATTCTCTTACGATGCCTTACAAGTTTTGAAATTTCCTACACCATTAAGGAAGTCCATGATGGAATTTGTGGAGGCCACTTTAGTGGTTTAGCTATCGCAAAACACATTCTTTTCCTAGGCTATTATTGGCCAACCCTAAACCGCGATTGTTTTGATTATGTCAAATGTTGCATGAAATTCCAGAAACATGCTAATCTCCACCACATGCCTAGTCATGCCTTACAGGTTACACGATACCTTTGGCCTTTCTCTCAATGGGGTTTGGATTTTGTCAGTGAGATCAACCCCCATTCTTCACAATGCCACCAATGGATCATAACCGCTACTGAATATTACACTAAATGGGTAGAGGCCATTCCCCTCATTTCTACAAAAGCTAAGAAAATATGTGAATTCATCAACCATCACATCATTTGTCACTTTCGTGTTCCTCACCACCTCATCATTGATAATAGAAAGCAATTCAAAAACAAAACCCTACACAAATTATGCAACGCTTTTTTGGCATCTAACTCAGTTTCTCATTGCCTTATTACCCACAAACCAATGGTCAAACCGAATCAACCAATAAAACCTTGAACAAAATTCTTATGAATGTAGTCAACAATACTAGAAAATATTGGCATACACACATTCCTTTCGCCTTGTGGGCTTATCGCACTAGTATTCACACTTCGAATACTGCCACACCCTTTTCTATGGTCTATGGTACCGAGGCTGTCTTACCTCTCAAAGTCCATATTCCATCTCTCTCGTATCTCACTACAAGACATGCTCAACAATGATGAATTTTGCCAAGATCATTTGGCGTAACTTGAGTTATTAGATGAACGTTGTCTCAATGCTCTTGACCATCTCCAAATCTACTAAAAATGTATCAAACGTGCCTATGACAAATGTGTTCACAAACGAACCTTTCAGGTCGGTGACCTCATCCTGAAGGAAAATCAACATGTAACCAAAGAGGAGAAAAGTAAATGGGGAAAATTTTATCCTAATTGGCTTAGACCCTATATCATTACCCATGCCTATGGATCAAGTGCTTATCATTTGTCTTCACTCGAAGGTAAACCCAAACTTGAGCCCTCAATGCCTTACATCTTCGACCATTTTATTGTTGACATTAAGTCCTATATCACATTTTTTCTATTGACCACTCGTCCCTTGAGCGTCATTCACCTTCCATGTTTTAGGATCAATGAATAAACAAGAATCATGTAATTACCCGTCACCTTTCAACCTTATCCTCAATATGAGTACCACACTCTACTCATGGTAGGATTCACATGGATACTTTTGTCTTTTTAAAGATGGAATCCCATGGTCGTTCATCACTTAAAACCAACTCTTTCATAGTTAATCCTGGAATTATGGTTTTGTTTTCTAAACAAAACCTAATCTTCCTCTATAGTCTTTTACGTGACTTAAACGTCCAAAAACAAAATGGGATTGAACTCCTTGGGTCAAACTTCCAAAGAAAAGATGACTCCCTCAAAATGGGACATCTCTTCTCTCTCTGCTTTCACCATTATAGATAGACTCGATCCTTGAAGGATAGCTATATAAAGTTATTGCAAAGATACAATAAAAATATCTAGAAGCTTCCCACATCGATTAGCTTCACGAGGACCTCAAGGAAATAATATAATCATCCCATGTAGACTTCCCACATCGATCGACTATTAAAAACAAAAAAATTAAGAAAATGATGAAATTTTTTTCATGGACTTCCCTATTTTTGATCCTGGGTTTCTTGCTAAGTGCACATGTTTTCATACATTAAGTTACGCTAAAACATCCACTTTCACTTCATTACCTTTTACACCCTAGTTTTCTCTCTTCTCAAGGGACTTGTCGCAACTATGACATTTCATGATCATGTGACTTTCTTCACCATTAGAATGGCCCATTATGCAATGCCTTTAGGGTCTTATGGTCATAAGACCATCTTGGGTATGGTATACTCATTAGGGTTCTTATCAATTAAGTGGCTCTTTTTCCACCTCTTATCATTCACCTTCCTCATTGCTTATTCATTATCCTATACAGACCAAATCATCAACACCTATATTTAAAATGACTCAACCATACCTATGACCTAAACTCACCCATGCCTATGACCTACATTCACCCATGTATAATACCTACCAACCAATTCCTCTCCTTCATCATAATCTTTCCTAGCTTATGGGATAACCAGTATCACTGAGATCCCTTTTCACCGTAACTATGTAGGTAGTGTTGGCCCGAAAATCTGCGCTTGCAGGCGGATATATGGATAAACGAGCCAATCAATGCGGGGCATAGCCCCTCTTTGAGTCAAAGAAAGTGAAATCTGGTTTATTGCTTTATTCTACCAAAGCAGAATCTATGCAAGTCTCACAGATTCTCGCCTTCGGGGTTTGGGATCTCATCCCAAAGAGGTTTATTTCCGGCTGCGAAGAGAAAGGAATGAAAGAGAGGAGGAAGAAGGAACAGGTCCGAAGGGAGAAAAGAAATGAATTCCAAAGTAGAAAGGTCAGAAGATTTATGTTTTTGGGTTGGTAGTAAACAGAGCCAAACCTACTTGCATAAATAAACAAAGCAATACTGATGATAAATAAATGACAATAAAATAGAAGCAGATCCAATAGAATAAACACACAGATCTAACATAAGAAAGATCTAATGTATATAACACAGGTATTCAAAGACAAAGTCTAAATATTGTATTACTAATTTGTTCTCACATAAAAAAGCTCAAAGTCTTTTCTCCTTACTCCTATTTCTCCTCTCGAAAATATTCATCCATCCATCAACACAACAAGTGTTGGGGTATTTATAGAAGAAGAGGAGAAAAGAAGGCAAAAAGGAGCCAACAACTATTTACAAAGATATTTACAAAATATCTAAAAGTCATGTTGACTTTTTACAACTTGATGGATGACATCATCCCATGATGCAACATGGATGATGTCATCGTTTGCATCAACATACTTCAGACATTCCAACAAGAAAGTCGGAGAAGAGAGAGAAGAAGAAGGAGGAGGAGGAGGAGCTACTCGTCGTCATCATCCTGCGGCCGAAAGGGAGTAGCCTGCTTTTGATGCTGCTCAGGTGATGAGATATGGAACTGAGCGCGGTATTCCAAAAACTTGTTAATCATCGGCCCAAATTGATCCTGAGAAGGATCCTCAGCAGGTTCGTTGATTGCCTCACAAGTCTCCCGCTCATCTATGAGCTTCTCTGGGAGTTTGGAATAATCTTTTTCCGCCTCAATGAGGAACCCGATGAAGTCCCTACAGCCAGCAGGTTGTTGATAGATTCAGTGTCAAATGTGACCTCTGGCCCTGTTCCTTGAGAAGTGATCTCCTCGAAGATCCGGATGGTTTCATCAGATTGACCTAAAGGTGAAGGAAGGAGTGAGCAACCCGGGAGACATGTTGAGAACAATTCACTCCATTTGATGCATTGCATCCAGGACCTCTTCCTTTACCTTGTCGATCTTTTCCAGAATAAATTCAAGCTGATCTATCCGATAGTCCGCAGTGGACATGGTTTTGTTGAGGGTCCTTGATGGCCGAAGACACCGAACTTGACCAGATCTTCGATCAATGCCTAACATCCATCTGAAAGGTCTAGTGTTGGAGTCTAGCATGTTCCAGCTCTTCTGATATGGGCCCCGCTAATGCTTGGAGCTCTTTGTTCGCCTTTCCGATGTTCAGATACAAATTGACAAACTCGGTGATCACTCTTTCACTGTCCTTGAGGATCTGGCTCCTCCAAGCAGAAACGGCCATACCTTGCTCGCCAATCTTTGCATATTCGTTGATTTTCTCCTAGCTGAGAAGCTCAGAAGTCTCGGTGGCAGTTGTGGGAGGCGCACTACCCATCTTCTGTAAGGCTTGGAGCAGATATTTGTTTTGCTCTTTTAGTATCCTTTTCTCTTCTTTTGTTTCTTGAAGCTTTTGACAGAGGGCGTCGACCGCGGAAAGAGCTTCCCCCTGGAGACTTTCAGAAGATGTCCCCATTGTGACTTGGGTCACGGTAAAATCTGTCGGAGACAGATCCTTCTTCTCTTTGAGGGGATCGGGGTATGCAATTTCCATGATTCTCTCACCGCAAAGACTTTTAGAGAAGCGTGCAACAGGCTTCAGCTTCTTTGCCCCTTTGGTTGGGATCACTGAAAAGTCCATCGGAGCGATGGGAACTTTCCTCTTTTGCTGGCTCAGCTGCTGAGAGATCCAGGCTGGTCCTATGGAAGAAGGACCAGAAACAGAGGAGGGGACAAAATGCTAGAGAAGAGGGGAAAAACGTGGAGACACGCGGAGGCGGCATTGAGAGAATAGCCGAAGAAGTGTCCACGGGAGGAAGGGAAACTGCAGCTGCGGAAGACATAGGAAGGGAAGGGAGCTCGGAGATGAGGGAAGAAATGGAGGAGGAAAGATCAGTGAGGGAAGAGAAGATAGACGAAGAAGCAGGGGAAAGAGTAGAAGAAGGGGCGGAGGACACGACCAAAGGGATGGTCGCTTGAGTCACTCGAGGAGGGGAAGGAAGAGAAGAAGAAGGGATAGAAGGGACCTCTGTTGTGGTAGCAATGCCGACATCCTGAGTGGATGGGCCAATTGGACTATCCCCTGCTGCTTCTTTCTCTGGCGAATCCAGAGTTATTACTTGTTCTGGCGCTGTGGAAGGAGGACTTTCAGGGGCTTCTTCCTGAATGGTGCTGGATTCACCTTCTACACCCTTGCCTTTAAGCTGTTTTTTAGACCGTGAAGGTGCGTTGCCCAATGGGGAGGTTGTGAAATCTACCCCGAGGTAGATTAGGCCGCTTCATCCGGCATCGGTGCTCTGGCCCTCGCAGAGTTTCTCGACCCTCTCCTCAATTGTTCGAGGAGCTTTAGTTCTATCAATGGCCGGAAAGGGCCAATCGTCCCCATCTCAGTATCATTATATACCTTGTCCACTTCATCTTCTCGTTGTTTGGTAGCCTTTGGGGACAATGGTTACCCCATACTTGATAATTTCTCGCCAATGCTAAAGAGAATGATCCTTTCTTCGAGTTCTACCTCATGGAGGACGCCAATATAAATATCCTCGATCCGAGGAACGTGGATCGGATCAAGATTTGCTCTTGGCAGCAGCCCTCTTGGGTCGAAGGTGGACTCGGCCGGAAAGTCATGCTTCAAATTGAGTAACTCCACTTGCAAAACATTTCCTTCACCTTGTGGTGGGTAGAGCATGTGTATCGCCCACCGTGAGGGGGAAAGGAGTTCCACCCTTCTTCCTTTTCGTGCATTTTTCGTGGTATGTTAGCCGCCTTGATAGCCTTCCAAAGAGAATCGCTTAGGCCCAAAGATACCTTGGTAGCCTGGTTGGCTCTCCCAAAAAGTTGGCAGCCCTCAGATAGGTGAATGTAGGAAATTGGGTGAACAGGGCTCCCCATTTCTCCGTGGCTGCCACTATGTTTTTGGTCGTACGACCATGAGTCAGATTTGGCCTCAATAGGCAGATGATGTGATAAAAGAATGCATCGTTGATTTTGGCGAATTGGGCGATGCTATTCTCCAGCTTCAACTCTGGATAATACTCATATATTTTGACCTGAGGCCAAACTCCACTTCGTGCTAGGCCTGGATAATCCCTCTCTGATGCTGCAGCGTAGACCACGTAGGAGTTCATATGGAATACTCCCGTTGTGCTGAACTGTTGTAGCTGCTCGGAAATGGTGCTGCTTATAATTTCCCCCCAGCAAAAGCGTTGCTCAGGCACATTCTTATTCATTGTTTCCAAGTAGCGCAACATCCATTTATGGAAGTAATGGGCGTCAGAGAGCCCGAAGACCCTGCTCAGGAAGGTAATGGTATCGCTGAGCTCTTCTGAGAAGTCACTGCGGTGGATGATTTGGGGCCACCGGGTTACCACCTTCTTGTTCTTCAAGTAGACTTCGTTCATTAGTTGCATGCATTGGTCTTCATTGTCCTCCCAGGCCTTGATGCACTCTGCTTGGCTGATGGCCATGAAGTGCCGGTGGTGAGGGATGCCAAGTATCATCTCAAAATGACGGGCAGTGAGGTTAATGACTACCTCGCCCTTACTGTTTTCGACACATCTGGTGTCTTTGTTGTAAGACTGAGCAACCACCATTATAAATTCATTGTTGACTGTGCTGACGGGGATTCCTCCGGTGAAGTGCAGGGCACTGCCTATCAATTTGTCCATCCATGGACTCCTTGTAACTTTCTGAGTTCTGGCCCAGAATTCCTCCATGTCGACATGCCCCAATTCTGAGTCTCTGACATCCATGCTGCATTCGGCCTGTGACTCGGGCATTCTGACCCTTTGATATTTATACTTCATCTCTTCCTCAGTAAGCTTAGCCTTCCCTTTTGATTTGGTGGGTCTCTTGCTGGATGTAGACATATGTTCTTCTAAGATTACCTCACTTGATCTCGCATGAAGAAGAAGTGAGACCCAATCCGAAAAAGTTGAATTAGCCATTTGATATTCCATTGGAATGTTAGCAGAAGAAAGAGTTAGAGATTTTTAGGCTCAGGGCGCAAGAAAAATGTAGCTTACAGGGCTAAATAGGTAGGGCGCACGGAAAGGGCTGTGGTAAAGATTTAAAAGGCGCCAAAGGCGCATGGCGCATGTATACCTTGTAGAGTGCATTTTAGCAAAGGGTGCATGAGAATAGCGTATTGCATGGAGACAGGATGCGCCAAAGGCGCATGGACATTTCATGTTACATTGGGATTTGGTGCGCCCTTTGGCGCATGGGAAAAGCGTGTAATAGGGACTTTTCATGCGCCAAAGGAAATATGGCGCGGTGCACGGAGGGTTTGCACAACATGAATGTTATTGAAAGGAGCGATGCGCCTGCGCTTTTACGACTATACTTGGCGCACATATAACTTGTGTTGCATAGGCACAGGGCGCGCTAAGGGCGCATGGAAAGGCGATGTAACACTGAATGATGGTGCGCCAAAGGAGCGCAAGTTTAGCTTGTGCACCATGTGGAAGAGGTGCGCCTTGAGGGCGTATGAAAACTTGATGCAACAAGCATGATGGGTGCGCCATTGGCGCGGGTTTTAGTTATGCTGCAGGGGGGACAGATGCGCCATGGGGGCGCAACTGTTTATAATGTTGCACGACGCGCTGGTGCGCCTAAGGGAAAAAACAGTGTTTTTCATATGGCTCAACCCTTCTTTCTTTTCAGTTCTAAGGCTGCCTTGGGATATTCAATGGTTCAAGCCAAAGGGGTTTCTGCACCAAGCTTTCAACTAACACCCTCTACCAAAGATATCCGGAAAGAGGGATGGGAGGAAATAAATAAGGAAAGACGGCACAGGGGAGGGCTAGCTCAACATTTGATATTTTAATACTACTAAACCACAACTGCACCACAAGCACACCAAGAAACAAGAACGCAAAACACAAAAGAGGGAGAAGAAATCTTACCCGGATAAATAACAAAAGCTCGAGAATGGGTCCACAACACGTTGAAAGCGACGAGGCGGGGCCGATGCTCGTCAAAAAAAACACGTGCTCAAATGAAAAGTGAAAATGACATTTGGGCGCGCAAACACATATATATAGGTTAGCTGGACATTAATGCGCCACCCACTTTTTGAAAAGCGCATGAAAACTACTGTCGACAGGAAAAAGCGTGCGCCCTTTGGCACACCAAAATGCCTGCCAACATGAAATAAAGCGCGCCTTTGGCGCACCAAATGCTATCTCGACAGGAAATTATGTGCGCCTTTTGGCGCACCAAAGCATTGTGTTGCAATAAGATTATGTGTGCCCTTTGGCGCACCAAAAAGTGGTGCAACAAACGTTGTGCCAACACAATGGCGCATGCGTCTTGGCGCACGCAGGGAAGGCTCAACACACTTTGGCACACCGAAAGTCGTGTTAACATTGAAAATCACGCGCCAAAGGTTTTAAAGGGGCGCACCAAACGTTGGTGTTATATAGCAATTTTATGCACCCGGCCAAAAAGGCTCAAAAGACTAAGTTCAAAAAACCAGATTTCCCGGGAAGGGTTTTTACAACGTTTCGAATGCAAGGGATCCCTAACGAGGGATCGGGACAAAATTTCGGTATGGTTATCGGTAAAATTACCCTTGTCAATTTTACGGGATAACAAATGCTCTTTTCTGGGACTATCCCCGAGCGAACTCGGGGTAGAGAATCCCAGTTCTCATGTGCCTATCCATTGGGTAACAGAGTCAAAAACAAGGGCGACCGGAGGGGGAGCAAAAGAAACACACAACAAACCAAAAGCAAACACACAACTTAAAGCAAACTATACAAAGAAGAGAGCAAGCTCTACTTCCTGAAGATCTTCAGATGCTGCCCGCTATAAGGAAGCGGGAGTTCGGTTCCATCCAGATATGAGAGATAGAAGCTATTCTCTCCATTGAGCTGCTTGATCTTGAAGGGCCCTCTCCACAGGGAATCAAACTTTCCGTGCATGCCCTTTGGTTCTCTTCGCTTGTCCCACAAAAGGACGAGATCTCCCACTTGAAAATCTCTTTGCTTGGCCTTCTTATCAAAAAGCCTCTTAACTTGATTCTGATGTTCAGTGATCCTATCGACCACCCTCACTCTCTTTTCTTCAAGTTCTGCCAGATACATGATTCTCTTTTCAAGAGAACTTTGGAAAGTTTCATCTTCAATAGCTCGTGCCAAGCGCAGAGCAGGAAGTTCCGTAGAAATGGGAAGCTCGGCATCAGTGCCATATAACACTTGAAAAGGTGACATGCCGAGAGATCTCTTGGGAGTAATACGATCGGCCCACAAAGCGTCGTACAAAGACTTGTGCCACATTCGCTGATTCTCATCTACTAACTTCCGTATGATGGTCACCAAGTTCTTGTTACTGGATTCCGCCTGACCATTTCCCTGAGGATAATAATCTGAGGCGTGAGCCAAAGTTATCCCATATTCATAGCAAAAACTAATAACTTCCCATGAGGAGAAGTTAGAAGCATTATCAGCAACGATTTTGTTTGGAACGCCGAACCTGACAATGATATTTTCTTTAATGAAATTGCAAACCACCTCAGAAGTGGCATGCTTGACAGGTATGGCTTCCACCCACTTGGTAAAGTAATCCGTTGCTGTAAGGACATAGCTATGTCCGGCACTCGATTGAGGATTGAGTGTGCCAATAAAATCAATTCCCCATTGCCTGAATGGTTCATTGATAATGACCGGCCTTAGGGGAAAGGCAGCCAACTTGGGCTTGCCGACGAATTGTTGGCAGGGTTCACATTTCACCACCCAGGTGGCTGTATCTTGAAGAGCGTCGGCCAATAGTACCTGGCTCGAATGATCTTGTGTGTAGTTACGGAGGAAGAGAAATGCCCTCCACAAGCTGAATTGTGAAAACTTTCCAGTAGTTTTACTTGCTGGGGTTTGTCAACACATCGCAAAAAGATGCCATCTATCCCACGTTTATATAAACCGTCATCCCAGATGACATATTTAGCCGCTCTAAGCTTTACAGTGCGCTTCTCCTTTGCAGTTAGGTGCATTGGGCATTCGCCGTAGGTAAGGAAGAAAGCGATGTCGGAGTACCACTCATCACTAGTTGCAACAAATAGAACCAGAGGCAGAGAATCAGGCTCTTCCTGCCGGTCCTGTGTTTCATCGGTGTAGTCACCCCTTTCATCAGATTTTTCTGAATCTTTGTTTTCAGCCATAAGCTGACACAGGCCCTTGCCCCTTACTAGCTTGGTTGGTTTAATATCCAGGTCATACTCCTGGACCTTTGCGATCCAATTTCCTCGCAAGCTTCCTAACTCCTGCTGAGTTAGAATTGATTTCACCGCCGTGTCGGGACCAGCACCACCGTATGCGAGTTTAGAATGTAATACCTGAAATTCTTCACTGCTTTGACAACGGCAAAGGCATGCTTTTCCAGTTGAGTCATTTTTAGTTCGTGAGGCTTGAGGGGAGAACTCATGAACGCGATTGGAGATTCAACATCCTCCGAGTTCTTTTGCATTAAGATTGCAGACACAGTATGCTCAGATGCGTAACTATACATGATGAAGTCCTTGGAGAAATCTGGACATACCAGGACTGGTGCATGAGCAACAGAAGCTTTTATTTCTTCAAATGACCTTTTCCCCTCTTCACTCCATCTGAAAGTTGGTGACCCCTTCATCATGTTCAATATGTGACGGGTCTTCTCGGCAAAGTCAGGAACAAAACGCCTGAGAAAGTTCACCTTTCCAAAGAAAGAATGAACACCAGTCTTGCTTGTAGGCAGAGTAAGGCTTTGAATAGCCTTAACTCTTTCGGCATCTATCTTTGTTCCTTCTTTGCTAACCACATGGCCTAGCAACTTCCCTTCCGTGACTCCAAAAACAGACTTTTTTGGGTTTAGGGAAATCCCATGTTCTCGGCACCTGGCCAACACTTGTTCCAAATGATCACAATGATCATTTCATTTTTTAGAGAACACGGTTAAGTCATCTAGGTAAACCACAATGACTTTCCCCATCATACCTTTGAATGCAAAGTCCATGGCCCGCTGAAAAGTGGCACCAGCATTAGTTAGGCCAAAAGGCATCCTGCTGTAGGCAAATGTACCCCAGGGAGTAGTGAATGCTGTTTTAAACTGATCTTCAGGTGAAACTTCAATCTGATTGTAACTTGAAAAACCGTCAAGCATGGACAACATCTCTGATCCAGTTACTGCTTGCAGAACTTGATCCATTATCGGAAGAGGGTAGTTGTCTTTCAGCGAAGCTTGATTCAAATTTCGAAAGTCTACGCATATGCGTATCTCGCCGTTTTTCTTGCGTACTGGCACAATATTTGCTACCCAAGTGCTGTGATGGATAGGGAAGATGATTCTTGCGTC
Source organism: Taxus wallichiana var. yunnanensis (assembly GCA_018340775.1). Lineage (NCBI taxonomy): Eukaryota > Viridiplantae > Streptophyta > Pinopsida > Cupressales > Taxaceae > Taxus > Taxus wallichiana. The sequence goes on from CM031242.1 coordinate 736,656,819, forward strand.
CAGCATCTTCTGAATTTCGGCCTGGATGGTGCCCAAAATCTTGGGATTATAGTGCCTCTGCTTCTGGCGGAAGGCTTTGACATCGTCTTTCAATGGAATATCGTGTTGAACGTCCTTTGGCTTGAAGGACTTTAAATCGGCATAGGACCATGCCAATACATCCATATATTTTTTCAGCAACTTGACAAATTTTCACTTCTCTTCAGGCGTGCAACATTTGCCAATGTTCACGAATTCATGGGTGTTCTATCGAACCTATATTGACCGGTTCGGTTTCTGGGGACGAGCTAGGGTCGTCCCGCTTCTTCTTTTTTACAAAACAGTCATGCCTGTCGAACAGGCGTTCCAGAGAAACCAGGCCCTTTGGAATTTTATTTCCCTTGAGCTGACATATGCCATCGTTCCCTTCAGATTCATTGCCTTGATCGGTGACTGACTCACGGCAAGTGGAAGTAGACCCTTCAAAATGCAATTCTTTAAAATTTTCTGCCTTCTCCAGAAAAGCAATGAGTTGATTATCGTCGTTGAACACCTGCCAATGCTGAGAATTGTCTGGTACGCTCAGGCGGAAAACCACCTCAATGGTGTACTTGTTCGTTTTCAAACCTGGGTGTGGGAGCATGAGAGATGCTGAAACAGCCAATGAATCAGCCATGTCATTTTGGGCTCTTGGAATAGATTCAATTGAAAAGGCATCAAACTCTTCAATGTTGTCCCATACCGCATTACGGTAATGTCTGAGCCTTTCATTCTTCACTTGGTAAATCCTTTTGACTGATTTACAACCACTCAAAGATCACCTTGCACTTTTAGATTTTTAATTCCTCTTTCTTTTGCGGCTTGCATACCGAGTAACAGAGATTCATACTCAGCAGTATTGTTAGTGTTGAAAAACTGCAATTTGAAAGAGAGAGGAATGACTTCTTCCTCGGAGATATCAAAGACGGCCCCCGGCGCCACATCCACTAGTTGCACAGCTGCCATCAAATTGCAATGTCCAGATCTTATTAAGATCTCCTTCTTGAACGAGGACACCCGTTTTATCCATCTCGGTAGATAAGAAGTAGTTCCCCATCCCTGATGATTCAAAAAGGATTTGGGCCTTGGGGTCTTCAGAGCTGGTAACCAAGTATTTCTTTTGTGATTCTGGCTCCAAAGTCTGCATTACGCCTTTGACTGAATTCTAGCTTTAGACCACCCATATGAATTTCTCCACCAACTTCGTTGCAAAAACTTCTTCCCAAAGAATATTCCATAGGCCGCCGAATGTCAAAGAACGAGGACTGTCATTTTTACTCTTTTATCTGGGAAAGCTGCAAATGCGAATTGCACATCTTTGATTTGGCCAACCAACGGAACCTGCTTGGTTTCCAATGAATAACATCTGCCAAAGGCTTGGTAAGAGTGAGGCCCAAAGCATGGGTGACTTTTGCCGGCATGACGTTATCGAAGCCCCAAATCAATTATGCAATTACTCACCAGTGACCATTGATTAGAGGGAGAGATAGAAAGGCTCTATCTTTCCCGACACAAATGTTGAAGCAAAATTTATATGGGATTCAGGGGAGTGGAAAGGATTCCTTTTGGGGAAACTCCGATTAGATATAACATCTTGATTTTAGATATACTTAGTCAATCTTACAAGTTTGTTCGGGGGTTTGATCAAGGTACTCACTTTTGAGACATTTGGATCTTGGTCTTTTTTGCATGATCTATAATATCAAACGCGGCCAAGGGTTGCATTGGTAAAGGAATGAGTCCCTCACCTCGCGATGATGGGATAGGATTGGTGGTCTTAGTAGGAATGTGAGAGGATTGATTTGGAGGAGAGATAGGGGGAAAAGATTTCCTTGTAAAAGATTTGCCAGGGAGTTGAGCAGGAAGAGGATTACCTCTTTTAGCAATGATCGGAGGCGCATTTGACACGGCCTTCTCCTGCTGGACATGGGCAGCAACTTCCGCTTCTTTTCCTTGCGAGCGAGTAAAAACAGCATATGACTGTCCGCTTGCATATCCCTGGGTACCCTCTTCTTCATCAGATTCTTCCTCGTCAAATTCCATATACCCGATAGTAGAGTCGCCAGTCGGTTCACCGACATCTTGATCATCTTCACCCTGAGACGAAGGTTCTTCATAAGTACTACTCTTCTTCTTCAATTTCAGCCAGAGCGTTGACCGGAGGGGCCTCAAGTGCCAACCGCGGAGCAGCTGTAGGTAAGCGCGGTCTTTGTGAAACATTGTTAGGAACGAAATTCCTCCGCGGGATATCCCGGTATGAGGAACTGGGAGAGGCCTGGGCCAACTGCTTCTTCAATGCAAGAAAATCGTTCACCATCTTTTGGAATGCTGGATCAGACGAAGTGGTGGGCGAAGGGCCCAAAGATTTAGGCTTGGCTGATTCCTTTTTTAATTCACCGGATATTATCAGATTATCCTCTATGTGAATGGCAGTGGCTTGGGCGAGAACCAAGGTGGCAACTCGTTCCTGAAGGAGCAAGAAACTAACTTTCGAGCTCATAGCATTTACGAAGAAACACTTTTGATTTTCCAGCGATCGGAAGCATGGCAACAGGGACACGGTTGATTAGTGCATTGAACCGGGTGACAAAATCACGCATGGTCTCATTCGCCTCCTTCTTCAGGTGAGTGATCCGTGATAGTAATGCAAATGCATCCTCTGAAGGCTTGTATCTATCTTCGAAAGCATCCCGTAAGGTGGCCCAACTGGTAATAGACCCGCCGGCAAATGCTGAAACCATTCAGCTGCAGCCCTTGTAGGGTTTCCAGAAAAAGGCGAACCGACACATCTTCGTGGGTCACATCCAAAATACTACATGACATGATGAATGCAGATATGTGGGAATCCATGCTTTGATTTCCACTCCCGTCGAATTTAGGAAAATTCTTTCGATTTCCGTGAGGGAGCACGTGAACTGGATGTGGTAAAGCCAAAGGACCCATCGCGTTTCCCCATGGAACCGCCATCTGAAAAGCCGGAAAGAGAACACGAGCTGGAAGTGCGGTTCCGCTGAGTAACAAGGCACTACAAAGGGATGTAGATACCCCTCGAAAAGAATTTTTCTCCGTGAAGGTGAGACACTCTGGATGACCATTAGCCGAAGCTTAAGACTCAAAACGTGCTTGCAGTAACGCTGAAATTGTGCCTTTGAAGCAGGTCGAAAGTAGGATCGGTTTCTCCACGGGCTCTCTGCCGCGCATAAAGGTTCACTCGCCAAGTTCCTTCTAGATCTGCAATGTTATGGCGCAGATTCAAACTTTCTTTTTGGTTGTACTTGCTGATTTTCTGGTTTTTCTGACAAAAACCAGCAGCAAATACTTTTCTAAATATTTAAAAATATCCTCTTCAGAAAACCGATTGCGGTTAAATGACAGATTACAACGAGGATAAGATGGCGGAAGATTAGTAAGCTGATTTTCGGATCTGATTTTAACTTTTTCAGAGGGTTTCAAACTTTTTGCAAAACAAATCAAACTCGGATCTACGGCAAAATACTTGATTTTTGTAAAAACTCAGCGAAACTAAAGATCTTTAACTGGACCAGATCTATGACTCTCAGAAGAAAATTTTTCAATTTGAGCACTTTTGCAAATTTTTGGATTTTTAACAAAAAGTTCAGATTTGCAAACAGGCAGCAATCTTCTGATTTTTCTGATTTTTTATCTTACTACCATCATAGATCTGACAGATCTATTCGATCCCCAGAGAGTCGCCAAAAACTGTTGGTCCGAAAATCTGTCGCTTGGGCAGATCTATGGATAAACGAGCCAACAGTGTGCAGGGCATAGCCCCTCTTTGAGTCAGCAAAGCGAAACTGGTTTATTGCTATTCTACCAGCAGGAATCTATGCAAGTCTCACAGATTCTGCCTTTGGGGGTTTGGGATCTCATCCCAGTAGGTTTATTTCCGGCTGCGAAGAGAAAGGAATGAAAGAGAGGAGGAAGAAGGAACAGGTCCGAAGGGAGAAAAGAAATGAATTCCAAAGTAGAAAGGTCAGAAGATTTATGTTTTTGGGTTGGTAGTAAACAGAGCCAAACCTACTTGCATAAATAAACAAAGCAATACTGATGATAAATAAATGACAATAAAATAGAAGCAGATCCAATAGAATAAACACACAGATCTAACATAAGAAAGATCTAATGTATATAACACAGGTATTCAGCACAAAGTCTAAATATTGTATTACTAATTTGTTCTGTTACAAAAAGCTCAAAGTCTTTTCTCCTTACTCCTATTTCTCATCTGAAAGATATTCATCCATCCATCAACACAACAAGTGTTGGGGTATTTATAGAAGAAGAGGAGAAAAGAAGGCAAAAAGGAGCCAACAACTATTTACAAAGATATTTACAAAATATCTAAAAGTCATGTTGACTTTTTACAACTTGATGGATGACATCATCCCATGATGCAACATGGATGATGTCATCATTTGCATCAACATACTTCAGACATTCCAACAAGAAAGTCGGAGAAGAGAGAGAAGAAGAAGGAGGAGGAGGAGCAGCTACTCGTCGTCATCATCCTGCGGCCGAAAGGGAGTAGCCTGCTTTTGATGCTGCTCAGGTGATGAGATATGGAATTGAGCGCAGTATTCCAAAAACTTGTTAATCATCGGCCCAAATTGATCCTGAGAAGGATCCTTGTGCAGTTCGTTGATTGCCTCACAAGTCTCCCGCTCATCTATGAGCTTCTCTGGGAGTTTGGAATAATCTTTTCCGCCTCAATGAGGAACCCGATGAAGTCCCTACAGGCCAGCAGGTTGTTGATAGATTCAGTGTCAAATGTGACCTCTGGCCCTGTTCCTTGAGAAGTGATCTCCTTGAAGATCCGGATGGTTTCATCAGCTGACCTAAAGGTGAAGGAAGGAGTGAGCAACCCTGGAGACATGTTGAGAACAATTCACTCCATTTGATGCATTGCATCCAGGGCTGCTTCCTTTACCTTGTCGATTTTTTCTAGAATAAATTCAAGCTGATCTATCCGATAGTCCAGAGTGGACATGGTTTTGTTGAGGGCCCTTGGATGGCCGAAGACACCGAACTTGACCAGATCTTCGACTGAACAGTCGAACATCTGTTGAAAGGTCTCGTGTTGGAGTCTAGCATGATCCAGCTCTTCTGATATGGGCCCCGCTAATGCTTGGAGCTCTTTGTTCGCCTTTCCGATGTTCAGATACAAATTGACAAACTCGGTGATCACTCTTTCACTGTCCTTGAGGATCTGGCTCCTCCAAGCAGAAACGGCCATACCTTGCTCGCCAATCTTTGCATATTCATTGATTTTCTCCTGGCTGAGAAGCTCAGAAGTCTCGGCGGCAGTTGTGGGAGGCGCACTACCCATCTTCTGTAAGGCTTGGAGCAGATATTTGTTTTGCTCTTTTAGTAGCCTTTTCTCTTCTTTTGTTTCTTGAAGCTTTTGACGAGGGCGTCGACCGTGGAAAGAGCTTCCCCACAGAGAATTTCGAAGATGTCCCCATTGTGACTTGGGTCACGGTAAAATCTGTCGGAGACAGATCCTTCTTCTCTTTGAGGGGATCGGGGTATGCAATTTCCATGATTCTCTCACCTGCAGCACTTTTAGAGAAGCGTGCATAGTAGTTGTCCACTCAAAATTTCCCCGCACTTAAAAGTGAATTTTCAAAATTTTGAGTATTGAATGTCTTCTCTGTTGTCTTTGAAATGTTAAAAGCCAAGAAGTTGTAACAGATCTGCATTCCTGGGTCATTCTGTGTGTTTCTCGCGTACTTCGCGTATTTTTGTCCCGCATGTCCCAGTTTCAAACGGGCCCCTTTGTTGCATTTTCACCCGAAACACCTGAGCCACGTACTTCGCGCATTTCTGTTCCAAATGTCCCAAACACTTCCGGACCTGTTGTCACGTTTTCGCCTGGATTGATCAAGTCGCGTACTTCGGAACTTTTTGACCCAAATGTCCCAAGTCAAAAAGTGCGCTCTGTTCCAATTTCACCCGAAACACCCGAACCACGTACTTCAGCGCTTTCTTGTCCCAAATGTCCCAATTTCAAAAGTGCGCTCTGTTCCATTTTCACCCGAAATGCCCCAACCGCGTACTTCACGCGTTTTCGTCCCAAAAGTCCCGAAATGCATTTATGCGCCTTCTTCCTGCTTCGCCCGAGCCGCGTGTTTCACGCATTCGCGTTTCACATGTCCCAGATGAACCAAGGGCTATCCATACTTGGTTTTTTCCGCGAATATGTTGCCTTTAAAATTGGTAGATATGAATTTAATGCGCATTGATTTCCCTTTCTCTCTCCAAAACGGCTATATAACGGGCAGACCCCCTTTTTCACACTGCTTCTTTGCTCGAACCCCTGCAATCTAATTTCCTGCGCACAAACCCGTTCCCTACTGCAATTCCTTCCCGAGTCTAGATTGCATTTCTCTCTCACTACTATCGCATGAAGATCAAATTCAGGGACAAGAGCAAGTTTCACCACTAGAGTCCTGCTGCTTCTCAACATCGGAGACAGTGAAGCTCGACATCTCGATTTCGGTGATTTTTGGGCGAGGATGGCAGATGCAAACCCTACTCCAATGGCACAAATGATTCACGACAGCGGTTTGGCCTTTCTGGCGGTTTCCGATCTCGGATACAGGTGTGCTTTGATACCGTGCTTTCGTGCGGAGCTCATTTCGACCCCGCCTCGAGCGAATTGACCAATATACAAGGGGAACTCATTGCCAAACTAGATGCTGCCACCATTAGCACTGCTCTCGAGAATCCCAATGGGAGAGTCTACCCTCGAAGGTGAAATTCACAACCTCCGGAAACACTCACAAGAGTCATTGGGAGGGTAGAAAAGGCCAAAGCAAACTATTGAGCAGGTTGGAAGAACAGCCCAAGTTCTCACAGTTTCATCAAGTCCCTTTTGTCTAAGGACAAAGTTTTGGACCCTACCCCCTTGACTGCTCTCCCACCTCCTGTAATTCTAAGCCAAGATGAAGTGCAGAGTATTAAAGATATGCACAAGTATTCTATCTATGGCAGAGCTATTGAAGCCATGGTGGATGACATGCTTGTTGCTGGGTTAAACTTCATCGGCGAAGCTTTCAAACTCCACGAAAAGGTGAGCAATGTGCAACTGAAGCTCTCCTCCACTATCAATACCATGGATAAAGAGCTCAAAATCTGGAGCAGTTGCATAGTAGACCTTCACCTTATGGGACAGACAGACGAGAACATTTTGCTGGCGAATAAAGTTTTTGATGATGCAAAGGACAATCTATCGAAATCCTGGGTCTACAGTGTGGATTGGAAGATCAGAGTCTTGGAGGAGGCTTTGGGAGAAATGAAAAACAGCTGGCAGAAGGGCGAAGCCTTCAAGACATTGGTTGTCTCGGCTTTCAAAGATATACATTGTCATCTTCAAGATGAAACTTCTGGTGCGCCCCTTTCCTTACAAGAGATCAAAGCTCAGTTCAGAGCTTTTGTAAAAGACAATTTATTCAAGGAAAGCTCCATCTCCAAAGAAAAAATGAAGGAGATCTGCTCTCTTCAATCTGCCATCGAAGAAGCAAATAAAGATTATCATACTCATGTCAAGTTTGATAAAGAGATGGAGAAGTGTCTGGGATTTTGGACTCGATCCTCGCAGCCAACACGCGCGTTCCCGTGGCGTAGCGAGACATAGCTGAGGCGTTGAAGAGATTCAGACAGCGGATTCTGAAGTCAGTGGGTCCCTCTCAGTGATCGGACACCTGTCTTCTTCCCCATTCTTTTCTCTTCTTCCCTTTCTTTTTCCGTTTTCTTTGTAATAGGTTGAGGTACTGCGAGTTGGCAGTCCTTAACTATTCTTTAGTTAAAAGAAACGGTTACAAAAAGTAACTGACTTGTAAGCTATATAATGGTATTTTCTACACCATTCGAAAAGGAAGAACTTGGCATATTTTCTGGAAGTGTAAATAGATCAGAGAGAAATCAATACAAAAGGGCTTTCCATTCATTGTCTATCTAATCTTTGTTATCTCTGTGTTTTCATTTAATTTCGTGAAGATCATTTGTTTCTAGTTCGTTAGTCTCACTGATTGCATATTTTCAAATATTGCGAGTATAGTGATCTTGTACAACCAAGAAGGAACTTTGTGTCCTTGATTAATGAATCTGAAGAAGGTTATTTACAGAACTTTGTGTCTGGTAATCTCATCTTGTTCATCCAATGCAAACGATCTTGTTTTAAATTCACTGCAACTTCGCATACATAAAGGATTATTCTGCTATCTATAATTCTGCATGTTGCTCTTCTGCTCACCCTCGTATTCCCTTTCCTCAGTCCTTTTGTAACTGATGATCCTTGTGGAAAACACTTTCGTAATATCCAAGTTCAACCATAAAATCATGTTTTGTATATTTGTAAATAAGTTCGTTTCTGAATAAGGGAACCTCTCCCATTAAAGAGGAGGGACTTCTTGTCCCCTGACTGTTGCTCTTCTTAAAAGTCCTATTTGACGACCAACAGTTTTTGGCGACTCCGCTGGGGAAAATCATATTCCAGTTCTGTAATTTTTCGATCATCTTTTGATCTGGCGACTCCACGTTTTACTCGAGGGAGAAGGACCCTTGGTATTGAAGACTCTCAGTTTCAGCTTTTGGAGCAGCAGGGTTTTCTCTTCCTTCCTCAAGAAATAGAAGAACTCGTTCGACGAGCACTCCACCTGTTCAAGAAAGAAGTCCTACGGGTGGTATTCCTTCAGAGCCTGCTAGTCCCAATCTATGAGCTTTGATCCTCGCTGGTGTTACAGTTCCTCTCCAAGCCATATTTCCAAGAATGGCGGCACCATTACCATGGGGTCAACGTGTCGGGCCCCTGGCCCTTACTCAGCCTTTACATGAGTTACCCAGAGGTAACCGGAAGAACTTCCCAAAATTCAAAGGTGATGGCAAAGTACATCCTGATGAACATATTGCAGCCTTCATAGTTGCATGTGGAGTTTTGGGAGTTGAACATGAGGATGTCTCCGTAAGACTGTTCGTGGAGACTTTACAAGATAATGCTGCTGATTGGTTCTTTCACCTTCCTGCATTTGGTGCTATAACCGACTGGGATATGATGAGAACCCAGTTCGAGAATCGTTTCAAGCCGGCAGAAGATGTCCATGCCTTGCTAGCCCAAATCTCTCAGATAAAGAAAGATTCACAAGAGCCCATGAGAGAATTTGTGGCCCGGTTCAACAGGTTGATAAATAAAATTCCAACAAACACTCGACCTATTGATCGGATTCAAAAAAAATTCTTTCTAAATGCCCAATCACCTAAAGTTAGTTATGCACTAAGAAGGGCTAATCTCGCAACGTTAGCTCTAGATCAAGAACTGGCTGTTAGTGTCGAAGATGACTTGATCATGTCAGGGAAGTTGAGAAGAGACCCTCCCAAATCTAAGTCTGCTGCTTCTTCCTCTTCCACCCCTGGACCTAACACTGATCCATTAGTTCAGAAACTTGTGAATGATCTTATTGCTATAAAGAAACAATTGGCTCAGCATGCCCCTTATGCAGATGTTCCAAGAAGAAATTTCCAGCCCAGGAATCGTTTGCCTGCTTCTCAAACAAGACTAGCACTTGAAGGACCTCCTATTAAGGTTCCTGTGAATGCAACCTGTGAAGTTGAAGAGCCGGATGATGATGAGGCTAATGAAGCTTGCGAGGAATTTGTGGAGGAATTTGATGATGAGGTAGAAGAACTTGAGGGATCTCGAGTTAATTTCTTTACCACCGAGGGTATTGATGATGGAGATGATTATGATGAAGTGGTAGCTGACATGAATAGCGAATCATTTGCTGTCATGACTCGAGAGTAGACACGTCAGAGGGAGAAAGTGACACAGCCTATCAAGAAATCCAAGGAGCAGTCGACAACTATTCCCGTGATTGCAAAAAGAGGATCTCCTATCCCTACTTCGTCTACACCAAAGGTGAGTCCTATCAATCCTGCTACCAAAGTTGCTTCTTCTTTTTCTCCTAAAGTTGATAAGCCTAGAATTTCAAATGATGATGGCCCGTCCACTTCTGGGTCTTTTGATATTGTTGATCACCTGAAAAGACCAAGGTCCAAATCTCAGAAGCTGAGTACTATCAGACCCATCCCAAAGCTTTTGCCAAGATGATTCAATTTGTTAATTCCCATTCCAAGACCACCTCTAAAGGCCTTTTACCTACTCCTCCTTCTGCACCACAGCCCAGTCTGGTAGCTGCTGTCACCTCGCCTGGTGACAAAATTAAACCATTTTATGTAACACTTCTCATAGCTGGCCATAGACTCAGTAATTGTGTCATAGATTCAGGAGCCTCGGACAATGTCATGCCAGCTAAAGTAGCTCATGCTTTAGGCTTAACCCTCACTCGTACTTATGGATCTTGCTACTCTATGGAGAGTAAGGAAGTGCCTCTGGTTGGAAGGATTAAAGATGCACAAGTGGCTTTTGCTGCTTTGCCTGAGAAGAAAGTTTTGGCTACCATCCTAGTAGCAGACATCCCTCCTTCATATGGAATGTTGCTAAGTAGGAACTTTTGTAAAGATGTGGGTGGAGAAATTCAAATGGATTGGTCACATGCCCTTGTACCGGTTAATGGACAAATGAAGAAGCTGCTGCCTGAGAAACAATCTGAGTATATTGTGCAGAAGACGGATGATCCTAAAGCACAAATACTCTATGAGGATATGGGTCATGGTAATTACATGATTATGTCCCCTGATGAAATCCCACCCCCCAAAGTGTCTCCTAGAGATCCTAACGGGGTTTGGATTTTAGAATTTGATGGAAGTTGTTCCTCAGCTGGTTCTGGAGCTGGTGTCCTGCTAGTGTCACCTGAAGGAAGCCTACACCCCTTTTCATTCAAGTTACAGTTCGAGAATACTAATAACACAGCAGAGTACGAAGCTCTCATTCTCGGATTGCAGGTGGCCAAAGAACAAGGTGTAAAGAACCTCCTGGCTCGTGGTGATGCAGAGCTGATTGTAAAGCAAGTCGAACCTCTTTCAGGTAAAAAATGGGAGGCTGAAGCATTACCGGAATCAGGTTTGGGATTCCATTGAATTCCTTGATGCTTTCTCTATTGAAGCAATACCTAGGGAAAAGAACAACAGGGCTGATTCACTAGCTGTGGTCACTGCTGATTCCTCATCCTGATTTCTCTCGGACAAATTCACCATCAAATGGTCCATCGGCCTAGTGTACTGACAACACCAATAATCGGCGGGTTTTCAATAATGATCAGCATTTGCTTTCCTTCCCGACCTCAAAGGTAATTTTGAACAACTGTATTTTGAGGGAAGTGACAACCTGCCTCGTGAAAGTGTGTCCTTTGGCCAAGCTGTCACCCAAGGAGAAGAAACAGATCAGGAAGGGTGCATTAAACTCAAAGGAAACAAGATTCCTAAAGGCTTGGTGAGTTTGGAGGAATTATTTGATAAACATGACAGGTATGTGAAATCTAGAGCTTCCTCTGGGCCTCAACAATCAGCTGAACATGACAAAATCAATATTGGAAGTTCTACTGACCCCAAGCTCGTGAATATCGGAAAATGTTGCATAGCAGATGAGAGGAGAAAAGCAATTGATCTTCTAAAGAGGTATAAGGATGTTCTTTCTTACTCTTATGAGGATCTAAAAGCCTTCAAGCCAAAAGATATGCAGCTCTCTATCCCTCTTAAGCCTGGAATTAAGCCTTTCAAGCAGAAACAGAGGCAGTATAATCCCAAAATAGTTGACACCATCTTTCAGGAGATTCAGAAATTGTTGAAGGCTAAAATCATCTTTCCCATTCACCATTCAACATGGATTGCAAATATTGTGCCTGTTAGGAAGAAGAATGGTGAGATCCGCATCTGTGTTGATTTCAGGAACCTGAATCAGGCTTCTCTGAAAGATAATTATCCTTTGCCTATGATGGATCAAGTATTGCAAGCAGTAACAGGATCGGAAATGTTATCTATGCTTGATGGATTTTCTGGATATAATCAGGTAGAGGTTGATACTGCAGATCAACACAAGACAGCCTTCACTACTCCTTGGGGCACCTTTGCTTACAAGAGGATGCCTTTTGGGCTCATTAACGCTGGTGCCACTTTTCAGAGAGCCATGGATCTGGCTTTTGGAAGCTTGAAAGGGAAGTGTATTGTCATATATCTTGATGACCTGACAGTGTTTTCCAAGACAAGAGCGGATCATTTTGATCACCTGAGACAGTTCTGCTAAGATGCAGAGAGCATGGAATTTCTTTGAATCCTAAAAAATCTGTTTTCTGTGTCACAGAGGGAAAACTATTAGGGCACATTGTCTCCAAGGATGGTATTAAGATTGACCCTGAACGAGTACAAGCTATCCAGCAAATTCCTCTCCCAACCAGTAAAAAGGGTGTGCACTCCTTCTTCGGTAAGATCAATTTTTTAAGAAGGTTCATCCCTGATTTTGCAGAGTTAACTTTGAATATTTCTCAAATGATGAAAGGGAAGCAAACATTTGGTTGGTCTTCTGGAGGAAAGGAATCCTTTGAGGGTATCAAGAGAGCTATCGCTAAAACTCCAGTTTTGGCCTGTCCTGATTTCAGCAAAGATTTCATCATCTATTGCTATGCTACAGATAATACCCTTGTCTTAACTCAAGAAGACTCTAATGAGCATGAACTCCCAATTGCGTTCATGAGCTATATTCTAAAGGATCATGAGTTGAAATACACCATGATGGAGAAGCATGCTTTTGTAGTGGTCAAAGCTGTGAAGCAGTTTCGTTTTTATATCCTCAACTCTCACTCCATGGTGTTGGTTCTAGATACAACTGTTAAGTCGATCCTCACTCAACAAGAATTTGGATCTAAGAGAGGGAACTGGGTTGCTAAGGTCCAAGAGTACGACATTGATATCAAACCGACCAAGCTGGTTCGTGGAAAAGGTCTTTGTGAGCTCATTGCTGAAGGAGCTAAACATGAGTTGCTGGAGGAGAAAGCTGACATTCCTACTGTTCTGTTCCTTAGCTCAGTCGATGAATGGTATGCTGACATCGCCCATTTTCTCACCTATGGGGAATGCCCCTCTCATTTAACTGCCAAGGAAAAGAGGACTGTTAAATTGAGATCAGCGCAATATGTATTATGGGAAAATGCTTTGTTCAAGCGTGGCTTAGATGGGAGATTTTTGAAGTGTGTGGACAAGGAACAGCAGAGAAAATTGCTCTCAGCTTTTCATGATCAGGCATGTGGAGGGCACTATTCATCAACGGTCACTGCTCACAAGATACTCCGTGGAGGATACTACTGGCCTTCCTTGTTCAGAGATGCATCCAAGTGGGTGGATAAATGTGAGGCTTGTCAGACTTTTGTGGGAAGACCTAAATTGGCGTCGTTGCCTCTCAAGCCAGTTGTGATTGAGGAACCATTTCAACAGTGGGGTTTGGACTTCATTGGTGCACTTAATCCTGCTTCTAGTGCTGGTCACACTCATGTGCTAACTGCCACTGACTACTTCACCAAATGGGTGGAAGCTATTCCAGTCAAGAGCACCACTTCCGAGTGATATGCAGCTTCATCAAAGAGAACATCTTGGTAAGGTATGGTGTACCTAACAAGATTGTAAAGATAATGCTTCAAACTTCTCCTCAATCGAGATAATGGATTTCTGCTACGGCTATGGCATCTCACCGGCTTATTCTTGATTATTACCCCGTGGAAATGGGCAAGCAGAATCCACCAACAAAAATTTGGTGACAATTATAAGGAAGTTGGTCAATGAGTCTCAATGAAACTGGCACAAGAAGCTCTATGATGCTCTTTGGGCAGACAGGATCACACCTAAAAGAGCCATTGGAATGTCCCCTTTTCAAGTGGTGTATGGAGTTGAGGATCAATTGCCGGATGGGTGGAATTGCTAGCCTTACACCTAATGAAGGCCATTGAGGATACTAGTTTCAGCGATGCTCTGGATAAGAGAATTATGTACCTGCACAAACTGAATGAAGACAGATTGATGGTTGCTGATAGGATATCTGTTCACCAGCAAAAGGTAAAGGTCCTGTTTGACAAGAAAGCTAGGTTCAGAGATTTCCAAGTTGGAGACACTGTGTTGCTATGGGATAAAAGACATGAACCTCGTGGCAGCCATGGAAAGTTTGATTCCCTTTGGCTCGGGCCTTTAAAGATCGTGCACTTTCTTTGGTAAGAATTCTTTCTATCTTGATTACATGGATGGTTCTCCCCTCCCACTTCCTTATAGTGGGCAGTACCTCAAGTTGTTCAAGTCCTAGGTGACTAGGAAGTCCTTTGTATATTCTGTACAGTGTTTTTGCTTCTCTGCTTTTGGTGTGTTTTCCTTTTGTTGTTTTGGTGTGTTGCCCTCTGTATTGGTGTCCTTTTTGACTCCGTTGCCCAATGGATAAGGTACTGGTCTGCTCCCCGATTTTGTCTAAGTTCTTGCCTTGCCTCATTCCTTGAATTTATGCCAAGTCATCCCCAGAAGGAGCCAGCTGTTGTCCACTCAAAATTTCCCCGCACTTAAAAGTGAATTTTCAAAATTTTGAGTATTGAATGTCTTCTCTGTTGTCTTTGAAATGTTAAAAGCCAAGAAGTTGTAACAGATCTGCATTCCTGGGTCATTCTGTGTGTTTCTCGCGTACTTCGCGTATTTTTGTCCCGCATGTCCCAGTTTCAAACGGGCCCCTTTGTTGCATTTTCACCCGAAACGCCTGAGCCATGTAATTCGTGCATTTCTGTTCCAAATGTCCCAAACACTTCCAGACCTGTTGTCACGTTTTCGCCCGGATTGATCAAGTCGCGTACTTCGGAACTTTTTGACCCAAATGTCCCAAGTCAAAAAAGTGCGTTCTGTTCCAATTTCACCCGAAACACCCGAACCGCGTACTTCGCGCTTTCTTGTCCCAAATGTCCCAATTTCAAAAGTGCGCTCTGTTCCATTTTTGCCCAAAATTCCCCAACCACGTACTTGGCGTTTTTCATCCCAAAAGTCCCGAAATGCATTTATGCGCCTTCTTCCCTTGCCCCCGAGCCGCGTGTTTCGTGCATTTGCGTTTCACATGTCCCAGATGAACCAAGGGCTATCCATACTTGGTTTTTTCCGCGAATATGTTGCCTTTAAAATTGGTAGATATGAATTTAATGCGCATTGATTTCCCTTTCTCTCTCCAAAACGGCTATATAACTAGAGCGCACCCCCTTTTTTCACACTACTTTTTGCTTGAACCCCAGTAATCTAATTTCCTCGCGCACAAACCCGTTCCCTCTTTGCCGCAATTCCTTCCCGAGTCTAGATTACATTTCTCTCTCAAACTACTATCGGTATGAAGATCAAATTCCAGGGACAAGAGCAAGTTTCACCACTAGAGTCTTACCGTTCTCAACATCGGAGACAGTGAAGCTCGACATCTCGATTTCGGTGATTTTTGGCGAGGATGGCATGATGCAAACCCTACTCCAATGGCACAAATGATTCACGACAACGGTTTGGCCTTTCTTTGGCGGTTTCCGATCTTGGTACAGTGTCCTGATACCGTGCTTTCGTGCGGAGCTCATTTCGACCCGCCTCGAGCGAATTGACCAATATACACAGGGAACTCATTGCCAAACTAGATGTTGCCGCCATTAGCACTGCTTCTCAAGAATCCCAATGGGAGAGTCTACCCCCGAAGGTGAAATTCACAACCTCCAGAAAGCTTGATCACAAGAGTCATTGGGAGGGTAGAAAAAGGCCAAAGAACTATTGAATAGTTGGAAGAACAGGCCCAAGTTCTCACAGGTTTCATCAAGTCCCTTTTGTCTAAGGACAAAGTTTTGGACCCTACCCCCTTGACTGCTCTCCCACCTCCTGTAATTCTAAGC
Source organism: Taxus wallichiana var. yunnanensis (assembly GCA_018340775.1). Classification (NCBI taxonomy): domain Eukaryota; kingdom Viridiplantae; phylum Streptophyta; class Pinopsida; order Cupressales; family Taxaceae; genus Taxus; species Taxus wallichiana. The sequence goes on from CM031242.1 coordinate 736,672,682, forward strand.
CAAGATGAAGTGCAGAGTATTAAAGATATGCACAAGCATTCTGTCTATGGCAGAGCTATTGAAGCCATGGTGGAAGACATGCTTGTTGCTGGGTTAAACTTCATCGTGAAGCTTTCAAACTCCACGAAAAGGTGAGCAATATGCAACTGAAGCTCTCCTCCACTATCAATACCATGGATAAAGAGCTCAAAATCTGGAGTAGTTGCATAGTAGACCTTCGCCTTATGGGACAGACAGATGAGAACATTTTGCTGGCGAATAAAGTTTTTGATGATGCAAAGGACAATCTATCGAAATCCTGGGTCTACAGTGTGGATTGGAAGATCAGAGTCTTGGAGGAGGCTTTGGGAGAAATGAAAAACAGCTGGCAGAAGGGCGAAGCCTTCAAGACATTGGTTGTCTCGGCTTTCAAAGATATACATTGTCATCTTCAAGATGAAACTTCAGGTGCGCCCCTTTCCTTACAAGAGATCAAAGCTCAGTTCAGAGCTTTTGTAAAAGACAATTTATTCAAGGAAAGCTCCATCTCCAAAGAAAAAATGAAGGAGATCTGCTCTCTTCAATCTGCCATCGAAGAAGCAAATAAAGATTATCATACTCATGTCGAGTTTGATAAAGAGATGGAGAAGTGTCTGGGATTTTGGACTCAGTCTGCAGCCAACACGTCAGTTCCCCGTGGCAGAGACATAGCTGAGGCGTTGAAGAGATTCAGACAGCGGATTCTGAAGTCAGTGGGTCCCTCTCAGTGATCGGACACCTGTCTTCTTCCCCATTCTTTTCTCTTCTTCCCTTTCTTTTTCCGTTTTCTTTGTAATAGGTTGAGGTACTGTGAGTTGGCAGTCCTTAACTATTCTTTAGTTAAAAGAAACGGTTACAAAAAGTAACTGACTTGTAAGCTATATAATGGTATTTTCTACGCCATTCGAAAAAGGAAGAACTTGGCATATTTTTTGGAAGTGTAAATAGATCAGAGAGAAATCAATACAAAAGGGCTTTCCATTCATTGTCTATCTAATCTTTGTTATATCTGTGTTTTCATTTAATTTCGTGAAGATCATTTGTTTCTAGTTCGTTAGTCTCACTGATTACATATTTTCAAATATTGCGAGTATAGTGATCTTGTACAACCAAGAAGGAACTTTGTGTCCTTGATTAATGAATCTGAAGAAGGTTATTTACAGAACTTTGTGTCTGGTAATCTCATCTTGTTCATCCAATGCAAACGATCTTGTTTTAAATTCACCGCAACTTCGCATACATAAAGGATTATTCTCGCTCTCTATAATTATACATGTTGCTCTTCCGCTCACCCTCGTATTTCCTTTCCTCGAGTCCTTTTATGGCAGAATCGATGATCCTTGTGGAAAACACTTTCGTAATATCCAAGTTCAACCATAAAATCATGTTTTGTATATTTGTAAATAAGTTCGTTTCAATAAGGGAACCTCTCCCATTAAAGAGGAGGGACTTCTTGTCCCCAGACCGTTGCTCTTCTTAAAAGTCCTATTTGACGACCAACAGTTTTGGCGACTCACTGGGAGAATCATATTTATACTTCATCTCTTCCTCAGTAAGCTTAGCCTTCCCTTTTGATTTGGTGGGTCTCTTGCTGGATGTAGACATATGTTCTTCTAAGATTATCTGCTGATCTGCATGAAGAAGAAGCGAGACCCAATCCGAAAAAGTTGAATTAGCCATTTGATCTTCCATTGGAATGTTAGCAGAAGAAAGAGTTAGAGATTTTTAGGCTCAGGGCACAGGAAAAATGCAGCTTACAGGGCTAAATAGGCAGGGCGCACGGGAAAGGGCTGTTGCAAAGATTAAACTGGCGCCAAAGGCGCATGGCGCATGCGTACTGTAGAGTGCATTTTAGTAAAGGGCGCATGAGAACAGCGTGTTGCATGGAGACAGGATGCGCCAAAGGCGCATGGACATTTCATGTTACATTGGGATTTGGTGTGCCCTTTGGCGCATGGGAAAAGCGTGTAACAGGGACTTTTCGTGCGCCAAAGGAAATATGGCGCGGCGCACGGAGGGTTTGCACAACACGAATGTTATTGAAAGGAGCGATGCACCTGCGCTTTTACGACTATACTTGGCATAGATATAACTTGTGTTGCATGGGCGCAGGGCGCGCTAAGGGCACATGGAAAGGTGATGCAGCACTGAATGATGGTGCGCCAAAGGAGCGCAAGTTTAGCTTGTGCAGCATGTGGAAGAGGCACGCCTTGAGGGCGTATGAAAACTTGATGCAACAAGCATGATGGGTGCGCCATTGGCGCGGGTTCTAGTTATGCTGCAGGGGGACAGACGCGCCATGGGGGCGCAACTGTTTATAATGTTGCACGACGCGCTGGTGCGCCTAAGGGAAAAATAGTGTTTTTTCATATGGCTCAACCCTTCTTTCTTTTCAGTTCTAAGGCTGCCTTGGGATATTCAATGGTTCAAGCCAAAGGGGTTTCAGACCAAGCTTTCAAACTAACACCCTCTACCAGCAGATCTGGAAAGAGGGATGGGAGGAAACAAATAAGGAAAGACGGCACAGGGGAGGGCTAGCTCAACATTTGATATTTTAATACTGCTAAACCACAACCAGACCACAAGCACACCAAGAAACAAGAACGCAAAACACACAAGAGGGAGAAGAACTCTTACCTAGATAAATAACAAAAGCTCGAGAATGGGTCCACAACACGTTGAAAGCGACGAGGCAGGGGCTGACAGGCTCAGAAAAATCACGTGCTCAGCGAAAAGTGAAAATGACATTTGGGCACGCAAACACATATATATAGGTTAGCTGAACATTAATGCGCCACCCACTTTTTGAAAAGCGCATGAAAACTGCTGTCGACAGGAAAAAGCGTGCGCCCTTTGGCGCACCAAAACGCCTGCCAACATGAAATAAAGCGTGCCTTTGGCGCACCAAACGCTATCTCGACAGGAAATTATGTGTGCCTTTTGGCGCACCAAAGCATTGTGTTGCAATAAGATTATGTGCGCCCTTTGGCGCACCAAAAAGTGGCGCAACAAACGTTGTGCCAACACAATGGCGCATGTGTCTTGGCGCACGCAGGGAAGGCTCAACACACTTTGGCGCACCGAAAGTCGTGTTAACATTGAAAATCACGCGCCAAAGGTTTTAAAGGGGGTGCACCAAACGTTGGTGTTACATAGCAATTTCATGCGCCCAGCCAAAAAAGGCTCAAAAGACTAAGTTCGAAAAACCAGATTTCCCGGGAAGGGATTTTACAACGTTTCGAACGCAAGGGATCCCTAACGAGGGATCGGGACAAAATTTCGGTATGGTTATCGGTAAAATTTCCCTTGTCAATTTTACGGGATAACAGTAGTACTTCAAGGGCATGGGGTCCTTGAAGGTTAGATCGCCACTCTTTACCCTAACCAAAACCCCTTTTCACTTTCTTATTCACATTCTAATCTAGTTAGTTTCCATTTTATATCAATAACTAGAAATTAAACCAAACAAGCATCAATTAATACACATTTTATTACATCATCAAATCATTCATTTATCATTTTCACATTTCCACTATAGCACATATTTGGAATTTAAAACCATAACTCGTATATACATCACCATTTTCCCCATGTTACCTACAACTTGGACATTACCTCATGCCTAAACCAGCTTGACTCAATCAAACCTAAACCAACTTGACTCCATTATTCCAATAACTCCGACTCAACCATGCCTACACATAACTTGACTCCACCATGCCAATGACCTAACTCACACATACCTACCACCTAACTCCATCATGCCTATAACTCCGACTCAACCATGCCTACACATAACTTGACTCCATCATGCCTACGACCCGACTCCACCATGCCTAAACACACCTATTTTCCTTCCATCTATACATAACAATCAAAATTTTCCAACATAAGTACACCATCAACAAATCATCTATCTCATCATACAAATTTGTGTATCCATACAATATACACCGATACCAAATAATGTGTATCTCTCAAAACCTCTCATATACAGCCTCACCATCTTTGGTAAGCAAGTCGGTATATGATCAAAAATACAAAACTCTCATATACAACCTCATAGCACACAGGATGGTATATGATCCAAACTCTCATATACATCCTCACTCTCTTCGGAATGTAGTCCGGTATATATCAAAAATAAACAACTACACAAAATAGGAGGTACATACGGCTATCAGGCATCACCCCACTAGATGTCCTTCGTATTTGTCTCACTTGTCTCCTCCTCCTCCTCCACCACCATGCGGCGTCTCATTAACATCTCACTACCCACCATGGGTCCTGGCCTGATCTCTATTGGTACCTCACCAAACGTTGGCCTCTATGAACTGGTAGCCTCAGCTTAACCCTGTCTCGGGGCTCGATGGCCCATTGTGCTCTCCACACTATGGGTGCACGACCTGGTCCTCTCACTTAAGGCTTGTTGTGCTCTATACTCTCCATAGGATAGGAAATCTATCCCTGCGGCCATCAAAAGATCCTGATAATACCTCACCTCACCTAGGGCATCCCTCAACCTGGCTATAGGTATTGTCTACGGTGGTGCCATTTTCCTATGACCATGTACTGTCCCATGGTGCCTCGCCTCGCCCCTACCTGTAAAGTGGGACCCTACCCCTGAGCCTACGGTGGTGTCATCGGCCTCTATCCTCGTGTCATACTTGGGCCTAAAGGGCCACACCATGTGCCTGTGCAGTGGCCAACTAGCCCTGCAAACTTGTAACATGTGCCTATAGGGTTGCTACATGTATCCCATCTCCATCTCCGCCCTATGCGGTACTCCGTCCTGTGCTACTACTGGGCTCGTAGGGGTGGCCACCAGTGCCTACAAAGTGGCCACTTGTGCCTTTGACCCTATCAATTGTCCATGCACTATCCCCAACTATATAATTAGGGTAGCGACCTTCCCCGTAGGGTATCCTTCTAAATAGTGATGGTGGTTAAATCCAGCTACCCCAGCCTCGACACTACTGCTCATAAATATGCAGCCCACCACTGTCTGTATCTATCAGCAGCCCCGACATCAACAATCCACCGCTTATCACCTTCTCCTCCTACCCTGTCGGCATTGTTGGTTGTGGTATAGGCATAAGCCTCTCCATGTCATCCCTCATATATTATGGGAAGGGTGGGGGTATATCCTGAGGTAGCCCGAACGTCGCCGACCCTATCTACAAGTATCATCTCATGCTCTCCAACACAATGCTCCTCTATCCATCAAAATAGTTGTAGTCCATCTAGCTCATCAGCCATCTACCTATATGATGGAAAACCCACATATGGCCTCTAAATGATGTCCACGCCGGACAACCCCTCTAGTAAACACCGGTAATAGGCTACATCATGAGTCACCCTGGCCGCTCGGTGCTCTCCAATAGCAAGTACCCATCTCCTATAACCCACCCGCACCAAACCTAGCTCAAATGCATCATCTCAAGGCATACTAATTAGACACACACACACACACACACACACAATGTGCTCATACACCCAACAGTGTAGTAAGAAAGTGCAACACAAGCTGAACCTTCGTAGTTGCCCATAAGCCTGTAGCTCTCTATACAACTGCACTAGAAATTCAGGTGCCCATGCAAAACAAGTCTTGTCCTCCACTATATCATGCATAACCCCATCAATGATCATGGAAATCTCCCACCCTCTACATCTGGCAGTGCAAAATAATAGAATGCCTCCATCAACAACACCACTAGCCTCATCTCCTCCAGATGGGCCCAGTACATATCTTCGTAGCTCAACTAGCACTATGGAACCTCAAATCCACCATCCCCTCGCCAAAACATGGTCAACATTAACTTCTTAGATGCCTCTGAGGAGATTGAATACACCCGCATCCCCACTATCGGTAACCGCAAGTTCTTATACACATCCTCCAGGGTGACTGTGATCTCACCCATCGGCAGATAGAATGTATTGGTCACTAAGTCCCATATTTCAATGAGGACGACCATCAAACTTTGCTCCCGGACTATGTGTCAATAGCTCCCGACTTTGTTGGTTGGAAATTTTGTCAATCTAAAATATGAGGTTTAACCACAGTACATGGGATTAAATCCCTCCTCAAAGACAGGTGAGGCTACCTATTTATTACTAATCTAAAACACAGCATAAATAATATATACAGTATTCACACTAATCTAACCATTGGGGTTGGGATAGAATCCCGAAATCCATATCCGCACTATGTGAAGATGTTGTTTTTATAAATGGACTGGGTCGGAAATTATTACAATGGAAGAAGCACAATGGAAAGGAAATGAGAGGAATGTATTTTCTTTCGAGTAAACACAGAGCACGAAATAATCATATGATCTTTAGATAACAAATGTAATGTTTGAAATGATTAGAATCATCAAGACACTAAACAAGGAATAGCTTAAGATTGCGAACATAAGAACAATATCTTAAGAAAAACACTTCTCACAACACAAAGTTTGCGAAAACAACATCAACTTCTATTCCTCGAACGATTAAAAGAAAACACAAAGTTTTTCTTCTTCACAATAGCTCCCAATGTTTCAAAAATCTCAACCCTTTGGAATGCATAAACATCCCTTATTTATAATAAAAAGAGTAGAGAGAAAATAGGACAAACCCTATAAAACAGTCTTTTAAAAAGAGTCCTATTTTGCTTGGCTCTCACGCAGGAGACCAAGTCACAATATGATTCAAAATGTGACGAAACAGAAATGAAAAAGACATGTCAATTTCAAGATTGAAATGACACATCACATCAAGACTTAGTCTGAATCATCATCTTTTGCTTCTTCATCTTTCTCTTCCTCCAACTGAGCCTGTTTGTTCTGAAATTCTTGGAACTTCCGGATTATACCTTGCATCTCATTTTTGTCAGGCGCAGTGGAATGATCACTCAAAACTTCACATGTTTCATGAGTGTCACTGGCACTACCAGGAAGTTTCCTCAATCTTTTGCTGAGTCTTCTCAAGGCCTCCAAAGAATGTTCAATCTTTACAAACTTGTCAATGATTTCAATACCAAATCCGTGAGTTGGTTCATGCTGAACAGATTCTTGGACTTGTTTGAAAAGATCGTCAGCTGATAGGATGCCCGAATTTCCAACTGACACTTTTGCACAAATTTTCAGCAATTCTTCCTCCAGGTCACTTTTTCCATCAATCAATTGATCTCTTGATTCTCTCAATTTACCACAGGCTTCATTGAGAATCTTTACCCTGAACCTGATGGCTTTGGTCAGCTGGAAATGCTTATCCACATGTGGGATGATGCCTTCTTCTACCAAGAGGTGTGATGGTATTTGCTTTAATACCTGGAGAGCTTCGAAAGTCAAATCAAGATGTCTAATTTCTTGGGAGAAATCATCGTCCATCTTTTCTCCATCACTCTGAATATTCCCCAAAGATTGATAGACTTCCACGATGTCTTGAATCACTTCTTTCCCCTGTTGGAGCAGCCTTTGGATCCATTCATCGACCACCCTTCCTTTTTTATTAATCTTCTCAATTATAGGCACTGATGAGAAATTGAATCCGACAGGGACAGAGGAAGATGGTATGGATTCAAGGGGTTTTGAGAGCTTAAGAAATACCTCAGTCAACTACTCCACCTTTCCTTTAAGCTCATCTTTGCTATCTTTTGTTTCCTTCAATTTCTGGCATAGCACGTTTGTAGCATCCCATGCATCCTGTTGTGCTCCTTCTGTTGTCACTTCTCCTAGAGCCACCCTGGTTATCTGATAGTCAGAGGCTGTTATGTCCTCTTTGGTTTTGTCGATCCACAGGAGTGGCGATCTCTACAAACTTATGCCCCGAAGCGTCCACCAAAACCCTTGAAACTGTTTTGGGTTTCTTGGCTGATTTAGCAGTAGAAGCCTTGAGTGAACTAAAATCAAAGGCTGGTATGGGTACAATCACCTTCCTCTTCCTCGGAGTTTTCTCAAGTAGCCATTGAGGCATGTCGAGAGAGCTGCCACTATCGTAGAAGTTAGTCTCATAATTTCGGGGAGAAAGATGGAATGGGGATAGTTACCAATGTGGTAGCAGATTCAATAAAAAGAGGCACAGGAGGGGGCATGTTGGTGATTACTTTGGTCCCAGCAGAGAGGGGTGAGAGTCCAGAGAAAATTCTGGCCATGACCGAAGAAGTAGATGGGGAAAGAGGAGGTAGAAGTGGTTGTGAAGGAGGAAGCACAGATCCCGACTTGAAAGCTTTGAGACACAAGAGATAAGGTCACTTCAGTTGGGAAGTCAACAAATGGTGAAACTAGAGGCTGGCTTACTTCTCCTTCCAAAGAAATTTCTCCTATTTCTGGTGGTGTTGGTGATTCTGGCACATTCACCATTTCAACTGGAGAAACAATTGAAGAGATTTCTCGTTCTCTTCTCTTCTTGACAAACTTGACCTTTATAGGTCCCTTAGAAGATCTTTTGTCTTTTCCCTTTTTGGAGGGCCCCACCTCTGCAGCAACCAACTTTGAAAAATTATCATCTTTAAAACTCATTCCCCAAGAGGTGAGCCATGCTTTGGTGCGTGCAAGAATCAGGGCTGATCTATCTATAATGGAGGCTTTTTCACTGATAGACCAATCAATAGGTGGGAAAACATATTGATCTTCATTCAATCCATCATAGGAAGGATCCAGAACACTTTCATTATCGCTAGTACCTTCTGGTATGTTAGCGAGCTCAAGTGTTTGAATCTCAGCAAGTGTCAATCTGCTATGATCTTTTCTTCGGACAGCAACCTCATCACGTAAATCAATCCAGATGTCTTCTATGCTTGGCATGTGCAGGTGCAGAGTTCCATATGCCTTAAGGACTCCTCGAAAATCAAACCCGTCTCGGGGCTTCATGTGCTTCTTCAACTTATCTTGAAGCTCATGGACAACGTTCTTGGCTTTCACCACTGTTGAACAAGTATACCTTCCAATAGAAATTGGGAAAGATATAGCGGCCTTGTGTTTACTCTATTGGAACTTGTGAAAATCCAACAATTACCTGACCAACTCCATCAAGATTAGTTTGTCCCCTGGATATCTAGGCAAATGAAAAGGATCCCTTGGGTACATGACTACTCGAAGATATGTGAACTTCTTAAATTACAAGAAGACACAACCCCATTTTGAAACTTCATCCCATGCCTCATCAGAGACTCTCGTTTTCCTTAGTTCAGGGTTTAACCTGTAAATGTTCTCGTAAAAGAAGGCATCATTTACCCTTCTGAATTGATCTTCAGACCCTTTTCTTGTCAGCTGAGGAAAATACTGATAAACATGGTCCACTGTCTTGTTCCCCTTGGTGTCCAACCCGGGATAGTTTCTCATGTCGGCTGCTGCATAGGTGACATACGAGGACATATAAAACTTTCCCGTAGACAGGGCTATTGTCATTTGAGAATCTATCTCGTTACTGATAAGAGTACCCCAATCAATTCCCTGTTGATTCTTCTTAATAATGATCATGAACTGGTACATCCATCCTTGGAAAACATTTGATTCGGGGAAACCAAAAACCCGACTCAACAGAGTAATGATATCATTGATTTCCTGAATGAAATCACTTCTGGGAACAAGTCTTGGGAACTTGGAAACAGCCAGGTTTGGCTTTGATTAGGAACTTCTTATTCACGTGCTTGATGCAATCCTCCTGATCATTATCCCAATCTTTTTGGGCTGACTTGATATCCACATCTCCATATTCCTCAAAATTAGGTAGCTTGAGAAGGTCATCGAAGTAACCTCCGTCCAACTTGATTACAACTTCTCCCGCCTAGTTTTTCACAGAACGAGAAGCAGAGTCATAATTCGAAGCACAGGCTAAGATGAACTCGGGGCACTGAGCGGACATAGGGAAACCTGCTGCAAGAGGTAGACCACTGTCAACTATTGATTTCATCCATGGAGTCTGAGAAGAGCTCTTGACCCTATTCCAAAAATCCTCCATATCTATGTTTCCGAGCTCTGTATCTCGGATGTCGTAATTACAGTCAATGTAGGAGGGAGACTCCACCTTCCTAAACTTGTACTTCATCCTCCCTGATTTTTCAGTCTTATCTTGTGATGGACCAGGGTCCGACATGAGGAATTTCAAGGAGGAGAGTGTCGAGAGATTAGAAGGTGTTGAACACTTCAGAAAACCTGACACACTGGAGACGCCGGAGACTTGAAAAACCCGATATTTTAAACTTTCGATATACTGCGGGTTTTTACACTACAAAGCACCCTGCGAAACCCGAGAAGAGGGAATGGGGTAATTGTTGAGTTGAAACATGCAAGTTTTTCCTCACTGTTGATATCCCCAATATATTTTTAATTACAATGACATCTTTAAGGAATAAACAAAGTGATAATTCCAAAGGGGTAACCCTAAAACACAAACCTGATTTAGAAAACAACCCCCAAAATGGAAAAGATAAAACCCCAACAACCCTGATAAGAAACTTGGAAGAATTCCTTACATAATTATTCCACAAAAACCACAAACAAAGAATGAAGAAAAATACCTTCAACTGGAACAAGAAATGATAAAAACGAGCAATGCAATCAGGCACAGAGGTGAGTCGGGTTTCTGGGTCGAAGGTGCATGCGCAAAAATCCACGAGGTAAAAAGTACGTCTGTTAAAAATGACGTGGAAATCTGAATATATATAAGAAAATTCACATTTAATACACTTCAGTTGACACGTGCCAACTACCCGACAACTCAGCATAAATGCCATGTCAGCATGCTTAGGATATCCGAAACCCGACACAAAGGGTTTTTAGAGCAATTCGGGTTTCGGGTTGCGGAAACAAGCGACATGAAGCATCATGCTTGATGACCCCGAAACCCGAAACAAAGGAGTAAATCGGGTTTCGGGATCGGAAGACATGCGACATGAAGCATGTTTTGACGAAGGCATGTTCCGATGCTTGGAAGATCCACAAACCCGACTCACCTTACTTGATGCGGGTTTCAGGTTTCGGGGAACACACGACATGAAGCATCCAAAACACATGTTGTCTTGCTTGTGAAACCCGAAAACCCGATTATCTCTCTGAAAGGTGATTCTTAGAAAACCAGCTCAAAAATTTCTTAGGGTTATCTCATTTTTGGCGTAAACTCAAAAATGAGATAACATGACCCTAATCGGGTTGACCTCGTAACGTGGTGCCAATCATAGACTTTCGCACTCCTCGCACCTCCACAAGCATGGGCGGTACTTTATCTCACATCCACAAATGATCTCTTTCCCGCATCCAACAAACCATCACATTATTAAACCTTAACCATACCTATTCATCCCCCTTAACCAAGCTATTTTCAGAAACCCTACATGTTTGTCTCCTATCCTCCCTCACCCACCCATCCCACTCATTGTAAGCCCATTCTCCTTCAAGTTATGACCAACATCGAGTTTATCTTGACCGCCCATGGTCTACCACAACCGGAATCGTCACCTCATATGTGACCATTTCTCGCCCCCACCAACCGACATCGGCCAACCCTTAATCGACGTTGAATCTGTCATGGTCAAAATCTACGACACTAAACCCTATTTCCCTCAAAACTTCTCCATTTCTCCCTAATTACCCACCCATTCCTACCTAAAACCCCCTTAACCCCTCCCCATCCCTCATTTACCTAAATCCACCCTTCCCCATTCCTATTACACCCAATTTTTCTTCCCAAATTCAAAATTCACTTTTCCCCCAAAACCCATTTTCCCTCACCCGACCTCTATACACCAATCTACCTCACAACACAAGGAATGGGATTGAATCATACCTCGTCATGCTTCCATCTCCATGGTGGCATGTCGGCCGCTACACCGGTGGTCCCCTCGATCCCTCTCCTACCTCTACCATCACCAACCGACCTCCTCACCTCCAACCAACTGAATCGATCAAACAAATCTCGTGGACTCACCTATCACCCACTACGAGACTCGCCAACTCATCTCTCTTTCTCGCTCGGTCACTTTCCACCTTTTCCTCTCTCCTCTATCATTTTCTCCTATTTGGAAAATTACAAATGATTCCACAAAAGTGGAAATTTCCTTTTTAACCTCTCCTCGACTTGACCGATGTCGGTTTTACCTAGACCGAAATCGGTCATTTTCCCTAACATACCGTGGTCAGTTTCCCTAGACTTGCATTGGTTAAACATGACTGGTGTCGGTTACCCATGTTGACCCCATGGCAACCCATTACACCTTATCTACTTGCCCGACATTTTTCACCTAACACAAGGCCGACCACGACCCTCCACCTCATCCTCCTGATGTCATTATTTATCACCCAAACTCACCATTAGTTGGGGCATATTTCTACCCCTCACGTGGCCTTACCTATGCCACACCTTCTTTTTACCCATGCCTCGACTCCCCGTGATGTGACCATCAACCTTGCACGATCGCTTTACCTTGCATGTTGTTACCACCTTGTTAGCCTACCACCATACCTTTCCTTTGGTCGTGACCCTTATCAAAACAAACCTTAACCTTTTGACCTCTTGGATGTACTGAAACCACACCTATAAGTTCCTGCATCTTACCCTATTGTGTTTCCAAACCGTATCCTTTACCCTGGATATCGGGCCTCAACAACCCTTGTTTGGATAACTCGGTGGACCTTAGACAATGTAGAGTTTAAAAGCCCTTCGACTGATCATCGTGTTGTGATCTCTGAATGTGTGTACATTTGATTGACACTACCCATTACCCATTTTTACCTCCACCTACCCTACCCACACCTACCTACCTAACCGTTGATTATGTGGATATTCCCATGTCCTCACTCATTACATCTTACAATGATGGTACATGTTTTGATCACCTAATAGCCTTACCTTACATATGGTCGTGACCCTTTTCCAAATAAACCTTGATCTTTTGACCTTTTGGATGTACAGAACCACACCTACGCATTCCTACCTCTTACCTCATTGAGTGCCCAGACCATATCCTTTACCCTAGAAACCAGGACCTCAACAACCCTTGTTTGGATGACCTTTATGACCCTAGCTAACGTAAATTTTTTATGTTGAGAAACCCTTGTATCTCATGGCATTTCACAACGTGTGCATACATCTGAATGCTCTACCTAATCACCCACCCTACCTTTTACAATCACCATACCCTCGACCCTCACCTTCTTCACACCTAACCCTGTTTTCTCAAACCACCCACCGACTCTCTATTCTTCATCATCGATTACTTTGATTTGAGGGGGATCACTCATGCCTCTATCTGGGCACCCAAATTCACCTTCTCACCCTAAATTCACATGGGGAAAAAACCAACCTTCATTTTTGTCATGTCACCTACCAATACAGGTTGCCCAACAAAAAGGGGCAAAATGTAGAAACCAAAATTGGGTCACACTCCCCTTGGTCCCCTTTCGAATAACCAACTTACACACATTCACCTAACCATGACCCTTATACCCCACATTAACATTAATTTAATTATTTATAATTAAATTAATACCCATCCTCACCCCATTATTAATTTAATTACTTTAATTAAATGAATAGACACCTCACCTAGACACCTCACCATAGACCTATTCATAGCATGTTTCCATAAATGAATAAGACTTGGTCCAAACCTAAAAATCAAGGCCTATTATTCCTCTAACCACCTTCCCACTCATAAAAAGGTAACGTCCATTTGGATCCATAGAAAAAGGAATGAACCTAATCCAAAAGATGCGAGATCTACCATTTTTAGTAAACCTAGGGAATCCCACCTTAACCCACACCAACCATCCCTAAATCGATTCCAGTCAACCCAGAACCACCTTCAATTACCATTTATTCACCTTAGCAACCTATTTTTTTGGGTTGGCACATTTTGAGATCAAGGGGATGAGAAGAGAACTGCATGCGAGTAGAACCAGAGCCTTTTCACACCTACAAACATCCATAGCTAGCACTATGACAGATCCAGAGGTATTGCACTCATAGAAGCAATCCAGGAAGCACTACTGTCACACCAAAAACCATTCTTCTTATCAACCACTATCACCATCAAGCCATCAAACTTGCATCACAGTAAGTGTAACTTCTACTAGCATAGTCTATTTCAATATAATATCCTTTGTTACTTTTGTTATCAGTTTATACTTTGCATGTTTATTTCCCATCTTCTACCTACTTGTAGACTTAGCCATTCCTCTACCCACACCACTAAATCACCCATTCTCACCTATTGTACACCTCTAAGTATACCTAAGACCTTTACAGACCTCCCTATCCACCCTTCCATCTCTTTTTAGCTTCAGTTCAATCCCCACAATCAGATCTCATTGAGTTCCTTTCACCCCGACCCTACCGACACTGGTTACCCATGACCGTCATTGATTTTGTCTAAACCGTCATCAGTTACACTAGATCGACATCGGTCTCTATGTTTCATACCTTTTTCCAATAACAAAACCAAACAACCTTCTACCAAGTGACCTAAACAACCCAGAACTTGACCTTGACTAGTCCCAGTACCTTGACCATTACCTCACACTTCAAATCCGACTATAGCCTAGCCTGTTATGATTGGATTTGCTTATTGTACTTAAATGAGATACCTAAATCATATCAACTACAGTAGGACTTTGCTTATCTCTCACATTAAGTTGTTTTAAATAGTGGATTGACATCCTTCTAGGGAGTATCACACTTCCCGGATCTAGCACACGCTAGGTAGTCCACTGTCATATATTGTTTAACTCTTCTTCGGTGGTCTTGTTTTCTATTTCAGGTAAAACCTCTCGGCCAAAAGGAATCTCTCATAGTCAGCATTGGATCGAAAATTAGAACATGCAACAACAATCAACCAACCAACACAAACAGGGATTCCTCCTCAACCCATAACCCTTATCCGTTTTGTCCCAATAACGTAAAGAAAATGGTGAAACACCCTACAAACAACCTATATACCCAAAACATGCACACTATAATGGAGTATTAATCAAGGCCAAAATTCTACAATAACCAAATGAAAACCAATCTAAAACTAATATCAAATCAACATAATCAGAAGTTTATACATCATACTAATTGTTTTGATACCAAAAATTGGTCTATAAACTGTAGTAGGTCCCCTACTATTAAATAGTTTTAAAATGGATACTTAGAAATGACATGTCAAATATATGATCAAATTGGTTATAAATTTACTTAAGATGGATTCAAAATGAAATATGAGTGATTCAAACTCATTTGTACCAACTACACATGCATATTATCAAATAACCATTTATACGATGTTATGTAAATTTTGTAATGTGTTTTAACTTGCATCCATATATTAATTAACTGGTTAAAATCTATGGAAATATGAATGCAAAATAGAAATAAATCGACACAAAAATTATTAATGGAGTTTGACATAAAATTCCTAAATATCCAAGTTCATTCGAACCAATCCATTACAAATTGATTTCAAGTACAATTTAAAAAACATTCGCAATACTCTAATGGAACAAATAACCTGCAAACATTATACCATCAAACCTTGAGAGGACTCGATTTCATTTGAAAACATCCTTTACCTTCTTGTAGTACTTATTCATTCGGTTTCCCTTAGTTCACCATCAAAAGAAAGCGGAAAATAATTCCAATAATATAAAATGAACACCAAAACAAAAAAATAATAGGCTCAAGAGGAGCATATAAGAAATTTGAGAACTTTCCTGTTTACTTTGTATCTTGAAAATGCCATTATGATGGCTTAAATGGTCATTCTTTACAAACTTCTCCTTTACAAATAATACACAGTCATCTGTCAACTCCCCTTCAAATACAAATGGGTGCATATTTATAATTTTTAAATCCTGTGGTATAATGGTAAGGGCTTATCATTTTATCCCGAACACCAAAGGTTCAAATCCCTTTATTAGCGCATGGAATTTCTCATTGGGATAAAAATCTCACATTGACAGGATTGGAGATAAGTTAAATCTTTAAATAGGCTTCAACTTCCCATGTATCATGTGGTTGCGGCCACATCCATGTCTATTTTCCCACCCAATGTAATAACAGCCCACCCCAAGGTAAGCATGACTATTGGTGAGTTAGAACTACCCCACCGAGTTGTGTGGATGGTTAGGAATTCGAGAGAGTTGGAGCTCGGATGCTCAAGTGGCAAATGGATAGGTGAGTTTGAATTTCGGTGAATTGGAAAGAACAGTCAGTCGATATCATGTAGACTTTTAGGGAGTCGGTTGGTACCGAATCAGCACAAAATGTGGAATAGCTCACTAAAACAACTCGTTCATGTGGGTGGAATAGAGAGTTAGGTGGAAAACCACCTGGTGGTTTGAGGACCCACCGCATGGACCTCTCCTTGATCAAAAAATTTATGGCCTTCTCACATACCACATGTCAGCATGAGAGGGCACAAAAATAATATGATATAAACTAGTGTAATTAAAAAATTAAAATTACACTAATACCATGATGGCTGAGTCTCCTTCTGAAACAAAAGTGGACCCCACTGTTGAAACCATTTTTTTGCACGTTATTGAAGAATATTGGAGAATCAAACAAAACATGTCCAAGTACATTTTTTCCTTGACTAACCTTTAATCACACAAATAGGTTCTAGAAACAAACTAAAGTCCTACATGACATGTGCCTTCTTATTGACAAAATTTGAGTAATGACAACTTGAGCATACAATATCCATTTTATGTGTTCTAATAGGCATTGGAAAGCTATTGAAATCTTCTCTTGTATTGTACTAGTTTAGGGAGATATTGTGAGCTTCTAAGGCACAAAAATGACTTCTATATCTAAACGGTACCTAAGGCTCCTAAGTTTTCCTAAATCTAATACACATACACTAAAGAAACCACATGTAGTTATGAAGCACTCAACTAGGTCAAGGACTTCATCTTCCCTCATTTATAAGAACTCAAATATCCCAACTAAATGTATTAAAAATAGAACAATCATCTCAAACATGGTCAAATTGATTTAAGTTGTCAACTAATTGCATTCATCTAGATATCACATGTTAGGTGGAGAACTGTGTGTGGTTTGAGGTCTCTTTTAAGTAGTGCCAACGTAGGTGGTGCATAGATTTATCTTGACTTAAAAACTAACCTTTTTATGGTATACCAACCAATGGTTATGGTTTGAGTTCCTTTCAAATGATTTCATATGGTTTTGGGATTTGTGACACTTAGGGTTTGACATTGAGATCTTTTTTAAACCACCAAATGTCACAAATAGTTACTGAACATCATTTCAAGTATGGAAAAAACCATACATTCAATTCGATCAAAGGTGTATAGTTCCATACCAATGTAGTTTCAAGTCACAGGTCTACTGGAATGAAGCATCTAAAGTTTTATTACTCCTAATTTTTCTAGTTTATGCACTCGGATCTCTCATGTACCATTATGTGTAGCTAAGTAAATCTCTCCTCTTATATTTTCTATCGTTTAGCATATTGTAAACACTTGTTGTAATTATTAATGAATTATTTTGATATTATATGATTAGTGTTGGAAGTTATTTAATTAGAATAACCCTTGTAACAAACCTTACATTCCTTTTATGTTGTGCATTCCATAACATAAATATAACTAAACTTAAAAGGGTGTAAACATTTTGTGAATCCAATGTATGTAATCTTAATTTCAATCCTATTGACAAATATGAGTATATTTTTCATTCTATTTTTGCCTCTACTAATGTTGGGCATTACTAGCTTCAAGCTTCTACACCCAATACTATTGCTAAAACTACTATCCATCATTATACCTTTTTCACCACCATCGATAGAAAGAGGATTGAGGACACCTTTAAAATTCAACAACTATGTTAGTTATGAGATCAAATTTCACAAAACATGCTAAAATTCTCAAGAATGCTAGCGCTTCAAATCACCAAAGTACCAATTTATTTTTCAAACTTGTTACAAAGGGATAAATCCTATTTAACCTACTTAGAATAAATTTATAAACTTTATTAGAATAATCACCAAGAATCAGCATGTTATTTTGAATCATTAACCTTCTTTATCCTTTCCAAGAGCTCTTGTAGCCCTAAAACTATGCAAAACTTATAACTTAGAAATATTTACTAGGTTCAAGCCCTAAAACTATGCAAAAATATAGCTTTGAAATATTTACTAGGTTAAAAAACAAACCACGCCCATTTTTAGACAACCATTATGCTCTTACACTTCGACAAAGTTTCATGAGATTTAGTATAACCCCTTGATCTGCAAATCTTTTTCCCAATTAGGTCTCCTTGTAACACTATCTGAATACAAAAAAATTCATTCAAGAAAATATATATTGTTTCCTAAGAATGTAAGAACATATTCAAGCACCCTTTACCTCATTCTTTCTCTCCACAAAATTTCTTGACCTAAATCTACTCTTAAACCCTTGACTCACTATTTCTAGGCAAATTAGGTCTCTTTTCTTGTTAATATTGTTTTCACAAATTTGTGTGTCCTTATTCAAACTAATAGATTCCTAAAGCACGTAATTCAATATTTGTATATTTTATATAATATCTTATCAATTATATTAACACTTCTCCTTGTTCTCTAATCCAACATAACTAACACAAACAACTTTCTCTCTTTCTTGAATTAAGACCCTAAACATGGTATAACTTCCCTTGCTTACGTTTGTAACAAAAAATTCTTAAAAATCACCTTATATCCTCTTTTTACCTTCTTAAAGGAACTATTCAACATGAATTTAAAGGTCTTGTTTTGGTTTTACTCTTCACAAAAAAATCCTTATTCATGACTTGAATGTCCCTAATCATGGACTAGACCATGTTCTTGAGTTTATTTTGCTTCATAAGCCTTATCATTCATTCAAAAATATATAATTACCATAAATATGCCACACTCCACCTACAATACCAATATTATGAGTTAGTAACATAGGATTATTATGATTTTGATCAAAATTTCCTTTAAAATCCTCAAAACAGTAGGGTAATTCTGACAATGATCGATTGTACTTTCTAAATTTTTACTCATATACCCTATTAGACTCTCCTTGAAACTTTACTTACATCACTGATCAGCCTATATCCTACTTTTCACCAAGTTTTATACTTTTTCAATGGGTACAAATATATTTATTAAATTTATCCTTGAAACCCTAGTCAGGTTACATAAGGAAGTGAGCACAAAGTTAATTTTTATTTTGGCTTGACCACTTCCATGGTTCCTCATGGGTTCTAGAATTATGTACATGGTATTAATAAAGTCCTCCAACCTTCCCGGGGAAGGAAAAGGTCTTAAAATCTATTAACTTCTTAAAATTGCCATTTACCAATTTTTAGAGGACTATGTTCAAAAGTTGCTAGTTTTGACTCTTCTCTATTGGAATAATGTTTTAGACATTTATAAAACTTGGGAATCCATCTTTATATCCTCTTAAAATGTCTCCAAATTCCAAATTTACCTTTTAAATCAATGATTTTCTTTAAATTTCCTCATACAACCATATTAATAATTTGTTTTCTAAGACACCTTTATGAAGCCTTTGTTAAGTTTTCTTTGTCTTTCTCCTTTTCCACACTTGATTAATCTTTTTATAATCTTTCTTCATAGAAACATATTTTTTTATGATACGGTTAAATGTTTTATGGAATTTTCTCAATCATTCATTAACACATATAAACAATGAGGGAACCTACATACCTTACACCTTGCAAAAATCTTTATTTCTTCATAAATCTTGAGTCTTAGGATATCTTGACCTTATGAAACTTAATTTGGATCCTTCTCACAAGCTGCACTATTCCGTTAAGCTTGTATTATCATTCAATATAACACAAATCACATATTACATTTGTCATTCACACTCAACCTCATATTCTTACACTAATTTTCTCAAGAAACTCTTTTATTAAATGTTCTTCAATTTACAACTCAATATTTACTGAGCCTTTCAAGCTCTCTTACACCTTCTTCTACCCTATTTTTCCTTACCCTCTATCACATTATTTATCCATTTGAATCCTTCCCTTTTTTCCAAAAATGAGTTAGTTACTCAATTAGTTAGGGCTTCAAACCTTAGTTACAACTAGGTTAGAAGTGAGTAACCTCACCCTCATGGGTGGAGGACATAATACTAGGTTACATGAGTGTTTTACACCTTTTAGACTCATAACACAAACCTAACCTAGTCCTTAAGTCACTAATTACAAATAAGGAGAATTCAAATATTTGAAAAGGGAGTTTTGGAGGGAAACTCCAAAAATTCATTATTACATTGCCAAAGAGGTCCAAAAGGACATGAAACATGCTAAGACACCTAAAAGGGACCTCCAACACCTAAATCAAGCCAAAATTTTACTTTATACAAGATGATTCTCTTGCATCACTAGCCTTGACCTACAACAACATGCAATCAACACATTGGATGTTATACCATCCATTACTTCAGTCACCATCTTGACTATCTTGGATACACCACAAGAATTACTTTCATCCTCTTAGATCTTGACTTACTCTCTCTACCCTCTCTTTGACATTGGTATCATCACAAGCGATCTAAGAACTCTAGCCCCCTTTTTTTATTATCATTGCATATATGAAAATGATACTAATCATTGAAAATATGTTATTTCTAATATTACTATGTTGAAGATGGAGGCTTTCATAACCATATTACCAAAATCTCCCTCACTAAAATAATTCATGATCATTATACATTACTTCTCACACAAATGACCACAACATGATGTAACTCAACGATACATACATATATATCACCACCATTGGGGTAATACCCCTTTACATGTTATTTATTTTGACCACCGATGTTAGCGAGAATTCATTGGAATCACTTGTCGGGGCATGCCACAAGTTATAGTCTCGAGACAATTCAATCCATACTAGATACTTTAAAAGACACCCCAAATCAATGTGGAACAAAGATAGAAGAACAACACATAATGATTCAAAAATACTATAGAGACACACATAAACTAGACTCATATTATCATTAGGATCAAAACTTGTATATATATTATTAGCTTTTACGATTAACAACCTTTGAATTACTATGATCAATCGGATACATAACCCCAACAACACCAGCCTAACCCTTTTATGTAGTGAACTTAAATACATTCATACAAAAATAGGTGAATGTCATCCTATCAATATCTTCACCTTCTTTCCTTTATCGAAGAAAGATTTTCACAATCTTCATATGTCATAAGAAGCCTTTACATTTTCTTTCCTTTCTTCTCCCTATACTATATACTATTCCGCTATATAGAGATATTAAAAAATGTGTTGAAGGTTGTATTTGTATACATTTTTACCCCAAACAATCTCCTGGACTTAAATAGTTGTCTTGTCCCAAGACAAAATAATCATGTTTGCACACTAAGATAAACTACTCACAGTCTTGACAAGGAATGTCATTTACCAATTTTCATCCCCTGCGCAGACCGCTTAATCACCCTTTCTAGTTTTCAATTAAGTAAACTTTCCAACATACTACCCTTTTGGGTTTTTCAATACTCAAAAACTCCTATATAATCTTCCCTTTATGGGTTTTCAGATTATATAGGTCTGCTCATAACCATCCTAGGCAAAAATGTTCACAATTAGTTTCCAAAATATTGAAAATTTTGAGGTTGTTTCCTCTTACCTACTGACCTCTTTAGGTGTCATACTTTTCAATGGAATTCAATATGGGTGGAACACTATCTTGCATGGCTTGAATCCATTTAATAATGGTGAAAGGAGTCATGACTTGGGGATATTTTTCATGGAGCTAGTGTAGGCACCTAGAATTCGGTTAAGCAATTTTAATACCTAAATTGCACTAACTATCCTCTTTCCTATAAATTGATGACACTTCATCAATAAACCACCATTATCCCTATATCATCATTAATTAATTACATTTCACTAATTAATTAACCCTCTTATCACTCAGGATGCCGATTAACAACCTTTCGTTAATTAACATCCACTTCTACCTAGGTCAATTAATTATTCTTAATTAATTATGACCGCTAATTTAAATCAATAAATCATCATTTATTGAACCATTTCCTCTCTTAAAATCTCTCGAATCATACTAAATTTCTTCTAAAGCCTCTATAGGCATACCCCTTTCTATTAATTAATCACCTTTGATTAATTAAACCCCCTTTCAACTCCCACAAAGTGCACATACTTTATTAAACATACATGGCATTTGTATTTTCCTCTTTGGGGTTTATCCCACATTCATCAATTTTTAGCCTTGCTAGTTCCGGAAAGCTATATAATACACCCTCCCCTTACCTTTCTTCTTACACCTTATTTTTCCTAGGATAAACTATAGGCATTTTGATCTTGACCCATTCTCCATTGAAGGAAATAGCTTCTCCATCTTACATCCATTCTCTCAAATTGAAGAGCATGGGAAGATCCAAAAATGGCCTTATAGCCATGTTTTGGTGAGATTCCATCTTCAAATCTTCAGGAAACCGCTCCCTTTTTATTGCTAAAGTGATCTAAGTAGGGTCATTTGTTAGATTAGCAATCTAGAGAGTAAGAAATAGCTTAGCATTTGATTTGATATTGTTGATGCATTGAAGAAGTTATTTCTCATAATATCTTATCTTAATGGTTCTATAGGGTTTGATTGATTTCTTAGAAGCTACTAGGTGTTAGCTTTGTTATTTAGCATGGAAAATTTCTATATGAGCACATTTAACATGCCCGGTGGGACGTATCCATAGTCTCTTAGCATTTGACGTCAAGTTTTAATTAGTTTATCTCAAGTTTTTACTAACCCTAATCATGCACATGTTAAATAATTTGAATTCCTTAGGGTATTTTACTAACTTTACATGTGTTGAGTCTCTTTTGCAAGTTTAATTGTGATGGGTTGTCATTAATTTTGAGCTAAATTAGGAAAAAATTGACCTTTTTAGGTTGCTTGTGTTAATCTGCCATATTTTGACGTCATCCCAAAGATACATGCATTGGTGTTAGGAAGGGGTGCACATACGTTGAAACTTAAGCATGAGTGTTGTATAGGGTGTGCATACATTCTCGGGCGCGTAGGTGTTTCTCTGTCCGCACACATGTCATCTTGTGTTTTCACCCTCTATGTCGGATGTTGTCGATGTCGTGCATATGCTTTTAGGGGCACGTAGGTGCTTTTAAGCTGCGTATATGATTTTTAGAGTCTTTGTTACCTTTTTTAATAGACCCACACATACATTATAAACGACGCATACTCACCTCTTTGGTTGCACATATGCTTAGTTGATTGTGAATTTTATCGAGCTACACATTTAGTGTTAGGGGCACGTACTTTGCTTATTAGCGGTGTGCACTTTTTGTTATGGGTGTGCATATGTTGTAAAGGGTGTGCGGGTGTGGTAGTATAAAATTAAACATTTATTCTAAAGTTGCAAAATTTTGATCTATTTAAATTGCTAACATCTTGCAGGGATTTTTAGAGCTAAATTTTGATTACGAGGATATATGTTACATCATATTTTGTGCTAACTTATTTGGGATAAGTTAATTAATGTTGCATTTATCATTTATGAGGATAGGATCGAGTATGTTCTTCCCTCGCACCTTCATTAAACTTTTTTAAGGGAATGAACAACTTAGTTCTGATGAATCATTTTGTACTTTGATTTTGCAAGTATTATCCATTTTCATTATATTTGGTTTTTTTGTTGCGTATGCTCTTCCATCGCACCTTTTAGGTGATCTTGAAAATTAAAAACAACACTTGAATCCTCTTTTCTTGATGTTTTGATAATTTTGGAGAACTACTAATCTTTCACATGCAGAACTTAATTAGCAAGTCAAAGAATCGGGATCTAAACAATACTAATATAGTTTAATGCAGGTTGTTAAATGGTGTACAACCAAACCACATTAAGCTAAAAGATAAGAAAAAACACCACATTCAAAACACTTTGTATATGCAGGTTTTGGTTAAGAGTTATGACTCATCCTCTTTGAACTAGGAGAATTTCCCTTTGGCATAAGCCTTAAGATAATAAGAGGTATGCTTTGAGGAACCCCGAAGTAGTCCATGCAAGAGGGAACCTTGTGGACGAAATGGGAAGTGCTCCACTTACCTACTTTTCTAGTATACACTTGTGAGATTTAGAGTCAAAATTATCTTCACACGATCCCAATGAAAATACAACTAAAAAAATTTATTGCTCATTGTAACAAAGGGGGTAAAGTAAATCTGGGATACTCCAAGGTTTATTTGGTGTGAATTCCTTGAAAAACCGTGCTCACAGAGGTAATTTGTGAAAACTAGTTGAGAGAACCAATTAGGAAGCCATTTTATCTTGGAGAAAACTTGATCAACTTAAAGCCAATCTTGTTTCAAAGATATTTCATGTAGAAAGAACTTTTTCAGTCAAAACCTTGTTATTCGAACAAGGTGAGAGTCATTGAAGTTTGATCCAAGCATCATTCATCAAAAAAATTTACAAAGCCTTACTTTTTCTTAGTTTTTCATTCACCATAAGGTGAGGCAAAACTTTTCTGAAGTGAAGCCAAGTATTTTTCAACCCCACTTGATCTAATCCTTTGCTTTCTTGTTGATATTTTGGATCAAAAGAAGAGAAACATACATGTGCTATTAATTGATTGTTTCCACCACTTTTTCACCCATTTACATTCATCATTACTTGAGACCGGATGGTACATTTTGAAAGTGTATTGAGTACGTCTTCGCATCTTAATAACCATTTGATATTGATACCCACGCCAAGATATTCATCGTAGCTAGGCTTGGTTCATCATTGACATTATTTTGAAATTTTATGTTGTTTGCATCGGCTTGATAAAATTTTGTTACTTACGTCTTGTTTCTCGTAAACTTGATCTAAGTGTCTAGAAGTTGTACCATTACGCTTGCCACATCTTAAAAATTCCTTGGTATACTTTGGCCTTGTTTATTTTAAAACATTACCTCAAACTATGAAAGGTGTTGTTATTACTTTGTTACCATCGTATCAATACTACTTTGATACTAATATCTTACTTTTTTAAAATCTTGGTTAACGTATCCAAGTGGTATTGTTGCATTGCTCTCACTTGTAACTTCCAATTTTGGGATTCAAGCCTTGTTTGCTTCTAAACTAGTTATAATATATTTTTATTTGGAGTCACATCAACCCTTGTTAATACTTATGCCTTGTTTATCTTAAACTTGCATTTGGGTTTTGATCTTGTGTTGATCATCTTATGTTGAACTACCTTGGAAAAACATTTACATAGCGAGTAATTCCTTTTCGATTGGATTGGTTTACCAAACTTGCATGATTTTTGTCATATTGAATTATCTTTTTAGGAAAATCCTATATGATCCCTTGATTCTTTACCATTCGTTATTCTTTAAACATTTTTGACATTATTTGTGCGACCTTTACAATCATTGCATTCTAGGTTTTCACTTAGGTTTGAGTATACCCTTGATCATATTTGATAATAACCTTTATAAAAATATCCTTGCTAGTTCTCTTTTAACAAGGATGTCATCTAAAAAACTAGCATGGGAAACATCTAACAAGTAAGGATCAAATCCTTTCACTAGTCATGATTTAGGACCCCTCTTCTCCATGGAAAAGGAAACAGAGGACATGATCAATCATAGTGGGGATGAAGTAGAGTCACCATAGGCAAAGTTTGAATTTGACCCCGTTCAATTGGATGAATTAATTTTTCTCAACAAAGATAGAGTACTTGCGAGAGTTGTAGAATTAGGTGCTAAAATGAAAAATGAACATGAGTCAGTTCTAACTATCAAAAATGCTAATGAGGAAGAAGAGGCACAACGTCCCATTATTAACATGGATGAAATTTTAGGGTGTTGAAAAGATTCTACTTCAAACCCTCAAAATAACAACACGGGTGCTTATAAATTACCACTTATCAAAATACCTCATAAAGCTAGAGTGGAAATAACTTCCTCCACATGAAAAAAAGAAGAACATCTAAATGATGAAGTCACTATGCAACAAAAAATACAAATACTTAGTAGACAATTATCTATTTTGGCTTCCCATGTCCAAAAGGAAACGAATAAAAATGCACATCAAGAGAAACCTAAGGCCAAGAATAGTGAACTTCACACCGAAAATCAAGGGGATGAAACATCAAAACATAGTCGGGTATACATGCCAAATTCTCCTACCAAAGATCAACTCCTCACACAAGAGTTACAATCTATGAAAATTATACTCATGACCCTTCAAGAAAATAATGTCGGACATAGTAAAAAGTACCAATATGAAGAACTATGTCCTTACCCCTTTGACAAAGCTATGTTACGTACACCATTCCCTAAGAATTTTGATTGCCCAAAATTTGACAAGTATAAAGGAAAATTTTATCCACGCGATCACATCAAATAATTTACATGGCGTGTCGGTGAGTGGCTTATAGGTACAATTACCTTATACGCTTATTCCCACATAGTCTAGCGGGACAAGCCTTAGATTGGTTTATTCACATACCAGAGGGATCTATCTTCACATGGCTGAAATTAGCTGAAAGATTCCTACGTCATTTCTCATTCAACATAGAAAGTGACGTTACCATGTTGGACTTATGTAGGGCAAAACAAAGACCAAATGAAACCTTTGCTAGTTTCTTACAACGATGGCGTGGGTTAGCTAGCTTCTTCCCTTGTTCAATCCCCAAAAATTAATTGGTGAGTCTTTTGTGCCTAACCTAAATATAGACATTGATTTTCATCTACAAATGTCGGTAACTTTGAATAAGTCATAAAAAAGGGTAGCCAAATCGAAAACGATTTAATTTCAAAAGGGACACTGAAGCCGTTTTCAAAAGATAACCACCCTTCTAAACCTACAGAAAAAACAAAATTCTTTAACAAAAACAAGAATGTCATAGGAGATGATATCACAGACTCTAATCATAGACAGGAAGTTCAAATTGGTCCTCCCTTCAAACTTACCAAAGGACCTATTCAACTCCCAACCAAATTTCAAGTGTTCACTCCTCTCGCGAGACTCCTTTTCCATGGTCTTGAAACTTACGATCATCCACATCCATATCCTTTGGGATTGGTTAAAAGGGTGTAGAAATATAGGTAACAAGAAGATGTAGGTTTAAGTTTGGGATCTCTCTCTCTCTCTCTCTATTGGAAGCTGATGTAATTCCACTTGATGTATTTGATGTTATTTTCAGGATTCCATATTCATGAGAAGGGAGAACCAATACAGATGGGTAAAGGATGGGATCAGCTACAACATCCGGGCACACCAAATAGTAAGACTAAAATTGCTATGGTAAGTGCTAACCAAGCATAAAGACTTATTCAGGAAAATCATAAACATTTTTGTTTAATTTATTAAAGGATAAAAAGATGGGTTGGAAATTTGAGATATTTCTAACCAAGAGATGAAGGATTTGGATAGTATTATTTAGTATTTTCAAGAATTATTTCATACTCCCAACAGGTTACCACCAAAATGGGAGGTAGAGAATGAGATTCAAGTGTTGTCGAGTCCCTCTACCAAACATTGGGTTATATAATAAATCCTTACTAGAGAGTATAGAGGTAAAGAAACAACTCCAAGAGCTATTGGACCAAGGGGTAATACACCCAGCACCTCACCATGTGGTTCACCTATTGTGATGGTTTCGAAGAATGATGGTTCTTGGAGAATTTGTATTGACTACCAATATTTAAACAAGATTACCATAAAGAATAAATATCCACTCTCATGCATAAATGACCTCTTGGACTAGCTTCACCATGAAATTTTTTTCACGAAGTTGGATCTAAAGTCAGGTTATCACCAAGTCGAAATGAAGGTGGAGGATATATGGAAGACTGCTTCAAAACAATACATGGTTTGTATGAATGGTTAGTACTTCTTTTGAATTGATCTAATAAACCCACTATAATTTATGAGACTAATGAATGATGTATTACGAGAATTCATAGATTCATGTGTCTTTTTATATCTGGATGATATTCTAATTTTTAGTGCCACATGGGAGGAACATCTAACACATTTGTAGCAAGTCTTACAAGTTCTCAAGGAGAAATAGCTGCCATGCAATATTAAGAAATATGAATTTTCTAAAAATCACTTTTCTATATTGGGAACATGGTTGGAGGATGAGAGAAACAAGTGGATCCAAAAAGGTGGAAGCCATTACCAACTAGCCAACACTAATGGGAGCCACATATACTAGAATTTTTGTGGGAATAGTAAAGTACATGAGGAAGTTCATTTTGAGCTTCTTCGCTATTGCATCACCTCTACACATAGCGGGCACAAATAGCAAGGGTTTTAACTAGGGTAACAAACAAGATAAGTCTTTTGAGTTGTTGAAATACAAGGTTATTCATGCTCAAAGATACTTGTTCTTCATAATTTATAGTATCCCTTTGAAGTAGAGATAGATGCTAGTGATTATGCCATGAGAGCGGTGCGATAGGGAGGTAAGCCAGAGTATGTTATCATTCGAAACTTCCACTTCATAATTAAAGGATATTTTGTTTATGATAAACAAGAAACCTCTCTAGTATTTGCAAGCACAGTCTAAATTGCAGGTAGGAAAGGCACTACAAGTGAATGGAGTTCCTTCATCGGTTATATTTGGTGATCAAGTATAAGAAATGTAGCACAAATTTGGTGGCAGACATGTTTTCTAGGCCACCCACATAAGAGAAAATATCTTGTTTGGCCACAATCTCTCAAATTGAGCCCTTCATGAAGGAATCTTACAGAGAAGCATATGCTCAAGAAAATATTTTGGGGTGACATATCAGCGGTTGTAGTATTAAGAGGATTAAAGGATGGGTATTGAATATTTTTATCTCAAATATGGGATACTCTACCAATGGGGAAGCTTTGTGTGCCAAAGGAAGAAAGACTTTTGTTGATGAGGGAAGCACATACATTGAAAGTAGCAAGAAATTTTAGTGTTGGTAGAATCTTATCCCACTTGCAAAGGTACATGTATTGGCCTAATATACAAGAAAAAATATCTAAATTCATTAGAGGATGTAAACTTTGTTATACAAACAAGCCTAAAATCAGTAAGGAAGGTTTATATATGCCTTTATCGGTCCCTACTCATCCTTGGGAGGATATTTCTATGGATTTTGTAGGAGGACTACCTATGTCTAAACATGGCCATGATTATCTATATGTTGTTGTAGATAGATTCAGTAAGATGTGTGTTCTTATGGCATGTAAAAAGACAATAAAAGCATATGAGGCACTGAACTTTTCTTTGCTAATGTATGGGTGTATTTTGGCTTGCCAAAGTCTATTGTTTTACAAATATTCTAGGTTCTTAGGGAAGTTTTGGACTATTTTTTGGGACAAGATGGACACCAAGTTATAGAGAAGCATGACATTATATCCATAGACATATGGGAAAATAGAGGTAGTGAACAGGACTTTGGTGCATCTGATCAAAGGGTATAATAGTAAATATCCACGGACTTGGGATGAGTCCTTAGCCTACATTCAGCATTCCTAAAGCTGAGAAGTACACACATCTAATATGAATTCACCATTTGAAGCATGCTTTTAAATCTACCCAAGAATCCACCGGGAACAACAGGTTGGAAAATAAGAGGAAGTGAAGATACAAGATTTAGAGATGACTAGAGCAAGGAAATTCATTGAGAGGATCTGGAAAATCCATCTCAAGGTGAAAGAATAGTTGGAAAGATCTCAAGCCAAGTATAAAGCTAGAAATGATCAATCTTAGGAGAGAGAACAAACTTCATGTTGGAGACAAGGTTTGGCTTTACTTGAGAAAGGAGAGATTACAAGTTCAAGCAAGGAAACTTAAGCCACTATGGTATAGACCCTTCACTATACTGGAGTAGGTTGGAGAAAATGCCTTCAGGCTTGATTTTCCACCATTCATGCGAGATGTACTCAATAGTAAATTGTGAGAACTTACACCTATATGAGCCATTTGTGCTTGATGAAGATGAAGGGTGTCTGTTTCTACCTTCCATAGAAGATTGCATCTTGGATTTACAAGGTGAATTAGAGGAGGATGTAGTCATGTAGTAAAAAATCATAGAGACAAGGAGAGGTCCACAGGAGTCTTGGTAGGTTGGACTAAAGGGGAAGATACCAAGGTAGTCTCAGTGGTACTCAAAGGAGAAAGTGAGGGAATTATTTCCTCCTATACTCCTACACTAAGCTTTTGTGAGACCAAAAGCCTCCTGAGCATGGGAGGTGTGATCCATAAGGATCCAAATAAACACTACTTCATCATAACAACCAATTTCAGAAGGAAAAAATAAGAAGAATGAAGTGCGGGATATAAATTTATAGAACCACTCCTCAGGCATAGAGGTGGTTGTGTAACCACCCCTACACGAGAATGATGTTTGCATAACCACCTCGATGTTTGTGTTGTGTAACCACCGGTCTACAAATACCGGTGGTCCTATCACTTATGGATGAAAAATAAAAATGGAGCCACGAACGGATGTAGAATTCAAATTTCTTATTGATGTCTCTTCCTTGGAGGACATTTCCCATTCTCCAGTGCACAGGAGGACATGGGAAGAAGTCTATTTAAGGAGGAGAATAGGCAAGAATCAATTATCGAAGGTAATTAGGGTTGGATGTAAGAAGTGATAAGAAAACCATTGGAGATGGATTTTGTTTTATAAAAGAAAGGTGAAGAAACATAGCAGCCAAGTATAGATAGGGATTGTTTAGATTGTTTTACTTCATTTCCTCTTGATGTAATCTGCATTCATTCATAATTGGCTGATAAAATTTGGAAAGAAAGAGAAATTTCCCTTCCCGACTAGTTTTCCCTCAACTTGGGGGTTTCCAGGATAAATCTTGGTGTTGAATTGTTATTTTCTTTGCTGAAAAAATCATTCTAAGTTTAGTTTTTCTCAAAATTAATTAAATAAGGACTTTCATTTTCAAATTGAAAGTATAAAAAAAAATATTGTGGTTTTGTAAAGTTCTAAAGTTTGAAGTTTACGAATCACTCCTATATTTTTCCCTTTTATCAAATATCATCTTAATCTAGGTATGATATTTCTCCATTGCTTACACAACTTGATTCATGAGCTCCTCTACCTCCATGAGTTTTGTTTATCTCACTTCCATGGCCTCAAATTCAAACAATTTAGTTGTTTAAGAATTTCAAGTGCTAGAAATTCAAGAGATATAAGCATCCTAGCTTCTTTTCCATAGAGTAACTTATAGGGAAAGCTACCAGTTGACCTCTTGGGGGTAATTCTATCATCTCACAAAGCTGATTTCAGTATGGTGTGCCATTTTTTTTGGTTCTTATCCAAATTCCTCCTTATGATCCTTAAGAGATTCTTATTAGTGGACTCATCTTGATTGTTACCCTGGGGATAATAATTTGAAGATGTGCTCAAGTATAGACCATTATTAACAATCCAATCAAAAATATTTACTCCAAGAAAAGATAAAGCATTATCATATATGATATTAGATGGGACACCAAACTTGCTTACAATTCCCTCATAAAAATCCAATATGGTAGACTTATTTGCTTCCTTGAGTGCCACTACTTCTGTCCATTTGGTAAAATAGTTAGTTTATATGAGAATCCACTTGTGGCCTTGGCTTGAGTTTGGATTGATTACCCTAATGAAATAAAATCCCCACTACATAATGGTTAATCAACTAAGATTGGGTGGAGTGGAAGTGTTGTTAGTTTTTCCTTTCTTGATCCATGCATAGCAATCACTGAATAGATTAGGCCAATAGTAACAAACCTTCATGATTCTGAGGGCTATTACTCATGGATCAAAGTGACCTCTAGCTTCTCCATCATGGAACTCATGTAGAACTTTCTCAATTTGATTAGTTTTAATGCACCTTAGGAAAACATCATTCATGTCTTTCTTAAACAAAACACCATCAATAAGAGCATATACAATGGATTAGAGCTTGAAATACCTTCTCTTATATTTTCTTACTCCTAAGGGAATTGAACTATTAGAATGAAGTGCACCAAATCTAGATTATAATAAAGAGTGGGTATAGCATCAGTTGTTTGTTCTTGATTGTCTTGGAGCACTAGAATAACCCCTTCTTCATCCTTTAATTCAGCATGGTGATTTGAAGCTAGGTTCTCACACAATCCTTTACCTCAAACTATCTTAGTCACCTTGATCTCAATGTCGTATTCCATAACATGGGTAATCCAACAAGCCCTTTTTTTCATTTAAATCTTTGTTGAGGATAAAATCCCTCACTCCAGTATGAGACACTAATAGATGAATTTTTTTATTTGAAGGTGCCTAAATTTCTTTAAAATCCTTATAACAACAAGGACATGCTTCTCAATGAACAAGTATCTTACCTCATAGTCTTCCAAGCTCTTATTGAATAATGTAATAGGATTCTTAGATTCTTCTTCATTCAGCTACACCAAGATATCAAATATTGTATTCGAGCCACCAAAAGTGTAGAGGATGAAGTCATTTGAGAATTCTAGATTGATAAGAGTTGAAGCCTATGATATGGCTTATTTGATAGCCTCAAAACTATCCTTCTCCTCAGTTTTCCACTTAAATGCCATGCTCTTCTTTAGCATCATTGTTAGTGGTTTGACTAGATTAGAAAAATTAGGC
Organism: Taxus wallichiana var. yunnanensis; assembly: GCA_018340775.1. NCBI lineage: Eukaryota > Viridiplantae > Streptophyta > Pinopsida > Cupressales > Taxaceae > Taxus > Taxus wallichiana. Next base: position 736,705,306 of record CM031242.1, read on the forward strand.
ACAAATCTTCTAACAAAGTTTATCCTCCCTAAGAAGCTTTAGAGAGCTTTCTTGTGACTTGGCAAAGGTAATGCTAGAATGGATTCAACTCTCTCTAGATCAATAGTTATCCTTTTTTCAAAACAATGTGACCTAGGAGCTTACCCTCATGAGCTAGGAATATGCATTTCTTTGAATTCAGAGACACTCCAAACTACTTGCATCTCTCAAACACTTTCTTGAGATGGGAAAGATGATCATGTACGTTCTTGGAAAATATTGTAATGTCATCAAGGTAAACAAGAACCATTTTATTAATCATCCCCTTGAATGCCATATCCACGGCCCTCTGAAACGTAGCTACAACATTTTATAGGCCCAATGACATCTTCCTATAAGTATATGTGCCCCATTTTATGGTGAAATTTGTCTTGAACTGATCCTCCTCTCTCACCATGATCTGGTTGTAACTTGAGTAACCATCTAGAAGTGAAAACCTCTCTAAATCAGCTACTACTTGTAAAATTTACTCCATGGAGGGAAGTGGATAGTGATCCTTAAGAGAAGCTCTATTCAAGTCTTTTAAATCCACACACAATCGGATTTCCCCATTTTTTTCCTAACTAGCACTAGATTAGCAACCCGTGAAGAGTGTTTGATAGGGAAAATGATGTTTTCCTCAATTAGCTTGTTCAACTCTTTCTTCATAAGAGGCTCAATGTGAGGATTTACTGGCCTTTGTTTCTACCTAATGGGATTAGATTCTGGATCCAACTCAATGGTATGTTGTGCTAAAATTGGATCAAATCCTCTTAAATCTTCATAACTCCATGCAAATATATTAAGAAACTCTTGGAAAATTTGTATGAAATCATGTTTTCCTATTGAGTACTCACCTTGCCAATTTGGAGCATTTTTCCTTCACCAACTGAAATAGGCTTTGAATCTTCCCCTTTACCATGATGTTTTCTTTCTCCTTCCAGAACTAATCATTAGGATTGAATATTGATTCAAGAGTCACTAGACCTTTAGGCAACTTGTTTGTTCTTAGCTGGACTACTTGATCACCATACTACCTCTCCAATCTATCCTAGTTTATTAAAGAGAACTGAGCTTCTTCTTACAATAAATTGATGATTTTTTTGGTCACTTTCAAACTCCTTCTAACTTGTGTCATAGTTTGGAACAGTTGGTCTTACAATCACCTTACTATGAGGTTGTGATTTTCCATCTTGACACCTTCAACAATATCAAATGTTGCTCCAATTATTACAAGCATGTTTGCAGCCTCATTCTTATTCCTTGGTATGGAACTTATGTTAAATGCTTCAAAATATTTTATGAGATCCCATACCATGTTCTTATAATTCTTAAGGAGGTCATTTTTGGCGGTTCAACCCTCTAACTTGATTCACAACCAACTCACTGTCCCTAAATGTCTACAAGTTCTTGATGTTTCTCTTCCTTGCCCAATGTAGACCATGGATAAGGGATTCATACTCTACTATGTTATTTGAACAACTAAATTGAAATCTAAAAGCAGAGTAATATTTTATACCTTTGGGAGACATGAGCACTACTCCTCCTCTCCGCACCTTGTCTACTCCTTGAACCATCAAAGAAAATTTTCTAGACTCATTTTTCATCTTCATCATACAACTTGGTGACATTGGGAAGAGGTGAATGCTCTTCATGTAGAAATTAGATACCCAATTCAGTCTCCTCTATCTCTCCATAAGGATTATATCCATGTCTCTTTTGTGCCCATTCATCAAGTGTCAAATCTAAAATACCTCCAATTTTAGTCTTTGTCACCTGAGTTCTTGGCAATCTTCTTGATCAAAGATCATGTAATTAGCATTGATAGGGCTTAGCACATAACGCTTAATATGGTATGTGGAAATTGTCTCGACCTTGTAGTGGATTTGGCTCCATACTTGGTCCTGAATAGCATGTGGGACTAATCACCGATAATTATCCACCGGTCTTAGCAAAGTGAAATTTCTAGATAATCATAGGGAAAAGAGTGGAGGTAGATCAATCATAGATATATATTGAGGGACTGTAATATTGGGACATACATGTAGTGTAAGTTATATTCCTTTGATTAATCCAATACTTTTCCCATCCAATTATACCACTCCTTTAAAAATAGGCTCATACTTGAGGCCCAACTAATCTAAAATTTGCTTTCGCATGACCAAGTTTTTTTCCCCTAATTCAATCATGCAGTTATGTACTATATTATTCCCGATGATCAAGGAAATGTATAATGGTGGAGGCTTCATGTTTCTACTTGGTTGACCTCCTTCTTGTTGCATTACATTTGTGAGAACCTTTTCCTGATCCTTGGATGTCTCGTTTGAGATGGAAAAGTTAGCCATGGTTGCCTGCAATAAATCTCTCTACCCCAAAATTACCAATGACTCCCACATAGAGATACTTATGTTTTTTTCTTCATTTGATCAATGATATTGAATGGATCTGGACTATCCTTTTGCTTCCCTTTGTTAGCCACAACTTACTCCTATACATTAGTTGATACACCAGTCCTTTAGGCTGATTTTGTGAATTTGGGACTATGTTTGAGCTGTCAAATCCTTGAAGTGTGAGAGAAGGTTGAGAAGGACTTGCATTTGATGATTTTCCCTCTTCTATAGCTCTTTTCTTGGATCTTGTGTTTTCACACCCTAAGGAAGAGATTGATTTATCCCATAGAAATCCTCTACTTTCCAATTCACGAGTGAAGTATCACTTTGAGGTACCTCTTAAGTGCTTGTTTGCTACTGATTTTCTTCTTCAATTGTTTCTTGGGAAGCATAAGCACTTTGCACCATTAAATCCTGGTTTAGGATTCCATTAGGAAATGTTGCTTGGTTATGTGGGTGACCACAAGGAAAACACCACTCATAATCTTGTACCAAGTTATTTTGGAATAGAATCATAACTTCTTTAGATGAAGAGGCTACATTAGGATTGTAAGGATGGAATGGCCTAGGAGGAGGAATTTCACTTTGGTTCTAATTTTCAGCTTGAGCACGAGGTCTATTTGGCTGATATGGGGGTTTGTTTGGTTGATATTGAGGTTGATAAGGTATAAAACTTTGGGCATGTTGCCTCTTGATCATTACCAACTCATTCCCTAGATTTTGTAATTGTTTCATGACCTCCTGGAGCTCATATGAGGTGCTAGATGAAGAGGTAGATGCCTCATTGGAACTCTAATTTCTAGGAGTAGTCATTGGGGCTAACTCAAATGTTTGTTTAGAATTAGGATTCTCAATCTCTAGGTAAATTGGCATAGGTGGCATATGAGCAAGTTTACCAGCTTGGATTAGAAAATTATTATCTCTAATAGCTATTGCATAGGCTCTCGAAGAAAGTTTTACCCCATAGATTACACCATAACAACTATATCATAATTAAGAGCTTTCAAGAAATAGAGAAATGCACCTTCGAGCTGGTCTTATAGGAGTAATAATTTTGTCCCACGTTTTTGAAACCTAAAGTTGAAGTCCACCATTTGTTTATATGGAGCTCTCTTGATAGTGGTCAATTGATCTAACAGAGATAGATTACCCCCCTTGTTAGATATCACAAGCACTGAGAGGAGGGGTGAATCATTGTTAATCACAATTAATGTCTTTCTAAATATTTAATCTTGCTTAGTTTGAATTAGAGTTGGATTAAACACACAAGAGAAACTTAAAACAAGAAACACAAAAGAGCACTACATAGTATTTATAGTGGGAAACCCAAGAAGGGAAAAATCCAGTTTGAAACTAGCATCTTTATTTAGAACACCAATTATAAACATTGATTTACAACTGATCAAGCACCCACTTGATCTGTGAAGCACCAAATTCAGATGACACCTAGCTCTAACTAGATGAAGGACTGAGCACCCACTCAGTTAATAAAGTAATAAGCACCAACTTCTTCTAGCCTAAGCACCTACTTAGATAATTCAAGCATTCAATATGATCATATATTTGCCTTTTTGTTTCATCAATCAAGGTTATGATCAATTTTTTGGTACTATTATTCAATAAATCTCAATCCACTAATTCTTCTAACTATGCACCTTTTAATGACATTGATTTCACTTGTTGGATCATTTTTTCCCTAGTTACCTAGTGTTCAATTCAGTTATTTAGCAATCCCTCTATCAATGTCATCAATTTTTCAATAGTAGTCATCAGTTTTATTTTTCATAACCTTGCATGATATTCAATAACCTTGATAATTGTCTTCTTTCCCTTTTCATCAGTTCTTTTTTACCTTATATTCATCCAATCATCATTGTTCCTCTTTTTACTCGGTCTCTATATTTCTCTATCTCTCGGTTTTTATACTAATATCATAGTCTTTTGTTAATCCATATCACTTTGTTTCTCACCTATATATGTTATCTATTCACATTCTTTCTCTTTGTCTTCTTGATTATGCCTTTACTATCTTTTCATGATCCCCATTTTATCTTTCTATCTTAGTTCTAAAAATCACATGTTCTCTTGTTGTCTACACCTTTTCACACTCTTCACTACCACCTTATTTCATCACCCAATTCAAGTTCTAACCAACCCTTCATCTCTTGAACTTCCTTAATCTTATTCTGACTTTTCATTCATCAAGTATATGACTTTTCACCTTCACCTCCAAGGTTTCGAGTTGCAACAACCTAAATTTTTATTGTTAATGTGCCTTTGAGATTCCAAGATTCATTTGAGAATGGACAAGACTTATAAATGTCTGGATCCATATTCAAAAGAGTAAGGGCTTCAAGAAGTTGTCAAAAATATGATCCATGAACAACTCCAAAAGGATTTCAATCTACCTACATTTCACATGTAAGAAACTTGCACAGGGACAATTAAAAACACCGTAATTTGACCCCGCACAAATTGCCTAAGAGAAGGATTCACTAACACAATTGATGTCTATTCATGCATTCACAAGAGGATGAGACCAAATTTTGCATCTAATATCCTTCCTCATGCTTTGAGACCAATGTGTGACAATTCAAAGCTCAACCATCAAGAAATTGCACTTGAATTTGCAAGGAGAAATAGGAAAATTTTATGTAAAGCTGTTATACCGATAGATAAAGTGGATTGTGCAAGAAATTTAAGGTCTTATTATAAAAATGGAAACTTCTAAAATTAAACTAATACTCCTTTAAGATCGTTTGAGTTCTATTAAACATGAAACCTGAAGAAATCAAGCTCCAAAACATTAATCTCCTTTGAAATGAGAAAATACTTTGGTTGTATATTGTCAAAACAATGAGTATGCACGGTTTTCAATTTTTCTACTAAAAATTATACCTCCTCCAATGATGAAATATCGATATTCTTTTTTGCAAACAATTCCTAGTAACCCCATAGATATTTCTTCCAAGTTTTGTGAATCGAGGTTGGTTCATTTGTGAGATTAGAGCAAAATAATTTTTGTGAAACCCTAGATCGGGTATAACCGACTATGAAACCCGAGAACCATTAAAAACTTCTTCCTCCATAGTGCATGAAATTCAAAAACTTAAAAATTTATGAGTGAATGAATTTTATTTGTATCATCTTCAACATATTTCATTACATGAAATTCTTCAATTTAGTTTATGGACCTTCTTCACACAAGGTGCGAGTTGAGGAAGTGACTACATAGTCACTTATTTGAATAATAAACCTTAAAATAGAACCCTATACTTCTTCTCCAAAATCAATAGATACATTGATTTGATCTCCAATAGCCATGAAAGAGTCAATGAGCATGCAATAGACTTTAATCATGTTCTTGTGTACCATTTTCTCAACAAAGAGATCGGGCGGATGGATGTATGAGACTTGAGCTTCATAACACACTACAAAGACAAACTATGAGCTTCATTAACACACCACATAATTATAGAGAGGAGTAGAACAATTTTTCATTTCATTCAACACCTATGAGCACTGAGACATGATTATGATTTCTAGTTATATGGTTATATGAGCATTCCCTTACAAGACCTCGTATGAATTAGCTGAGAAATGACCTTGAAGATCATGTTAATAACCACTTCAAATAAAAAAATCACGTATAAAATTACCAAAGTGAAGATATTTTTGGCCCTTTTTGTGACAACTTCACCATTGTTTGGTTCTTGTGCAAGTTTATACTAGGAGCATCATTCAAACAAGGTCCAAGACCTGAACTACTATATGCAACTCCATGGAGATTGACCTTCAAACACCATATTAGAATTGAAACCACCATAAATATACTACTAAAATCCTTATAAGTGATCAAACAAGACATTTGAGACCAATTTCACCTTTTTGTTCCTATTGATTTAGAGCTCTGTTTAAACACTAAAACACCTACTCGAAGATTGTTCATAACTTTATTGAAAAAAGTCTAATTGATCTAAAAAAATTGCATTATCTTAGGCTTAGATTATACTGAAATGATTTCTTCTATGATTTATCTGAAGAATCCCTCATATTTTTTCTTGAGACCTAAGAAGCCAGGCAACTCAAAATGTATTTTCCAAGAAGGTTATTTTAGAAAAACTTGAATAACTCAAAATCCCCATTACAGAATCTAATGAAATTTGACATGGAGCATTAAAATACATCCCTCTACACATTCCATGTGTTGGTTAGCCATAGGTTTTCCTGTGAAGCTTTGACCAATATCATTTGCAAGAAAGAACAGTTGGGTTCCTCAAGGGCAGTTTTGGCTAGAAGTAGTATTTTTCTCCAAAACCTGTTTCTTGACTTTTTGAGCCTTAAAATGAGTTCATTCACCTTATACACATGCTCCAAGAATTTCACTACTTCACTTTACACCACAGAGACTCACATGACTCACATGCACTTAAAAGGCATCAATTTGACTCAAGAAGGACTAACATGAACCCAACACTTTGTGACTTCATAAAAACCCCACTTCCATGAAAAAGAAGCATTAGGAAAACACAGAATTCAATGACAACAAGACACAAAGGTGGGAAAAAAAATCCCCTTTTTCATTGATGTCAACACCCACACAAGCCAAGACAAATTGATGAAAACATGACAACTCACATGACAAACCAACAACATATTCATGTTCCCCAAGCACATATTCTCCCCTTTGACATCCATGACAAAGATGGGACAACCAAAGAAATGAAAATTAGCAGAAAGAGAAAAGGCATACCTCATAGATTGCTCCCCCTGGGCTTTAGGCATAATTGAGACTAAACAATCACCATGCATGACACAAGACCATTTGACAAGGCTGATATGAAGACATACCTAAAATAACCAAGGACACACATGCAACAAACTTGAGAGAAAGAATGTCATGAGCAACACCACCATGAGCTAGTAGACTAGCTCCCCCTCTCTTGAAGCTCTTTTTGGCACATTACAGGAGCTGATTTTGCAAGATAAATGCTCCCTTGAGTTGTCCAAGACCTCTTAACAGTTGGTAGGATCAGGAATGACTCCTAATTCATCCCTGAGATGCTCAAATGTTGCCTTTGGAAGTGGATTTGTCATAATGTCTGCAATTTCTTCTTTTGTGCTCACATATACAAGATTAATCTTTTTATCATTCACTTGTTCCCTCAAGAAATGAAATCTGATTGGAATATGCTTATTCTTTGAATGGAATACTAGATTTTTAGAGACACTAATGGCACTAGTGCTATCACAAAGCAAGGGAGTTGGTTCATCAAATTTTACCTTGTAGTCTTCCAATGTTTGCCTCATCCAAAGAACCTGAGTGCAACACATGGCAACAACTATGTACTTTACTTCACAAGTAGATAATGCCACTGAAGATTACTTTTTGCTCAACCATGACACTAGACATTTGCCAACAAATAAGGCTCCACCACTTTTTCTCTTCTTGTCATCAATATTTCCAGCCCAATCTACATCAGTGTATGCTCTTATATTGAAGTCTTTGCTTACAAGATACCAAAGGCCATACTCTAGAGTTCCCATGAGATATCTAAGTATCCTCTTGACTACCTTGAGATGTGTTTCTCTTGGATTCTCTTGAAACTTCCTGTTAAAACCATAGCTTGCATAATATCTAGCCTTGATGCAGTGGAATAGAGAAGGCTTCCTATCATAGATTTGTATAGTGTTTTTCCACTTTAGGTGAGTCATCTTCTTTGCTCAACTTGCATCCTACCTCCATTGGTGTGCCTATAGGTCTGCAATCTTCCATTTTGAACCTTTTTAGCATTTCCTTGATGTATTTGGCTTGAGATATGAAGATTCCTTGATCTAATTGGTTTATTTGAAGGCCTAGAAAGTATGAAAGATCACCAAGCATAGAAATTTCAAACTCTTTACTCATCACATCAACAAATTCATGAGTCATTATTTCATGATCCCCTCCAAAAATGATGTCATCAACATAAACTATGACAATTAGTAGCTTGTCTTCTTCTTCTTTGATGTATATATTTCTATTAGCTACTCCCTTTCTGAAACCTTGCTCAATAAGATAAGCATCCAACCTGCTATACCAAGCTCTAGGAGCTTGTTTGAGCCCATACAAATCCTTTTTCAACCTACATACATAGTCCTTATCTCCACTCAAAGAGAATCCTTCAGGTATGCTCAATGTACACCTCCTCATTTAAGTTTCCATTTAGAAAGGAAGATTTGACATCCATTGAAAAAATTTGATTTTCTTGTGAGCTGCATATGCCAAGAATAATCTAATGGCTTCCATTCTTACTACTGGTGCAAATGTTTCATCAAAATCAACTCCTTCCATTTGTGCATAGCCTTTACACACAAGTCTTGCTTTATTTCTTATCACTTCACCTTTTTCATTCATTTTATTCCTGAACACCCATTTTGTTCCTATGACATTCTTATCTTTTGGCCTAGGTACAAGCTCCCATGTTTCATTTTTCTCAATTTGATCAAGTTCTTCATTCATTGCATCTATCCAATATTTATCATTGCAATCTTCTTTCACATTCTTAGGTTCTATAATAGATAAGAGGGTTGTGTATTCATTTTTTTTTTACTTTTTAGCTTCCCTATTATGATTTCACCACCTTCTTTACTTCCAATAATCAGATCTGAAATATGGTCTCTTCTAACTTTCCTTGAAGGTGTCTTGGCTTTCTTCTTCTTCTTCCACTTCTTCTACCTCTTCATGTGTGCTTCTTATTTGATCATCATCATCCTGTTTTTTAATGGTATGTACATCATCTTCATGGTTTTCCTTAGGCTGATTTCTAATTTTTGAAGGTTGAGTTTCATCTATTTTTACATTTGTTCTTTCAACCACCTTCTGAAGCCTCTTTTTGTAGCATCTATAGGTTGCACTAATTGATGAATAACCAAGAAATATTCCCTCATCACACCAGAATCAAACTTGCCCAAATCTTCTTCATCTCTCTTGATGTAGCACTTGCTCCCAAAGACTCTTATGTGCTTCACATTAGTTGGTCTTCCTTTCCATAGTTCATAGGGTGTTTTTCTGTTATTTACTCTTAATTGAGCTCTATTTATAATATACATAACTATGCACACTGCTTCACTCCAATAGTTATCAAGAAGTCTATATTCATTCAACATAGTCTTACTCATCTCTTGCACGTTATGTTCTTTCTTTCAACCACACCATTTTGTTGTGGTGTCCTAGCAGCTGAGAATTGCCTCTAATTCCATGTTCTTTGTAATAGTCATAAAATTCATTAGAACAAAATTCTCCACCCTTGTCTGATCTTAAGCATTTGATTTTTGTGTTCTTCTCATTCTCCACAAGTGCTTTGAAGGATTTAAACCTATCCAATGCTTCTAATTTGTGTTTTAGGAAAGCTACCCATGTCATCCTGGTAAAATCATCAATTAGAAGCATGAAGTACTCATCACCTTGCATACTTTTAGTTCTTGTAGGCCCACATAAGTTTGTATGAATCAGCTCCAAAGGTTGAGTAGTTGAATACTCTTTTGATTTGAATGTCCTTGTTTGTTTGCCATGTAAACAAGCTTTACACATAGAATCTGTTGGTTTCACAATTTTTGGCATGTTTCTAACTCCCTCTTTAGCACTCAATTTCATAAGATTATCAAAGTTGATATGTCCTAATCTCCTGTGCCATAACCAGTTGTCATCAAGTTTTCTTGTAAAACATTTTTCTTTGTTTACCTCTTTGAGCACATACATGTTATTTTTGTCCTTTTTTCTTTTCCAACTCTCTTCCCTATTTTTTCCATCAATGATTTTACATCCTTTATCATTGAAAATCAGATTGTAGCCTTGTTTGCACATTTGGCTAACACTTAGCAAGTTATGTTTGAGTCCTTCAACATATAGCACATTTTCTGTAACTATTTTTCCATTATCAAGACTAAGAGTTCCCTTTCCCACAATATTTGCAGAATTATTATCACCAAATCTAACAGCCCCTAAAGCATTATTTGACAAAGAAATAAACTTACTTTTGTCACCTGTCATATGACTGGAGCAGCCACTATCCAAGTACCAAATCATCCCTTCATCTTGCACATGAAAAGTAGTTTGAGCTATCATACCATTCTCTTCTTTCTTGTTTGATCTATCTTTCACCACATATATCCACTTGCTTTGTTTGGGTGTTTGTGAGCTGCACATACTAGCTATGTGACCCTCCTTTTGACATTTGTAGCACACTTGGATTGTAGCTTATTCTTGTATGCTGCAAGTTAAATTTTCTTCTATTTCCTCTAGAATTTCTTCTACATTTCTCAGCTTTGTGACCAAACATATTACAAGAAAAACAATAACCATAAAAGGAATGAGAATACCTCATATGTGATTCTTGGAGGGTTTTTCCTTTTGCAGATTTTGTGGCCTCCTTGTTCATGGTGTATGAGATGCTTGATGTAGACTTCTCTTCTTTCTTCTTTGATGGTTCATCTTCCTTATTCTCTTCCTTGAAACCAATACATGTTTTGTCACTTACATCCCTTTGAGTGCTTAGAATGTTTGTTAGAACACTTGAGCTCCTTTCTAGCTTCTCATACATCTTAATTTTGTTATTTTCCTGTTCTAATTCAGCCTTGTGGAGTTCTAAATCTGATTTCAACCTTTGACATTCTTCTTCCTTTGCTTTGTAGGATTGGGAAATATTTTCCATCTGATTTTCAAGCTCCTTGAGTTCATTCATTTCATCTTCTTCTTTTTGGCTTTGCTTCTTTTCAAGAATGTGGATTTGTTCTTCATAATCCTTTAGGGTGCATTTTAGCTTTTGGTTCCTTCTTCTACAAATTTGGAGTTCTTCAAGAGCACTTACCAATTCAGCCTCTTCTTCATTTGAATCTTCATAGCTGACCATATTCTTCCCTTTATTGTTGCATTCATTTGAAATTTCCAGAGCCATAAATAAGGTTTCACTTTTAGCTCCATCACTCTCACTCTCTGAGTTGCTTGAATCACTTGATTCTAAGTCACTTGAATTTTCTTTAGAATAGAAGTTTTTCTTATTCTTGAAATACTTCTTCTTGTTTCCCTTCTTCTTATAGTCCATATTTTTCTTACCATGTTTATGATCTTCTTCTTCACATTCAAACTCAACCTCCTTGTTTTTTTTGGACATTTAGCAGAAAAGTGTCCTACTTTACCACAATTTTGAAAGGAATCTTACCTTTATATTTTCCTTTGCCTCTTCCCAATATTCTTACAAACAAAGCTTCAATCTTCTCAACATCTTCTTCATTCTCCAAATTTGATTCCTCTTTTCTTGCTTGGAATGACTCTCTTTCTTGGCTTTGAAGGAAACTTCTTTCTTGGTTGATTTGGCTCCAATTGTCCTCATTTCATAAGCTAATAGAATGATTTATAATCCATACGAAGTCAATTTTTCATGTCTTTTGCTTCCTCAATGGTTGAGACTTTTGCATCATATTTGGAGGTTAAGGATCTCAAATTTTTTGAACAATGACTGTCTCTTCTAGCTTCTCACCTAAGCCTCTGATCATGTTTATTATCTCATCTACTCTCTACATGTATGCTTCTATGATTTCATCTTCTTTCATCTTTAAGCTTTCAAATTGTGCTTTGTAGGTCTGTAATTTTGTAAGCTTGACTTTGTCATCTCCCTCATAGATGCTTTGTAGTTTGGTCCAAATCTCCTTAGCTGTACAATGCATCACCTTTATAAATTTAGTTTCATTAAGCCCACATAAAATTGCATTCATGGCTCTTGAATTATTCTCATATTCAATATTATATGTTGCATATGTAATTGGAGTGGTTGGAGGATTGTATCCATTTTCCACACTTTCCCATATGTCAAAACCAAGTGAGTTGAGATAAACCTTCATTCTTATTTCCAGAGTGCATAATTTGTTCCTGTAAAGAGTGGTGCCCTTGAGATTGATAAACCATGTTGATATTGATTCTTTTTCCATGTTTTTGAAGAGAGGATCACCTTGAAGCTATTAAACTTTCACTGAAGGCCATGATTTGATACCAATTGTTAGATATCACAAGCACTGAGAGGGGGTGAATCAGTTCTAATCACAATTAAGCTCTTTTCAAATATTCAATCTTGCTTAGTTTAAATTAGTAGTTATATTAAGGACACAAGAGAAACTTCAAACAAGAAACACAAAATAGACTACACAAAGTGTTTATAGTGGGAAACCCAAGAAGGGAAAAACCCACTTTGAAACCAGCCTCTTTATTTAGAACACCAATTCTAAACATTGATTTAAAATTGATCAAACACCCACTTGATCATGAAGTACCAACTTCAGATGACACCTAGCTCCAACTAGATGAAGGACTAAGCACCCACTTAGCTGAAAAAGTGAGAATCACCAGCTTCTTCTAGCCTAAGCACCTACTTAGACCATTCAAGCATTCAAGATGATCATATAGTTTCCTTGTTGCTACATCAATTGGTTATGATCACTTTTTTGGTACTATTATTCAATAAATATCGATCCACTTATTCTTTTGATTATGCACCTTATAATGAGTCTAATTTCACTTGTTGCATCATTGTTTTCTGGTTACCTAGGGTTCAATTCATTTATTTAGCAATCCTCTATCATTGTCATCAAATTTTCAATATCACATGTCATTAGTTTTCTTTTTCATAACCTTGCATGATATTTAATAACCTCCAATCACTATCCTGTTTCCATTTTCATCGATGTTCTCTGTTTACCTTATATTCATCTAATCATTGTTCCTCTTTTTACTCATTCTCTATATTTCTTTATCTTTTGTTTTTATACTATTATCACAGTCTTTTATTATTCCATATCACTCTATTTCTCACATATATATGTTCTTTGTTCACAATATTTCTCTTTGTCTTCTTGATTGCCTTTACTATATTTCATGATCCATATCTTATCTTTTTGTCTCAGTTCTAAAAACCACATGTTCTCTTGTTGTCTAGTCCTTTTCACACTCTTCATTATCACCTTCTTTCATCACTCAATTCGAGTTCTAACCAACCCTTCATCTCTTGAACTTCCCTATTCTTGTTCTGACTTTTCATTCATCAAGTATAAGAATTTTCACCTTCACCTCCAAGGTTTCAAGTTGCAATAACCTAAATTTTGACTATTCATGTGTCTTTGAGAGTCTAAGATTCACTTAAGAATGGACAAAACTTATGACCTTTGTCTCCCTATTCGAAGGAGTAAGGGCTTCAAGAAGTTGTTAATAAGATGATCCATGAGCAACTCCAAAAGGCTTTACATCTACCTCCATTTCACATTTAAGCAACTTACATAGGAACAATTAAAAACACTATAATTTGACCCTACACATGCCTAAGAGAAGGATTCACCAACACAGTTGATGTTTATTCATGTATTTACAAGAGGATGACACCAATTTCTGCATCCAATAGCCTTCCTTGTGTTTTGAGACAAATGTGTGACAATTCAAAGCTCAACCATAGAAGAAATTACACTTTAGTTTGTAAGGAGAAATAGGCAAAGTATATGTAAAGCCTACTATATCGATAAATAGTTGTTTTTGTAATAAATTGAAGGTCTTATTACAAAAATGAAAACTTCTCAAACTAAACTAATACTCCTTTAAACTTGTTTGATTTCTATCAAACTTGAAACCTCAATAAACTAAGCTCCAAAAACATTAATCTCCTTTTAAATGAGAAAATATTGGTTGTATCATCTCAAAACAATGAATATGCATGGTTTTCAATTTTTCTACTAAAAATTATACCTCCTCCAATGATGAAATATTGAGATTCTTTTTGCAAACAATTCTAGTAACCCCATAGATATTTCTTCCAAGTTTTGTGAATTTAGGTTGGTTAATTTATGAGATTAAATAAAACTTTTTTTAGTTACTTTATAAAACACTAGATCGAGTGTATAACTAACTATGAAACCCAAGAACCCTCAAAAAAATTCTCCCTCTCGTGGTGCATGAAATTCAAAAATTTAAAAAAATTGAATGAAGGAAGGTTATTTCTATCATCTCTAACAGATTTCATTACATGAAATTCTTCAATTTAGTTTGTGGACCTTCTTGTCATAATACTGGTGAGGAGGTGACTACACAGTCACTTATTTGAATAATAAACCTTAAAATAAAACCCTATACTTCTTCTCTAAAAGAAATAGATACCTTGATTTGATTTCCAATAACCATGAAAGAGTCAATGAGCATGTAAAATAATTTAATCATGTTCTTATGTACCATTTTCTCAACAAAGAGATCATAAAGAAAGTGGATGTATGAGACTTGAGCTTCATAACACACTACAAAGACAAACTATGAGCTTCATCAACACACCATAGAATTCTAGAGAGGATTTAAACAATTTTTCATTTCAATCAACACCTATGAGTACTAAGACACGATTATGATTATGATTACGATTATGATTTTTGTGACAACTTCGCCACTATTTGGTTCTGTGCGGGTTTATACTAGGAGCATCATTCAAACAAGGTCCAAGACCTATACTACTATATGAAAATCCATAGAGATTGAACTTAAACCACCATAAATATATTGTTAAAATCCTTAAAAGTTATCAACAAGACATTTGAGATAAATTTCATCTTTTTATTCCTATCGATTCAAAGCTCTTCTTGAACACTAGAAACACCTACTCGGAAGATTGTTCATAACTTTCTTAAAACAAGTCCAATTGATCTAAAAAATTTTGCATTATCTCAGGCTTATATTCTACTACAAAAATTTCTTCTATTATTTATTTGAATAAGCCCTCATATTTTTTCTTGATACCTAAGAAGCCAGGTAGCTCAAAATGCATTTTCCAAGAAGGTTGATTTAGAAAAACTTGAATAACTCAAAATTCCCATTACATAATCTGATGAAATTTTACATGGACTATTAAAATACATCCATCTAAACATTGAATGTGTTATTTAGCCATATATTTTCCTGTGATGCTATGACCAATGTCATTTACTAGCAAGAATAGTTGGGTTCCTCAAGGGAAGTTTTGGCTGGAAGTGGTATTTTGATCTAAAACTTATTTCTTGACTTTCTAAGCCTTATAATGAGTTAATTCACATGTTATACACATTCTCCAATAATTTCACTACTTCAATTTGCACCATAGAGACTCCCATGCACTAAAAAGACATCAATTTGAATCACTAAGGACTAACATGAACCCAACACTCTTTTACTCCCTAGACACCCCAATTCCATGAAAAAGAAGCATTGGGACAACACGAGAGACATAAATGAAAAATATACACAAAGGTGGTAAAAATCCCTCTCTCTGAACTGATCACAAATATATGTGCACAAATGATCCCACTTACGAATTGATCTGGTCTCGGGCTTGAGAACCATTATAAATATTTCCCTTTGAAGGAAGATGCTAGAAGTTTTATAGCCACATCTATGTCACCAATCTCATGTATTGCACACATGTTTTCAATTTTCTAGATGTGATCAACCATAGTGGTATGATTTTCAAGAATGGAGTGATTTTCAAGGCTTCCACTGGAATTAGATTTTGTGCATTAAGGGAAATTGGACTACTGCTAGTGAAATTAAAAAATGGATTTTGTTGTGGATTAGCCATTCTAATAGGTCTAAGAACTCTAGTGGATTGCAAGAATGGCCTACTAGGTACAAGTGTTGAGAGAGTATTTTTCGGTGGTGATGGTGACCGCTGAACTTGCCTTCCCCTTCTTCCTCTACACGAAGATAGTGTAAATACTCAAATACTCCTTATCTAGTCCTTGACCTTGTTTGGATCCTTCTCATGAATTTGAGGCACTTGGATTGATAAAAGTAGTGAATTTTATACTAAGATTCGTCATATGTGTTGTTGCAAAACCTCCAAATGTTATAATTTCACAAAGATACACATCTAAACTTGATGAAACTAGAAATATTAACTTCTGAGTCCCACCAGGCATGCCAAAATTATTATCACCAAAAACAACACCCTTTGATATGTCATGAACTGTAAATGAGCATTCAATGTTTTTAGGTAGCATGGGATTGTCTTAAGGTGTGGGACCCTTGGAAATGAGACAAACCTCCAGAGAAGGTTGGTTCCTCTACATATTCCTAATGCTAAAACTACTCCTAAGAAGGTGAATGCAACTATCTAACACTAACCTAAGATTCCAAGGGACCAGGGGAAAGAGAAAGATACATGAAATTAAATCCTACACTAAGGAGGCAATAGTACTAAGAAAAAGGGTGGAGAGATCCTCAATGAGTGAAAATAAGGAAGAAAATGTTATAAGAGAGGGAAAATAGAAGTGCCACAGTCTAAAACAACATTCAAATCTCCATTTCCATGAAACAAATTTAAAACCTACAAGAAGAAAAAGTATGCACAATATACCTGTAATTGCAATAGAAGGAAAATAATGCAATATAACTTGAGATAGGGTAGGAAAAGCCACAAAACACTAATTTTATTGCTCAAAAAGATGCACAACCCATTACAATATAGGCACAAGGCAATAATCCTTTACAAAATACTCAAATTCAAGGCCTACAACTCATAAAAGCTCTGGAACAAATTTTACAGAGTTCATTTACATTTCAGAATGTCTCCCCCTCACAAATGAGGTGAATTTACAATATATAGAGAGAAAACCTCGATTTTGCTTCACCAACCGACAACCTGCATTAAATCTCTGAAAAGAGGTATGGCGATCATAAAAAATTCTTCCCAATGGTACTTTTCTTGCTAGAAAATACATGGGCACCATACCTCATTAAGCTAGTTATTGAGCTACTCAATACTACATTCATCAATGCTCAACTCGTCATTGATATTCCTATGTTGTCGGTCAATAACATTTTTCATTGTGTCAGCTGGGAACAAGTCGGCCCAAAATAATTCGGTCCTTGAAGTGGCACCCAGTAACATGTGTTGGCCCAGAAGGTTTTGTAGGCCGGTAACATGTGTCGGCCCAGAAGGTGTTGTCGGTCGATAACATGTGTTGGCTTGAAGGTGTTGTCAACCGGTAACATGTTTTGGCCTAGAGGTGTTATCAATCGGTAACATGTGTTGGCCCGAAGGTGTTGTCAGCCAAGAACATTTGTCAACTTGGAGGTTTTGTCGTTCGATAACATTTTTCCTTGTTACTGACGGTAACATCCATACTACCAATGGATTACATTTGGTGCCTCTGCCCACTCAAACTCAAAAACACACCACTTTCTCTAGCTTCTTCACTGAGACCTAATCATATTTCCATGTCTATATTTTACAAGTTATATAATTTGCAAAGGATACAAAATTGGATAACAAGCACTCTACAATCAAAGACACTAAACAAAAATATTAAATAAAGGATAAACAAGCTTCTTGAAAAGGCCGATTCTAGGAATCTAAAGGGACTTCCTTAGAGGATGTCAACTCACTTTTAGACAATTAAGTAGATTGACCAAGATAATGATAAAGATATGCAATAGATAACAATAGATAGATAATGGATGTGAAGATCTAGAACTCAAGGTTGAAAGGAAGGTCTTGTGCGGCTTCAAAGGTGGCCCAAGAAAGGGTGGATGTGATCTGAACGGACTTGAAGTAATTGTACCAAAATTCCTTAGTCTCTTGCTTGATTTCATGGAGAAATTCAAATTGATCTTCGATTTCTTCTTCGTCAATGAAAAATCATATTGCACACAATGTCAGTTCATGGAGAATATTGTATTGTTCTATATAAGAAGGGTTGTTGGACTATGGAGAGGTCGTGAATTCTTGTGATTGGATGGAAACATCTAGGAACTGCCATCTAAGAGAAATCCATACTTGCAAAGAACAAGTTAAATGTAAAGATATTGATAAAAATGATAATAAACTAACAAATTGGGAAAATATGTGCTTTGTGAGGGATGTTCGATGATTCAAGCCAATCGTCGGCAATCTATAAATTAGCAAATTTGGGAAAAGATATGTTTTGACAATAATTTTTGACGATTCAGGATAATCATCAGGTGATTATGGTAATCACTAAAAATTATGATAATCGCTAGCAATTCTGCTTTGAAATGGACAGCTTTTACTAGAAACAAGGAACAAAGGTCCGAATCGATATTTTTGACTATTTTTTTATTTTTAACCGAACGTAAATGATCGAATGAAGTAGATAAATACCTTTAGATGCAAGATGGAGCTAAAAGATGCCTCAAATTGTTGAATGGAGCTGATTAAGATTGATGTTGTGTTGTTGTGCTTCCCGAAGGTCGATAGATGAAAAAGGCTATCAAAATGTTGGATTGATAATTGTTGGAGGTTGATACAAGCTTATGATGATCTTTGGAATGCCTTGAATTCACTAAGGAGTTGAAAATTTAGCATGGAATATCCTTGGGAAATGAGGAAAAACATGTATTTATAATCGCTAGTGATCGGTTAGAATCGTTGGCGATCCGACTTTTTTCAAGGAAAACATTTAGAAAATGGTTAAAACTACTTCTAAATGTGGCTTTTGGATTTTTGACAAAGGAATATGGTTATGGGGAGGTTGTATATGGGATGTAGAGGTTGGGATATAGGAATAAAATAGATTTAGGTTGTTTTTAAATGGTTATGGTAGATTTCAAGTGGTTAGGTGGTTTAGAGATAGTAAATAGTAATTTTATGGGGGTGTAAGATTATTTTTATGGAGGTATGGAGAGGATGACTTAGGATAATGATTTTTAGATGATTTTTAATTGAATAAAGTGTGTATAATGTGAAGTAGGTGGGTTGACGAAAACTTGGTGTCTACATTTTCCCCTTTTTGTCAAGTAGTTTGTGATGATCGAACTGCTAGACAAAAATGGTATGAGGTAAAGTTTGTGTTTATATGGGTGATCCCCTCAAACTGAGGGTGATTGCATGTAATGTAAGAATCACCAATTTTATTGAGTTTGATGTGATGAATATTGAAGTTTCCTTGAGATGAGGAGATAATGTGGCTAGCATCGTAGGATCAAGTGATAGGAAACTAAAGGGTTTGTATCCTATGGATGTATGATCCATAGAATGAAGGTTTGTGAATCCAAATGATAAGAGAACCAAAGGTTTCATGCCCTATTGACATATTGGCTTACTGGAACCGGTTGTTAGGGACAATTCAACTTTTAGGGTCCTCTAGATGAGGGGTATAATGGAAGGATGAATTTACGTGGTTGAAAATTCTTGTAAATTTTGAGAAAAGATGATTTGTAATAAATTCGATAGATCACTAGTGATTAGGTTGGATTGATGGAAATCTATTTAACTTATCGACTATCATAGGAATCGCCATCGGTGATTGTTGTGCATGTAATTTGGGGACTATAAATAGTCACTTTTCTTAGAAAATGAATCATTAGCGATTGATAGTTCGGAGATATCATAGAGAACTTAAGCACATGATTTAAGAGTGATTTGTGAAAAATGGCGGTGGTGGGACCATCCAGACGACAGACGAGGCCCACTCAGGTAGAGGTATGTATTTGGTTTTTTTGTTTTGTGAGTTTTGGTTGAATTGTTTTATTTTTTTAAATGTCATGGTAGTTATGATTTGAGGAAGTTGTTAGGATCACCTATGATTGTATAGATCACTAGTAATTGATGTGGATCACAGATGATTCATAACAGAAACATCGATGATTGATGTTGGATCATTAGTGATTCATACCAAATCATTAACGATTGATGTATTTTGATAGAGAATTAAAAAAAAATTGATGAAAATGTGTTTTATACATGTTTTGTGATTTTTGGATGCGCATGAAGGCTAAGTTTACTATTATAGGTAGGATTCCTAAGGTGTTGGTATATGTGAGAGAGGAGATGTATGATGATGATTAGGCACATCTATAGGTAGTAGGATTTTTAGGGATACATTAGTATAAGCACATTCAAAGTCAACAAGGTTTGTTGTTAGCTTTGATTGAGAGGTGTGATCCTACCATCTGCACTTTTTGGATCCCTACAGGTGAGATGTCCATCACCTTGGAGGATGTACATAGGATCACCAGGTTTCTAGTAAGAGGAGAGAGGATATATTACATTGATGATACAAAAAGAGATGAGTGTATGAGGAGATTTTATGGGGATGACACGGATGATATAGGGTTCACATCTAGTGGGTTTTACTATCATTCCTTATTTGAGGAAAACAGACAAGGTCATGTTGTTATAATGATGATGATGACAGGGATTTCTTGTTTCACTTTACCTTACTGAGGTGGTGGGTGATTTCCTTGGATGATAGCAGGTGTTATGGTTGAGATGCTAGAGCATTAGACAATATTTGAGTAGGCTCTGACCTTACGTGCACAAACTTATAGGGAGCTATGGGTGTGGAGTAGTCATAAGAGGTTTGGAATCAATGTTGGTTTTATATTACAATTTTGGGCTTTTGAGCATATTGTTGTAACCCATTTGCACAGTCTACCATGGGGTGGTGTCGATTTAGTGGTGGATAGGCCTAGTTTTGTTCATTGGAGTGTAGAGTAAGGAGCACTATCATCATGTTATTAAAGGGTTATAGGCCATGCATATATTATGGAGGACTTATATTGATTTTCTAGTGTGGTGTGGTTATGAAATAGAGTTAAACTCCACCCAAGAGTTCTAGACCCATGGGAGTTGAGGGAAAAGTTGGAGTTGGTGAGGTTTAGTCGCATTAGGTGATAGTTCGATTTATACGGATGTTCTAGATGATCCTATTCCATATAGACATGGTGAGGGGGACTTAGATACCCCCAAGGAAGTAGTGGGATTATGGTATTTAATACCGAGGAGGAGGGAGTGATGGTCTTTGATGAGTATGGTGATAGAGTGCCTATTTATGATGTCGGTGTGACTACATCCTGTTATGTTTGTGGAGCCTATTTGCATGTTAGAATGTGGTACACCTTCTATGTGTTACACTCAGGTATTTTTACGGCGGTTCCACTCGCGCTGAGCGGAGTCGGGGGTTCGGGGTGAAGCCCCACGATGGAAGGGGGTTCGGGGGAGAATCCCGTGAAGCAAATTTTCATGGGTGGTTTATTGACCCATGGGTAATGGGTAACCGTTATGGGCTATTTTTGGGCCCATGGTTTTTTCGGTTTTTTCCCATTGTTTTGATACCCACGGTTTTTTGCCCTTGGTTTTGATACCCATGGTTTTGTATCAAACTGCTTAAGAAATTTTCTATTTATATGTTCTTATGCATATGATAGATGAACAAGCAAATGTATTGCAAATGTGTTTTGAATTCGGGTGTGAATTTTGTAGAGTTTGTTGAGCATAGCTCCAAATGGATCTGAGGTATTGTATTGAGAGAGTGGTGGCTTGTAATAAAATCTGAGCAAGTGATTCTTGGTGGACGTAGCCCAAATTGGGTGAACCACGTTAAATATTGTCTCTTTGTGTTGTGTTATTTTATTTTGTAATTTTATTTGAGATCTGTAATATTTTCTACATATTAGTTTCTACTATTGCGATTTTGTGAGGGATTATTCCACATATTTTATCCCTTATTTCCTAACAATTGGTATCAGAGCCTAGTTTGGTTTGCTGAAGTGTTGAATCGCAGGGAAAGTTTTTAGCTTGAGTGGGAGCTATGGCAAATGAAGGAATATCTAGGGTTAATAAATTCAACGGGTAGAATTTCAGTCTTTGGAAGATGCAAATGGAAGATTACCTTTATCAGAAGGATCTTTATACTCCATTGTCTTAGAAGGTGAACAAACCTCGAGTATGACAGGATGCGAATGGGATTTTCTCGGATAGGAAGGCACTTGGGACAATCTGGGCATGTGTCTTGTATCTTCGGTATTATTTAATGTTTTAAAGGAAAAGACTACAAAAGATCTAATGGATGCATTAGGGAAGTTGTATCCTCTACCTCTAACAAGATATTTTTAATGAAAAAGTTGTTTAATATGAAGATGTCTCGAGAATAGTCAAGATGTCGATCATTTAAATGATTTCAATATGGTTGTGAATATGCTAGCTTCGGTTATAATAGAATTTGATGAAGAAGTTAGGGCTTTATTAATTCTGTGCTCTTTACTTGAGAGTTGGAATAGCCTAGTAATGGCGGTAAGTAACTCAGTTCCAGCTAACTCGAAGTTGAAGTTTGAGAATGTTGTAGGGGTGATTCTAAGTGAGGAAATGCAAAGAAAAATCTCTGAGGAATCTTCTACTTCAGGGAATGCTTTGACAGTGGAAACTAGAGGGAGACAGAAGAATAGAGGAAACCATGGAAAATCAAAAGATCGGGCAAGGTCAAAATCCAAGAACAAGATTGTATGCTAGAATTGTGGAAAGCACGGGCATGCGAAGAAGGACTGTGGGAGCTTCGGATAAGAAGAAACAACAGGAAGAAAACAAGGAGCCAAATGTGGCATCGGGTAATGTATGTCGGGATGCTTTGATTCTTTCTTTGCATAATATTATTGAATCTTAGGTTTTAGATATAGGGGCTTATTTTCATGCTAATCCACATAGGCATTATTTTGTTGATTATGTTCATGGGGATTTTGGGCATGTTTTTCTTGGTAATGATGAGCCTTGCAGTATAGTTGGAAAAGGTTCTATTCAGGTTAATATGCGAGAATGGGAATACATGGCTATTGAAGGATGTCAGACATGTTCCTACATTAAGAAGAAATTTGATATCGGTGGGGCAATTGGGAAGTGATGGTTGTCTTGTGATATTTACGAGAAAACTCTTGGAAGTTACTATGGGTGCTCTTGTGGTGGCAAGAGGTAAGAAGGTTAGAACCTTGTATTTAACCACTGATAGTTCTAATGATTGTAATCTTATGGCTTCAGATGCAGATACAACATTATGGCACTATAGGCTCGGTCATATGAGCCATAAGGGCATGGACATCATAAAGAAGAATTTTCCCGGATATACAGAAACAGGTTTGGAGTTCTGTGAGGACTGCATATATGGGAAACAGAAGCGAGTAAGGTTTCTCAAGGTTGTACCTACAAAGAAAGAGAGTAAGTTAGAGCTGGTGCATTCTAATGTGTGGGGCCACTCAGGTATCATCTCTTAGGGGTTCAAGTTATTATGTTACTTTTATTGATGATGCAACAAGGAAAGTTTGGGTTTATTGTATTAGAAACAAATCTAATGTATTTGACACTTTTGTTAAATGGAAAGCCTTGGTAGAGAATGAAACAGTCTTAAGCTAAAATTTCTCAAGTCAGATAATGGAGGGGAGTATTGCAATAATGAATTTAATGATTACTATTCTAAGAATGAAATCCGCAGGCAAAAGACGGTTCTAGGAACTCTGCAGCAGAATGGGGTATTGTTATCTAAAATTCCCCCCCCAGAGTTAATTTGATAACATGCATTAGAGTTTTCAGTTCCAAGCAAGTAGATTGATTCAGGAAAAATTGTGAAAATCGGCTAAGTCCTTGTCCTAGGGACATTTGGGACATTCAGGACACCAAGGCGCGGTTCGGCCGAAACGCCTCCAGGCGGCCCGCGAAGCACTGGGACAAGTGGAACAAATGTACGTGGAGGGTGCGAACCGGCCGGTTCGGCCGAAAAGGAAAATTTTAGCACAGAAACAATCGGGCCATCGGGACGCGAGGGATGTAGAAATCCAGTTTGGCCGAAGGAGAAGAAAAATGGTTAAACTGCTTGGGACATTTGGGCCTTGAGGACGCGAACCCCCGGATCGGCCGAAATGGAGAACTTTCGTACTAAGCAGCTGGGACATTTGGGCTGCAAGGACGCAAAAAACGCGTGAACCGGCCGGTTCGGCCGAAACAAGAAACTTCAAAGACAACGATAGGTGGGACTAAGGGACGCACATGACATGGATAGGCGAAGGAGCCGAAAAGCCAATCGAGATCACGCCACGTGTCACCGGAAAAAGGGACGTGGAAGCCCATTTCGGGCGAACCGAAAGAATTTGTCCTGGCAGGTTTGGGACATCCGGGACAAAAAGACGCGGTGGACGTGAAAATCTGGCAGGCCCGTGGACGAATCATAGCATGACACGTGTCACCAAGGGAAAATTCCAAAAAGTCAAAGGGGTGAGTTTTCGAGCACTGATCCGAACCAATGAAATAGTGCCACGTGTCTAATTTTAAGGGGCCCACAAGAAAAGTCTGCGAAAAGGTGGAGAGAGGGAATTGCTCGGAATCGAGCACTGCCACGTGTCGTCGCCCGGATGGAAAAGCGCGGGAAAGATTTTAAAACATGTTCTTGCCTTTTTGTGCCCTAAATATTCGAGACCTTCATATCTTTCGATCCAGAGCTCGAATTTGCACGTTCTTTATATCAACGAAAGTCATTGAAATTCTCTACATGATTTTGGGATCAATCTCACATTTTGGTGCAATTTGGAGGGAGAAAATTAAGAAAACGTCTCTGATGTGTGGTGATAGACAGAAGTAATGCTTCAACAACCAACTTTAATGAAGCGAGACGACTCACCGCTCTGTTAGACGACCCGCCCGCCGCTTTTGCTAGGATCCACCGCTTCTGTCATAATGAGATGATTTTAAATGCTACCAAGAAGTAGTTGGGGTAGATTCTGGATTTCCTCTCTCTTCCCTCTCTCATTTCTTGATATATATTGTAAAGAAGAGCTCCTTTAACAGGTCAGACATTCTTGTTTTGCATCCTCCCTTCTTCCCTACTTGCAGGAGAATTTGTGGAGCTTTTCAAACCTCCCATATGGATTGTAATGCCAGTTTGCCTCTTGGCCACTGCAATGTACTGTATCGACTCTTGAGCAATATATATATGTTTGTGATTGATTCTCAACCCTCTCATGTATTCATTGTTGTTATTTTGATCTCTTATTGCAGTTTGGTTACCTGTGCATAGTGTTTGTATTGCATCTATGTGGTCTGTGTTAGATTTGCAAAACAGTGTCTAACATTCCTTGGTGCATCACCTCTGTAGTTTAGGTTTTATTCTATGCATTTTCTCACCCTGTCTCCTTGACAAGTTAGATTAGGTTTTAGTAAACCCTCTGCATTTTTGTGTGCATCTAAACAGAGGAATAGGAACTAGCCTTCTCTGGAGAATCCTTTCTCATCTTTACAAGTCCCACACTTGGAGAAAGGATTCCATGTTATGCAATCACACTAGATGCCTAAACATCAACCTAGAAGCCTGATCTGCATCCAGGGGTGCTATGAGTCTGCAACAACAGTTTTGGCACGCCCGGTGGGACTACGAGGTCTCATTCTTATTGCAGCAAAGTTGATATGCATCTGCTGCAGTTTTCTTGCTTATAAGAGCTATTATTTACATATCTGGTGACTCCAAGGGGAAGAATCAACTGGTTTCAACAGTGCAGGCCAAAAAACTCATAAGAAGAATCACCACAAGGTCAAGAGTTGGAGAAGAAGAAGTGTTGTTTGAATACCTGCAGTTATCTCCAAGAAGAAGGCAAAGAGGAAGAAGGATTCAAAAGTCTCCATCTCCGCCAAATAGGACTCTCTCAACTCCTCCACCTGACAGGCCTTTCATTCAGTATAGAAGGGTTTTAAGACCGATTAGAATGGCTCAGAACAATCCCTACGTCAACTTCACGGCAAAGACCCACTTGCTCTCAATGCACAAAAGCATTTAGTTCCTATTACTGCCTTGAAGAACATTCCCTACTTCACCGAGAAAATCATACTACTCCAGGTGATCATGTTAAAGATATTGCTAACCTTTGCGCAATCCATGAAATCGATGAAATGCAAGTGGCTGTCAAGTTACTGGCATCTTCCTTCAAGGGTAAAGCATTGCAATGGTTTAGGAGCCTTGGAGCTGGTTCTATCACAAACTGGAATCAGCTGTGTATTGCACTTCATGAGCAATTTGGAGAGAAGGGAGACAACTTGTCTCTTTTGGAGCAGCTGACAACTATCAAGAGAGCCCCCAACGAGTAGCTGACTGACTTCAACTTCAGATTTCAAAGGTCTTGGGATAGGATTCCAGTGGCAGTCAGGCCAACAACAGAAGGTGCTTTTCTATATTACCTTAAAGCTTTAAATTCTGATATTTCTATGTTGATTCAGTCCATGGGAGGCACAACAATCCCTATGGCTTATAGCATTGCCATTAGGGCTGAAAACTGTCTTATTCAAGCTGGTAAACTGGCTCCTAGGCCTCCCATGCCCTTGTATCCAAACTTAGAAAATCCAAGCACTAGTCAAGCACCCACTTTGGCTCCTGTTCCCACTCCTAGAAATCAGAGTTCAAATGAAGCTTCCACTTCATCTCCTAGTGCTTCAAATGAACTCCAAGAGGTCATGAAACAGTTGCAAAATTTGGGAAATGAGCTGGTTACTATTAAAAGGCAACAAGCCCAAGGTTTCAGACCTTCCTATCAACCCCAAGCTCAGCCTAATAGGCAGCCATACCAACCACAAAGACCACCTAATCCAGCTGCAAATGTGAATCAAACAAGGCCTCCTACTAATAGACCATTCCAGCCCTATAATCTAAATGCCATATCTGCTTCTAAGGCATTAGTGCCAACACAGAACAACATTTCTCAGGAATATGATTGGTGTTTTCCATGCAACGAGCCTCATAACCAATCCATGTGCTTCAATGGTGCTCTTAATCAAGCATTGATGGTGACAACTACTGGTGTAGAGGGCGAGGGCAGTCAAGGAAACAACCAACAACCAGAAACATTCCAACAAAGAATCAGCCCCAAATGACACCACATTGGTGAACTGGCAAGCAGAAGATTTCTGTGGCATGTATCAGGGAGTTTCTCAAGGTGTTGCAGCCAACACAAGGTCAAAAAGGAGGAATCTGGGCGAAGAACAGCCATTAGCCCCAGCCAATCCACAACCTTCCACGGTTCCACAAATAATTGGCAAGCAAAGTCCAGTTTCAAATGCACAAGTGCAGCCAAGAACAGCCCCTAGGCCAACTCAAATGCCAACTGTTGCTGCCCACGTGCAAGGAGTAAGTGTGCAAACCAAGGGACAACAAAAGGATACTTCATCCCCGTTCAGTATCATTGAACAGATGAAGAAGACAAACGTCAACATATCAATGTGGGAATCCCTATCTATCCCAGGCCAAAGAGATCTGCTGCAAGCTGCCATGAAGGATTGGCCAACTTCAAATCAGCAGGTTCAGATGCAAGACAAAGTGCTTACAAATGCTGCCCAGCCTGAAGGAAGTCATGGAGGACAACAAGGTAAAATGTTGAAGCCCCCTCCTTTCTATGTTTCATTAATCATTGGGGATAAACTAGTACACAATTGCATGATTGATTCCGGGGCAAGTAGCTCAGTGATGCCCAAGCAAATAGCTGATCAACTAGGGCTCCAGTATGAAACAACATCTAAAGGGGTAGTGCAATAGATGGGACAGCAATAGCAATATCGGAGTGATTAGAAATTTGAGTCTTACCTTGCATGCATGTCCAAATGTTGTTGTTTTACAAGATGTATCATCATAGATTTGCCACCACTCTTTTCCCTTTGCTTGTCAAGGACTTCACACAAAATTGGGGGCTATTTGTCTATTGATTGGTCTCACATGCTGTTTAGAACAAGGTATGGAACTAAGGCTACAATTATGTCTCGAACCTATTGCAAACTTCCATATAGAGCCTTACACTCCAAGTCGATTAATGACAATTGCTCAAAGATTTGATCAAGAAGATCACCCCAAGATCGATGAGGTGACACCAAGGTTGGAAGTATCCCGGACCTAACTCTTGATGAATGGGCAAACAAGATACATGCTTTTGATCCCTATCAAGAAGTAGAAGAATCTGAGCTGGGAGTCTATTGTATACATGAAGAAAATCAACCTGTTCCTAGCATCACCAAGCCAAGCCATAACGATGACAATGAGGTATGGCAGCTATTTTTTGACGGATCGAGGAGTAGGCAAGGTGCAGGAGGTGGAGCCATGCTTGTTTCACCTCAAGGAATAAAGTACTATTCAGCTTTTAGATTTCAATTTGCATGCTCCAATAACACTGCTGAATATGAAGCCTTGGTGCAAGGGATGCATTGGGCAATCAAGAGAAAGATAAAGAATCTGCAAGTCTTTGGGGACAGTGAATTGATTGTAAATCAGGTCAAGGGACGGCATGCTACCAAGAATGATCTACTCAAGTGCTACAAGAACAGGGTGTGGGACCTCATGGAAGATTTTGAAGGTTTTGGCATCGAATCCATTCCTAGGAAAGAGAATCAAGCTGCTGACAGGCTTGCAGCAGTAGGGGCAGCCTTCGACATTATGGAAAGCATTCAACAAGACAAGGTACAGCCAAACATCCACGTGATTGTGAGGCCTTCAGTGCCGGACAACAATGTCAGTTGGCAGGTGTTTGAGAATGACCAGCAGATCGTCAATTTCTTACAAGAAGAGGCTGAATTCTCAGCTAGGAATCAGGACAGATTAGAGCAGCAGTATGGGGATCAAGTAGTGCAGCTGCGATCAAACAAGCTTCCCAAGGGTTTAGTAACATTAGATTCTATCTTCAACCCTAACGACCAGTTTCGTAAGGAAAAGGCTAACATACAGGTCAAGAGAGAAGATTCAGAGCCAATTCTGGTTGGGGAAGGCAAAGCACTTCAAATTGGTAAAGTGGCCACTGAGCAGGAGAAATCAGATTTTATACAACTTTGCCAAGAATTTCCAGATGTCTTCGCTTGGAGCTATGAAGACTTAAGAGGATTCGATCCAAATTTGGCACAACATACCATAGAATTGGATCCAGATGCTAAGCCCATCAGACAGAAGCAAGACCAGTCAACCCTCACATTGAGCCTCTAATGAAGAAAGAGCTAAATAAGCTAATAGAGGCAAGCATTAT
The DNA here is from genome assembly GCA_018340775.1 of Taxus wallichiana var. yunnanensis. Classification (NCBI taxonomy): domain Eukaryota; kingdom Viridiplantae; phylum Streptophyta; class Pinopsida; order Cupressales; family Taxaceae; genus Taxus; species Taxus wallichiana. The sequence goes on from CM031242.1 coordinate 736,734,511, forward strand.
ATTCCCGATCAAGCACTCAAGCTGGGTTGCTAACTTGGTTCCTGGTCAGGAAGAAGAGTGGAGAAATCAGGCTGTGTGTGGATTTCCGAGACCTAAATAGGGCATCTCTCAAAGACCATTACCCACTCCCTTCCATGGATAAAATATTGCAGGTTGTAGCTGGTTCAGAGAGATTCTCTCTCCTAGATGGCTACTCAGGGTATAATCAGGTGATGGTGAAAGAAGATGACCAGTTCAAGATGGCTTTCACCACCAAATGGGGGACCTATGCCTACAAGAAGATGCCATTTGGGCTGTCCAACGCTGGTGCTACCTTTCAAAGGGCAATGGACATGGCATTCAAAGGCTTGATCAACAAGATAGTGTTGATATATCTAGATGATATCACTGTCTTCTCAAAGAATGCAGCAGACCATCTCTTTCACCTCAGGCAAGTGTTTCAGAGGTGTAGAAAGTTTGGAGTGTCTTTGAACCCCAAGAAGTGCATCTTTCTCGCACATGAAGGAAAGCTCCTCGGCCATATTGTCTCGAAAAAGGGACTGGCAATTGATCCAGAGAGGGTTGAAGCCATAAGAGCACTACCATTGCCAAGTCACAAGAAGGCTCTTCAAAGTTTCTTGGGAAGGATCAATTTTGTCCATGAGTTTATCCCATTTTACAGCCCTTGTCAAGCCCATCACCAAAATGTTAAAGAAGAGCATGGCTTTTAAGTGGATAGCAGAAGGCAAGGAGAGTTTTGAAGCAATCAAAGAAGCTATCTCTCAGGCACCAACTCTCATCAACCCAGACTTCTCCAAGGATTTCATCCTCTATGCATTTGGAGGTGATGACACTATTTCCACCATTCTAGTACAGAAGAACAAAGATAATGATGAGCAGTCGGTTGCCTTCTTCAGCCAGAGCCTAGATGACTGCGAGGTGAGGTACTCTTTTATTGAAAAGCATGTACTTGCAGTAATCAGAAGCTTGAAGAAATTCAAGCATTTAGTCTCAAACAACAAGGTCCAGTTGCTGGTCTCACATGCTGGAGTTAAGGACTTCCTCCTCAACAAGGATTTGAATGAAAAAAGGGTAGGATGGATCACCCGTGTCATGGAATATGACATTGATATCAAGATCACCAAGCTGGTGAGAGGGAAAGGACTGTGTGAGCAGCTGGTTTTGGGGAAGCAAAAGGGAGTATGCAACGAGGAAGAGGTTGTTTTAACAGTCCAGGACAGCCATGAGCCAAGTGGCGATCAAGAAGAAGACAATGCTTCCCCCACTCCCTGCTGGACCCAAGATATCATACACTTCCTAGGCACAGGCCTATGCCCTCCAGAGATGAACAAGACCCAAAGGAGACACTTCAGGTTGCAGGTTGTTCCGTATGCCATTGTTGATGGAGTTTTGTTCAAGAAAGACGTGAATGGAGTGCTGCTGAGATGCATTAGCACAGGTCAGATTCAAAGGGTGTTGGAAGAGTTTCATGGTGGACCATCTGGCGGCCATTTCGCACCAAGAGTGATAGCTCTAAAAATCATGAAGGCTGGTTATTATTGGCCTAAAATTTTCAGTGATTGCTATGCATGGATCAAGAGGTGTAAGAATTGTGCATTCTTCACAGGAAAAGAAAGACTTGCTGCCCTTCCATTGCATCCAATCTCAGTTGACCAGCCATTCATGCAATGGGGTTTGGACTTCATTGGAGTCATTAATCCCAATTCAAGCCAAGGGCACAAATGGATTTTGACGGCCACGGACTACTTCACCAAATGGACAGAAGCAGTAGCACTCAAAGAGGTGAATGAGTCTAACATCTTAGACTTCTATGAGGGGATAACAACCAGATTTGGTGTACCTGCTACAATAATCTCTGATAATGCATTGGCATTCATTGGATCTAAGGTGACTGAGTGGGCTGTCAAGAATGGTATTTACCTAAGCACTTCATCGAACTATTACCCTCAGGGTAATGGCCAGGCCGAGTCTACAAACAAAAACTTGTTGAGGATCATTAGGAGAACTCTTGATGAGAATCAGAGGTCTTGGCATACCAAGCTGAAATCAACCTTATGGGCTGATAGGATCACTCCCAAAAGATCCACAGGTAACTCTCCATTCAGGCTTGTCTATGGAAGAGAGGCAATCTTGCCCATGTCACTTGAGTTGCCAACATTGGAACTCATGAAGCAGCTGGAGTTACTTGAATTTGAGCCCATGGAGGTGAGGTATGCAGAGTTGATGGAGCTGCAAGAGATCAGAAATCAGGCATCCCAAGTAATGGAAAAGGATCAAGCTTTGATCAAGAAGACCTTTGATAGGAAGGCCAAAGATAGATCTTTTCAAGTTGGAGATCTAGTGTTGAAATGGGATGTGGACAGAGCAAAACTGGGAAGGCATTCAAAATTTGATGCCATTTGGAGTGGCCCATACGTGGTCACAAAGTGCAAGAACAACAATGCTTTCCAATTGGCCTCATTGGACGGTGAAGAACTGCAGATTCCGGTAAATGGAATCTATCTCAAACATTGCCACTGAAAATGAGAGGTTCACCCTTGTAAATATTAGCCTAGATTTCAATTCCTCTAAGTGCGTATGCACAATGTCTTGTTGTAGTTAGGTTTCAGTTTCCCTAAGTGCTTTGGCGCAGGTTTTGTCGCTCCTGGATTGAGTTTTACATTTCAGCGTGCTCTCGAAGAGGGAGTTGCAGTATCAGGCTCATTTCAGGTCATTGCTTATGACTCCATGCCCAATGGATCGCAAAAAAAAAGAGGGCCACTGATCTTCTACCTAGCAGCCAGGTGACCCCGAAAAGTCGCCAATTGTTATCTAAAATTCCCCCCCCAAAGTTAATTTGATAACATGCATTAGAGTTTTCAGTTCCAAGCAAGTAGATTGATTCAGGAAAAATTTGCGAAAATCGGCTAAGTCCTTGTCCTAGGGACAGTTTGGGACATTCGGGACACCAAGGTGCGCGTTCGGCCGAAACGCCTCCAGGTGGCCCGCGAAGCACTGGGACAAGTGGAACAAATGTATGCGGAGGGCGTGAACCGGCCGGTTCGGCCGAAAAGGAAAATTTTAGCACAGAAACAATCGGGCCGTCGGGACGCGAGGGATGCGGAAAGCTGGTTCGGCCGAAGGAGAAGAAAAATGGTTAAACTGCTTGGGACATTTGGGCCTTGAGGACGCGAACCGCCCGGATCGGCCTGAAATGGAGAACTTTCGTACTAAGCAGCTGGGACATTTGGGCCGCAAGGATGCGAAAGACACGAACCGGCCGGTTTGGCCGAAACAGGAAACTTCAGCACAAGGACAAGTGGGACTAAGGGATGTGCGGGACGCGGATAGCCGAAGGAGCCGTGAAAGCCAATCGATCACACCACATGTCACCGGCAAAAAAAGGGACGTGGAAGCCCATTTCGGGCAAACCGAAAGAATTTGTCCCAGACAGATTTGGGACATCCGGACAAAAAACGTGCATGGGCGTGAAAATCCGGTAGGCCGTGGACGAATCACAGCATGACACGTGTCGCCAAGGGAAAAGTCCAAAAATTCAAAGGGGCGAGTTTTCGAGCACTGATCCGAACCAATGAAATAGTGCCACGTGTCCAATTTTAAGGGGCCCACAAGAAAAGTCCACGAAAAGGTGGAGAGAGGGAATTGCTCAGTGAATCAGAGCCTGCCACGTGTCGTCCAGATGGCAGAGCGCGGGAAAAGATTTTAAAACATGTTCTTGCCTGTTTTGTGCCCTAAATCTTCAGACCTTCATATCTTTCGATCCAGAGCTCGGATTTGCACGTTCTTTATATCAACAGAAAGCTGTTGAAATTCTCTACATGATTTTGGGATCAATCTCACATTTTGGTGTAGTTTGGAGGGAGAAAATTAAGAAAATGTCTCTGACGCGTGGTGATAGACAGAAGTAATGCTTCAACAACCAACTTTAATGAAGCAGACAGCTCGCCGCTCCTGTTAGACAGCCCGCCATTTTGCTAGGATCCGCCACTTCTGTCATAATGAGATGATTTTAAATGCTACCAAGAAGTGGTTGGGGCAGATTCTGGATTTCCTCTCTCTTCCCTCTCTCATTTCTTGATATATATTGTAAAGAAGAGCTCCTTTAACGGGTCGGACATTCTTGTTTTGCATCCTCCCTTCTTCCCTGCTTGCAGGAGAATTTGTGGAGCTTTTCAAACCTCCCATATGGATTGTAATGCCAGTTTTTGCCTCTTGGCCACTGCAATGTACTGTATCAACTCTTGAGCAATATATATATATATATATATATATATATATATATATATATATGTTTGTGATTGATTCTCAACCCTCTCATGTATTCATTGCTGTTATTTTGATCTCTTATTGTAGTTTGGTTACCTGTGCATAGTGTTTGTATTGCATCTATGTGGTCAGTGTTAGATTTGCAAAACGAGTGTCTAACATTCCTTGGTGCATCACCTCTGTAGTTTAGGTTTTATTCTATGCATTTTCTCACCCTGTCTCCTTGACAAGTTAGATTAGGTTTTAGTAAACCCTCTACATTTTTGTGTGCATCTGAACAGAGGAATAGGAACCAGCCTTCTCTGGAGAATCCTTTCTCATCTTTACAAGTCCCACACTTGGAGAAAGGATTCCATGTTGTGCAATCACACTGGATGCCTAAACATCAACCTAGAAGCCTGATCTGCATCCAGGGGTGTTGTGAGTCTGCAACAACGGTATCGAAAGGATGAACAGAGCAAATAATGGAACGTGCTAGGAGCATGAGGTTACATGTAGGACTACCTCTTTCTTTTTGGGTAGAAGCGGTGAGCACAGCGGTGTACTTGATAAACAAAGGACCCTCAAGTGCCTTAGATGGAGGCATACCTGAGGAGGCTTGGTATGGTAAGAAAGTTGATTATTCATTTCTTAGAGTCTTTGGATGTGAGGTGTTTGTTCATATAGACAAGGATGATAGGATGAAGCTAGAGGCTAAATCAGAAAAATGTACTTTCATCGGTTATGGTGGTGATGACTTTGGATATAAATGTTGGAGTATTAAGGACAAGAAAATCATTCGATCTAGGGATGTGGTATTTAATGAGAAAGTCATGTATAAGCAGCAGTTGCAGGAAAATAGGGAAGAATCCAAGAAAGAATATGCAGCAGTAGAGGATCTTTCGGATGGGAAAATGACACACGAATCAATTCGAACCCCCTCAACAGAACCCCAAATTCCTATATTGAGGAGGTCTTCTAGGGTAAGAAGATAACTTGAATGTTTTTCTCCTTCTTTTTATTATTTATTACTCACTGATAGTGGAGAGCTAGAGAGCTTTGATGAAGCAATGCAGGTAGATGCCAGGAAGAAGTGGGAGCAAGCCATGGATGAGGAGCATCAGGCTCTCATAAAGAACCAGACATGGGATTTGGTGAAGCTACCCGAAGGAAAAAGAGCATTACAAAACAAGTGGGTGTTCAGAGTCAAAGATGAAGAAGGAGGAAAGAAAAGATATAAGGCCCGGTTGGTGGTCAAAGGGTTTGCACAGAAACAAGGTATAGATTTTGATGAGATTTTTTCTCCTGTAGTAAAAATGACTTCTATTAGAACTGTTCTAGGAATAGTTGCAGCAGAATACTTGCACTTAGAACAGCTTGATGTAAAGACTGCATTTCTCCATGGTGATTTAGAGGAGGAACTATATATGTAGCAATCAACCAGAGGGCTATGAGGTCAAAGGTAAAGAGGAGATGGTTTGAAAACGAAGAAAAACTTGTATGGCCTCGAAACAAGCTCCACGTCAATAGTATAAGAAGTTTGATAGCTTCATGATAGAGTAAGGTTATATCGATGCCATTCTCGACCATTGTGTGTATATAAAGAAATTTGAGGATGGAAGTTATATTATCCTATGTTTGTATGTTGATGACATCTTTGGTTGCAGGTAAAAACATGCAAGAAATAAAAGTACTCAAGAAGCAGCTAAGTGAATCCTTTGCTATGAAGGATTTGGGTGTAGCCAAACAAATCCTTGGTATGAGGATATCTCGGGATAGGAAGGAACGGAAGCTGACTTTATCTTAGGAAGAGTACATTAAGAAGGTCTTAGAGAGGTTTAATATGTAGGATGCTAAACCGGTTGGGACTCCTTTGGCAGGCCACTTCAAGTTATCAAAGGAGCAATGTCCCAAGACAGAGCAGGAAAGAAACCAGATGTCAAAGGTACCTTACTCATCAGTAGTTGGCAGTTTGATGTATGATATGGTGTGCACTAGGCCTGATATTGCCCATGCAGTGGGAGCTATGAGTAGATTTATGAGTGATCTAGGTAAAGAGCATTGGAAAGCAATAAAGTGGATCCTTCGGTATTTGAGAGGGACCATGGGGACAGTTTTGTGCTACAGTGGATCAGACACCACTTTACGTGGTTATGTAGATTCAGACATGGCTGGAGATGTAGACAGCAGGAGGAGCACAACAGTTATATTTACACTGTAGGTGGGACAGCAGTGAGCTAGATTTCATGACTACAAAAGCTGGTGGCTTTGTCAACCACAGAGGCTGAGTATGTTGCTGCCACAGAGGCAAGCAAAGAGATGATTTGGCTACAACAATTGCTTGAGGAGTTAGGGCATAAGCAGGAGGAATGTAAGCTATATAGTGATAGTCAGAGTGCTATACACCTAGCTAAGAACTCTGCTTTCCACTCCATGATGAAGCATATACAGTTGAGATATCACTTCATTAGGACAGCTTTGGAGGAAGATAAGTTGAAGTTGGAGAAGATTCATACCAGTCAAAATCCTACAGACATGATGACCAAGGTGGTCACAAGGGATAAACTAAAGCTATGTTCAACTTTGGTTGGCCTTCGCAGATGACAGTGAAGGGTTGAGAAGCTTGCTCAATGGAAATTAGTCTCCAAGTGGGAGATTGTTATGTTTGTGGAGCCTATTTGCATGTTAGAATGTGGTACACCTTCTATGTGTTACACTCGGGTATTTTTACGGTGGTCCCGCTCGCCAGTGAGCGGGTCAGGGGGGTTTGGGGGTGAAGCCCCCGAAGAAAATTTTCATGGGTGGTTTATTAACCCATGGGTAATGGGTAACCGTTATGGGTTGTTTTTGGGCCCATGGTTTTTTCGAGCTTTTTTCCCATTGTTTTGATACCCACGGTTTTGTATCAAACTGCTTAAGAAATTGTCTATTTATATGGTCTTATGCATATGATAGATGAACAAGCAAATGTATTGCAGATGTGTTTTGAATTCGGGTGTGAATTATGTAGAGTTTGTTGAGCATAGCTCCAAACGGATCTGGGTATTGTATTGAGAGAGTGGTGGCTTGTAATAAAATCTGAGCAAGTGATTCTTGGTGGACGTAGCCCAAATTGGGTGAACCACGTTAAATACTGTCTCTTTGTGTTGTGTTATTTTATTCTGTAATTTTATTTGAGATCTGTAATAATTTCTGCATATTAGTTTCTACTGTTGCGATTTTGTGAGGGATTATTCCGCATATTTTATCCCTTATTTCCTAACACATCCTATAGGGCATGGTGTACTAGAGCATATGATGCATGGGATATAGCATCCCCAACTCAAGGTAGTAGGAGGTTGTGGACTCAAGTAGAGGGATCACATTAGGTGGTGGATGTTAGTGATGAGGAGGCAGATGGAGATCGAGCGTCCCAGAGGCCACTATTGAACAGTTGATGGCTAAGAAGGCCACAAGGTGCTAGTAGAGAGAGATAGCTTATGGGTTTAGAGGGACGGATTAGTGGTGGAGAGAGACAACCTATGGACTTAACATGATAGTGTGGTGACTAATGGGGATAGTTTGAGGATTGAGTGTGATAGTCTCATGCAGGTGGTTAAGCATAGGCCACAAAGCAGATCGAGATAGTACAAACAACATCGAGAGTCCCTGAAAATGGATCTCAGGATTACATGATCATTAGTGTCAGGTTCTAAGTTAGAAGCGTGAGCACGGTGAGTATCTTGAGAGCTCTAATAGTACAGATTAGATATGCTCATTACCAATCATTTTGGGAGGAGCTAGCCTACTATGAGCATTCTGTGATACGAGGGTTGCCCAAAGGCGATTATTTATGTTGATCATTTAGCATAGTGAGGGACGTCTCTTTATTTTAATGTGGTGAGTGTGGGCCATCCACCTCAAGGACCAGATGGAGGAGATGGTGTTGATAGAGGTACATGAGGAGGTGATGGTCAGGGGAGCGTTGTCTAGGCTAGTGATTTTCTTACTAATGTCCAGTTTTCTGGATAGACATGATATATGTTGTACTTTGATATGTATACGGCTCATTATGAAGCCTTGATTTTGATGTATAGATTTTGAAGGAATCCATGTGATTATATAGAGATTTTGTACATTATGTTTATATATATGATGATGACAGTTCAATTTTATGATTTTTATTATTATTTTTATTTGTGTGATGTGATGTGATTATGATTGCATTTTAATTTGATGTTTTGATGTGTATTATGATTATATGGATAATTTTTTGATGCTTTAGATGATGGTGCATGATATGATGGTGACTTTAATGTGATCAATATATGTCAAAAAAATTTCTAACTCTTAAATAAGAATAAAACATGGAATGATTGTTTTTGTACTAGATTTGATACATACGTGATGGGGATAAATATGGTGAAGGCACTTGCACTTTCTAGCCTTTACAATGAATGTTAACACATGACTATCAATAGGTAGTTACATGTGGGATCTCGAATCTGATGATGAAGGGAAAATATGTACCTTCCTAGGACATGAGAAGGATTTTAACATGTGTAGGTTTTGTGGGAAAAAATGGTTGTCCATTTCAATAGTTTCATAGAGAGGTACCCTAGCTATGCATTTATTTTTCAGACACAAACTAATCGATGCGGGAAGTTTTCTTTGATTGGAAATTTGATTGATGTGGGAATATTTCTCGGATTATTTGAATTTTTAAACGTTGATCGATGTGGGAAGCCTTATTACATAGGTATCCATCCTTCGAGGGAGTGGTCTACAATTTTGACTTTTGAATTTTTCATTTTTTTACGATAGCCTTCCTTCAGGATTGGTCTATAAGTTTGACAGTGGCTATCTTTTGAGGGATCACTCTAATTTTATTTTTATAATATAATTTTGATATTTTGAATAGTTATCCTTTGAGGGATTAGTCTATTACTTTTTATAAGATTCATCCATGAATATTTTTGACTTTTTCAAGTTGAATGCAAAACCCTAATAAACCATTTCAAGGAGGGGAGAATAAATGTGTACATGAACTACACATCTGTGCCCCATGACATGTCTTCAATTGGTTAGCAAGGTTGGCGGATGTATTGATTACGGAGTTCCCTTAGAGGGGGAAATTTTCTAATTGAAATATGCAATGAACCTATCCATGTTGCTCATCTTTACGGTTATTAAGGATAGTGACGAAGAAAACCACATACTTTCAAATCATTACAATGATAAGATGACCGGCTAGTTGTGAGAAGAGATCTTAGATGTAATGATTGTTTTGATGGTCAAAATGTTAGCAGTAGAAGGGCCACAAGTACAAGGCATTTAGAGGTTCCTTCTCAGTTGTATCATCAAGGGAGGCTAGGTGATACGCTCCTAACCCATACTTGTGATTGATAACGTATGGACCGATCTAGTTAGAAGAAAATTTTCCATGTTTAATCCTTTCCAAAGTAGTGACATTTTGATTTTATTTTAGAAAAATATCACCTATATTAAAGTCAAGTTCTTTTATGTGTTTTTAAATGTGTGGTTGACATGTTCTTGATAGACACAATGATGTTCAAGATCTATTAAATGTTTTTCATCTAACAATTCTAATTGTGCTAGATGATCTTGTCGATAGTCTTCGTCGGGGATGAAGTCTTTGAGGGATACACGGAGTCATGGGATTTGAAATTTAACAGATAGAAACACCTTGGAGCCATAAATAAGTGAGAATGGCATAGGACCAAAGTGGGAGTACAAATGCTAGTTCGATAAGCTCAGAGAGAAAATGGGATTTGGAGATGTCAATTCCTGCCTCCTTCATCCACTATTTTCATGAGAATTTTGTTAAGTGTTTTATTAGAGGCTTCAAATTTTCCATTTTCTTAGGGATAATATGGTGACAAAAAGCTAATTTTGATATTGAAGGTGTCGTAGAGTTTCTAAACATCCCTATTTTTTAAGGATTTTCCATTATATGTGACAAGTTTGTGAGGAATTCCAAAGCAACATATGATGTGTTGATAGATGGAGTCAATAATTTTATTTTCTTTAGTTGATGTTAAGGGAATAACTTCGACCCACTTTCTAAATTATTCAATGGTTGTGATGATAGAATGATGTTTTTGTGATGAGCAAGGATTGATAGTGCCAATGAGGTCTAATCCCCATTGCAAGAAAGGCCATAGATCCTGATATGGTTGCAAAGCTTGACTATGAATATGAATGAGGTATGAATGTTGTTGGAATTTGACACATTTCTTAGCATACACGCAAAAATCTTGATTAAATTAGCGACAACATTACCATTGAAATGTCTACCGCATTTACCGTCATGAACTTCTTGGATGGCCTTGGTGAATTTATTGAAACCACTTTTATAGAGGATGTCACCTATGATAACATATCATATGACATGTTGAAGAAAGGACATTTTATCATTTTTGGATAGATCATGGGGAATTTTAGATTTGGAAAGCTATTTGAATGTTTTTGTGTACCAAAATTGGTTGGGTTGTTTTCAATAACATTGATAGGGCTAGTTGATTTTTGTGAGATGGTTGATCGAGCTGTGGATGGCAATGAAAAACTTTGATTTATCGGTGGATTATTCAAATGTGACAAGGGGATGTAATACCCTAAATAGGCCGTAGTGTCTATGAAATTGTTGGAATATCATGGGACGGTTTGGATAGTATAATGGTCGAAGGCTTCTAAAAGGAATTCGACAATGGCTTTGTATTTTTGTAAAATTTCATTCTTACATTGGTAAATTCCTTTGATTTGATTGAGAACGAGTTGTGAATCTCCGTAGATGTCTAGGATTTGAATGTTGAGCTTGATTGCGGTTTGAAGACCCATGATTAAAGCTTCATATTCGGCCATGTTGTTAGTACATTTAAAGTTAAGTTTTAATGATAGAGGAATAAGAGTTCCTTAGGGAGGTATGATGATAATATTGGCCCATCCCCCTTGCTAGCATTTAGATCCATTGAAGAAGAGGGTAATTTTGACAGAATGAATTCTTGATCATTGATAGTGTTGATAGATTTGTTGGGAAACTATTCATGAGTTGTTTGATTTTCCAGGGAGAGGAGCCTCGGTGAGTTAAGCATCGATGGCCTGTCCTTTAATAGATTTATGTGACATAAATTATAGATCAAATTCAATCATTAGAACGAGCCACCGAATGATGCGATCTATTGGTGATAAACAATTTCGACTGGAAAAATATATGGGTTTCTTTCCAATGCTCTGGCAATCGAATTCCTTCTACTTAGAAGGTTTAGTTTCAATGTTTGCATGTGTGTTAAAAGGTAGGTTTTTCTTGGTGGCCTTACAAATTAGGGCACCAATAGGAGCACTCCACTCGACCCCCGCAAAGAAAGCTAGAAATCACTTGCTAGAGAAGACTTTGTCTAGAGAGTGGGAAAGGGAGTGAGAATAAAAGATAGGAGAACTAATGTTGTGGGTAGAAACTCATATTCCTACACACACTAGTTAGAAATTTCAACACACACATTTATGAGAAGAAACAACCAAAACTTCCATGCTACTGGCTAGAGGAAACCATGCATACAAAGATGCACACATTCATATGCCTTGGAAAATAGAAACTTCTTCCTTAATTAGAATTTCAATTAAAGTTGTACATAGTATGAGAATGGAGGAAAAATAGTGAGGGGGAAAATAGAAGAAAAATGGATAACTCTTTGTTCTTCCACAAGTAGACAAATGCTCTCTCATGAATTCACAAATTTACAACCAACAACCCCTTTGAAAATGGGAAGTATTTTCCTTTTATAAGAAGAGAGATGACTCTTCCTCTACCCCCAATTGCCTTTCATATGTCCTTGCGTAACTTAAAACTTTTCAACTTCCTAGGAAAATATTAAGTCCCTTTTTATAACATAAAGGTGACTTTTACATTAGAAACATAAAGTTTTTTTTTTAATTTCATTAAGGACATATGAAAAATTGTACCCCAACAAAGAATTATAATGTTGAAGAGAGAGAAAGTTGGAGAAGAGAGAGAGAGAGAGAGAGAGAGAGAGAGAGAGAGAGAGAGAGAGATCAAAAAGAAGAAGGAAGATTTATGCCACTGACGAAGAATCTACCTCCGATAAAGTTCGTTGATCCTTCTAGATGACTCGATGGAATGCTCCAATGTGATGAACTCTAAATCCTGGAATATTTTCACCCCGAGAAAACTCCTTCAGATGGTCCATGAACACCTTGGGTTAAGTGTTTAAAAACATTGTTGAATGACTTCACTGGTGACCATGAACACCACTCATGAAGATCCTTTCTGAAGAGATAGGAGCTCAAAATTGACCCTGTTAAGACCTTTACAACATGACCACCCTGCTAAGTTGAATGGAACGTTTCACCAATGATCACAACCTCCACCTTGCACATGATACACATGCAACCCGAACCATGAAGTGAGTGTCAAAAGACACTGTCGGGATCTCTTGAGATGGATTCCAAATGACCTGTGAGAAATGCTTACGACAATCCCTTGTGACACTGCCATGATCCACTGGAAAAGATGGTACATTGAAGAGATAGGAAACAAACACTAATGAAGGCACCATTGGTGACAGTGACAATGCCCATTCTATGTAAACTTGAATTTCATGGTCCCTTGACACTTACTATATTTGGAGAGTGCAACTTACCATTTTTAGTAAGTGTGAGAATTTGTCTTTCTGGACCCCAAATGGTGATATTGACCTAAATGATTTCCCCTTTGTTCACTCCTGTGAAAACTACCTTTTAGAATGACTTACTATTTATAGCAAGTGCCTACAAGACAACTTACTATATTTAGTAAGTAGTGATTTTTTCCCGAATTGACCGCACCAATGAGATTTGCTTATATTACTCCCCCTATGCACATTGTTCTTTCTTTGACTGCTCTTTTGGGATGACTTACTAAAAATGGTAAGCACCCATATAAGACTTACTATTTTTAGTAAGTGGTGAATTTCACTATTTTTGGACCAACTAATCAATCCGACCTCGTTTTCCTCCATAAAACATGTTATTTTCTTTACAACTTCTTCTGATGATGACTTACCCAAAATAGTAGCCACCCATGTAGGAAGGCTTACTATTTTTAGTAAGTGGGTTTCTTACATTTAGATTGCAATAGAATGAAAGTTTCGATATGGGTTTTTACCTAATAGCACTCCTCTAAAATTTCAACTTCACCCGATCACCGATTTGGAAGATTTTAAAAAATCAAATTTTTGTTTTAGAAATGGGGTTTGCTCGCTAGAAAAAATATGCTTCAAGCATGCAAAAAAAATCTCTATGAATGTTTAGGCACCTAGAAATATTAATGAATGCAAAAAAATGACATCTCGATTCAATCAACATTTTGCAAGATACGAAGATTTTTTGTTTCGGTGACTTCAAGGGTTTTTCGTATAAAATCTTAGTTTTTCTTTGTTTTTCCACCATTTCTTTTGTGATTTTTAATATTTTTAGATGAGGGAGGATTTTATGGACTCAATCAAATGTAAAAAAAAAAACATTTTTTTATCTAGATAAAATTCGGCAAGGTTCGGAGCGTAGGGAAAATGGTGAAAAATGTTCAAAGTGTTGGTATTTATAGCTTTGAAATGGAAGAGGGAGGTGTTGTCTCTTTTTAAACCCTTGAAAAAATGGAACAACTTGGATTTACGTGGACTTATAATGTTAGCTATGAAGAGTTGTATTATGTGATGGGCAAGAAGAAAAGTCCACGACAAAGGGAGAAAACCCACTAAAGTTTGAATTTGCCATGGAAGGATAAAATATTAATGCGGATGTTTATAAAGAAGCCATGGATATAATAAAAATAGGAGAAGGCCACAAATTGAATAAAAGGAGCATGTGGGTGTTTGAAAGAGGTTACGGTATACTAGATGAAGCCACGGATTAGAGAAAAAGAAATGTCAAAGCCGCGGAAAGCTTGAGAAAATGCGATCCAAACGAAAAGTTGCAACACAAGGCAAAACAACTAGAGGCCTTGGAGTGAAGCAGAGAAGTTAGTAAATCCACACAGTGCATAAGGAGGAACCGCGAAGTCAAAACCACGTAATACTAAAAGGAGAAAGTTGTGTATCAAAGGAAAATGATAGTTTTTTGTAAGGAGACTAAAATCGCCATATCTTTCAATCTAATGGTATGATTTTTGCAAACCTTATATTGATGGAAAGGTCTCAACATCCTCTATGCAATGGAAATTATATTTATTAATTTTATTGAGGATAAATATGTGTAAAGATGCAAGGCTTCTCCAACACCTAGAATATATTGTCCCGGTGGCACAACCACCAAAATTTAATGCAAAATGGGCACCTAACAAGGAAAAAGGCATGTGGAAGTGGATAATCAGAGGCACCTAGATATTTCAGAGCATTCAATGATAGTTTTTGGTGGTTGGATTTAAAAATTTGTTTTCCCTCTTCTTTCTCCCCTTCTTTTCTCCTTCTTCTTCTATAAATTGTAGAGCTCTGCTCATAAAAGGGATCCCTCTTTGTTGTAATGGCACCATGCCAAAATGGTGGCCAACTTCCCACGAGTTTCAAACCTTGACTTTTTCTCTGTAATGTATTTTCACTATCCACCATGAATGTAAACAACCGTGTATCCCTTAAGCAATAAAATCAGAATTTTGTGGCTATCTCTCTACCCTGGTCTCATGTTTTATTTCTCCTTACCTCTTTGTTTGTATTTCTTGGTATGTTGTGTGTTCTCCTTACTTGCAGGATCCATTTCATGTGTTTTTCACGCAGAATGCATGGTCTACATGGTTCTTAAATGTGGCACACTTTTCTGCCCTCTCTCCCACATTTTCCTTCCTTCTTTTTCACCTTCGTGGAGAGTGATCGACCCTTTTCCCTAGTGCTATTGTCCCCCCTCTTAGCTTAGGATTCCCCTTTTCTACATCTCCTTCTATCACTGGTCCCTTTACAAGTTTAGGTTAGGATTTGCTTTCAGCATTAGGAGTAGTGTTAGCATTAGGATAGGTAAAGGAATCTGACCTTCTCCGAGGTCTGTCTCATTTCACGGGTCCCACAGTGAGAGATAGACCTATGTTGCCTCATAATTATTGGTCATTCATGATCGTATCCAAGGTGCAATTTTGAGCTGCAATAGTTTTGGCACACCTGAATGATGTAGCTCAACCCCCCGATGGAAACTCCCATATAGAGGGGGGGCCCCATCTAGAATCGGGTCGAGGAAGCCGAGCCCTATATATCTCACTTGTTCAGTCTGACCTATATACTACAAAGATAGGTGGGTTGCCCCCCCTCTATATAGATAATTTTATTGTCTTATTATTCGAGCATTTTCCCCCTCATCTATATACCAAGAATCGAGGGTGCATAAATGTCCTCGTCCTCTCCCAATCAATAGGTAGGTGCCCCCTCCCCCCTCTCTCTATATCTTCTATGGGCGCCCTATCTATATCTGGGGGCCAGATCTATATATATGGCCGGTGGCCGCGAGAACTGGGCCCCCTATAGATAGTTCAGTTCAGTGATATAGAGAGAGATAGAGAGAGAGAGAGACTTCAGAGTGAGATATTTAAGATATAGAGAGAAAGTGCATATATATATATATATATATATATATATATATATATATAGAGAGAGAGAGATACGATATAGATTTCAGATAGTCTCATTCAGATAGAGATATGGGGACCCCCTATATAGATAATACCACATTGGCATTATCTATATAGGCCCAAGTGAGGCATGGGATAAGATTAAATAGCTTTACATCTTCATTTCATCAAGTTTGTTGTGCTCTTGGTGGAATTTTATCCTTTGGAGGTATGTTCAAGCACAACTAGTGACTCCACTGATTCAAGAAGCCCACTATCTTGGTTACAAACCTTTCCATTTGTTCTTCCATTCATTTTAATGTTTCAATTTCAGTCATGGCTATCCAAGGAACTTTCCATCCCCTCACTTCACTTCCAGTCCACTCCATTTGTAGCAATGGGATGTTATCCCCAAAAATCCTTGAAAAATCTACCCTTTTATATGGAAATGGAGATCAATCCCCTATTGATCACATTCAAGATATTGCAAACCATTGTGCCATTCATGATGTCACAAAAGAGAATGTTTGCCTTAGACTTCTGGTTTCATCCTTCAAAGGAAAAGTCGAGAGATTGGTACAACAATTTGGCTCCACAATCCATTTCCACATGGAATCAGCTAGGAGAACAATTACAAAACTTGTTTAAGGAGAATGTAGATGTTATTTGCCTCATGGAACATATCAACAAAATATAGCGGGCTCCAATGGAGTTTATTCCTGATTTTAACATCATATTCACCAGGACCTGACACAAGATTCCTCAAAAATATAGAACCCCTCAAGGTGTGCCATTCTTGTATTATTTGAGGTCATTTGATGTTGATTTAGATGTATTGATTCAATCCTTAGGGGGCAACATTCTTCCTCAAGATTTTTCCATTGCGTCCCAAGCTAAGAAGATCCTCATTTAGGTTATAAAGTGAAAACCCACCCCTATTATTGCAATTATTCCTTCACCACCTCAAATTCATCCTTCTCCATGTGCAAAAAATGAAAAATCCATCATTCCTTTCCAAAATCAAGAAGCTCATTTGCTTCCTTCTCCTTCATTTTTTGTTTCACACTTTTTCATGCCCAAAGCATTCCCTAAACTTTGCAAAAATCCCTCCCATCTCCACCTAGGGCACTACCCAACTTCATCAAACCTTGCACTAATGTTTCCAAAAGTTGTGGTATCTCAAATGTTGTCCCTAGCTTCTACCCAACCCTTACTATACAAATTTATCCTATGAGGTTGGTGGAAAGGGATTTTTTATGCTTTTGGAGAGAGGGAACAATCCATACAACACTCTAAACAACAAGGCTTTATGAAAAATCATGCACATGTTTTGGAGAATGTAAATCAGCAAGGTAGGGAGTATGTTTTGGAGGATCATTTGGGTTCTCCAATTGATCAATTCAGGTCTTGTGAGCATCAAACATATTTTCCCAAACATGTTACAAATCAACAATCAAAAGTCCCTTATTTATACCTCCTCTCCAACCAGTTCAAATAATTTTGTATTTGTTGAAGATTGGTATGATTCAAAGTGGGAGGATGAGATAGTTCAAATTGTGCAAGAAAAGGAGTTGAACACCAAAATAGAGTAGGCATATTTGAATGAAAATCATATTGGCAATGTTCGGGGAGAAAAGAAAGTATTTTTGAACACTATTGGTATCAAAGACCTTGAGGAATAATATCTACAAAGTGGGCAAGGTATTTCCATGCAATGCAATGATCCTCATTGTTCTACATGTCTAGAGCTTGCTGTAATTTTTATGGAGGATCAAGATGGAATAGAGAATGATGCAAAATCGGCAGCCATCAAAGTGGAAACAGATTTGTTTGTAGAGGAGTTAATACCAATTCCAAATCATCATACAAGTAACCACATTCAGAATAAAGTCTTCATGAAGATCCTAACTGCGGGGTTGAGCTTCAAAGAAATGGGAAAATCAAAAGGATCAGTCCTTGCCCAATCAAGTATCTGGCTTCTTTGGGGATAAATATAAAGTTACCACCGATCATGTTCAGTTCATAGCATGAGGATGAGCTTTAGTGTACCAAAGGTCAACTTCAATGCCTCTAACCAAATACAAAGTAACTAGAGGAGGTAATATTATTATTGGTTGCTGATACTTTGAGGACTTAAGTGGAGAATTTGTCCCAGCTCAGTTTTCACTCTTATTTTTGGCCATGTTCATTGCCAAATTAATTACATGGCCGCACTTTGTAAAGAAGGGAAGCTACTTCTCCCTACCTGTTGTAGGCTTTGTTTAGCTTCTCTTTGTATCCGGTTAGAATAGAGTAGGGGTAGGTTTCCTTTTAGTAGAAGAAGTTCCTATGCACACTTTTCATGCTCCACTTGGGGCATGTATGACTTTATCCTTTGTACATAGTTTTTGGCTTCATTGTTGTACACAATGCATTTTGGAAGTGGTAGTGTTTATGATGGAAATTAGATTAGGGGATGGTTCTAGATGTGTTCATTAAGCCCCAACAAATCATATGCAAAGTAAAGAGAAAATTTTCAGGTCCAAATTCTTCAAGTTGATTTAGGGGTGTGTTCTTCAATTTTTGATTAGTTTCATGATTATCAGGCTAAATCCATGCTTAATGGATGATTCAAGGCCACCGATCATATCATCTAGCAGGTAATGGCCCCCGTGAGTTGCCACAAATGTTTTCCATTTTTTCACCGTTACAAAAATTGAACTTGGATTTTCCAAACTTGGAACATTGGCCGCAAAGAGTTGGATTATACCATGGGTAAGAAGAAAAGGCCACGGCCAAAGGGAGAAAATCCACCGAAGTCTGAATTATCCACGAAAGGATAGTACATTGTTGAGGATGTTTTTAGCAAGTCACGCTACACAAGAGAAATCCACGGATAAAATCAAAATAGGAGAAGGTCGCAGATTTAAGAAAAGGATTCCATGGGTGTTTGAAAGAGGTTGTGTTATACTTGGATGAAGCCACGATTGGAGAAAAACAAATGTCAAAGCCACATAAATCCTAATAAAACCATGGTCAAAAATGAAAATATGTGGCACATAAGGAAAAACAAATGGAGGCAATGGAGTGAAGCAGAGAAGTTAGTCAAGCCTCAATAGACAAGGAGGAACCATGGAAGTCAAAAATAACTCAATACTTGAAAGGAGAAATTTGCATATCAAAGGAAAATGATATATTTCTTTGGAGACTAAAATCGCCATATCTTTCAATCTAATGATTTGATTTTTGCAAACCTTATATCAATAGATAGGTCTTAATGTCCTCTATGCTATGGAAATTAGATTTATTAATTTTATAAAATATGAATATTTGTAAATATGGAAGGATTATCCAACATGTAAAATATATTGTCTCAGTTGCTCAACCACCAAATTTAATGTAAAGATGGGCACTTAACAAGGCAAAAGGCATGTGGCAATGGATAAACAAAGGTGCCCAGATATTTCAGAGCATTCAATGAAATTTATTGGTGGTTGGATTTAAAAAAAAAATCCCTCTTCTTTCTCCCCTTGTTCTCTCTCTTCTTCTTCTATAAATTGTAGAGCTTCACTCATAAAAGGTACCCTCTTTGTTGTAATGACACCACGCCAAAATGGTGGCAGACTTCCCTTGGGTTTCAAACCTTGAGCTTGGTCTCTACAATGTATTTTCACCATCTGCCATGAATGTAAACAATTGTGCATCCCTTAAGCAATAAAATCAAATTTTGTGGTTATCTCTCTGCCCTGGTCTCACATTTTATTTCTCCTTGCCTCTCTATTTGTATTTCTTGGCATGTTGTGTATTCTCCTTACTTGCAGGATCCATTTCATGTGTTGTTCACAAAAAGTAATGCATGTTCTTCATGGTTCTTGAATGTGGCACACTTTGTCTACCCTCTCTCCCATGTTTTTCTTCCTTATTTCACCTTCGGGGAGAGTGATCGATCCTTTTCCCTGGTGTTATCATAGCCCCTCTTAGCTTAGGATTTCCCATTTCTGCATCTCTTTCTATCCCTGGTCCCTTCACAAGTTTAGGTTAGGATTTTCTTTCAGCATTAGGAGTAGTGTTAGCATTAGGATAGGTAGAGGAATCTAGCCTTCTCCAAAGGTATGTATCAATTCAATTCACGAGAGATCCTATTCAAGGTGTAATTTTGAGCTTCATGATCATATTCAAGATAGGAGGGGGATGGGGTGCATTTTTCTGCCTCTTTCATCCTTTTTGAAAGGTTCAAAGGGAACATGAAATTCCACTTCATCCCAGGCTTGACATTTTTCATATTTTTATTCGTTGAGCAACTTAAGCGGGGTGTTGGGTTTGAGCACCTGGGAGTTAGTTTGCGATGTATGGAGAACCGTAAGGCACAATAGGGGTAGGGAAAATTTTCCTATCATTTTAGTCCCTTTGAAAAAGGTATAAAGGGGACATGAAATTCCCATTCATCTTGGGAATGACATGTGGCTTACATGCAACAGTAGGTGGGTGAATGGTCAAACTAGTCAACAAGGGCTGAATTGGGTAAGTACATGGTCATATGGGTGAAAAAAGGGTTCTTAGGGGTGAAGCACAATTTTTTACACCTCATGTCCCTTTGCAAAGGTTTAAAGGGGACATGAAATTTCACCTTCACCTCAAGATGCCACGTGTCCCATCAAAATTTGACTAAGTGTTGGAAAGCATACCTTGGGAGCCAACTTACAAAGGCGATATCTCGAGCTCTCGAATGAATTTTTGGGTGAAATTTTATATGATTAATCCTCTCAATAACTAAATGAATCCCATGGAGATTTTTCCAAGGTCCAATTCAAATTGAATATCCTCCAAATTTCTACTTCTTTCTCGGGATCACTTTTTGTGTGCCGAAAGAGTGAGCTTCCCATAACAATGTATGAAGTTTCAAGAGGTCCCATTTTTTCCACCATGTAGAGAATTGAAAATTATTTCCATATGTACTTTTTTTGGATTTAAAATCATTATAGATATCCCCTAATATTTATTGGAATTTCAGATCCTCTTTTTTGGTGCATGCTCCTTTAGGCCCAAAACCTATTTTTCTTGAATCAACTCCAAAATCTCCAAAACTTCCCTTAATATTCCAAAATAAGATCCTTGGTGTTCCTAGAACTTTAATACTCCTTTGTGATTATTTTTTTCCTCTCAATCTACTCTGGGATGGTGCACTAGTCTTAGGAAGGTTGATGGTAGCCCTTCCCAAAACTATTTGAATGCTTGAATGTTCCAGAAGATCCTAAATCACCTAGGGGGCTGATTTTATTTTCCTAAATCATCTAGAGGGACACTTGACATTCACATAGGGATAATTTTACTGATGAGATAGGACTGGTGATTGGGATAGACTAACCTAGGGGTGTCTTGGGAAGGTATGACTTTGAAAAGTTTCGACATTGTGGTATTTGTCTTGCTTGATAGTGAATTTTTCCTCTTGTACAATTACAGGACAACACGATCACTATGGTATGGTCTAGAATACATGGTTTAAAGTGAGTTAAAATTGGTAACTAATTAAGTTTTATGATTGAGTATATAGTGATGTAATTTAGAGGTTATGAAATATAAGGCGCAACATAACTTCTCAACTTTGGTATGATGGGTTTCATATTTATGGAGAGTACGACTTATGTAAAAAATGGATTATTCATGGCCTTGCTCATCTTAATGAGAAAACATGGCATCCAAGGCGTGGTCTGTAGTGGAGATATAAAGATATAATGGTTCCCCCTCATGAGGAGGTGTGAGCACGGAAGGTGATAAGAGATATTGTTTGAGATCATCGAAAGATTTTTGGCAATTAATATCCCATCTAAATTCCACATCTTTACGAAGAAGATGGGGAAAGGTTTACAACTATCTAGGAATTGTGATATGAACTAATGGATAGAATGAAGTTTACCTTTGAGGTTGTGTAGTTACTTGAGATTTGACTGAGGGGGAATTTCAATTATAGATTTATTTTTAGCGGGATCGACTTCAATGCCCTAGATAGATACAATAAACCCTAGGAGTTTTCTAGAGAAAACATCAAACACACATTTATTGGGGTTATTTGGGTGAATAATGATTCCAAAATAGCAAGATGATCTTTACGTCACTTGGATTTTCCTATAAGATCATCTATGTAATCTTCTACTATTTTTTGGATAAGATCATGAAAAATATATGTCATAGTGCGTTGGTAAGTGGCTATGATATTTTTAAGTCTAAAGGGAATTATGCGGTAGAAAAAGGTTCCCTAAGGGGTAATGAAGGATGTTTTTTGTTTGATCATCAATGGCGATGAGGATTTGATTATAACTAGAGAATCCATCCATTAAAGAGAGCATCTCATGGCTAGCTATTAGATCGAAAAGTTGGTATATATTCGGAAGGGGGAAGTCATGTTCAAAATAAGCAAGATTAAGATCGTGGAAGTCGATGCAAATGCATAACTTTCCTAAGGCTTTATTTATGGGTACAATGTTAGAAACCCATTATGGATAGTCAATGGATATGATGAATTTGGTGGAGAGAAAACGTTGTAACTCCTCTTTGATAAGAAGAGCTATGCGGGGGTGCATTCTACGTAACTTATGTTTGAATGGTTTAGCGTTACGATATGTGAAAATTTGTGTATGAAGATGTTTAGATCGATACCTGACATATCACTATATGACCAAACAAAGGCTTGCTTATACTTAGATAGGAAGGTGGTGAAGTTGTTTGACTCTTGGGGATTCAAGGATTGACCAAACTTAACTATATGTGGTTCTTACATAGCTCCTATGTTAATGTTGATGGGGGATTCCTTAAGGAGTGTTGATGTGTCCATGGTAGGGATTTCTGAAGGAAATGGTCCTCTACTCCCATGTGAGAGAGGATTTCTTGATCATGTTTACATTATAGGACATTAACGGTGGGTGAATCCTCTTCAATAATTTATGGCCGGATGAGCGAAGTGTTTTACTATTTTTATTGGTTTGATAAGTCAAAGGTCCTAATGAAAAATTATTGACTAAAAAAGAGTGAGGGGAAATGGAAATGGTATCATCGGTTTCCATAAGGTCATCTTGTGTGGATGAGGAGGATGGTTTTGTTTGTTCAATAGTCAAGAGTGCAGCCTATGCAGATGATTCAAATGTGGGAGGTTCATCTCCCAATATGTATTTTTTGTATGATTGGAGAGTTGAAAGATAAGATCATGGATACCATGTTCATAATTCCCAAGCGCAAAACCTTTCTAGGAACAGTAGTGAAGGTACATTCATGTGAAGACTTGGTTGTATAAGAACTTAAGGTCAGAAACAAATAGTATGGGAAGATGTTGATAGGTGGTTTTGAAGAGGGACAATCAATCCCCTCATAAATAAGATTTGTTTTTAAATGAGGAGGACTATACGAGATGACATCTCGATATTGGATTCATACATAGGTTGTTTATATGTCATCCGTATGTATTAGGTTTGGGAATTGAGATAAGCGTAAGGAGGTGATACTCCCAGTGATAGATGTTGTTGTAGAATGATTTATACATTTTTAGGGCTCTTCTATTACTGATATCTTTTGTCACCCGGTCCCTTTTCCTTTTGGTGTTCTTTTGTAGTTTTGTGGGACTCAATTTTTCCTAAGTATGGAACTAGACATGAGGGTATCCACATGTCCCTTTTGTGCATTTTGGAGAAAGCGAAAGAATCAAGAGCCCTCAAGCAACAAGAATTGACCATGTGGCTAAAGTGTGACAATGAAGCCCAAGTGGGATGAAAAGTCAAGATAAAGGAGAAGAATGTGCATGCCTCCATATGTTGCCTAGGCATAGTTTCAAAAAGAGAGAGAAAAGGAGAATCCCCAAAACCACGTAGGGTCTTTAAGTGTTTGTCCAAGTGTCAAACAAGGCAGCTACCACCGTCAAAAGCACCAACTAAAGAAGCAGATGACTCGAGGTTTGGCGATTGAATATGATCTTGGGGCCCAAAGTATACATTCGATATTTTCTCCCAAGGTTGAAATATCTCATGGGTAGAAACTAAATACGATGATGGGATTCTTGATTGAGGACATGTTGGAGCAAGATTCGTTGGGATCTATAAGATAATGTTCTTGTGCCAGTAGAAGAAAAGGGAAAATAAGTTCCATACCTCCAAAGAAGAGAATTTTATGTTCAGTCTATTGTGTTTATTGGCCTTAACAAGGCTCTATTGTAAGGAAATATTGTAATTTGTGTCTTTCTATCCTTATACATTGTTTTCTATATAAATAAGAGTTCTTGTTTTATGCACTAAAAATTTCACAATACTTTGTATCCTTTGTTTCTTCGGTAATTACTTTAAATAGTGGAGCTCACCATGTTGATTTGAAAGGTGGATTATTCGATAATATGGATAAATATTGTATAGGAAAGGTTGACTATCTTATAACAATAAGGGACTTAGACCATGTTAAGGTTTGGTATTGACGAATGATTGGGAAATAATGTTTTATTTTAATGATTATTAGCAGGGTCTAAGTAACCCATCCAATGATAAGGTAAACATGTCAAATGGATTTAATTATTTTATTAAGGCATGAAGTGGTTAATCGGCCATTCACAAGCTTGGGTTTACCACTTGATGGATTAATCATAAACAAAGTCAAAGTATTCAAAACATGCAAAAAGTTAAAATTTGGTAGCGATTGAACTCGAGTTAGTTCGAGTTATTCTATTTTTGAATAACTCTTTGTTAGCATGAAATGATGGTTATCCAAACACCACCACCACCATTCTTGAGCAGGGAATTTGATGGAATTTATTAAAAGCCCATAAGTGGCAATTGCAGGAATTAAATTGGCATTTATGAATCTCGGGGAGATAACCGTCGATTCATTTTGATCTAACCCTAGTTCTTGTTGTTCCCATTTTCCATTAAGCTCTGCATGTTAAATCATGGTGAACCGATTACGGGAAACTATGTGTATGCATAACATGGAAGTTTTATGAGAGACTTGATAATTGTGTGGTATAAATTGTGGGCATCTTGTGAATCAGTTGGGAGAAGGAGGTTTCTTTTGTATGGTTTAATGAACTCAAAAAATTGCAGACCGTGAGGAAATAGTAGAAGGATGAGGCTTCTGAGGAAGGGTCTGTTCATGCAAGGAGATCTCATTTTCCCCAACCATGGACAAAGTGAGAGAAGATCTTCCTAATTTTAGGCATTAACAATTCTTATCCTCCCTTTACAATTTAATCCATATCATTTTTTTGTGAAATAATTACAGAATTTTCTCTTTTTGATCTCTGAGCTGAGTTGTGAAAGATGTATTACTAGAAATGGTTGTATCTAGAATTTGTTTGAGCATGTTTGTTTGGTTTGCTCTGATTGGGGAAGTCGATTTATTTTTATAATTAGATTATATGTCTGTAAATCCCTGTTGGGGCCTCTGCGAGTAATATCGATTGATACCCACATGAAATCTGAGTTTTATATAACTATATAAATAGGGCGAACCATAGGTTTGGAAGTAATTGTTTTCACCGTGTATTCAAACCCAGAATATTTTTACAATAAAAATACATTGAAGTTTTCTCCTTTGAAGAGATTCAGGGATTTATCATTACTCTGTGTTTATAAGTTGTTCATAGAATGGTAATCTAATATTGGTAATGTGATTTTGCTTAATATGATTGAATCTGGTAAGATGGGTTTTGGATGTTCATCTTAAATCCAAACTTACCTTCGCATTCTTGGAATTGAACAATCCTAAGATTTATTTATATGAATTCTGGAAAATAAAGATTGAGTTTTGACATCCATTCCAGGCTTAGATGTAAATGGGAAATCAAGGGATATACATTAATAAAGTTTAACTGTGGTTATGCAAATGTTGGTAATGACATGAATAACTTTGGATTATTTTCGAATGGGATGAATTAATTTTTCTGGCTGACACTAATGGGAATAATAACCCCACCATTATTTGGGTATTCGTTGTGGGTTATAAATAAATATAAAACCACTTGTTTTGGGTTCTTCATCTTGAGCTTTAAATAGTGGATATTAGCCCTTTGACAGATTGGCTCATAGTAATAGTTTCTCTACTCCTTAAATGGTAGGTTGGAGGCTGGAATCTAGTTGAAATAAATAATGTTTTTACCTATTGGATTCATGCTAGATTTCAGGCACAAATAGGATGAGATCTTATAAATAATCTACTATTTAAACTCTCTATGTTGTTTAACATGGATTGTATCCACTAAGCTAAATGTAAAAGACTTATTGGAGAATATCTAACCTAACCTTATAGTCTGTTGAAATATTGTTGTTGGTAAGGCCTATGTAGATATAAAATTAACTTTGTTACTTTTCACTTGTAGTGCCCGTTTAAACAACCACTTCAAACCCAAGAAATTGCCTAGGGTTAACTAGAAAAGTATGGGATAATTTTTTTACTAGAAGTATCTACATTTAGGTTACCAAACATCAATTTTCACTAATAGGTTCCGGAACAAATCCTATTTACCAAAACACAAGTTTCCTTTATTAACTTATATCAAGTTCATAGGGTTCAAATTTTAGGGTTACATGTTTTAGTCAGGTTCAGGGAGTAATTTACCCCCATGCCTGCTCTCTAACAAGCTTAGAGTTTCAACTAGATTTTTCTCTTACTTAACACTTCCAAAATTTCCCTAAACCATTCCTAATGGATAGGAAATTTTCTCACCTTTCCGGTGATATAAGGAAGTCCTCCTAACTCCTTATAGAACTCAAGATATGAGTGGGCGGAGTTCTAAGGTCAAAAATTCCCTTAGGGGACACGTGTCAAGAGGAGGGGATGTGCTTTGGATGGATTGGCAGGTTACGGGGTAGCATAGGGAAATTTTCCCATCGCATGGCTCAAAGTCACAAAACATTTTGCGCCCCTACGGGTCCCTAGGTGGACACGTGTCTAGTCCTGACACCAAACGGGAAAGGAGAAGGGAAGGGCGGAGCGCGGGTTGATTTAATGCCTTGCACCCAATGAAGGAGGAAAGGAAGAAAAAGGTGTGTGGGTCCACACACCTACGGAAGAACAAAGTCCAAGGGGAAGGTGGAGATGCGGGCCGTAGGAGAAATTTAGAACATTTTCCCAAGGCCAAAACAAACAAACAAAGGAAGAAGAAGGGTCTGCCCTCCCGCCTCCACCCCCAAAGTGCCACGTGGCACGCTCTCATTGGTCGTGGGCCGTGGGGCCAAAATGAGAATTTTTCCCAAAAAAATTTCAAAGGGTTAAGTCCAAAGGGAAAAACGTGCCTCCACCGTAGCCACAAGAGGACACGTGGCACCCTCTGATTGGCTGCAGCCAGCGGGGAAAAGGAAAATTTTTCCAAAGTCAAAATTTTAAAGGATAAGTTTAAGTTTGAAAAGAGTCCGCCCATCCACTGTGCCATGTGGCAGCATGTGATTGGTTGCGGGCAGCAGGTTACGGGTAAAATGGGAAAATTTTCCCAAGGCAAAATTTTCAAAGGGCTAAGTTTAAAATTGGTCCGCCCCTCCTAGGGTGCCACGTGGTAGGCCCCGATTGGTTGTGGGATGGTGGGGGCCACGGACTTTTTGGAAAAAATTTCCAAAGTAAAATTTTAATTTTTTTCTATAGTTAGATTAAATCTTATTTTTTTGAATGCCAAATTGAAGTAAAACTTCAAATGGCCATAACTTGAGCTAGAAAGCTTGGTTTTGGGAAAACGAGGACTTTTCAGAAAGCCCTCGATGCCCTCTTTGCACAGAGATAATAAATTTTGGAAATTGATGAATTTTGAGAGGTAAATTTAATGAAAAAAATTTGCAGGGTTTTAATTAGTGAACTGACAATTTTCAAATTCTCAATTTGGTTAAATTAGAACTCCTCCTTCACTCAACATGTCAAAAAGACATGGAGGATTAGTCTAGGGAGGGTTTAGAGTGTTTTAGGAAGATTAATTTGTCCAATTTATTTCAATTTTTATTTCTCCGACAATAGACAGAAAAACAACCCAAGGAGGAATTGCATTCAAATTTAGCAATGGTTGGATTATTTCTTAAGTTTTCTTTGTCAAGTTGGGTTCAATAATGTCTTAGCATGATAAATTATAAAATTTTAAGTTGATTACTAAGTGCAGGTCTGAACTGTTCATTTTATTAAAATGTGAATTGCCAGAATGAAGTGTATGACAGTGAGCTATTTCTTTGAATTGGAATATCAATTTTGGTCATTTGAATGTGCATATGTTTCCTAAACTTAGTCAAATACATTTAATTGAATTCCATCAACCATTCAATAACAATTTTGCAAGTCTTATTTCTATATTCAACTCCTTCAAGAGAATAAAATATTGTCTTTTGTTTCATACGCATGCTTCTTTTCCAAACAACAATTTCCAATCTTTAACAGCAATTTCAACTTCAATAATAATTCAAATCTAATACACAATACACTTTTGAGAAAGGAATGCAATCCTTCATTGATCATCAAATACAATTTTACAACTTTCCTTTTTCATTTGGTTTCCAAAATACAATTTACAAGATACATAATACAATGCATGTAACTTCATTTACATTTCTTTTCCAAAACAGAGGACAATTATGAATCTCCTTTGCATTTCTCAATTCAAATTCAATCTTCCATCTACAATACAATAACTTCACATTGCAATTACTATACAACTCATCCACTTCAAGTGGGAAATATTACAACAAACTTTCTCAAAGGATGGGACTGTCAAACTATATTCTTCTTGCTCCAAACAATAGCATGCTAGTTTCTCCATCTTTTCATATTTGATCACAACAAGGAAGGGGGAAAGGAAATGCTCTCCACCCAACCAAGACATCCAATGAGAAAGGAGAATTCATCCTTCCTCATTGGCCCCCAAGCCCCAACCATATTGAAATAGAGAATGAGAATCAACTCATGGCAACAATGGCTTCCATAAAAAACATACAATATTCTTCACATGCATACAACAATAAGAAATATAGTCCAAGCAAAGACAACAATTCACAACTGCATTTGAAATCATTCACACAACACATAGGCTTGATCAAGCAAGCCAACAAGAGCAAGGAACTATGGGGAACTACTTATGCCTCCCTATTTGGAATTGGGCATCCACCTAAATCATACCGCCAATAAACATATCAAATCCCATAAACCTTATATCTCCTAACCCCTCCTTATGCCCCCAAAGTTTCTCCCTTATGCCCCCCAAGAGTAAGAAATGCAAGCAGTTTCTTTTCCAAGGTGGATCCCAATCTAAAACTCCCTCCACAATAAAACTGGTGCCATTAGAAATCCCTTATGCCCCCTCATTGGAAATCCCCATAGCCTTCTCCTACACCATATCCTAAGCAGTCTACCTAACTAGCCAAGAATACAAAACACATTCACCATTTCAACATGCATGCAAGAGGAAGAAAAACATTTAAAGACAAGCTCAAGTGCCTACCTCTCCATAATGGACTTTGTTCCAAGATCCACAAGCTTTCAAATATGTCAAAGTGTAGTCCAAAACCAGCAATGTTCAAGCATGTAAATGACTCCAAGTTTCTTCCACAACAAGCTCCCAAATCAACAAGCAAGAAAAATGCGCCCCTAAGAGGAAATCAACAAAGCTCCAACCACCATAAACAAGCAAGGAGTTTCAATTTTATAGGAGAGGGAGAGAAGAGGGTGATGTGGATCCATGTGGGATGTCACATCATTCTTCCTCAACTCCAAAATAACCCATGCTCCAAAAGGACTGAATTAAAAATATGTAAGGGAAGTGTAATTAAAACTTCCAAATTGTCACTTCAAAATGCAATAAAAATGCCTGCATTTAACCCCCAAAGCATAGGCATGGTTTGTGGATCATGTTATGAGGTGTGGGACAAGTTTAACTTGTCCCACAAGCCTCCAAATTTAGCCTCCAAGGACAAATTCGAATTCTTAAGGAGATGAAGTGTTTAACCTTCCAAAATATTTCTTACATGACTCTTACATATCCCTTACACCTTCTTACACATTTCTTACACACTCTTCCAACATTAATATTTAAAATCAACAACTTCATTAATTACATTCTATATCCCAATTTAATTTAATTAAAGTTTAACTATATGATCTCTCACATTAATCTACCATATTTAAATTAAATACAAGAAGGAACACATTACTAATAAAATAAATTCAACAATAATTAAAAGGAACACATACTAAAATACATATCCCATGGTCACATATAATGGAAATCCCCCCATGGGAATCCCTAACAAACACACACAAAAACAGTTGCCATGGTGACCTTGTTGATTTCACCCAGAATTCTAATATGGTTAGTCTCCAATCCCGCGACATTGTTTTGATTTTTAACCTCGCAAAAATGTAAATACCTCCTTTGACCTCGTACAAATCGAACATCCAAAATGATATAAACAACATTTCAAAATTATCTAAACACATGAATCACAACAATATCAAGAATTCAACATTATCATTTTTAATTCATAAATCAACTATATCATCATCTATGCTATTCCATACTAGGTCTACTCAAAATATCAAATGTCACAAGTCCAAATCAACATCTATAATATGTCCATGTCAAACAATATATCATCATCCACATAAAGGAAATGTATCTAGTAATCATCATGCATACTAACTGAATCTAGATCAATAATAATCCATGATCTAACATCTAACCATCATACTAACACAAAACATAATAGTGTCCATAATATGATCAATAGTATCAAAATCAGTATCTAAAAGTGTCAAAGGGAAGTGGGCACTACATCCCCCTCCCCTTAGACTTGATTTCCTCTTGAAGTCACTAGAACAAATGTGGAAACCGCACTCAGCACAACCGTGGCATCCTCCCAAGTGGCTGCAGCCTCATCATATCTCGTCCCACCGCATCTCGAACCTCGACCAATCTCTTCTCCTCAAGGCCCGTGGTCCTGCGATTTATGATATGGATGGGCTTCTATCATCACCTACCCCCGATCCTCGCACCTACATTGATGTCCATTCCAACACATGAGAAATATCTCGTAATGTACCTCCTAAGGACGAAAACATGAAACACATCATGTATGTGAGACAAGCTAGGTGGCAATGCTAGATGGTAGGCCAAAGGGCCAATACGCTCCAAGATCTCAAAAGGACCAATGAATCTAGGAGCTAACTTAGAACCTTTTCCATAATGGATAGGGCTCTTGTGTGGCCTAACACAAAGGAACACCTTCATTCCCACATCGAAACTATAATCAATCCTATGTTGATCCGCATACTTCTTCTACCTGTCATGTGCCTCCTGCAATCTCTTCCTGATCAACACCACCTGCTGCTCCATGTCCTACAAAAGAGCTGGTCCAAGAGATACTCTATCCTCCAACCTGTCCTAGCTAAGGGGTGTCCTACACTCTCTACCATATAATTTCTTAAAATGAGCCATGCCTATAGAACTCTGAAAACTATTATTGTAGGCAAACTCCTCTAAGTACGAGTAATCCTTCCACTTAGACTACTGATCCATCACATACATCCTGAACATATCCTCCAAAATCTAATTCACACACTCGGTCTATCCATCTGTCTCAAGGTGATATGTTGTGTTGAAGTTAATCCTCATCCCGAGGACATACTGCATGGTAGTCCAAAAGTGTGAAGTGTACAAAGGATCGCGGTCACAAATGATCTTCCGCAAAATCCCGTGCAACCTGACAATCTCATCTAAATAAACTCGTGCCAGTGCTCTAGCAGTATAAGTGGTCTTCACCAGAGAAAATTGAGCCACTTTTGTCAATTTATCAACCGTGACCATGATGGTATCATGGTGATATCTCAACATAGGTAGACCCAACAATGAAATTCATGGAAATGGTGTCCCACTTCCATTCCGGTATGGCATGAGGATAAAGAATACATGTTGGATGTTGATGCTTGGCCTTAACCCTTTAGAACTCTAAACACCATGACACAAACGAGCCACATCTCGACGAAGTCCTCTCTAGTGGTATATCTTTCGTAAGGTAGCGTGCATCTTCTTCACCCCAGGATGGGCTGAATAGGGTGCACGATGTGCCTCTACTAAGATGTCCTGCCTCAAGCCTCCATCTCTAGGAACATATATCTTACCTCTATGCCTGAGAAGACCATCTACCTCTAAGGAAAAACCATCAAACTTCCCCTCAAGGGGTCTCTGTGACTCGATCTCTACTCATACTGCCATGTAGAAGCTATCAAGAGGAAGTTGCTGAAGAATCCTGCTCCACAAATTTGTGCTCACTGAGGTGGCCATAGCCACATGTCTCCATCTGCTAAGAGCATCTGCTACCACATTCTCCTTCCCCTTCACATGCTCTATCTCTATGTCATACTCACAAAGTAACTCCATCCAACGCCACTAACAAGCATTTAGATTGGGTTGCGTGAAGAGGTGGCGAAGACTCAAATGATCTGTCCTGATTGTGAATCTCTGTCCAAGAAGGAATTGTCTCCATATAACCAAATAATTCACAACCACCACAAGCTCAAGATCATGGGTAGGATAATTAAGCTCGTGATCCTTGAGTTTGCAAGACTTAAAAGCTACAACTCTACCATCCTACATCAACACACCTCCAAGCCTGCTAAAGAAGCATCTGTGTAAACAAATAACTCACCTTGTGGATCTGACACTACAAGAATGGGTGTTGTAGTGAGGCACTCCTTCAGTGTCCTAAAGGCCTGCTCACATCTATTTGTCCAAACAAACTTCTTCCCTTTCCTTTGAAGGGAAGTGATAGGGTGCACAATCCGAGAGAAGTCCTGAACAAATCTCTAGTAATATCCTGCTAATCCCATGAAGCTGCACACCTCGGTCACTGTAGTGGGTGCTGGCCAATCCATAATGGCTCTAATCTTGGAAGGATCGACTGCGATACCTTCCCCAGAAATAATATGACCCAAATACTACACCTCTAATTGAAAGAAAGCACACTTCTCCAAGTTCCCGTAAAGTTGCTACTCACGAAGACACTGGAGAACCTGTCGAAGGTGCCCCTCATGCTCCTCACATGTACGTGAGTATATAAAAATTTCATCTAGGAAGATGAGCATGAAGCGATCTAAAAATTTCCTAAATACCCCATTCATCAAACTCATAAACATTGCAGGGGCATTCGTCAACCCAAAAGGCACTACTGTGAACTCATAGTGCCCATATCTCATGCAAAAGGCAGTCTTATGAATGTCCACCTCACAAATCCTTAGGCGATGGTAGCCTCGATGTGAGATCAATCTTAGAGAACACCGTGGCTCCTTCATCTAGTCAAATAATTCATCAATGCGAGGAAGAGGATAATGATTCTTGATCGTTACTTTGTTCAACTTTCAGTAATCAATACACAACCGCAAGGATCCATCCTTCTTCTTCACAAAAATCACTAGTGCACCCTAAGGGGATACACTAGGATGGATAAGGCCCTTCTCCAAAAGACCCTCAAGCTGCAACTTGAGCTCATAGATCTCCTGGGTGGTCATCCGATAAGGTTCCCATGAGATAGGCTCTACTCCAGGAACTAGATCTATATGGAAATCAATCTCACGTGGGGGTGGCATCCCAGTAGTGTTGTCCACTCAAAATTCCCTGCTCTGATGAAAGTAAAAATTTCAAAATTTTGAGTTTAAGTGTTTTCTCTAATGTACCGAAGTCGTGAAATTGAGAAAAATCTGCGTTTTGGGTCATTTTGTATGTATTTCGGGCCTGTCGGACATTTTTGTCCCGCGTGTCCCAAGTTCCGAAGTGCGTTCTGTTCCCCGATCGGCCGAAATCCCCGAAGTTGTTCCATTTTCGGGCCTGTCGGAACTTTTTGTCCCAAATGTCCCAAAGTTAATTGTGCAAGTTGTTCCAATTTCGGCCGAAACACCCGAACCGCGTACTTCGCTCTTTCATGTTCCAAATGTCCCAAAGTTAATTCTGCAAGTTGTTCCATTTTCTGAAACACCCGAACCGCGTACTTCACGTACTTGCGTTCCAAATGTCCCAAACTTTTCCGGACTCATTGTCACCTTTTCGGCCGATTCGCCCGAACCACGTCCTTCACGCGTTTTCATCCCAGATGTCCCAAAATGCATTTGTGCGTCTTCTCCCTGTTTCGCCCGAGTCGGCCGAGCCGCGTGTTTCGCGCATTCGCGTCTCACATGTCCCAAGCAAACCAAATGCCATTCATACTTAGTTTTTCCCGCTCTACCCGAATATGCTATTTTTCAAACTAATAGATATGAATTTAATGCGCATTGATCACCCTTCTCTCTCCTCAACGGCTATATAATGGGCAGACCCCTTTTTGCATTCCTCACACTGCTTCCTTGTTGTCTTTTGCTCGAACATCTTGCTGGCAAATAATGTTTTCGATGACGTCAAGGATAATCTATCAAAATCCTGGGAAGATCAGAGTCTTGGAGGAGGCTTGGGAGAACTGAAGAACAGCTGGCAGAAGGACGAAGTATTCGAGACACTGGTCATCTCTGCTTTCAAAGACATACACTGTCATCTTCAGGATGAGACTTCTGAGACATAGCTGAGGCGTTAGAGAAATTCAGCAAATGATTCTCGAAGTTAGTGGGCCCCTCTCGGTGATCGCCACCGTCTTCTTCTCCTTGTTCTTTTCTCTTCTTCCCTTTCTTTTTCCGTTTTCTTTGTAAGAAGTTAAGGTATTGCGATTGGCGGTCCTTAACTGTTCTTGGTTAAAGAAGCGGTTACGAAGAGTAACTGATTTGTAAGCTATATAATGGCCTTCCTTACACCATTCTGAAGGAGGAAGAATTTGGCATATTTTCTGAAAGTGTAAATAGATCATAAAGAAATCAATACAGAAGGACTTTCCATTCTTTGTCTATCTGATCTCTGTTATTCCTAAGCTTTCATTTATTTTCTTTGTGAAGATCATTTATCTCAAGTTCATTAGTCTTGCCGATTGCATACTCTTCGACTTTGCAAGCACGGTGATCTTGTATAACCAAGAAGGAACTTTGTGTCCTTGATTAATGAGTCTGTGTTATGTTAAGAAACTTTGTGTTCTAGCAGATGTTATTTACAGAACTTTGTGTCTTTGAATTCCATCTTATTTATCCGATACAAATGATCTTGTTTCAATTCACTATGACTTCGCATACATAAAGAATTACTCTGATATCTATAATTCTGCATGTTGCCTTTCTGCTCTTTCCCGTACTCTCATTTCCTCAGTCCTTTTTGTAATTGATGATCTTCATAGAAAACACTTTCGTAATATCCAAGTTTAACCAACAAATCATGTCTTGTACATTTGTAAATAGGTTCGTTTCTGAATAAGGGAACCTCTCCCATTAAAGAGGAGGGACTTCTTGTCCCCTGACTGTTGCTCTTCTTAAAAGTCCTATTTGATGACCAACAGTTTTTGGCGACTCCATTGGGGAAAATCATATTCCAGTTCTGTAATTTTTCGATCATCCTTTGATCTGGTGACTCCGCGTTTTACTCGAGGGAGGAGGGCCCTTGGTGTTGAAGATTCTCAGTTTCAGCTTTTGGAGCAGCAGGGTTTTCCTTTCCCTTCAACAAGAAATAGAAGGACTCGTTCGACAAGCACTCCACCTGCTCAAGACAGAATTCCTACGGGTGGTATTCCTTCAGAGCCAGCTAGCCCTAATCAAGCTTTGATTCTTGCTGGTGTTGCAGTCCCTCTCCAAGCCGTTTTTCCAAGAATGGCGGCACCATTACCATGGGGTCATCATGTTGGGCCCCTGGCCCTTACTCAGCCTTTGCATGAGTTACCCAGAGGTAACCGGAAGAACTTTCCTAAATTCAAAGGCGATGGCAAAGTGCATCCTGATGAACACATCGCAGCCTTCGTTGTTGCATGTGGAGTTCTGGGAGTCGAATATGAAGACGTCTCCGTAAGGCTGTTTGTCAAGATGTTACAAGATAATGCCGATTGGTTCTACCACCTTCCTACCGGCATTATCACCGATCGGGACAAATGAGAACTCGGTTTGAAAACCGCTTTCAAGCCGGCAAAGATGTACATACCTTGCTAGCCCAAATCTCTCGGATAAAGAAAGATTCACAAGAGCCCATGAGATAATTTGGCCCTGGTTCAACAAATTGATCAATAAAATTCCGCAGCCTAACGACTTTGATCAAATTCAAAAATGTTTCTTCCTAAATGCTCAATCGCCCAAAGTTAGTTATGCACTAAGAAGGGCTAATCTCGCAACATTGGTCGAGGATCAAACTCTCCGTTAGTATCGAGGATGACTTGATCATGTCGGGAAGTTGAGAAGAGACCCTCCCAAATCTAAGTCTCTGCTTCTTCCTCTTCCACCCCCTCGACCTAATACTTGATCCATTCGTTCGAAACTTGCAAATGATCTTATTGCTATAAAGAAACAATGGCTCAAAGACGCTCCTTATGCGCAGACGCGTCCAAGGAGAAATTTTCAGCCCAGAAATCGCTTTTCTGCTTCTCAAACAAGATTAGCACTTGAAGGACCTCCTATTAAAGTCCCTATCAATGCGACCTGCGAGGTGGAAGAACCAGATGATGATGAAGATAACGAAGCTTGCGAAGAGTTTGCGAGAGAAGTTGATGACGAAGCGAATTAACTTGAGGGATCTCGAGTAAATTTCTTCACCACTGAGGGCATTGATGATGGAGATGATTATGATGAAGTGGTAGCAGACATGAATAGCGAATCATTCGCTGTCATGACTCGAGAACAGACAAATCAGAGGGAGAAAGTGACACAACCTATCAAGAAATCTAAGGAGCAGTCAACAACTATTCCCGTGATTGCAAAAAGAGGATCTCCTATCCCTACTTCATCTACACCAAAGGTGAGTCCTATCAATCCTGCTACCAAAGTTGCTTCTTCTTTTTCTCCTAAAGTTGATAAGCCTAGAATTCCAAATGATGATGGCCCGTCCACTTCGGGTCTTTTGATATTATTGATCATCTGAAAAAGACTAAGGTTCAAATCTCAGAGGCCGAGTATTATCAAACTCATCCCAAAGCTTTTGCCAAGATGATTCAATTTGTTAATTCCCACTCCAAAACCACCTCTAAAGGCCTTTTGCCTACTCCTTCTCTCCTGCCACCACTAGTCCTAGTAGCTACTTTGTCACCCTCGCCTAGTGACAAAATTAAACCATTTTATGTAACACTTCTTATAGTTGGTCATAGGCTCAGTAATTGTGTCATTGACTCAGATCCTCGAGACAATGTCATGCCAGCTAAAGTAGCTCATGCCTTAGGCTTGACCCTCACTCGCACTTATGGATCTTGCTACTCCATGGAGAGTAAGGAAGTGCCTCTGGTTGGAAGAATTAAAGATGCACAAGTGGCTTTTGCTGCTTTGCCCGAAAAGAAAGTGTTGGCTACCATCTTAGTAGCAGATATCCCTCCTTCATACGGGATGTTGCTAAGTAGGAACTTCTGCAAAGATGTGGGTGGAGAAATCCAAATGGACTGGTCACATGCACTCGTGCCTGTCAATGGACACATGAAGAAGTTGCTGCCTGAGAAGCAGTCTGAGTATATTGTGCAGAAAATGGATGATCCTAGAGCACAAATACTCTACGAGGATATGGGGCATGGTAACTACATGATTATGTCCCCTGATGAAATCCGACCCCCCAAAGTGTCTCCTAAAGATCCTAATGGGGTTTGGATTTTAGAGTTTGATGGAAGTTGTTCCTCAGCTGGTTCCGGAGCCGGTGTCCTGCTGGTGTCACCTGAAGGAAGCCTACACCCCTTTTCATTTAAGTTGCAGTTCGAGAATACTAATAATACAAAGAGAGTATGAGGCTCTCATTCTTGACCGCAAGTGGCCAAAGAACAAGGTGTAAAGAATCTTCTGGCTCGTGGTGATGCAGAATTGATTGTAAAGCAGGTCAGAAACCTTTTTCAAGTAAAAAATGGAAGGCTGAAACATTACCGGAATCAGGTTTGGGATTCCATTGAATTCCTTGATGCTTTCTCTATCGGCAAGACGTAGGAAAAGAACAAAGCAGGGGCTGATTCACTAGCTGTCTCAGGGTCGCTACTGATTCCTCATCCTGATTTCTCTCAAGACAAGTTCACCATTGAGATGATCCATCGACCCAGTGTACCTGATAACACCAATAACTGGCAGGTTTTCAATGATGATCAACATTTTCTTTCCTTCCTGGAACTCAAGGGTAATTTCGAACAGCTGTATTTTGAGGGAAGTGACAACCTACCTCGTGAGAGTGTGCCCTTTGACAAAGCAGTCACCCAAGGGGAAGAAACAGGTCAGGAAGGGTGCATTAAACTCAAGGGGAATAAGATTCCTAAAGGATTGGTAAGCTTAGAGGAACTGTTTGATAAACATGACAGGTATGTGAAGTCTAGAGCTTCTACTGGACCTCAGCAATCAGCTGAGTATGACAAAATCAATATTGGGAGTTCTAATGACCCTAAGCTAGTGAATATTGGAAAATGTTGCACAACAGATGAGAGGAGAAAAGCAATTGATCTTCTAAGGAGGTATAAGGATGTTCTTGCTTATTCTTATGAAGATTTGAAAGCTTTCAAACCAAAAGATATGCAGCACTCGATTCCTCTCAAACCAGGAATTAAACCTTTTAAGCAGAAACAGAGGCAATACAACCCCAAGATAGCAGACACCATCTTTCAGGAAATACAGAAGTTGTTGAAGGCTAAAATCATTTTTCCCATTCACCATTCAACATGGATTGCAAATATTGTACTCATAGGAAGAAAAATGGTGAGATCCGCATCTCGTGTTGATTTCGAACCCGAATCAGCGCTTTGAAAGATAACTATCCTTTGCCTATGATGGATCAGTCTTGCAAGCGATTACATGGGGTCTGAAATTTTATCCATGCTCGATGGATTCTCGTGGATACAATCAGTAGAGGTTGATATCAGAGATCAACACAAGACAACTTTCACTACTCCTTGGGGTACCTTTGCCTACAAGAGAATGCCTTTTGGGCTTATTAATGCTGGTGCCACTTTCCAGAGAGCTATGGATCTGGCTTTTGGAAGTTTGAAAGGGAAGTGTATTGTCATATATCTTGATGACCTGACAGTATTTTCCAAGACAAGAGCGGATCATTTTGATCACCTAGAGACAGTTCTGCTAAGATGCAGAGAGCATGGAATTTCTTTGAATCCTAAAAAGTCTGTTTTCTGTGTCACAGAGGGAAAATTATTAGGGCACATCGTTTCCAAAGATGGTATTAAGATTGATCCTGAACGAGTACAAGCTATCCAACAAATTCCTCTCCCAACCAGCAAAAAGGGCGTGCACTCCTTCTTTGGCAAGATCAATTTTTTGAGAAGATTCATTCCTGATTTTGCAGAATTAACTTTGAATATTTCTCAGATGATGAAAGGGAAGCAAACATTTGGTTGGTCTTCTGAAGGAAAGGAATCCTTTGAAGGTATCAAGAGAGCTATTGCTAAAACTCCTGTTTTAGCCTGTCCTGATTTCAGCAAAGATTTTATTATCTATTGCTATGCCACAGATAATACCTTAGCTGCTGTTTTGACTCAAGAAGACTCTGACGAGCATGAGCTCCCGATTGCGTTCATGAGCTATATTCTGAAGGATCACGAGTTGAAATACACCATGATGGAGAAACATGCTTTTGCAGTGGTTAAAGCTGTCAAGCAGTTTCACTTTTACATCCTCAACTCTCATTCCATGGTATTGGTCCCAGATACAACTGTCAAGTCGATTCTCACACAACAAGAATTTGGATCCAAGAGAGGGAACTGGGTTGCTAAGGTCCAAGAGTATGACATTGACATCAAACCGACCAAGCTGGTTCGTGGAAAAGGCCTTTGTGAGCTCATTGCTGAAGGAGCCAAACATGAGTTGCTGGAGGAGAAAGTTGACATTCCTACCGTTCTGTTTCCTTAGCTCGGTTGATGAATGGTATGTTGACATCACCCATTTTCTCACCTATGGGAATGCCCCTCTCATTTAACCGCCAAAGAAAAGAGGACTTTAAATTAGAGGTCAGGTCGGTCTGATATGTATTGTGGGAAAATGCTTTGTTCAAGCGTGGGTTAGATGGGAGATTTTTGAAGTGTGTGGACAAGGAACAGAAAGAAAGTTGCTCTCATCTTTTCATGATCAGGCATGTGGAGGGCACTATTCATCAATGGTTACAGCTCATAAGATACTCCATGGAGGATACTACTGGCCTTCCTTGTTTAGAGATGCATCCAAGTGGGTTGATAAATGTGAGGCTTGTCAGACTTTTGTGGGAAGACCTAAATTGCCTTCTTTGCCTCTCAAGCCAGTTGTGATTGAGGAACCATTTCAACAAAGGGGGTTTGGACTTCATTGGTACACTTAATCCTCGCTTCTAGTGCTGGTCACACTCATGTGCTTCGCCACTGACTATTTCACCAAATGGGTGGAAGCTATTCCAGTCAAGAGTACTACTTCTGAAGTGGTGTGCAGCTTCATTAAAGAGAACATCTTGGTAAGGTATGGTGTACCTAATAAGATTGTAATGAGATAATGCTTCAATTTCTCTTCAATCGAGATAATGGATTTCCACTTTACGGGTATGGCATCTCCTCGGCTCATTCTTCGATTATTACCCCTGGAAATGGGCAAGCGAATCCACTAACAAAAATTTGGTGACTATCATAAGGAAGTTGGTCAATGAGTCTTAACGAAATTGGCACGAGAAGCTCTATGATGCTCTTTGGGCGCGACAGATTACACCAAAGAGAGCTATTGGAATGTCTCCTTTTCAAGTGGTATATGGAGTAGAAGCTCAATTGCCGAAAGCGATGTGGAATTGCCACCTTGCACCTAATGAAGGCCATCAAGATACTAGTTTCGTAGATGCTTTGGATAAGAGAATTATGTACCCGCACAAACCGAATGAGGACAGATTGATGGTTACCGATAGGATATCTGTTCACCAAGCCAGAAGGTAAAGGTCCCGTTTAACAAGAAAGCTAGGTTCGAGAGATTTCCAAGTTGGAGACACCGTGCTGTTATGGGACAAAAGACATGAACCTCGTGGCAGCCATGGAAAGTTTGATTCCCTGTGGCTCGGACCTTTCAAGATCAGACACTTTGCTGGTGAGAATTCCTTTTATCTTGATTACATGGATGGTTCTTCTCTCCCACTTCCTTATAGTGGGCAGTATCTCAAGTTGTTCAAGTCCTAGGTGATTAGGGAGTCCCTTGTATATTCTGTACAGCGTTTTTGCTTTTCTTTCCTTTTTGTTTTGGTGTGTTGCCCTCTGTATTGGTCTATTTTTGACTCCGTTGCCCAATGGATAAGGTACTGGTCTGCTTCCCCAAGTTTGTCTAAGTTCTTGCCTTGTCTCATTCCTTGAATTTATGCCAAGTCATCCCCAGAAGGAGCCAGCTATTGTCCACTCAAAATTCCCTGCTCTGATGAAAGTAAAAATTTCAAAATTTTGAGTTTAAGTGTTTTATCTAATGTACCAAAGTCGTGAAATTGAGAAAAATCTACGTTTTGGGTCATTTTGTATGTATTTCGGGCCTGTCAGACATTTTTATCCCACGTGTCCCAAGTTCCGAAGTGCGTTCTGTTCCCCAATCGGCCAAAGTCCCCGAAGTTGTTCCATTTTCAGGCCTGTCGGAACTTTTTGTCCCAAAGTTAATTGTGCAAGTTGTTCCAATTTCGGTCGAAACGCCCGAACCGCGTACTTCGCTCTTTCATGTTCCAAATGTCCCAAAGTTAATTCTGCAAGTTGTTCCATTTTCGGCCGAAACGCCCGAACCGCGTACTTCACGTACTTGCATTCCAAATGTCCCAAAATTTTCCGGACTCATTGTCACCTTTTTGTACCGATTCGCCCGAACCGCGTCCTTCGCGCGTTTTCATCCCAGATGTCCCAAAATGCATTTGTGCATCTTCTCCTGTTTCGCCCGAAGTCACCGAGCCGCATGTTTCGCGCATTCGCGTCTCACATGTCCCAAGCGAACCAAATGCCATTCATACTTAGTTTTTCCCGCTCTACCCGAATATGTTGTTTTTCAAACTAATAGATATGAATTTAATGCGCATTGATCACCCTTCTCTCTCCTCAACGGCTATATAATGGGCGGACCCTTTTTGCATTCCTCACATTCCTCACACTTTTTTCAAACATCTTGTCTTTTCTCGAATCATCAAAATCTTGGAGAATAAGGTTTGGGAGAACTGAAGAACAG
The DNA here is from genome assembly GCA_018340775.1 of Taxus wallichiana var. yunnanensis. Taxonomy (NCBI): domain Eukaryota; kingdom Viridiplantae; phylum Streptophyta; class Pinopsida; order Cupressales; family Taxaceae; genus Taxus; species Taxus wallichiana. The sequence continues at coordinate 736,776,512 of CM031242.1, forward strand.
CTGGCAGAAGGACGAAGTATTCGAGACACTGGTCATCTCTGCTTTCAAAGACATACACTGTCATCTTCAGGATGAGACTTCTGAGACATAGCTGAGGCGTTAGAGAAATTCAGGCAGCGGATTCTGAAGTCAGTGGGCCCCTCTCAGTGACTGGCCACCTGTCTTCTTCTCCTTGTTCTTTTCTCTTCTTCCCTTTCTTTTTCCGTTTTCTTTGTAAGAAGTTAAGGTATTGCGATTGGCGGTCCTTAACTGTTCTTGGTTAAAGAAGCGGTTACGAAGAGTAACTGATTTGTAAGCTATATAATGGCCTTCCTTACGCCATTCTGAAGGAGGAAGAATTTGGCATATTTTCTGAAAGTGTAAATAGATCATAAAGAAATCAATACAGAAGGACTTTCCATTCTTTGTCTATCTGATCTCTGTTACTCCTAAGCTTTCATTTATTTTCTTTGTGAAGATCATTTGTCTCAAGTTCATTAGTCTTGCCGATTGCATACTCTTCGACTTTGCAAGCACGGTGATCTTGTATAACCAAGAAGGAACTTTGTGTCCTTGATTAATGAGTCTGTGTTATGTTAAGAAACTTTGTGTTCTAGCAGATGTTATTTACAGAACTTTGTGTCTTTGAATTCCATCTTATTTATCTAATACAAATGATCTTGTTTCAATTCACTATGACTTCGCATACATAAAGAATTACTCTGATATCTATAATTCTGCATGTTGCCTTTCTGCTCTTTCCCATACTCTCATTTCCTCAGTCCTTTTTGTAATTGATGATCTTCATAGAAAACACTTTCATAATATCCAAGTTTAACCAACAAATCATGTCTTGTACATTTGTAAATAGGTTCGTTTCTGAATAAGGGAACCTCTCCCATTAAAGAGGAGGGACTTCTTGTCCCCTGACTGTTGCTCTTCTTAAAAGTCCTATTTGACGACCAACAGTAGCTCCCCGAAATACATCAGAAAACTCTCTCAAGATGGGATGATCATCCAATGATAGTCCACTAGACCTATCCTCGATCTCATCACCGACTATAACAAAGATACATCTGACAACCTTTTCGCACACACCACTTAAGATGAATAGCGGAAATGGTGTGAATAGAAACGAGTATCCTGACCCTCGAGATCATCGACTCAACTCCCAAATCATCTACACAAGCTATAGTCTTATGATAACAATCCATCCTAGCCCTGTGTGCAGATAACCAATCCATACCTAAGATGACTCCATATGAGCCCAAAGGAAGAATACGAGAGATTTGAGGTGGTGGTGAAAGGTCCCAAATCTACAACACACTCCTTAACTAAGGAGTCCACAAAGATCTTGGCTCTAGAAGCCATCTCGACATCCCAACTAAGACCCTTCCTAACGCCACCAGCACTGCATTGCTCTACTAAAGATGGTGCAATGAAAGAATCAGAAGAACCAGAATCAAACAATACAGAGGTAGGAATACCACCAATGCTACCTGTGGTCTCAATGACTGTGCTCTGGTGCTCTTCCTGGTGGTTCTCAACCACTACATAAATCCTATGGTTGTGTCCCATGTCACCAACTGTCAGCTCAGAAATTGGTGCCTTACCCTTGTTAGGGTTCTAAGGGAAATCTCTCCAAAATGTCCAGCTACTCCACATCCAAAGCAACCACCTGATCCTCTCTAAGGAGCAGCGGCCACCTCGATCGGTGCCCTAAAATTTTGTGGCATGTATCCCGATGATCCGACTATGGTTTGTTCAGGCCTCTCTTGGTGAGTTCCTACCGACCGAGCTCTAGGTCCACCCTACGTCCTTATGGAACCCCTGTGGAGGATGCCCCATGCTCCAACCTCTCTCGTACATCGCTCTTCATGGATTTCTATAAGGTGGATGGGACTACTGCTACTGCGGCCTAAAGGATGACTATGAGGAATGTTGACCACCACGAGGAAGAGGTACTGAACCTCTCAATCTACCATCCTACATCTGTTGAATGTGGATTCTGACTTCGTCTCTAGCCTGCTGGGTTTTACCCCGAGTCTCCTCCGCAACATATGCCTTCTCAACGGCCTCTGCTAAAGTCTATGGACAGTGAATCTGCACTACACCTCCAATATCCAAATTCAGGCCCAGATGAACCTGTGAATCCACACCTGCTCATCCTGTATATACTCTACATACTAAAGTAGATCTAGAAATCTACTCTCATACTCTGCCACTGATAGAGAAGCCTGATGGAGGTCATGGAACTCATCAATCCTCTGTTGTATGAACCTCTGTGATAGATATCTGCTCTTAAATCTCTCCTCAAATAGCTCCCAGGTCACTTTCTCTAGAATCTACATGGAGCTTCTGCTCCTCTGTCCTCCACCATACTCTTGCTCCATCCCTCAGTAGATGGATCGCAACACGAGCTTTCGTGTTGCTAGAACAAGAAAAAGCTTGAAGTAACCACTCAAGCTCACTAGGCATGCCTCTACCTAAAATCCACCTGTATCACTTAAGTAATGTGGGGGCCGAAGCTTGAGGATCTCCCTGATGTGATCCGTTGTTGTGGTCTATCGGTCTCTAGGTCTCTCTGCGTGCTCATCCCTAAGCCTAGGGCTCCGAGACCTCTCTCTATACTCTAGAACTCAATCACCTGTCTCCTAGGTGGTGACTCTACTCTGACTGACTCCGCATTGGATTTCTCCCCTCTATGCTCCTCGTTGAGTTGAGGAGATACTTGACCCTCGATAGAAGGATCTCTATCATGACTAGTTGCATGTCCTCCACCTAATCCTCTGCGTAGAGTGGCATTAACATCCTAGAGGGTCTATAGAATCTGAGGTAGAATGGCTACTACACCCTGATCTAGTGGTGGTGGTGGTGGTGGTGGTGAGTTTGAGTCCCCGTGAAAGTTCCGAGCCTCCTACATAGACCAAAGCGAGAGTTAGTTCATTTGCTAAGTTATACACAACTTCCATGTTTACTAAAAATATTCAAATTCTTGCTAAGTTGTTTTCTAGATTTAAGTGTGCTAGGTTTAAGTTTTCATGTCTCAAGTTTTCTAGTGTGCCCAATGGTCCAAGCCTTTGAACCACTGCTCTGATACCAAACTGTAGTGCTCGTTTAAACAACCACTTGAGACCCAAGAAATTACCTAGGGTTAGCTAGAAAAATTATGGAATAATTTTTTTATTAGAAGTATCTACATTCAGGTTGCTAAACATCAGTTTTCACTAACATGTTTGAAAAATCCTATTTACCAAAACACAAGTTTCCTTTATTAACTTATATCAAGTTCACAAGGTTCGATTTTAGGGTTACATGTTTTAGTCAAGTTCAGGGAGTAATTTACCCCCATGCCTACTCTCTAACAGGCTCAGAGTTTCAACTAGATTTTCTCTTACTTAACACTTCCAAAATTTCCCTAAACCATTCCCAATGGATAGGAAATTTTCTCACCTTTCTGGTGATATAAGGAAGTCCTCCTAACTCCTTGCAGAACTCAAGATATGAGTGGGCAGAGTTCTAAGGTCAAATATTCCCTTAGAGGACACGTGTCAAGAGGAGGGGGATGCACTTTGGACAGATTGGGCGGGTCACGGGGTGGCATAGGGAAATTTTCCCATTGCATGGCTCAAATTCACAAAGCATTCCATGCCCCGCAGGTCCCCGGTGGACACGTGTCGAGTCCTGTGCCAAGCGGGAAAGGAGAAGGGAAGGGCAGAGTAGCGGGTGGATTTAGTGCCTTGCGCCCAATGAAGGAGGAAAGGAAGAAAAAGGTGCATGGGTCCTGTTGGTTGGATATTTTTCAAACCAAAATATGAGGTTCAACCACAGTACATGAGATTTAATCCCTCCTCAAAGACAGGTGAGGCTGCCTGTTTATTGCTAATCTAAAACACAGTAAATAATATATACAATATTCACACTAATCTAACCATTGGGGGTTGGGATGAAATCCCGAAATCCACATTCACACGATTCAAGGATATTGCTTTCGTAAGTGAAATAGGTTAGAAACTGTTACAGTGAAAGAAGCACGGTAGAAAAGAAATGGGAGAAACGTATTTTCTTTCGAGTAAACACAGAGCACGAAATAATCATACGAGTTTTAGATCACAGATATAGTGTCCGAGATAATTAGAAACACTGAGATTCTATGCAAAGAATAGCTTTAAGATCATGAACATAAGAACACTGTCTTAAATAAGATATATTTCACAACACAAAGTCTGTAAAACAATATCAACTTCTATTCTTCAAAATGATTGAAAGAAAACACAAAGTTTTTCTCCTTTCCAATAGCCTCTTAATGCTTCAAAAATTCTCGACCCTTTAGAATGCACAAGCATCCCTTATTTATAACAAAAGAAGCTAGAGATAAAACAGGACAGATCCTGAAAAGTAGCATGCTAACTAGAGTTCAACTTTGCATGATTCTCACGCAGGAGATCAAGTCAAAGTATGAATTAAAAATATGATAAAACGGAAATAACAAAGACATGTCAATCTAAAAATAGAAATGACATGAGGCGTTGGGAATTAATCCGAATCATCATCTTTTGCTTCTTCTTTCTCCTCCTCCAAATGAGATTGCTTTGTTCGGAACTCTTGGAACTTCCGAATAATGCCTTGCATTTCATTTTCCTCAGTGCGATAGAATGATCATTCCACATTTCGCAGTCTCATGGATATCACGCACCGCCAGAAGCTTTTTCAACCTTTGCTTGAGCTTTCTTAAGGCCTCCAACGTATGTTCAATCCTCACAAACCGACCAATGACTTCAAGGTCGAATCCATCTACAGTTCATGTTGAAGTCTCTTGAACTTGTTTGAAGAGATCATCTGCGATAGGGCACTTGAGTTCCCAACTGACACCTTTGGACAAATCTTTAGCAATTCTTCTTCCAGATCACTTTTCCCATCGATCAATTTATCTCTTGATTCTCTCAACTTGCTGCAGGCTTCGTTGAGGATCTTTACTCTGAACTTGATGGCCTTGATCAGCTGGAAGTGTTTATCTGTATGTGGAAGAACGCCTTCTTCTACCAAGAGATGTGTTGGTATTTGCTTTAGCACTTGGAGAGCTTCACAAGTCAAATCAAGCTGTCCAAGTTCTTCAGTGAATTCCTCATCCATCTTCTCTCCTTCCTTCTGAATCTCTGCCAAGGACTGATGAACTTTCACCACGTCTTGAATTACTTCCTTCCCTTGTTGGAGCAACTTTTGGATCCATTCATCAACCACCCTTCCTTTTTAGTAATCTTCTCAATCGAAGGCACCGATGAGAAATCAAATCCGGCAGGTACAGAAGAAGATGGTATGGATTCCAGGGGTGTTGAGAGTTTAATCAAAACCTCTGTCAACTGCTCCACTTTTTCCTTAAGCTCATTTCTGCTGTCCTTTGTTTCTTTCAACTTTTGGCACAGCGCGTCTATGGAATCCTTTGCATCTTGATGCGCCCCTTTTCTTTGTCACTTTCCTAGAGCCACCCCAGTTACACAGTAATCAAAGCAAATGTTACATCATCTTTAGTTTTGTCAGCTGAGGGAGTGGCAATTTCTGCGAACTTATCTCCTGAAGCATCTACCAAAACCCTTGAAACTGTTTTGGGTTTCTTGGCTGATTTCGCAGTAGAAGCCTTAAGTGAGCTGAAATCAAAGGCTGGTAGGGGTACAATCACTTTCCTCTTCCTCGGAGTTTGCTCGAGTAGCCATTATGGTGTATCAGAGGAAACTGCCAATGTTGTAATCGCGGTATTCTACTCTCGGGGAGCAGATTCTACTATTGGAGGGGGAACAGAGTCAACGTGATAGTAGGTGCAATGAATAGAGGCACGAGGTTGTGGGGAGTGTTGGTGATCACTTGGGTTCCAGCAGAGAGGGTGAGAGCCCTGAGAAAATATTGGCCATGCTTGAAGAAGTGGATGGGAATGAGGAGGCTGAAGTGGTTGTTGAGGGGGAGGCACAGATTCAGTTTCCAAAGCCTTGACTGCAAGAGATAAGGTCTCTCCCGTTGAGCAATCAGCAAATGGTGAAGTCAAGGGCTGACTTCCTCCTTCTTCCAAATTAATTTCTCCTATTTCTGGTGGTGTTGGTGATTCTGGCACATCCACCGTTTGAGCTGGAGAGATAATTGAAGAGATTGGTCTTTCTTTCCTCTTCTTGGGAATCTTGATTTTTATAGACCCCCCAGTAGATTCCTTGTCCATCTTCTTTTTGGAGGGCCCCGCCTCAGAAGCAGCCAATTTTGGAAACTTGTCATCTTTAAAATTCATGCCCCAAGAAGAGAGCCATTTCTTTATGCGAGCGAGTTAGGGCTGACCTATCGGTGATAGAGGATTTTTTTGGCCGACCAATCAATAGGCGGGAAAACGTATCGATCTTCATTAAGCCCATCATAGGACATATCCAACACACTTTCATTGTCCTTTGTACCATCCGCAAATCAGAAATCTCTAGCGTCTGAATCTCATCAATAGTTAATCTGCTATGATCTTTTACGCGAACCGCAACTTCAACACGCAGATCCACCCAAATATCCTCAATGTCGGGCCTATGCGGATGTAGGGCTCCATAAGTTCTCGAGACTCCTCGGATGTCAAAACCATCCCGAGACTTCATATGCTTCTTTAATTTCTCCCGGAGTTCACATTCAACATTTTTAGCCTTTCATGCATTTGTCGAGCAAGTATACCTCCCAATAGAAATTGGGAAGGATACAAATGCCTTATGCTTGCTCTGTTGGAATTTGTGGAAATCCAATAAGCTGTCTCGACCAATTCTATTAGTATCAATCTATCGCCCTGATAAGCGGCGAGACGGAAAGGCTCTCTAGAGTACATGACCATTCGAAGGTAGGTAAACTTCTTGAACTGCAAGAAGATACATCCCCATTTAGATACTTCAGCCCATGCCTCGTCTGAGACCCTTGTCTTTCTCACTTCACAGATTCGGTGTGCAGATGTTCTCGTAGAAAAAGGCGTCATTTACCCTCCTAAAATGATCCTTGGACCCCTTCTTCGTTATTTGAGGATAATACTTATAGACTGGATTTGTGGTTCTACTTCCTTTAGTCTCCAGCTCGGGATAGCTCCTCATCCCAGCTGCTGCATAGGCCACATATGAGAACATATAAAACTTTCCTATTGACAGGACTGCGTCGTCATCTGGGAATCAATTTCATCAGCGATAAGGGTTCCCGATCGATCCTTGCTTGTTCTTCTTGATGGTGACCATAAATTGGTACATCCATCCATGAAATAAATTTGATTCCGGCAAGCCAAAAACCCGGCTCAGTAGGGTGATAATATCGTTGATTTCTTGTATGAAATCCGATCTAGGGATAGTTCTTGGAAATCTAGATATTACTGGTTTAGCTTTGACCAAGAACTTCTTATTGACATCCTTAATGCAATTTTCTTGGTTACTGTCCCAGGCCTTCTGAGCCGACTTGATGTCTAGGGCCCCATACTCTTCAAAATTTGGTAGTTTCAGGAGATCATCAAAATAAGCCCCATCTAGTTTGATAACTACTTCACCAGCCTGATTCCTTACGGAACGAGAAGCTGAGTCGTAGCTGGATGCACACGTCAAAACAAGCTCTGGACATTGTGCAGACATGGGGAAGCTTCTTTGCTGCAGGGGCAAGCCACCGTTAGTTAGCTAAAGCCACCATCCATGGGGTTTGAGAAGAACTCTTCACCCTATTCCAAAAGTCGTCCATATCTATGTTGCCCATTTCAGTATCCCTGATATCATAATTACAGTCGATATATGACGGGGATTCTGGTTTCTTAAATTTGTATTTCATCCTGCTAGATTTTTCGGCCTTCTCCTGTGATGAACCAGGATCCGACATGAAGAATATTGGAAGGAGAAAGGCTCGGAACTCCGGAGATGCTGTGCACATTGAAAAACTGATTGATCAAGGCGTCGGAAGAAGAGAAGAACCCGACACGCAGAAGAAGATATCGGAAAACTTTGAGAACCCGACAGGTCTGATATGTCGGAATCTTGGCGAAACCCGACACTTGCTTTCAATGGCGGAAACAGGAGAAAACCCGACACCCACTTTCGATGACGGAACTTAGGAGATGCCCGACACTTAGTGTTGAGGTCGGAATGTTGAGAAACCCCGTCACTTCGAGCTTCCAATGTTCTTCGGACTTTTGAATCTGCAACACAACTTTCAAAAATCCGGGAAACAAAAACAGAGTCTTTCCTTTGAATTTCTAAATACACAACTTCCTTTCTTTTTGTTATTCACATTCCATACATTATGCAAGTAATTGGAGTTTGGAAGGAACAGCACCAATTAATAGTCTCAAAAAGAAAATAAACCCTAAAAACCCAAAACCCCTTCCAAAACAACACAGCAAGAAGAAGGAAGAAAAACCCTCGACAACTGGCAAGAAATTGGAAAGAAAATACACGCAGTCGATCCAGAAAAATCAAGAACAAAGAAGGAACGAAAAATACCTTCAATTCGAGACAGGTAAAATCGAAAACAAACGATCCAGTCTGGTAACGCGAGTTTGCGGGTTTTGGGAGCGGAAGAGCATGCGAAAAATCCACGAATTAAAAATATGAACGGTAAGAATGACGTGGAAATCCACATATTTATAAGAAAATCAGTAATAAATACACTTCAGCTCGGCACGTGCCAACTCACCGACCGCTCGGCATGAATGCCACGTCAGCATGTTGTAGGAGTCCGAAAACCCGACACGAGGAGATTTAGTGCATTTCGGGTTTCGGGCTTCGGAAAACATGGAGCACAAAACATGTTTTGAATCATGAATGTTCCGATGCATTGAACTTCCGAAAACCCGATTACAAAGGATTGAGCGGACTTCGGGAATCGGAGAACATGGCGCATAAAACATGTTTTGGAACATAAATGTCCCGATGCTTTAGAGTTCCGAAAACCCGAATACAAAGGATTTCCTTAACACAAGGCGGGTCTCGGGTTTTGGAAGTCACGCGACACAAAGCATGTTTTAACTCAAGTATGTTCCGATGAGTTTAATTTCCGAAAACCCGATTACTAAGGATCTTCTCATTGCAAGGCGGGTTTCGGATTTTGGAGGGCATAAGACATAAAGCATGTTAAAGCTTATGTCAAGCTGTTAGTAACACCCGAAAACCCGATTTTCTCTAAAAGAGGTCATAATGCAAAATCACTTCAAAAATTTTGTAGGGGTTATCCGATCGTTTCGTTGTGAACTCAAAACGGGGATAACAGGTCCGCGCACCCGCGGAAGAACAAAGTCTGAGGGAAGGTGGAGATGCGGGCCACGAGAGAAATTTAGAAAATTTTCCCAAGGCCAAAACAAATAAACAAAGGAAGAAGAAGGGTCTGCCCTCCCGCCTCCACCCCCCAAAGTGCCATGTGGCACGCTCTCATTGGCCATTGATTGGTGGGGCCAAAATGAGAATTTTCTCAAAAAAAATTCAAAGGGTTTAGTCCAAAGGGAAAATGTGCCTCCGTCATAGCCACAAGAGGACACGTGGTGCCCTCTGATTGGTTGTGGGCCAGCAGAGGTAAAAGGAAAATTTTTCCAAAGTCCAAATTTTAAAGGATAAGTTTTAATTTGAAAAGAGTCCGCCCATCCACCATGCCATGTGGCAGCATGTGATTGGCTGCGGGCGATGGGGTTGTGGGGTAAAATGGGAAAATTTTCCCAAGGCAAAATTTTTGAAAGGGCAAAGTTTAAAAATTGGTCTGCCCCTCCTAGGGTGCCACATGGTAGGCCCTTATTGGTTACAGGATGGTAGGGGCTGCGGACTTTTTTAGGAAATTTTTCCAAGGTAAATTTTTTTTTCTATAGTTAGATTAAATCTTTTTTTTTTTAATGCCAAATTGAAGTAAAACTTCAAATGGCCATAACTTGAGCTAGAAAGCTCGGTTTTGGGAAAACAAGGACTTTTCGAAAAGCCCTCGATGCCCTCTTTGCACAGGGATCATCAATTTTGAAATTGATGAAGTTTGAGAGGTCAATTTAATGAAAAAAATCTGCAGGGTTTCTAATTAGTGAACTGACAGTTTTCAAATTCTCAATTTGGTTAAATTAGAACTCCTTCACTCAACATGTCAAAAAACATGGAGGATTAGTCTAGGGAGGGTTTAGAGTGTTTTAGGAAGATTAATTTTTCCAATTGATTTCAATTTTTATTTCTCCGACAATAGATAGAAAAATCGACCCAAGGAGGAATTGCATTCGAATTTAGCAATGGTTGGATTATTTCTTAAGTTTTCTTTGTCAGGTTGGGTTCAATAATGTCTTAGCATGATAACTTATAACATTTTTAAGTTGATTACTAAGTGCAGGTTTGAACTGTTCATTTTATTAAAATGTGAATTGCCATAATGAAGTGTATGACAGTGAGCTATTTCTTTGAATTGGAATATCAATTTTGGTCATTTGAATGTGCATATGTTTCCTAAACTTAGTCAAATACATTTAATTGAATTCCATCAACCATTCAATAACAATTTTGCAAGTCTTATTTCTATATTCAACTCCTTCAAGAGAATAAAATATTGTCTTTTGTTTCATACGCATGCTTCTTTTCCAAACAGCAATTTCCAATCTTTAACAACAATTTCAACTTCAATAATAATTCAAATCTAATACACAATACACTTTTGAGAAAGGAATGCAATCCTTCATTGATCATCAAATACAATTTTACAACTTTCCTTTTTCATTTGGTTTCCAAAATACAATTTACAAGATACATAATACAATGCATGTAACTTCATTTACATTTCTTTTCCAAAACAGAGGACAATTATGAATCTCCTTTGCATTTCTCAATTCAAATTCAATCTTCCATCTACAATACAATAACTTCACATTGCAATTACTATACAACTCATCCACTTCGAAGTGGGAAAGATTACAACAAACTTTCTCAAAGGATGGGACTGTCAAACTGTATTCTTCTTGCTCCAAACAGCAGCATGCTAGTTTCTCCATCTTTTCATCTTTGATCACAACAAGGAAGGGGGAAAGGCAACGCTCTCCACCCAACCAAGACATCCAATGAGAAAGGAGAAGCCATCCTTCCTCATTGGCCCCCGAGCCCCAACCATATTGAAATAGAGAATGAGAATCAACTCATGGCAACAATGGCTTCCACAACAAACATACAGTATTCTTCACATGCATACAACAATAAGAAATACAGTCCAAACAAAGATAGTAGTTCACAACGCATTTGAAATCATTCACACAACACATAGGCTTGATCAAGCAAGCCAACAAGAGCAAGGAACTATGGGGAACTACTTATGCCTCCCTATTTGGAATTGGGCATCCACCTAAATCATACCGCTAATAAACATATCAAATCCCATAAACCTTATATCTCCCAACCCCTCCTTATGCCCCCAATTTTCTCCCTTATGCCCCCCCAAGAGTAAGAAATGCAAGCAGTTTCTTTTCCAAGGTGGATCCCAATCCAAAACTCCCTCCACAATAAAACTAGTGCCATTGGCAATCCCTTATGCCCCCCATTGGAAATCCCCATAGCCTTCTCCTACACCATATCCTAAGCAGTCTACCCAACCAGCCAAGAATACAAAACACATTCACCATTTCAACATGCATGCAAGAGGAAGAAAAACATTTAAAGACAAGCTCAAGTGCCTACCTCTCCATAATGGAGTTTGTTCCAAGATCCAAAAGCTTTCAAATATGTCAAAGTGCAATCAAAACCAGCAATGTTCAAGCATGTAAATGACTCCAAGCTTCTTCCACAACAAGCTCCCAAATCAGCAAGCAAGAAAAATGCGCCCCCAAGAGGAAATCAACAAAGTTCCAACCACCATAAACAAGCAAGGAGTTTCAATTTTATAGGAGAGGGAAGAGAAGAGGATGATGTGGAACCATGTGGGATGCCACATCATTCTTCCTCAACCCTAAGAGGAAATCAACATCACTCACCAAATCACAATAAATAAACATGATAAATTAACTTACACACTTCAAAACAACCCATACTCCAAAAGGACTGAATTAAAAATATGTAAGGGAAGTGCAATTAAAACTTACAAATTGTCACTTCAAAATGCAATAAAATGCCTAAATTTAACCTCCAAACCATAGGTATGGTTGGTGAATCATTTTAAGAGGTGTGGGACAAGTTTAACTTGTCCCACAAGCCTCCAAATTTGGCCTCCAAGGACAAATTCGAATTCTTAAGGAGATGAAGTGTTTAACCTTCCAAAATCTTTCTTACATGACTCTTACATATCCCTTACACCTTCTTACACATTTCTTACACACTCTTCCAACATTAACATTTAAAATCAACAACTTCATTAATTACATTCCATATCCCAATTTAATTTAATTAAAGTTTAACTATATGATCTCTCACATTAATCTACCACATTTAAATTAATTACAAGAAGGAACACATTACTAATAAAATACATTCAACAATAATTAAAAGGAACACATAATAAAATACATATCCCATGGTCACATATAATGGAAATCCCCCATGGGAATCCCTAACAAACACACACACACACACAAAATAGTTGCCATGGTGACCTTGTTGATTTCACCCATAATTCTAATATGGTTAGTCTCCAGTCCCCCGACATTGTTGTGATTTTTAACCTACAAAAATGCAAATACCTCCTTCGGCCTCATGGCCATATCAGAACATCCAAAATGATATAAACAACATTTCAAAATTATCTAAACACATGAATCACAACAATATCAAGAATTCAACATTATCATTTTTAATTCATAAATCAACTATATCATCATCTATGCTATTCCATACTAGGTCTACTCAAAATATCAAATGTCACAAGTCCAAATCAACATCTATAATATGTCCATGTCAAACAATATATCATCATCCACATAAAGGAAATGTATCTAGTAATCATCATGCATACTAACTAAATCCAGATCAATAATAATCCATGATCTAACATCTAACCATCATACTAACACAAAACATAATAGTGTCCATAATATGATCAATAGTATCAGGATCAGTATCTAAAAGTGTCAAAGGGAAGTGTGCACTACATCACTCTGTAAGATTTAAGCTAAGCAAGTTTTCTCATTTTTCTACAAAACTTTAGACCTCTTTCTTGAGGATAGGTAAATTGAACATTTGTACTCATTTGCAAGTCAATGTTTTTATGAGATCTTTTATAAACTTTGTTGATGGATCTTTATGCTTGGGCAGCCGGGTCGACTAAGATCTTTTATCAAGTAGAATTTATGAGTAAAATGTATAAACTATGTCAAAATGACATATAGTTGTTATATGAAATATTAACTTATAATAGATTGAAAATGCATGTTTGATTGTATCTTGAATTATTATTAAAGACTATGAAGCATTTACTTGTAACATGGGATTATTGACAGATTTGTCACATTTGAAATGTTACTCAAGGTTCAGTTGATCCTTTTAGACTGTGTGACCGTAGTGTAGTCACTTAGTCACTTGATCTATCGTATTCGAATGCATGGATGAAATCATAACTTCGTTATGAGGTGATTGTTTTTGTTATATGGTGTATCTATGATTGATAATATAGCTAAGTATCTCTTAATATCAACATGATTTCTTAGTAATTGTTGTTTTGAAAAATGAGGAAGTATGGAATTTTATATAATTTATTGATCAAGAATATGTTGAGGCCTTACTTGATTTTGGATCTTTATACGAACGAATGTGTACTAAGAAATAACTCAAATTGATGTGTTGTATTAAAGATTATACAAAACAAGATATTGAGTTATGAGGTATATTTTCTGTAATTCTTACAAGATAGCTATATATAACTTAGATATGTAATTAGGGAAGGTTTGTACCTTGTTAAGGTATTATTAGACTAATAAGAAATATCCAGAATTTATGTGATGGACTCATGTGGACTGGATATAATGTTACAACAATATAAGTATGGGCTTACATGGCCATAATATTATTATTCCAGCTTTGACTCTAAATGAGTGGATTGTAATTGGTAATGTTGATTGGATTAAATTATGTTTTTAGACTTCTGTGGACTGAATAATATTAATACAATGATATAAGTATGGGCTTATATGATGGTATTAATATTATTCTAGCTTAGGCATATTTGAGTAGATACTTATGTAAAAGTTTTTAATCATCAAAGTTTGATATTTGTAGATATTTTTATGGATAAGATTAGATATTTGCATGTGCACCTTACTTGTATGCAATGACTCATGTGAATAAGTGAAGCTATGTTATTATATTTTATGTGTTGGTTGATCACTATTGTATGGTTTTAATGTTGCTGATTTGGTGGGTTGTAGTGGCAGACCATTGTGTAATATTATTACCCAAGCAAATGAAATATGTAAATGTAACCTAAAGGCAATTTTTCCTTTAATGAAATACTAAATGGTTTAAGGTGTAAATTGAGGGTAAGGATTATTCATGCCAGTTTGTATCAAATTGACCATGATTCCATCATGCAGGTAAAGAGGATCATCGATTTGGTAAGAAATAATTAGTTGGCTTGATTTGGTTGGTTGTACTACTATCATTAATGAAAGGATGTAATTCCTAATTATCTATGTGAAAGACATAATTTGAACTTATGATTAGTTTAGGAAATATGAAAGTGAAATGTTGGCTAGAAGATTGCAGTGATAAAAAAATGAATGTAACCTATTTGAATGGCACCTTGGACTTTAATAGTGAATGGTTGTTGATATATTAAAAAATGTATATTTGTTTGGTTATTTACGAATATGAATTTAATTTAATGACTTGTTCTATATGAATAAGTATTTGAGATACTTTTGTTGGAATCAATAATGTATTATTGATTAATTTGAAATCATTGAGATTGTTATTATTATTTATGATTGTGAAGTATTTACCATGGGTGTAATTTAAGTATAAATGTTTGTATAATTATGCATATGATATTGATTCAAACATTGAAATAACTATTATAACGTTGATCAAAATAACCCTAAATGTTTAAGTAAGTAACCAAAGATCTTATTATAATCATATATCTATTAGGGAACATGAATATGTATATGAATGATCATAAGAAGCTATCATTAATTGAACTAAGTAATGTTGAATTGTTTAAATAAACTTCAATGCGTGTAAGGTACCTTGATAGAAGTAAGAAACGAGAACTTAAGGAGTGTTCACTTGTAAACAATTACATTGTTGTTTACCAAAATTAAGGACACTATATAACAAGAGAATATAGTACCTTAATATGGAAGTTAGAGGATCAGGAATCAATGTTATGAACAAATATGGAATTTTAAATTAAATATGTACCACACTTATTTAAATTCATAAGGGACTCTCTTAAAGGTTATAAATCCTATAATCCATTATGTGAACTACCAACTGATAGGTGGATACGTGTTGATAGGAAATTGCTAATATCTGTTAAATACTAAGTACATCATAATGTCTTAGTAAATGTGTTAATGAGTAAGATACCTGAATATTATTCAGGATTATTGTCTTAACATATAGGAACCTATTGCATGGTGATAGATTTTTTTCATCTTTAACAACATTATATAAAACAAGATGATGTCAATATGGTGGAATACCTGGTTCCTCTTTATCAAAAAAATAGTGCATTGATACAAAATAAGTTGTTGGTATATTAACAAAGAAAAATATGATTACTTTCATAATAATAAGATGATACATATGCATGTATGTTAGACCCTAACTAACATAAAGGTGCAAGAGTACACTGGATAACTTGATTTAGTAGAACAGTTAAGTGATATAAAAAAGGGTGCTAATGAAAGTAATACAAAGTATCATAATTACTAAGTAATTATGTAGCCTTGCATGATTACACAAAAGGGTAAAGTACATCTTTGATAGTTTTTATTCCATTGATAATGTGAGACCATCATTTTACATATTGAAATGAATCATTAATGTGTAACAGTAAAATCTTGGAATATATCTAAGGCAGTGAGCTAACTTATATCTAAAATTGATAGGTAGAAAAGAATGTAAAGTACTTCAAGGAACTACATTCAACCTATTGGGATACAATGATGTGTAGGTCCCTAGATATGAGACTTATAGCTAATTATAACACCATTTTGAATGCTAATCCATATAATTGAAACAAGTGATTAAGGTGAGATGAAAGTTCCTAATGATGAGTGTGTCATCACGAAACCGAGCATGGCATACATGACTCTAAAACTTTGCACAAAATAGTGTAAGTTGTTGATTACACTATCATGATTTCACCAAGATCTAAGTTGTGAGATGCTTGGGGGTTTCTATGGTGGAACCCATGTAGACACTTAGATATATTCACTTAATTATCATATCCTAAAAAGGAAATACTAAAGGATACATTTGATGTATTGGCTCGTAAAGAGCGTTGAGGGGATCGAGTAGGATATGTATACTCTCATATAACTTGCACATGGTTTATGAAAATTATCGAAATGGATTGCATTAAGGTTTATGTTGGATTTAAATATATGGGTATTTAAATCATGAAGCATAAAGTAATAATAATAAATTAAAAAAATTTCTATATGTAAGGTGAAAAAAGTGGTTGTTACATTTTGGTATCAGAGCTGAAAGGTTGCAGCTCTTGGACCTAATGAGTCCTTACACTTAGTAAATTCTGATTTTTATTAATAAAATAAAATGAATGATGTAGGGTATCATTGGATAACAAACCAGATCAAACTAAGCTTTTGGTTTGGGGGTAAATGAGTTAGATAATACTCTAACAGTCCTTCATGACACACTAAACTAGATAGATGCGTGGAGCAACTGGTAAGTGTGAATATGATCAGCTTAGGCAAATAACTTAACTAATGATGATGACAATCAACAAGGGAGTTGTTTAATCATTGAATTGTCTTAATGACAGATTTGGAACTTAAAATCCTAAATAAATTGAAATACCCGCATAGGGTAGATGGAGTATATAGAAAGGAACCATAACTACCTACTAAGAATAAAATATGTAATAAATGTTGACTCAAAAAGAGTAAAATAAAAATAAGAGCATTGGTTTGTCTTCACCACTAACCTTTAGGAAGAAAGGTAATCAAGAGAGAGAGGAATATCCTGAAATGCTCAAGGGTTTGTAATCTTGAGAGAATAAGATTACCAAATTTATTATAGTCTTTTTATGCACTTTGTGTGCCTTGACAGAGACAAGGAATGAAGAAATAAATGCCAAGGGTAAAATTTGTACTCTTAGGCCTAAGGTAGAGTTGATACTATTTTATGTGAATGTGTAGCATATTTTTAAAATTTACCTTCCATTCCTTGATAATCCTGAGATCACGGGTTAAAAATCGTATGTTTAGGCTGAGTACATGGTGCTAAGACCTAACAGGTTGGTAATAGTGATCAAGATACAGATCATACCTAAACTCAGATATGCAACTATGTGAAGATTAGAAAAAGATAATAAAAGGATTGGTTGCATTTAATTGACTTGTGTTTTAATGATTGATTCTTGTTACCAGGATATAATGTGAGGGTGATTTGAGATGGATCAAGGTATCTAAACCCATACATAATGATTCCTTTAAGTGGTATATAAGCATTTATGTATGAATTCTTAAGAGGTATAGTTTGTACAACCCTGATAAGTTGTGAACTATGGTCCTGAATTGAGGCTTAGTAAATAAAAGGAATTTTTGACTTCACCAAAGTAACCATTGAAATTTGGGAAAAGTTGTATACTTTTGAAAAGATTTGATATGAGATCCCTGCTCTAAAATATCTATGGTAAAATTCTCTAAGAGTTCAGTCTAGTCCTCTACTCGGTGGTGATAAGAGGATTCAAATTCATGAAATTAAAGGAATTAGGAATTGTTTGAATCACTATCCACCCTTTGCATAAGACTAGAGATTATGTAGAGCATATTTGTGTATTACCTTGCTCTTGGGAGAATATTTATGAGTTTGAGTTGGAAATAAAAAGATGATTCTCTGACATATTATCCAAGGGATACATTACAGACATATTATTAAGGATTTCCTTACTTTCTCTTATCTAGAAATAACAATTAAGACTCTGTTTGAGAGAGTGAACTCTTGAACTGAGGTAAAGGAAAAATTAGTGCCTAGGTAAATTTGGAAAATTTTGCCTAAAAATAAAATTGTATGATTAAGGGATTTTTTAACTACCAAGAAAAAATACAACATTAAAAAAAGGAGCTCTAATTTCTTTAAGTGAATTTGGAATTCTTTATCATATGATAAGAGGTTAGGTTGATCTATTAAATTATGATAACCATGATGACTTTAACATTACTTAACCTCAGTATGGAATTTGGAATACATGCTTAAGTTCATGATCAAAACCTAAGATGTAGTAATTAATTTGGGCTTTTAGCTAAAAAAAAGTGACCTAACAAAATTTTGGACTAGGAAAGTTCTAAACAACAATTTCCTAGATTAATTTCTACTTATATAGCTTGATTTTGGCTACCTGATATAAATATTAAATATTATTTTAGTATGATGAGCTGGAATGAAAATTTATTTCATATTTTTGAGTGTGTGATAGTTTTTATTGTTGAAGGATAGTTAAATCAATAAAATTGATTTGAGATTGATTGAAATTTGGAAAATTGCATATACTTGAGGAAAATAATGACTTTCCTCCATGATTGATAGACACAATTTTGTGATTGATTATTCTGAATGTAATAATGATTGATAAATCATCAGATAATGATTCATTTAAGAGGGGGAGTATGTTACACCCCGCCATGTTATTCTGCCTTTGATACCAAAATGAGTTACGACTTGTTAAATTACCTACGGAGGCAAAAGTTGTTGTGTGTTGATGTGAGGTTGCATATCAGCTATACATTCACACATACTTCCATAAGGAAGTATGTATGACTATATAGGTGCACATCCAACACTACACCGACACATGTCACCTTGCAATCGTTGATAAATTAATGAGTTGCAACCCATTTTTACTTTGTTGTAATATGACAAATGACCTTCATCTCTTGTTCCTAAGTGATTGTATCTTTTTTTACTCATGGTTACATTATTTGATGTAAATCTTAGGATTTATTTCACTTACCACAAATCGATAATTACCTCAGATTATATATTCTTATATTAACCATCTTGGATGGCCATATAGATATATTAGATGACTATACTTGTTCTCTGTGGAAATGATTTCACAACAGTTATAAATTTATTGCATGGATTAATATTGCATATACTAAGACTACAAGAAATTAGTGATTAATATCTTGTCAGGGGGCTAACCATTATGGTTTCAGCTACTATAAATGTCACTTTGCATGATAAGACAACATTGGGTTTATTAAAATGCTAAACCATTACTAAGATAGGCTCTAACCTATGGTTGAGTCTTAGTGCTTCAGGTTGAGATTTTTAAGACTTCATCATGTCAAATTTTGAAAAGAATGGCATTTTATGTATTTCATAGCCTTCTTGTTATAATTGGAAATTGAAATTGTAATTACTTGGTATAGTCAACCTCACCATGTTGAGTCGAAAGGTAAATTATTCGATAATATGGATGAAGCTTGTATAGGTAAGGTTGATTATCTTATAGCAATAATGTACTTAGACCATATTAAGGTATGGTATTGTCAAATGATTGGGAGATAATGTTTTTATTAAATGATTAATAGTAGGGTCTAAGTAACCCATGCAACGATAAGGTAAACATGTCAAATAGATTTAATTATTTTGTTAAGGCATGAAGTGGTCAATCAACCATTCACAAGATTGGGTTTACCACTTGATGGATTAATCATAAACAAAGTCAAAATATTCAAAACATGCAAAAAGGTAAACTTTGGTAGTGATTGAACTCGAGTTATCTCGAGCTATTCTATTTTGGACTAACTCTTTCTTAGCATGCAAATGATGGTTATTTAAACCATCCCTATTGAGAGGGAATTTAGTGAAATTTATTAAAATCCACTAAGTGGTAGTTGAAAATTAATTATTATTTATGAACCTCGGGGAGATAATCGTCGATCCATTTATGTTTAACCCTAGTTATTTTTGTTTCCATTTTCCATTGAGCTCCACATGTTAATCCATGGTGAGCCAATTTTGGGAAAACTCATGTTTATGCATAACATGGAAGTTTTATGAGATCCATGGAGATTATGTGATTTTTATAAAAATTGATATAAATGGTGGGCAAGTTGTGAATCACTTGGGAAAGGAGTTTTTTTGTACACTTTAAATAAACTCAAAAATTGTAGACCATGAGGTGATAGTAGAAGGATGAGAAGATTTTGTGGAAGGGTTTTTTATGGAAAGGAGATTTCATTTGCCCCAACCTTGGACAAAGTGAGAAAAATCTTCCTAAATTCTAGGCATGAAATAGTTCTTATCCTCCTTTACAATTTAATCCATTTATTTTTTAAGGTAAAATAATTGAAAAATTTATCCCTTTGATCTTTTAGCTAAGTTGTGAAAGATGATATTTTAGAAATGGTTGTATCTCAAAAATATTGTTGTATATTTGTTTTGTTTTCTATAATTTCATAAGTTGATTTATTTTATAATTAGATTATATGTATAAAATTCCTATTGGGGATCTCTGTGACTATTATCGATTTGATACCCACATTAAATTCTGGTTATATATATATATATATTATTAATAAAACCATGGGTTTGGAAAAGTTGTATTTTGTATTTTTTATCCACTCATAATCATTTTCAAAAAAATGGATAGAGGTTTTCCTTTAAAAAAGATTCGAGGAAAATTATCATTACCTTGTGTTCATAAGTTTTTTCACTAAATGGTAAATGGAATATGGGTAATACGATTTTACTTAATACGAATAAATTTGGTAAAATGGGTTTTGGGTGTTCTTCTTAAATCTCAAATTTTCCTTTGACTTCTTGAAATCGAATAACCCTAATCTTTATATTTAGAATTGTGGAAAACAATTATTGAGTTTTGACATGTCCATTCTAGGATTAGATGTAAATGGAAAATCAAGGGATATACATTTAATGGAGTTTAATTGTGGTTATACAAATGTTGGTAATGACATGAATAATTATGGATTATTTTCGATTAGGATAAATTAATTTTCTAAGTGATACTAATGGGAAATAATAACCCCACCATTATTTGGGTATTTGTTGAGGTTATAAATAAATATATAGCCACTTTCTCTAGTTCTTCATCTTGAGTCTTAATAGTGGATTATACCTTTTGACAAATTGGCCTTATAGTGAAATTTTTTTTTTTACTCCTTAAATGATAGGTTGTAGAGGTTGACTTTGTTGAAATAAATAATTCTTTATCTTATTGGATTTGTGCCAGATTTGAGGCACAAATAGAAAGATCTTATCAATAATACATTTAGACTCTCTTGTTGTTAATATGGATTTACATCCACTAAGTCATCTATGTAAAAGACTTATTGGAAATATTAACCTAACCTTATAGTCATTTGAAAATGTTGTTGTTGGTAAGGCCTATGTTGATATAAAAGTAACTTGTACTTATCACTTCGTAAGACTTAAGATAAGCAAGTTTTCTCATTCTTCTACAAAACTGCAAACCTCTTGCTTGAGGATAGGTAAATAGACATATGTACTCATTTGATGATTCAATGTTTGTAATGATATCTTAATAAACTTTTTGATGGCTCATAATGCTTGGGCAAATAAGTCAACTGATCTTAATCAAATGGGAATTTATGAGTAAAATGTATAAGATATGTCAAATTGGAAGATAACTCTTTTATGAAATATTAAGTTATAATCGATTAGCGAATGGTGTTTATATTTTATTTGAATGATTAAAGGTTGTGAAGCCTTTACCTATAACTAGTATTTGAAAATGGGTTGTCACATTTTTGAAATGTTTCTTAAGGTTCAGTTGATCCTTTTAGACCTTTTGACCGTAGTTTAGTCGCTTAGTCACTTAGATCTGTTGTTATTCAAATGCATGGATGAACTCATAACTTCATTATGAGGTGATTGTTTAGCTATATGGTGTATCTTTGATTTATAATATAGCTAAGTATCTCTTAATATCAACATGATTGTTTAATAATAGTTGTTTTGAAAATAGGAAGTATGGACTTTATATACTTTATTGATCAAGATTTGGTTGAGGCCTTACTTGATTTTGGATCTTTATATGAATGAATGTACTAGGAAATAACTCAAATTGATGTGTTGTATTAAATATTATACAAAACTATATACATAAGTTATGAGGTATATTTTCCATAATTCTTACAAGTTATAGCTATATATAACTTAGAGATGTAAGTAGGGAAGGTCTTATACCTTGTTAAGGTATTATTGGACTAATAATAATATAATATACATATTTAATGGTCGTAATATTACCATTCCACCTATGACTTATGTGATGGAACGTTGATCTTGTGTTTTAGACTTATGGATATAATGTTAATACAATATATAAGTATGGGCTTATTACATGGCCATAATATTATTCCATTCTTATGCATTTTGAATCTTCAAAAAATTAATTAGCCATTGATATTTGTAGATTGATGGATAAGGTTGATGTTGATTGGATTAAACTATGTAAGTTGTTGATTTACACTAAGGAGAGATACGAAGATTCATGTGTGGTAATAAGGCATATTTGATATAAGTATGGGGAAACACACACGACACTCGATGAGTGCATAAACTTATGATACTACTTATAGTAAGAAGCTTCGTATTTCTCGTGTTTTAATATAATGGAGTGTATTGGGTGAATAATGGTGTTAAACATGACTATAACTAGTTCTTACATGGTTGATTTCATTATGTTTATCATTTGATTCATGATTCTTTAAGATCTAGATGTGGAATATGCTCTATGGAATATTTATGTTGTTTATCAATATGAATACATTATATCTTCATCATGTTCACATCCTACACAAGCAACTCTAAGGAGGGGCCTGGTACCTTTGCGCACTTTGAGTGAGTTCTCAGCTCACGTTGGATGATGTTTCAATGTGCCTAGGTTGTTCATGGTAAATTCTAGGTTGCATCATAATTGCGAGCTTGTGTTATTATATTTTTATGTTGGTTGA
This sequence comes from Taxus wallichiana var. yunnanensis, assembly GCA_018340775.1. Classification (NCBI taxonomy): domain Eukaryota; kingdom Viridiplantae; phylum Streptophyta; class Pinopsida; order Cupressales; family Taxaceae; genus Taxus; species Taxus wallichiana. Next base: position 736,799,592 of record CM031242.1, read on the forward strand.
TCATTATTGTATTGTTTTAATGTCGTTGATTTGTTGGGTTGTAGTGGTAGACCATTGTGTAATATTATTACCCAAGCAAATGAAATATGTAAATGTAACCTAAAGGTAGTTTTCTTTTAATGAAATACTAAATGTTTTAAGGTGTAAATTTAGGGTAAGGATTATTCATGTTAGTTTGCATCAAACCGAATGTGATTCCATCGCGAATAAAGAGGACAATCGATTTGGTAAGAAATAATTATTTGGCTTGATTTTGTTGGTTGTACTATCATCATTAATGAAAGGATGTATTCTTAATGATCTATGTGAAAGGCATAAATTGAACTTATGATTAGTTCAAGAAATATGAAAGTGAAGTGTTGGCAGAAGATTGCAGTGATAAAAAATGAATGTAACCTATTTGAAATGGTAGCTTGGACTTTAATAGTGAATGGTTGTTGATATATTAAAAATTTATGACTTGTTCATTTTATTTATGAATATGAATTTAACGAATGGGAAATCTGCGCCTATGTTAAGCCTTCGAGTGAGGAAGATCTCAATAGGATTTATGTACACACCATTCGGGACCCGTAAGTACTCGAGCCATCTAAGGAAGGAATCCTTCAGTGGGAAGATGTGTAGTCTATTAGTGATACTACAAGTATTGCTTGTGATAATTGGGCTCATGGTACATATGAGATGGTTGGGCGCAAGTAAGGAGAACATTTACATGGAAAAGCAAACCTCGTTGCGTCGAAGGATAGGTAATAACTATATACCTCGGTACATTAGAGAAGGAGACTCTATGGTATTCCTACGTGCCATGGAGGAACAATGGATAAACTAGTTGGAAAGAAGAAATATGTTAGCATATACCTTGCGTGGGGGACAAAGCGTGCTTTAGTGGGTGGTTCACAAGGATAATCTTGTAGAATGGAATGAAGTCGAGATTTCTCTTACAACTCGGCTTTCCAAGAGCAATGCACCTACTCAAATCTACACATATAATGGTAATCAAAATGTTTAGCGAGTGAAAGGCTCTGACAAAGGGGAAGAAAGCTTTACCACCTTCACTATGGGTGCACAAACTTTATCCCACTTTACAAGGTTGTGCATGCGTTTGGTATGTATATGCGAAGTTACATAGAGAGACTGGAAATTGGCAGGATTTAATAGCACTTATGGTCTAGAATTTTGACTACTTCTCTACTAAACCTCTAGTAGAAAAGGAATTAAGGGTTATAAAGTGTTTAACTATGGGATATAGTGCAAAGGTGGAAGAACTCGTTCAGAGTTATTTGATGAGAACGACTCAGAGCACACTTTGATGAAGCAGAGACAGATGCCACACTACTTAAGTATGCTTGCTTAGACAAAGAAAAGGAAATATGGTCTACATAGTGGATGATGAAGAAGTAGAAAATTTGGATATAGATCATTTAATAGAGTACGCGTGAGGTCTTGGATAGTGCGGATAATAACACGCGTTCCTATCATGAACCTATGAGGAAAAAGAAAGTGAATATTGGTACATATTTTGAACCTAACAAAGAAATAATTGGAGATTATTAGTCTAAATTTGAAGTGGCAAAAATAGTGGAGTTTCTCCGTGATTTTCAAGACTTATTTCCTAGGGGCTACCATGAATTGAAATGAGTGCATGAATCATTAGGAGAGATGAAGATAAAGCTTAAGGAAGGTGCGCGCCTGGTGAGGAAGAGACCCTACAGGATGGACCCTAACCTCGCGCTAAAGGTTAAAGAAGAAATTGACAAGATGTTGAAGTCTCGATATCATCAAGCCCCGGAAAAATAGGAGTGGGTTAGCCCCATGGTTATAAGTATAAAGAAATATGGTCGGATTAAGATTTGTGTGGATTACAGAGAACTAAATGTTGCATGTGTGATTGATCCCTTTCCTACACCTTTAACAGAGGATATATTAGAAGGCGTGAAATCTATTCTTTTATAGATGGATTCGTTGGGATCATCGTGTCCAGATTACAGGAGGATCAAGAAAAAACAACTTTCACCACTAAATGGGGAATTTTTTGCATATACTTGTGATGCCCTTTGTCCAAAAACGTGCTGTTGTATTTTCACGAATATTTATTCAAGCATTCCGTGATTTTATTCACATGTTCTTGCAAGTTTACTTGGATGATTAGATGGTGTATGGACTAGTTAAGGATCATTATGACAATTTGCACTTAATGTTTGAAAGATGTAGATAGTTAAACATCTCTTTGAACATCAAGAAGTGTGTGTTTGCTACACCTTTTAGCACTTTGTTAGCACACATCATTTGTAAAAGGTTTGTTAGTAGATCCACTAAGGTTACGCTTATTAATAGGCCCTGGAAGAGCTTACCAATCGAGTGAGGTGCGTGGATTCTTAGGTCACACTGGGTATTATAGAAAATTTATCAAAGGATATGTGAAGGTTGTCGCACCCTTGTAAGAGTTACTAAAAGGAAAAGGGACATTTTATTGGGGAGAACCGCAGCAATGCACATTTGAGACATTGAAGGAGAGACTTACTACAGCGCCTATTCTACATTTTCCCTCATGGGACCAATCATTTCATGTACATGTGGATGTATTTGGCATGGCCATTAGCACGGTGTTAGCTCAACCTGGAGAAGGTATTATACATCATCCTATTTGTTTTGCTAGTAGAAATTTGACTCCTGTAGAGCAGAATTATACAACTACTGAGCACGAAGCCTTGTCAATGATCTATGCACTGCATAAATTTAGACAATACCTTTTGATAACACCATTCATATTTTACACCGATAACATAGCATTGAAATACTTGGTAAACAAGCCCATTTTACAGGGGCGCATATGTTGATGGGTGCTCTTAATTAAAGAATTTGATTTCACAGTTGTGGTAAAACCAGGAAAAGTAATTCTAGTCCAAACCATTTATCAAGAATTCAGTCGGGGAGGATGCGCAGACAATTGAAGATACAATGTCGGATGCACAGTTGTACAAGTTACAACGCACACCTTTAGAATTGGAGGATATTTCTATCTTTTTACGTATAGGTGTGGCACTAAAAGGAATGAAATCCTTAGAGAAGAAACAACTTGCAATTCACGTGACACCTTTTATGTTGATTAGTGGTGACCTATACAAGTTAGGTTGAGATGAAGTATTGCATCGGTGTGTGGAAGAGGCTCATGGTGGTATTACAGGTGGGCACTATGTAAGTGACACCATTGTATGCAAGATTCTACTCGTTGGATTATGGTGGGAGACCCTCTACAAGGATTATAAAGCATATTGTAGGGCGTGTGATCACTGTCAATGCATTGGTAAACCTAGGCAAAGAGATGAAATGTCTTTAAGACCTATTCCTAATGCAGAGCCATTCGAGAAATGGGCTATAGACTTTGTGGGTCCTATTTCACCAGCCGCCCCCATAGAAATGGATCGTGCTACATCATCACTTGCATATATTATCTTACAAGGTGGGCAGAAACAACACCTACCAAGGATTGTATAGCAACAACAACAGCTAGGTTCTTATGGTAAAATTTTCTTACAAGGTATGGATGTCGACTAAGCTTGACCAGTGATAGGGGTACACACTTTTTGAATGAGACAATTTGGATACTATTGGATGAATTTATGATTGCGCACCATAAGACTACACCCTATCATCCTCAAGAAAATGGGACTGCTAAGGCCTTCAATAAGATTTTGAGTCAAACATTGACAGAAGTTTGTGATGTTGGAAGAAAATATTGGGATGATAAAGTTTTTGTCATGCTTTGGGTGTACAAAACAACATACAAGAGGTTGAACAAAGCCACACCCTTTCAATTGGTGTTTGGTGCAAAAGCAGTTCTTCCTATGGAATTCATGTTACCTTCTTTGTGTACTATGCACCGGAGGTCTAGTTGATGAGCAATCTTTGGAAGAAAAAATTGATAAATTGATAAATTTAGATGAGAGGTGCGTCATAACACCTCATAGTCAAAACCAGAAAAGGCTGAAGTGCAGAAGGCATGACATGGCATGACAAGCACATTAGGGACAAAAATCTTAAGATGGGACAAATGGTATTTCTTTATGACTCTAAGTTTATGCGTCATCCAGGCAAACTTAAGGTGCATTGGTTGGGACCGTATATTATCACTCATATGCTTGAATTAGGTGCTTGTCAGTTAGAGACACTTGATGGAATACGATTACCCAGTTACTTTAATGAGAGCAGGTTGAAGCCCTACTATAAATAAGTCTTCTTGGTGTTTGTAATAAGGCAATGTTTCCATTTAGACTAGGATTTTATTTTTGTATTTCCTTAATGTATTTCCTTTTTTGTCGTTATGATTTGTCAATTTAGTTGGTGTTTTGTGTAATAAGCGTGTTTACGCACTAGAAGATGATTACCATTTAAAGAAATTTTATGCACAGAGGATTACACATACCATTGGTGTGGGGTGGCTATTTATAATCGGGTACGAATAAAGGAACAAATTGCTACATGTTTTATTCAAGTTTGGAGAGGAGTTGTTAGAAAGGATATTACTTTAAAAAGATGACCATGGATGGAGAAAATGAGGGAACAAAGATAACGTGAGGTAAAGATCCGTGGAGACTACCGGGAAGGCACAGGTGGCAAGGTACTCAAGCGCATGGAAGCACGTCAAGAGAAGTATGTGGCCAAAAGGTAGGAAGATGTGCTAGAAGGTTATAAATGAGGCACGAAGATGTACTAAAGATATTGTGAAAATGGTCAATTAATGAGAGGATTATTGGTTGGTGAAGGAATAATAAATGCACTAACTTTTGTAAAATATATATAAGGACGTGATGCGGGTTCATTTTTACCTTTACGATCACAAGTATTTGAGTGAGCTAAGTGCGATCGAACCGAGCTACCATATTGAGGTGCGAGAGAGTGTGAAACCAGATGTGGAAAGTGGATTATTGCATGGAAGAGGCTTGCGTCCCCATTGGTGAAGGGTTTGAGTGAAGCAGAAGCATTGAAAACAAGCTAGGGTACGTAAATCCAAGCTAGGGTTTAATTTTTCTCATTATAGACAAAGAAAAAGGTATATTTTATGATGGCACTAAAGAAAGCACCTATAACAAGCACAAAAGGAAAGAAGAAGGTAGAAGATGAAGTTGAAATGGCTCTCGAGAGTAATTTTCAAAAATGAAGTACCTTGAAGGTGTGATATTTGGACAAGAGTGGGATTCCCACATCCGCATGTACAAAATAAGCAACTATAAGCACCATACATCCGACAACAAGAAATAGTTGGACGATTGTTGAGTACAAAGACCAACAAGTGCATTATGGAGGATATGCCAAAGATATGACGACTACTGGGGAGAAATTGTTGAAGCGGGTAGGATTTTATCGGGCCAGATGAGCTCCCATATTTTGGAAAGTATGAACCATTATACCAATGGATGATGAGAAGGGTCCATGAGGACTTCTTCTATTTCGTCGAACAAAGGGTTAGAATCACAACAACCCTAATCTCGACACTTATAGGATTGAAGGGCACAGGGGTAGACCTTGCTAGTGATTTGACTAATAAAGCAACAATCATAGAGATAATAAAAAAGTTGGGGTATACTAAGGGTTCGCATGGAATGGAAATTGATAAATTGAAGAAGTATCTAGTGGTGTAGGTAGTAGTGCATTTGGTAACCAAGTTGAATGATCAAGAGAGATGGTCACAGGTGAATACCATGTGGCTGCATGTTGTGAAGAAAATGTCTCAGGGAGTAGTCTACAACCTAACAGGCTACATTATAGACACCATTATTGAGGAAGCGTGCACAGGAGAGAATATAATTTTGGGTGCTATTTTCCTTTCCCTTATGTTTGCAGAAATCAGAGTGCCCAATGGGCCAAAGAACAAGATCTGGGAGTATCCCATGGAAAAGAAGTCCCTCGTGGAGAGGTTTGACAAATATTTATGTGAAGGGTCAATGAGTGGGCCATTTAAACAGAGGGTGGAGATGTGGTATGACTGACTTCACGACATTTGAGGAAGAGTGGCGCATTCCTAAGGAGCTACCTTCGGTGGTGGGCAAGGCGGTACAGTTTTTTGTGTACCAACACTTCCACATCACACTATTTTCTATGAGGGATGGGGCATGGAGCCTATAGTGTAAATTTTAGTATGCCTTCACAAAGACACTACGTCTAGGCATCTATCCACCGATTTACTCGATGCCTTCGCCTCAACTTTAATGCAAACAAGGTAGACTGTGACTACCACACTCTGAGGAAGGCATATTTTTATCCAAGTCGAGATGACTATATCAAAAGGATCATCTCAAATGTCATAAGTATGAAGCCGATAAGCTTGGCTATTAGAGACAATGGATTCGTGCTCATATACCTTCGATTAAGCCTAAGTTGGAGAATAACATGTATAAAATGAATTCGCTCCCATGGCCACCTAAAGGAAAACCTACAAAGGAGAATGTGCCACCCCACAACTCGTAGAAACTATAGTGGTAGATGAGGAGGACAAAGAACATGAAGATAGTGGTGGCTTAGATCATAGAGGCCGAAGGTAGCCCACGGATAGAGTAGGGACCGAGCACGCGGTACTCCACCTCGTGCACAAGAAGAAGACGAAGAATTGGACGTAGAAGCGATCCTATGGAGAGTGTCGCTTTAAAAAGGGTATTCAAAAGAACAAGGACCTAAGGTGAGGGAACCCCACATCTTGTGAGGAGATCACCACGACTATCTCCTCATAAAGAGACAACTAAGAGAAAGAAGATAAAACTAAAGTTGAATGAGGAGGTGAAGCGATCTGCAAAGAGCATACCTAGAACCCCTATATAACCGGAAGATGTGGAAAAACCTAGGAATGGGGATATGAAGGATGAAGAGGAAGATGCGAAGGAGGCATAAGAAATAGAGCATGATATTGCTCAAAATATCGAAGATCCAACTCCAAACCTTAGCGCTCAAGTTCCTAAGGGGCCAAGAACGAGGAGAATCAAGTGGGGAGTATGTTGGGCCAAGCATGGGCTATGCTGAGGACACCAGTAAAATTTTCCATGCATGTTTCTAGAGTAAAATGGACCTTAAGGGATTGTATGGATGGGAGTTGATGGACCCAGCACATAGCCCCTACGCACGTGAGGAAACAGTTTGTCCCGATCCATGCAAACTCACATGGACGAGCCCAATTTTGATGTATGTGAGGAGTCATGTGTGTCCCAAAGAATGAAGAAGGCACCGCAAAGTAGGAACATGACTATAAAGCCCACTCTCATGTCTAATGAGTAGGTGAGCAATGCATTGGTTAAGGTATCTATATAAGTGGTGCAGAGGAACATAGATAAGGCTACCACTATTAGAGAGCTACGAGAAGATAACAAGTCAAAGGTTGCAAAAATAACACATCTAAAAGGGGAGAATGACTTAGAGCATAAAAAAATGAAGCCATCATTAGCATGACAGAGGAAATTGGTGATTATGTCCTGAAAGTAAGACCGCACTTAGAGTCTAAGGTACCTAAGAAGTTTCCTTTAGCTATGCATTATGTGCGTACATTAGTTGATTTGGTGCTTGAGGATGGACCGATTCACATGCTAGCGCCAAAGGACCCTGAACATGAAGCAAAGAGAGCAAGGGCCTCTGTGATTAGAAATATTTCGTCATACGAGGCATTGCTCCAAACCTTACAAGATGAGCCAAAGAAATCAGATCAAGCTTTGAACATCTGCGCAGCTCCAAATGTAGTGATCAGGATCAGAACTATATTGGAAGATAATGAAGTTCTGAAAGCAATGACGGATGAGACTCTAGGACATGCAGAGAGATTGGTGTTAGTGAAGCAAAATCACAAAGCCCTTACAACAGCATAACATTTGCATAAGGAGAGGTTGGATGAGCTTGGAAAGCTCATAGCACAAAAGATGGATCTTCTGGAGGGAAGGATGTCTATTATGGCTAACGTTGTCATAGTATTGTAGAATGAAAAGGGAGAGATGACCCAGATGAGTTGGAGTCCATCACTGTAGACGTTCTAGAGAAGACTAGAAATGCGTTGGATGATTGGCAAGCCTTGGAGGCTGAGATTAAGGAAGAATATCCCGAGTTGATCCTGTCAGTTGAAGCAGAGGGTGTTGTAGAATAGAATTCCATTCTTTGTAAAGTAATTCTTTACATTCTTTCATTCTTATTATTTATTCTTTGGGAACATCGGAGGAACCCCATTGTTGGGATGACAATGTAGTTTAGTGTGGGGTAATGTTGAGCAGATAAAATATGGCACTAAGGAGAGGGCACAAAAAAGATTCAAACGTGGTAGCAAGGCATATTTGAGGGAACGAAAGGATAAGGAAGGAAACACATGTGAAAGATAGATTGATTTGGGACTTAGTTGTTTTCATGGTTACAGGCTATTTTTGGAAATAGTGTACGGAGCACACAACGGGGAGGAGACTTGCATGACACGTAAATGCTATTTTGGGAAGAGTGTTTACTAAGTGCCATGCATGAGTTTGAATTAATAATAGGATTACTAATATCGCTTAACTATAAGAGATCTATAATTAGTGCACTTGTATGTGTGCATGTTATTGTAAATGCGCATGACTATTTTCTGCATGCCACCTATTTTTAAAGTGCATAAGCGGTGAAGGGAAAGTCCCCATCCTTATAAATATGTATTAATTTATGTAGTTAAAGAGATAGTGTGTATGAGATATTATGGATTTATGATGTCGATCTGGTGTGCGCATAAACTTATGATACTACTTATTGTAAAAAGCTTATGTATTTATTGTGTTTTAATATAATGGAGTGTACAGGGGTGAATAATGGTGTTAAACATGACCGTAACTAGTTCTTACATGGTTGATTTCATTATGTTTATCATTTGATTCGTGATTCTTTAAGATCTAGATTTGAAATATGCTCTATAGAATATTTATGTTGTTTATGGATATGAGTACATTATATCTTCATCATGTTCACATCCTACATAAACAACTCTAAGGAGGGGCCTGGCACTTTGCGCACTTCGGGTGAGCGCTCACCAGTGGGGTGATGTGTCATGTGCACAGGGTTGTTCGTGGTAAATTCTAGGGTGAATCATAAGTGTTGTTGTGTTATTATATTTTTTATGTTGGTTGATCACTATTGTATTGTTTTAATGTTGTTGATTTGTTGGGTTGTAGTGGATGACCATTGTGTAATATTATTACCCAAGCAAATGAAATATGTAAATGTCAACTAAAGGTAGTTTTTCCTTTAATGAAATACTAAATGGTTTAAGGTGTAAATTTAGGGTAAGGATTATTCATGCCAGTTTGTATCAAACTGAATGTGATTCCATCATACAGTAAAAAGGATCATCGATTTGGTAAGAAAGAATTAGTTGGCTTGATTTGGTTGGTTGTACTATCATCATTAATAAAAGCATGTATTCCTAATGATCTATGTGAAAGGCATAAATTGAACTCATGGTTAGTTCAGAAATATGAAAGTGAAGTGTTGGCTAGAAGACTACAATGATAAAAATGTGAATGTTACCTATTTAGAAAGGCACTTGGACTTTACTAATGAATGGTTGTCGATATATTAAAAATGTATGAATTGTTCGGTTATTTACAAATATGAATTTAATATAATGACGTCTTCTATATTAATAAGTATTGAGATACTTTTTTGTGAAACCAATAATGTATTATTGATTAACTCGAAATTATTGAGATTACTATTATTATTTATGACTGTGAAGTATTTACCATGGGTGTAATTTAAGTCTAAAAGTTTGTATATTTATGCATATGATATTGATTCAAAAATAGAAATAACTACTATAACGTTGATCTATTTAAGTAGTTACCAAAGAGCTTATTATAATCATATAAAGGGAACATGAATATGTATATGAATGATCATAAGTTGTCATAACTAAGTAATGTTGAGTTTCTTAAATAAGCTTTAATGCTTGTGTTGGTGAGAAAATTTGTTGGGTAGACAAATTAGGTGTCTCCACCAACGTTCACGGGCTACACCCCTCTGTATTGAATGGTACAACTCCCATTATTGAAAGTAAACTAATCCTAATCCTATCTAAATGTTGTGGGTGGCCAAATTGGTCGGGATCACATAGGGACAATCCACTGAACTCTGTGGCAAATTTTTTGTACGAGGGTACAAGGGAGGAAATTACAACGATGAAGGGAGAAAGGGAGAAATTATGCAAGGAAGATTACTTCCATGAGTAGATTACGTGAGCTCACACCCAGTAATCGAGTAGTTCAACCTTCAATATAGAGGAAAGCAAAATGAAGCTAGCGGGACCAATGAATTAAAACACCAAGTTTTTAAATTCATCTATCGAGGACACCAAGTTCCTCTCCAATTCCATACAGGATCAACTATGCTTGCAAAGTGCATGAAAGAGAGAAATAGAGGAAAAACAAGAAAGGGAAATAGAAGAAGTGTAGCTTTTATTCCATGTGTAGTGATGAATACAAAGCTTCAACCAAGCTATCAAAATTCTACATAGTAAGAGTTCTTCAAAATTTGGAATCCCTTGGAATGGAGAGGCCATCCCAATTTATAGCAATCTAAATTGTCCTTTCACCTCCCTCACATGACTCTTTGTTTCCATATTCCACTCATGACCTTTCGTTTTCCATGAATTAAGTATTTCTCTTATAATTTTGAGAAAATACTTTTACAAATTTAAAATAGGTCACTTAAGTGAATAGGATGAAATGTAATGAAGAATTAGAATGGAGAGAGAAAGAAGAGAGGGAAAGAGAGGAAGAGGGAAGGGATGGAGGGGAAAACACTCCTCGTGATGAAATGCTTTGAATGCCTTGATGCAGTCATGAACTTTGAGGAAGATTTCGCCACTAGTGACCTTCTACACTGATGAAGATTTCTCCCTTGAATAACTTTGAATCATTTTCCCAATCCAGTGATGACCACAAACTTCATGATGCACAAACATCCTAGACCACATAATGAGTGTTTAGAAACACTATTATGAGGTTTACCGCTGCAAGCTTGAGATGAAAACATACAATGCCCACGATGACCCTCCTTAAAACTTGGTTGATGAACTCCTTGACTCATTAAAATCATTCTGATCAAATCTCTTTGAATCACCCAGCTCCTTAAGTGATGAGGATGAATTCACATGATTTTCCATGCGATGCCCTACATTGTAATATGAGATGATAATTCCAAACCACAAAAAACTTCCATCTCTTCATGATTGACTACAATCGAGAAACTAGACCAACCTGTGCACTTAAAATTCATGTTTCCTTGACACTTACTATATTTGGAAAGGACAACTTACTATCTTTAGTAAGTGTCGATTTTTCCTCTCTAGGACCCCAAATGGTGATATCAACTTGAATGATTATCCCTCAATGTCCCGTTATACCAAACTTTCCCTTTGAGAACAACATGCTATTTTTAGTAAGTACACATGGGGCAACTTACTATTTTTAGTAAGTTTCATAGTTAGCTTTTCCCAACCTCAACCGACTATGGTAGCTTGAATTATTTCTTCTTACTATGTTCCTCTTGCCTTTTGGACCAACTAGCTATTTATAGCAGGGGCTTGTGGAACCACTTACTATTTTTAGTAAGTGTCAATTATGAGCCGAGATGACCTTTTCGATGAGTTTGCCTACAATACTCCCTTTATGTTCATCGCCTTCTTTGTAGCCTCTTCAAATGGTGGCTTACCCAAGTAATGAGACCTATAAAGGAAGGCATGTTTAGTTTTAGTAAGTGCACCGTGTATGTCATATTGCAACAAAATAGGTCTTGAAATTATGGATTTTATTCTAGGGTTCCACGCTCCGCATTTTGAGTAATTCCTTCATCTGAACAAGTGGGAAAATGAGATTTTCATCGGCGGGGGAAGAATACGAAAAAAACATAGCCCTCCATATCCCTAAAAATAGGGACTTTGTGGTACAAAAACTAGTTCATGCGAAACTAGATTTTTCAACGATCACTCCCTCTAATTTTCACGTGATTTCGCCCACTTTAGAACCCCGAGAATTAGAGAGGTAGCTTGCTGATTTTTTCCACTACTGTGTTATAGCAGCCATTAATGGAGCTTGAAATTTGTAGGTCTAGTTTTTTCTCCGTTCGAAATGAAATCAACTCTATTGCGATAGGTTTTTGCTTCTTATCTCACTGGTGAAATTTCTCTTCGATTTGGTTACCGGTTTGACGGGAAATTGAGCTTTGTTCTTCATGGAGTTAGAAGTGAAATTTATTTACTGTGAGAATTCCTTGCTATGAATGGGAGGTTTAAAGGTGAGTTTTTAATGGTTTTTGATAGAGGAACAAACAACAAAATATGGTTTTTTGTTCCATGTAGTGGTTTGCAAGATCTCTTCAATTCTTCGTTCTATGTCAATGGAGTTTTCAAGCTTTCTTCTTCTCTATTCTTTGTATTTTCTTCTTAGTTTGATGAAATATTCTTCTAAGACCTGTATTCCATCATGGAGTGGAGGATAATGTGCTATGATGGAGTTGGTTCAAGGTTTAACAATGGTGGAGGGGTGATAGGAAGTTGTAGAGGAGTTTGCAGAGCAAGCTATGCACTGGGAAGGTTAGATGTTAGATGTTAGAAGCAGGAGGGATTTTTAAAATTTTAAAATTTTCAAAGGCATGGAGAGAGGTTAATTTTCATTTCCTTGACATCTCTCACCTCAAAGGGACGTGAGGGACATAAATTTGCACAATGACGCCTTAGCTTGACATGTGGCAGAGATCCAATGATAGGGGATTAAAGCTAAAAATAGTTTTAAAGCACTAGAAGGGTTGAGAAGTGGTCACATGAGGAACCTTGAGGCATCATGAGGGTTGGGAAAAATATTTCATCCTTGATGTCCCTCACCTCAAAGGGACATGAGGGACATAAGTTTGCATGGTGCGTCAGGTGATGACATGTGGCAATGATCCAATGGTGAAGGCTTTGAGCTCCCGCAAGCACCTGGGGCTGAACTGGCGATCCTGAGGTTGCATGAGGGTCTAGAGGGCTTATGGGGGCTAGGTGAATTTTCTTGACCTTGAGGGACACAAAAAATTTCCAAGCTCCTGGAGCTGACACGTGTCCTCATCAAAATTTGGCTGACTCCCGAACCCACTCCAAGAGAGCAACTTGAAACGGTGATAAATTGAGCTTCCAATGGAATTTTTTGATGAAATTTTATATTATTTTGACTTGTAATGGAATTATTAAACCAATAGTGGGGGCGCGGGTGTTGATTCCTCCATTTGATCCCTGAAAAATAGGATTTTTGATGTGGTACACCACTTATGCATGAGAAAAACTACTTTCACTCCATTACACCAAAGTGTTGTGAAAAAAATAATTTCACCATCTTGTAGGGATTAGAATTCCCTTTCCGAAGATGTTTTTTTCTCCTAACTCCATCCGAGCTCCTAGAATTGCCTTCTGAAGCTCATTAACTATTTTGGCATGTACACTACTTAGGCCTGTGAACCCTGATTTTAGTGAAACTATCCCAACTTCTTTGGATCCTTCTTGAATCTTCCTAAATCAATTCCATGATGTTCCTAGGCCTTTGATTCACCTCTATGTCTGGTTTGGATTTTCTATTCCACTCCATGGGTTGCTCTCCAGTCCTAGGAAGGCCAGTGATAGCCCTTCCCACAGCTAGCCCAAAGTTTGCATTTTTCAATGAACTCCTAAAATCACCTAGGGGTTTTGAATTGACTTTCCTAAATCACCTAGGGAATGATTTAACATCAATTGAGAGGTTACTGGACTAACTGGGTAGACCCGGGTATCTCAGAAGGATAGAACATGAAAATTTTGGTACATGGGTATCATTGTCATGTTGGAAAATTACCAATTTCCCTGTTGCACATTTGCATGACAACAACTAGCTCTAGCTTGGGGACATGACATGGAATGAGTGCAGTGAATACTTGACATGGAGAATCCAAAATCTCAAATTTGGACCATATAATCCATTGACCAATGTCATATCCATTAGGCCCCCGCGAATTCACTAGAAAAATGGGCTACACAACTTTCTTTATCGAACACACACACACAAAAACACACAAACAAAAGAGAAACACACCAGAAGGGAAAAACACACAACATGAAAGGAAAATTATATACAAGGGGAGGGATATTTATAGATGTGGGGAAATAATATACACATACCCGGCAACGGGTTGAGAAAAGTACATGCCATCATGAAATAATGGATTAAAGTCTGGCCTTTGAAGCACAAAAACTATTATTTGATCATACCATGATTTTGTGATGGCCTTGCATGGCTTGAGAAGAAGAAGGTTGACCATAATTCCATCTTCATATTTATACTTGCATAGAGAATGTTCTTGTATCCAATGAACACTTCATCACTTTCTCAAAACTCTTGTACCTTGATGCTTCCGCTTGACATCATGCGATCATGTGACACCATTCTTTCATGTCTTCTAGAGTGGGAAAATTGCTCCTATCATGAAAACATTCATCTTCTTTGAATTGCAACTTCAAATTGTCTTTTATATCAGCAAAACACTTAGAAGGAGTGAGAACAAACTAGTTTTATTTCCATTCAAGAACTTCCCGAACATCCCGCTTTGTTGCTCTGAGCAAGTGTTTTCAGACATGGAGGTTAAATCATTAAGTTGAGATCTTCATCATCCTTGAGATATTGTTGCAACATGGGAACATGTTCAAGATGAATTGGAGCTTGGAGGATGGTGAGTGCAGTTTGATTTTGGATCATTTGGAAAGAATCATGCATACTCCCACTTTGTTGTCTAGAGAAATGGTCACCAATATGCATTCGTTTGGAGTGCATCTTGATATCATTTTCAAAATTACAGCTTTTGGTTTGGCCATATAAGAATTCTTCACCCTTCATTGGATTTTTCCATATGAACTCTTGCTTTTCATTGATGGAACATTCCGAAACGATGGGAACAAGTTGGTTTTGATCACACTCCCAATGTTCTTACAACTTTTTTATTTTGTTTTGAACGACTCTCTTCGATGTGAATCGGTCAATATTTTCCATGTTATCATCTCCCACAACAGAGATGTCATTTCCAAGATTGAGGATATTTGAAGGAGATTCAAGAACCTTCCTCCTTTTGCACTCACAAACCTCTTTGCATTGTGTAAAAGAGAAAGACGTGCTTTCATATTCGCTCTCATTCTCCAAGGCATTGGGGAATTCATCAAACTCATCCAACTACTTCATTTCAACATCAAACATTGGCATGTCAAAATGAGAAGCCCAAATAGACTCATACCTATCTTGTATCTTCATAGCCTAGGTCAAGAGTTCAAGGCTGAGTTGAGGATCTTCAGTTTCTTCTACAACCTTTAAGATGTCTTGGACATATGATTCTTCCAAGTCCACCATATGCTCATCTTCATTTTTATTGAAAAATTCTTTATGTTGTGCCTCTAGGAGATGGTTAAAAATTTAATCCATATAGGCCCATGATTCATTTGAAACATCCTCATTCACCTCTTCCATGCTTTGCGTTGTCAAAGATTACTTGATTCATGACACCTACTATCAAGGAGAAGAGGTCCAACCTTCGTGGGAAGGTGACCCAGGGGACATTACGGAGGAAAAAAGTTCCCTAAATCTCCCAGGATCACTACAATGCAAAAGATGACCCCAAGATATTTCCAAAGACTATTTGAACGTTGAAAACAAAGTTCGTATGCACATTGGGTGGCTGGTCAAAGTTTGGTCAACTAGAAAGTCAACCTTGGTCAATAGTCCAATCCGGATGTGACACGTGGCAAAGGTGGCAATTGGTGAAAAGGAAAAAGAGATTCATTTTGTTTGGTTATCAACCTTCGGTCTTCATCAGGCATAAAAAAGTTGGTTTTGGTAGCAAGAGGCTCAACTTTTTTAACGAAGGGGAGCCCACCGCCGTGAGAGCTTTATTTGAACTACCGACATGGTGGGCTCTCAAACCACCACGTGGACGTCAATTTTTCATTCGGAGCTTGATTTTGCATTTCGAGTTTGAATTTTCATTGCATGTTGATAACCAGCTCGGTCGAGCTATTTCTAGCTCGGTGGGGTGATCAACTCCCCACCGAGTTGATCACGATTATACCACATTGGGTTTGGATCGAGTTTACACCACATTGTATAGGCTTACCCCATATTATTTAGGATTGGTCAAAGCCTCATGGATGGGTTTGGAGTATATTCCACATGGTGCAATGAATGGAGTTAACAAACACAACAAACACCTCGCCACATGGCTCGGTCAACAACCGACACAACAAACTTGGCGGATCACACAAACCAATAACTCGCCACAAACCTCGACCGCATTCAACAACCAAAGCACAACGCATGGGACAAGTAGTGGAAGTTGGCTCAACCAAAAAAATAGTGGCGCATGGCCAAAGCCATGGTGACAATGGGTTGGCAAGCTCATTTTAGACCGCCCACCCACCATCCTCACCGTGCATGTGGGACTATACCCACCATTGTGTAAACCGACCTTCGTCGTAAAAAGAGATCTCGTGACTTGAACCCCGACCTCTCTCTCCAAACCTTATATGCCAACTAGATCATCTAGGTGGTTTAGTGGTAAACAATGAGCTCGCTTGTATATAAAGAGCTCTAAGCTTTGTGTTGAACAAGGAGGATCAAGACCCAATAGGGCAATAGGCCTTCATCAGGCATTTTAAGGGTCTTAATGGCCGAATTTATGAATGAAGTAAAAAGAAAAGTTACTTGAAATTCGAGATGAAGACGATGGTGGTCTTCTTGTCTCATGAAGTGCTATATATTTTCCAGTGTAGACATTTTTCAGACGTAATTGCATAGAACGAGCACTAGGAGCAGGTAGAGATCTGCATTTTCCAACCACTTTTGGTCCAAATCAGGGCATAGAGTAAAAAGGGAAGTTTTTAGAATTTCCTCTAGTTTCCATAAATGTAGAACTCTTTTATGTAGGTGTCGTACATTTAAATTTGTAGATGTTTTTGAACATAATTACACAGGAAACTATCAAATGGGCCATAAATGGACTTGGGAATGTTTCTGGTAAATTGTAGAGTTCCAAGAGGTCTGAATCAACTCAATTGCAGGTATAAAGGTCTGTTAAGTCAATAGTGAAGGGATATTGTACTTCATTGGGAAATAATAGATCGATTCTCATTATGAGAATCGAGACGTAGCCTTCTGGGTGAACTCCGTTATCAAGTTCTTGTGTTGTGGATTTGATTTCAGTTTGTTTAGAAGCTTTTGATCAGATAAAAACATTCAAGTTAGTTTATTTGATTAATTATTTAAGAAAGCATAAAATTGGATTATTTGGATTGAAGTCACAATTTCAATATCCATAACCCACAACAGAAAGGGAATTGCACATTTCAGATTTGGAATCAAGAATTCAATTTGAGTGCATTCTAAAATCAACTATGAATTTTTAAATGGATTTGTAATAAATTCAATATATTCACTTAAGTTGAAAATTAAGGATAAGTGATTTATGTAGAAGAGTTCAAGGATTTGGGTTTCAAGAATTCCAAAATTGCTAATACTCTTAGTCAATTATCAAGTTTTTTAAATTTGATAATTTTTTAAGTACTACTTTAAAAATTAGTACCATTTTCAGATCAAAAGGGCACTCCTTCAAGCTCAAAATCCATATCATCTTCTTCTTAGTAAGAAGCAGAGAACCGTGATGGGACAGTAGTAGTATGAGAAGAATTTTCAGCTACATCTTGATCATCCATTATTGAATCCTCTTGCACAGATGGAAAATTAAATACTTCATACTCACCATGATGGTCATTATGCTCCTTGGGTGAGAAGAGATTGTGTTCGAGTCATTCATTATCCTGTGATTCAAAAAGGAAGTGAGATTCTTCCATCAAATCATCCATGATTGAGTCGGGAGTAGAGTTTGATCCTTCAACTATCTCCATTTCTTCATTCAACATTTCTTCATGACTTGAAGGATCAAAATAGGAGGGAAAACCCTCCATGACCATCTTGAATTCATCATTTTTAGTCCAAGATGTTGGGTGGCTTTCTTGCACTTCTTCACATCTCTCCATTTCATCGTTAATTGAAAGATTAAAATTTGAAAGGAGATCATTCATGCTTACTTTAAATTGGCTATCTTCTTCATCATTGGTGGAGTCTTCAAGAGCATTGGATCATCCATTATGTAGCAAGGATATTCCTTTATTGAATATATTATTCCCCCTATGGGTTGTGACTCGAGCCAAATGGAATTTCGAATGGTGATTCTATCTTCATCTCTTCTACTTCTTCCTCCATGACGTTGCTTTGGCTTTCATCGAAGGTTCCATGATAAGATCTTCTTTAGAAGCATCCAATAATCTTCTAGGAATGAAAACCTCATAATATGGGCAGCCATCAGGGTCTTCCTCCATAGGGCGCATCTTGTCTTCTTCCTCCATTTGATGTGGTGCTTCAAGATGTTCATATCTTATCTAGTAGAGCTAAAGCATACCTCCAAATTTCATCAAAGACTTCGGGTCATAATTTCCTTTTATTATGCTCTGAATTCTTTCCACATATTCTCTTTTCAACATGTTCATTTCTTCATCACCGTATGTGAGGAATTCATCTATTGAGTGGTGGAAGAAAGATAATGTTCTCAATTTTGTAGTGAGATGCATGAGGTTGCAAAAATCTTCTTCAATGGATCTTGCATTGTCTTGTATTTCATCATCTTCTTGAATGTTGATTTGATCTTCATCAGAAGGCTCAAGGATAGGATTTTCTTCAATGAAATTCAAGAACCTTTCGGGTATGAAAACCTTGTGGTACGAATGATCTTCAGGATCTTCCTCTCTCCTCTTCTTCTTCCTCGCTCTGGGTCATTTCAATTTGCTTGTACATCTCTTGCAAGAATTTGGCATATTCTCAAGCTTCACACCTTATCTTATGTCTCCTTTGAATCCATTCCTCTTCATTGGTGATAGGTTCTTTCTTCTTTCCTTTGTCAACACTAGTATGGAACCATGGCTGATCAACAATCTTCTTTTCTCGGGTACATCTTCTTCTTCTTCACTATCACTCATTGGTACTTCACTCCAATCTAGAAATTTATTCATGGTGTAGGAAACGAACATGACTAGGTTTTGTTCCTTGATGGAGTCACCTTCAAGAATGATTTTACTTTGAAATTTGATTTTTGTTTTGTTTTTGAATATATATATTTTTTTATTTTTTTATATTTTGGGCAGAGATATTTTTGGGCACACTTAGGAAAATCTCTCCCCAAAGAGAGTCGTCAAAACCTATCGGTGATAAAATTTGTCGGGTATACAAATCAGGTGTCTTCACCAATGTTCACGGGCTACACCCCTTTACATTGAATGGTACAACTCCCATTATTGAAAGTAAACTAATCCTAATCTTATATAAATGTTGTGGGTGGCCAAATTGGTGGGATCACACAGGGACACTCCACTGAACCTGTGGCAAAGTGCTTGTATGGGGGTACAAGGGAGGAAATTACAACGATGAAGGGAGAAAGGGGGAAATTATGCAAGGAAGATTACTACCATGAGTAGATTACAGATCTCACACCCAATAATTGGAGTAGTTCAACCTTCAATATAGAGGAAAGCACAATGAAGCTAGTGGGACCAATGAATTAAAACGCCAAGTTTTTAAATTCATCTATCAAGGACACCAAGTTCCTCTCCAATTCCATACAAGATCAACTATGCTTGTAAAGTGCATGAAAGAGAGAAATAGAGGAAAAACAAGAAAGGGAAATAGAAGAAGTGTAGCTTTTATTCCATGTGTAGTGATGAATACAAAGCTTTAACCAAGCTATCACAATGCTACATAGTAAGAGTTCTTCAAAATTCAAATCCCTTGGAATGGAGAGGCCATCCCAATTTATAACAATGAATTGTCCTTTCACCTCCCTCACATGACTCTTTATTTCCATATTCCACTCGTGACCTTTCGTTTTCCATGAATTAAGTATTTCTCTTATAATTTTGAGAAAATACTTTTACAAATTTAAAATAAGTCACTTAAGTGAATAGGACAAAATACAATGATGGCACCTAATAAAGAATTAGAATGGAGAGAGAAAGAAGAGAGGGAAAGAGATGAAGAGGGAAGGGATGGAGATGAAAACAATCCTCATGATGAAATTCTTTTAATGCTTTGATGCAAATATGAACTTTAAGCAAAGTTTTTGCCACCGGTGACCTTCTACACTGATGAAGATTTCTCCCTTGAATAACTTTGAATCATTTTCCTAATCCAGTGATGACCACAAACTTTATGATGCACAAAAATCCTAGACCATAGAATGAGTGTTCAGAAACATTGTTATGAGGTTTACCGCTGCAAGCTCGAGATGAAAACATATAATGCCCATGATGACCCTCCTTGAAACTTGGTTGATGAACTCATTGACTCATTGAAATCATTAGGATCAACTCTCTTTGAATCACCCAAATACTTGAGTGAAAAAGATGAATTCACATAATGTGCCTTATAATACCCTCGCTTTGTAATATGAGATGATCGCTCTAAACCATGAAAAAACCACCATCTCTTCATGATCGATTACACCCGAGAAACTAGAGCAACCTGTGTACTTGAAATTCATCTTTCCTTGACACTTACTATATTTGGAAGGGCCAAATTACTATCTTTAGTAAGTGTTAGATTTTTCCTCTCTAAACACCAAATGGTGATATCAACCTGAATGATTATCCCTCAATGTCTTGTTATACCAAACTTTTCCTTTGAGAACAACATGTTATTTTTAGTAAGTACACATGGGCAACTTACTATTTTTAGTAAGTGTCATAGTTAGCTTTTCCCAACCTCAACCGCTATGGTAGCTTGAATTATTTCTTCTTACTTGTGTTCCTCTCGCTTTTTGGACCAACTGGATATTTATAGTAGGGGCTTGTGGAACCACTTACTATTTTTAGTAAGTGTCAATTGTGAGCCGAGATGACCTTTTTGATGACTTTTCCTGTGATACTCCCTCTATGTTCACCGCCTTCTTCGTAGCCTCTTCAAATGGTGGCTTACCCAAAGTAATAGACCCCTATGTAGGAAGGCATGCTATTTTTAGTAAGTGCACCATAGATGTCAGATTGCAACAAAATAGGTCTTGAAACTTTGGGTTTTATTCTGGGGTTCCACGCTCCACATTTTGAGTAATTCCTTCATCTGAACAAGTGGGAAAATGATATTTTCATCGTAGGGGAAAAATATTGAAAAAAAAAAACCCTCCATATCCCTAAAAATAGGGACTTCATGGCACGAAAAACTAGTTCACGCGAAACTAGATTTTTCAACAATCATTCCCTCCAATTTTCACGCGATTTCACCCACTAGAACCCTGAGAAGTGGAGAGGTAGCTCACTGATTTTTTCCACTACTGTGTCATGGTGGCCATTAATGGAGCTTGAAATTTATAGGTCTAGTTTTTTTCTTCGTTTGTGATGAAATCAACTCCATTGTGATAGGTTTTTGCTTCTTGTCTCACTGGTGAAATTTCTCTTCGATCCGGTTGTCGATTTGACATGAAATCGAGGCTTTTTCTTTGTGGAGATGGAGGTAAAATTTCTTTGCTATGAGCATTCCTTGCTACAAATGGGAGGTTTGAAGGTGAGTTTTTGATTTTTTTGATAGAGGAATGAACAACAAAAGATTGTTCATTGTTCCGTGTAGTGGTTTGCAAGATCTCTTCGATTCTTCGTTCTATGTCAATGGAGTTTTCAGGCTTTCTTCTTCTCTGTTCTTCATCTTTTCTTCTCATTTTGATGAAATCTTCTTCTGAGACATGTATTATGTCATGGAGTGGAGGATAATGTGTTGTGAGTTTGCAAAGTAAGCTATGCATGGGAAGGTTAGATGTTAGAAGCAGGAGGAATTTTTAAAACTTGAAAATTTTCAAAGGCATGGAGAGAGGCACATCTTCATGTCCCTGACGTCCCTCGCCTCAAAGGGACGTGAGGGACATCAATTTTTATAGTGCGCCTCATCTTGACATGTGGTGGAGATCCAACGGCAAGGGATTAAAGCTAAAAAACAACTTTAAAGTACTGAAATGGCTAAGAAGCGATCACATGAGGAACCTTGAGGCATCATGAGGTGTTGAGTAGAAAGAGTATGACACTAAGGAGAGGGCACACAAAAGATTCACGTGTGGGAACAAGGTGCATTTGAAGGTGTGAAAGGATAGGAAAGGAAACGCACACCATGACAAGTTTATTTAGGACTTAACCATTTTATGGTTACGGGCTATTTTTTGGAGATAGCGTGCAAAGCACACAATAAGATGGAGACTTGCGCGACACACAAATGCTATTTTGGGGATGAGCATCTACTAAGCACCATGCATGAGTTCGGGATAATAATAGGATTACTACTGCTAGTTAACTGTAAGAGACCTATTATTAGCACACTTGCATGTGTGCATCTTATTGTAAAGGCACATGGCTATTTTCAAGTATGTGACCTATTTTGGGAAGTGCGTAAGTGGTGAAGGGAAAGTTCCAACCCCTATAAGTATGTATTAGTCTCATGGAGAGACACAGAGACATTGTGTATGAGTTATCAGAGAGTTATGTGGCCGATATGATGCGCGCGTATAAACTTATGGTAATGTTATATGATGTAAGAAGCTTATATGTTTTGCAGTTGTTTAACATAATGGAGTATATTGGGTGGATAAAGTATTAACATGAATTTAATTGCTTCTCGTATGATCAATCTTGTCATAGTATTGTTCAATTCATGATACTTTAAGATCTAGATCTGTTATGCACTATCAATGATTATGCTATGTGGAATGTTTGTACTTATCATGGTTTTGAATATGCTCTATCTTCAACATGTTAACATCTTGCACAAACAACTCTAAAGAGGGGCTTGGTACCTTTGTGCACTTCGGGTGAGTGCTCAACTCAAAGCTAAGTGATGTGCCAATGTGTCCGGGTTGTTCGTGGTGGATTCTAGGCTGCATCATTGGTTATGTTGTCCTGGACCTCTTTTTTATTTTATTTTTAGGATGGTTCGAATGAAGACGTGCTCGATTGACCCTAGCAAGTGTTGAGGAGTGGATAAAAGATCTGAAGAAGAGTACACATGGAGGTTCAACATTGGATCTCGAGTTTAACGCACGCGCATGGGTGGAACATAATTTGTATGAGAAATTATTTGTTATCTTCCCTAGAGAACTCGTACGAGTGGCTGGTTGCTTATGCATCTAAACGGAATTGGAGGTATAAGACACTTGTGTGGATGCAGAAGAATTTCGTGCTCTATATGATGCTTGATCCGATTTGGACACACATTGTGGATACTTGGTTCTATGGTGTTTTGATCAATTGTATTTTGAGTACTCAATTTCCACTTACTCTTGCCCGAAGGTAGTTGAGTTCCAATTTTTACATTATCCTGGGGAACTTACTTGCAAAACATTCCATCAAGCGATCAAGATCTTGATGGTGACCACGAACTTGGAAGAAAACCAATGGAAGTACGACTTTGGCAAGCTCCCACATCGTTGGTTTCCCTCCCTCCTCCTAAAGCAACTTAAGTATACAAAATAAAACTAAACATAAGGCAAATGTTGACAATATAGCTATTCCAATATCTCACCTCTAACCTCCAATGAGCAGTAAGACAAGGCTTTGTCACCTCAAAGTGGCCAAACTAAAGGTGTAAGCTTCTCTTCTTTACCCTATAATTTTTCTTTGCCT
Source organism: Taxus wallichiana var. yunnanensis (assembly GCA_018340775.1). Lineage (NCBI taxonomy): Eukaryota > Viridiplantae > Streptophyta > Pinopsida > Cupressales > Taxaceae > Taxus > Taxus wallichiana. The sequence goes on from CM031242.1 coordinate 736,823,323, forward strand.
TTGCCTTTCAAGGTTCCTACGCATTGATTCCAACTCATTTGAATGAGAAAGAGACCCCCGTCACATTTGTCAACAATATTGTTGTTCCACCGAAAAAGTGAACAACCGAAACAAAAATTGGAAAAAAAGAGTGCACAATAGATCGAACAAGTTTATTAAAAAAGGAATCGTGTATAAATCAACCACACAACAAATAAAAGCAGAAATTGACAAGCGAGAAAGAGAGAGAGAGCGTTAGATTTGACTCAATTTTCTAGGTATTTTAAAACTCGCTTTCCATGTAAAAATCACACTATAATCGTGCAAGATAAAACGAATATTATAACGGTTCACCGCTAATGATTTAAAAAAAGAGGAAAAGGTTGTTAGTTTGAATCACTCCCCTTTCAAGATTCACTCCCAATGTTGTCAACAATTAAAAACCATAGTCCGTATTAAGAGGAATAGTCATATCCAATAGACCATGTCCATAGACACATTCCACCGTATACTGCCTCAATTACAAAATTGGTACCTCCAGATTACACTATTGCTACAACTTTCAAAGCTTAACTACAAAGAACACTTGCAATAGATCTCAAGTATAAGACAACTTAAACCTACAAAATTGGATGGTCTATTTGGTCCCTTATTTTGTTGTAACACTATCATACTTAGGTTGCACAAAAATATAATATTTATTGTGAATACACACCAACCCCATTTGCTTCCATATAAACAATACTTTCACATATTTATCTTAAATGAAACCCTTTCACCGACACATCAAATATGTAATCGATGTCGCGATGTGTATTTCAAATTTACATATAAAAATTCTTCATCGCTCACAATCCACAAAATTCAATTACTATATTTACCATGTTTTAATTCATCTATCACTTGCAGAAATGATAATCTACTATTTTTTTAAAAATATATTTGACTAATGAAAAAACCTAAGTAAGTCATTCATTCTTCGTATACAAATTGACAATAAGAATCCAATGGAATGTCTCTCATATACAAATTCTTTCCACCCCGATGCAAGCACTCTAAACATGACCACCCTCAAAATGTGTACAGGACCACTACAATGCACGTCCACCTGTAAATAAAGATCCAATTTACAAAATCCTAGTTACACAGAAAAAACAACCACATCAAGTGCACAAAGAACACTCACCATTCCATTACGAGTGAGGACACCATCCAAAACCTCGCGTAAAAATCTATACCCGACTATAACCCCACCCCCTAAAAAAACAACCACTATTGTACAAGCATGTAAGCTTGCACACATACTCGCCAACAACTTTAAACGCACACAACTATATATACAAATCATTACACTTGATAGCTATGGTAAACAAACACGCTCGTTAATTGCCCCCACTAACTTACTATAATAATGAAGGAGTCGTAACTTCTATATACCGAGTTGTTCGAGAAAAATATTACCATACCGTTTTTTTAAAACAACATCCCACCAAAGTTGAATCTCCCCATTCATATACCATGCGTTTACCTAACCAATACAAATCCTACATACACCCACAAACTGCCAACCAATCCAATTTACACCACATCAAAAAAACTAACCTACAATATATCCACCAGCACCATACACAACCACAACCCCCGACCTAGAAGACTACCCCTACCTCCACCACCGCTGGTGTAGACTTGCTCCTCCAAGAGCAACCAGTGGTCAGATCATCCCTTAGCAACCTAGGTAGTTTTCCTAGGGTCTTTGGAAGGTAGGGGAGGTCAAAAAAAATTTCATTCATGTTGGTCGCATATTTTATAAAATGCAAACTTCTATATATACATTACAACATGATTAACAAAATGCACTCAATCCGGGAAAGACTATTGTGAGTGTATATATTTTTGGTCATAGCTTCATGAATTTTTATTCACATAGACGTATTATGTTTCTATCTCCTGAAGTAATGTTGGACACGCCAAATAAATCACATTCGAAGATGGTGAAAATTTACAAATAAGAAATCAGGAGGAGAGTAGTAACTTAAAATGAAAGGAGGAGGATCTCCATTACTTTTTACCATGTCATAATGATAATGATAAACAAAGTAATTAACTAGTTTCCGACGGAATAGAATTGTTTCCATTTCTGTGTTACATTTACATCAAGTGGGGAGGAGGGACGGAGGAGTAAAAGGATCTCCTCTCACATACTACGTGTGTGTGTGTGTGTGTGTGTGTGTGTGTGTGTGTGTGTGTGTGTGTGTGTGTGTGTATATGTATGTATGTATGTATATGTATATGTACATCTACATCTACATCTACATCTACATCTACATCTACATCTATATATATATATGTATATGTATATATATATATATATGTATATATAAATACATATATGTGTGTGTGTGTATACATACACATACATATATATTATATATGTATATATGTATATGTATCTATCTATATATATATACTTACTTACATACATACATATATACATATATATATATATACACATATACATATATATATACATACATACATACATACATACATACATACATACATACATATATATGTATATATATGTATATGTATGTATGTATGTATGTATGTGTGTATATAGATACACACACACACATATGTATATATATGTATGTATGTATGTATGTATATAGATACATATATATGTACGTATCTATATATAGATATAGATATAGATATATATATATATATACATACATACATGTGTGTGTGTGTGTACGTGTACATGTATATACATATACATGTATATACATATACATGTATATACATATACATGTATGTATACATACATGTATATATGTATATGTATACATACATACATACATACATACATACATACATACATATATATATATATATATATACACATATATACATATATATACATATATATGTATATATATACATATATATGTATAGATATATATATATATACATATATATATATATATATATATATATATACATATATATATATATATATACATATATATGTATATCTATACATATATATGTATATATATACATATATATGTATATATATATATATATGTATCTATATACATACATATGTATATATATATATATATATACACACACACACATACATACATACATATACATGTATATACATATATGTATATACATGTATATATATGTATGTATGTATATATATGTATGTATGTGTATACATATATACATATATGTATACACATACATATATACATACATGTATATACATACATATGTATATACATACATATGTATATACATACATATGTATATACATACATATATATATATATATATATATATATATATATACACACACATATGTATATACATGTATATACATACATGTATATATATGTATATATACGTATATATACATGTATGTATATATATATATATGTATCCTATTCAATCCAAAGAAATTAATATACAAGACAATTTGCGCAAGTGTGTAGAAGAGAGAATTTGTTTTTATCCAATAGATTATATCGATTTATCTTGAGGAAACAAAAAATGGAATGATTAAGCTATTCAAAGCGGTTGGCCATCAGTGGCCTTGATATGTATTACAATCCTAGCGATATCTTTTTCTCGATAGAATATTTGGTGCGTCATAGAGAGGTGATGCTAACAAAAATTATGATAATTTTATCAATAGTTTTTGGCAAAGAAAGATAATATAGAAGGATTTCTAATCTTAATTGTATGTGTTGTTACAAATTCCTCTATAAAATGTTTTCATAAATTAAGAGGGCTTAGGGGGTGTCTACTCCGAGAACTGCCTAGGGTGCTCAAAGACCTTAATTCGGCCCCTGAGCAACCACTAGTATATATTGTTTATCACTCCAAACATGTAATGAGTATTATTTGAATTTTTTTTTTTAATTAGTTAACTTTTATCAATATATCATAGTTTATTGCAAATTATATATTGTTTTTAACTTCACTTACATTTTTTTGATAAATAGAGTTAATTTTATTTGTTAAATCAATAAAAAAATGAAGTAAAATAAAATAAAAGAAAATCTATCGCAATATATTTTTAAAAAATGAATGTATATAGAAATGAAGTAAAAAAATTTTTTTGGGGAAAACTAAAACAAAATCATTTTTCTATTTTTAGATCAAGGTAGGAAAACTTAGTCATCGTAAGAGATCTACATATTAGATAAAAAACAAAAGAATTGAATTGAGTTTGAAATAAAAACCTAGATGTGAAGCTTGCAAATGAGATTGGCAAAATAAATCGAAAGTTTCATGGAAGAAATATCTACTATTTAAAGTACAAGAAAGTTTATATTTCAAATGAGTAATGTTTAAGTTATGCAAGTACCTAGGAGATGGAGTTTCAAATCACTCTCTTTAGTGTAAGCAAACTTTAATGGGAGTGGGGTGGGATAATTAAGCTTTATATATAAATGATGTGTAAATAAGTGATGGCGTAAGAGATTTTTTTGGAATATATAGGGTAAAAGGAGGGTTTTAGAAGGTCCCACAACCTTATACAAAAGGGCCCATCAGGCCAGATTTAGCATTAATAGTAGCAAAGCAAAAATACCCGAGCAGATTCCAAAAAAAGGAGGACGAAAAAAACCAAACAGAGAAAAAGAAGAAATACATCAAAAGAGCTTTTTCACACAGAATTGCATTTTTTGCTCTAGGAGAGCCTGAGTCGTTAGCAAGAAGTTCAGCCAGCTTGATAAGCTCCGAGCAGTCATCAGCAATGGCAGTCCTGGTGGATTCCGTGAAAGCCTCCCAAGCTTTCAGAGCCTTGAAAGCGCGCTGGAGCTTGCTCAGAATAGAGGAAACCATGTCGGCTCTGCTATGATCTCTTTTAGCGTCAGCAGACTCAGAATCAGCAGGTTTCGACTCCATAATAGGAGGGGAATGAAGAGTGTCAGCAGCAAGAACTTTTTCATCGAAGAGAGCCTTGTTTCCAGCAGACTGGGAGATGGGTTCCACAACCGGTTGATTGATATCAAACTGCTCCGCCTCCGGGAGTCGTGGTACAGTGCCTGAGCCAGCCCAAGAGATCAACAAATGAGAGTAATCGTGGTCGAAACAGGGGAAGAAGCATGACCACTGGCTTCAGTGCCTTCCAAGAACAAGCAAGAGAGGGGCGTGGGGAAAGAAGGGGTGGCAGGGGGAATGGAGGCGTCGCGGGGGGGCTCACAATAGCCACATCAGAGTCCGAACCAGAGGAGAGGAGCAGGCGACGACGACGCCGAGAGGAGCGGAGGGAGGAGGAGGAGGGCGAGGAGAAGGAGAGGGGGAGCGGCGGCGGCGACCCAATTTGGGGGGGAAGCGAAGAAGGTCGGAGTGAGAAGCGGCGACGGAGAAAAGTAGGTAAAGTAAACCCTGGTGAAGGATGACGCCCTCGCCCTCCCGAGCTAACTGAACCGAATGTTCAAGAGACTGAAACAAGAAGGCTGCCAGATTGATTTTCTTCCCCCATCGAAGATAAGAGAGGATGAAAAGGTGAGTTTATCTCATTGGATAATTTCCTCATGTTATTTGTCTTCACGAAATGTCCGAAATTGTGTAATTTTTCGACATGGTGGAGGAAGTTACTAACCGATCTTCATTTGAATTGTATAATTTCTCCTATGTTTGTCAATTGTAATCAGAAATTGCCTCGATTTTTTTGACCTCACCAATCGAAATACCACACTGCTAATGTATTTAATCTTTAAAATCATGCCAATCAAAATACATTGATGCATATCATCTAAATTTGACTTGTTGCAAACATGTAGCTGATTCCTATATAAAAACATTTCTATTTAATGGAAATGTCTTGGAACTACATTCAAACTCACCCTCTATTTAATGGTGGAGGAAGATACTAACCAATCTTCATTTGAATTGTATAATTTCTCCTACGATGTACAATTGTAATCAGAAAATTACCTAATTTTTTTGACCTCACTAATTGAAATACTACACTCGCTAATGTATTTAATCCTTAAAATCATGCCAATCAAAATACATTGATGCATATCATCTAAATTTGACTTGAGCAAACATGTAGTGATTCCTATATAAAAACATTTCTATTTAATGGAAATGTCTTGGAACTACATTCAAACTCACCCTCTATCAAGAAGATATAACTTCACTATAGGATTCTAAAACGTATTTCCATCTATTACATTCAAAGCTTTAAGCTAATTGAAGATGCGAGATGAGGGTGTCATGCATTATAAACATAACTAATAGACAATATTGAAAGGAAGATGGGAGACTCAAAAAACTCGTATCATCACCGAGCAAATCTAGAGCCGAGGAGAAACAATATCAACAAACAAACATGTATGTTACTTATGTAGGTGAAATTTATCTGGATGACAAGACGACAAGTAATCAGGTGTCGAACCTTGACAATGACAACCTTGCAACATGCCAAATTCCTTAAGCAATTCACTGGAGAGGAGCTTGCTTTGCAATGGAAATGATGTGACAACATAACATGTCGACATGTATAACAATCAAGAGGAGCTAGTTGTAAAACATCTCCCAAATCACACGTCTTCCACATAATTAATATAAAGGTACTTTTCAATTAAAAATGATAAACTCATAGCCCCACACATGAACGAAAATGAGCAGACTCCTGAGGGTGCTCGATGCTTACGTGAAAGGGCTAAAACATAAGTTTCACACACATGCAAAAGTAATGCTTCATTCCGAGTTTCCACTTTTTAAAAATATTATAATGAAAAAATAAATACAAAGAACATGTGGCAATTTGTATAAGATTGAAATGATTAATCAATATTAAATTTTGTACATTTATTTGTCGGTGCCCCGCCCTACAATCTCTGCACCTAGTACTGTCACAATAGCCCGCATTTATTATTGGAGGGCACCCTTGAGTGCACAATTTACCCTGTTTTTGGTGCATGTGCACGGGCCTTTGATAAAACCATACTTAGAAGAAGAAAAAATTATTATTTTAACGTCCAGGCGGCTACCAAAGACAACCTATAGGACAAAGGGTCTAAAACATTGTAGGTAGCCCCAATGACACGGTAAGGTCATAGGCACAATTTGAAGGTCGTATTGTTTCCCACGAGACGTCCCTATCTCGCATGAATGTGATGCTCCCACACTTCTCCCGCACTGATACTACTCCAATCATGCTCACCACGTGTCAATCACCCATCCAAACAAATACCACTCACTCTTCCACGAATGTACGGCTGAAAACAACCCCCATCATCTTTATCTAGCGTTGAGATGCGCCCAGCACACTAGCCTCCCTCACCACATCCAACGGTCCAGAAGCCCTCCATCCGATCACAATCCTACGGCCACGATCAAACCCTCGCCTCTTCTTATTATCAGCGCCCACAATTTATCTAACACAAGAACGGAGAGACTGATTTCGCGGAGGCACCGTTGGATCGCCATCAAGTTGCGGCATCTTTACTCGTATCAGACACAAAACAACAAGAGGATTTGTTGCTGCAGAGCGGGAGGGTAGGATTTAGTCCACGGTAGTCTAAGGACATCTCAGGAGCCGTCAGATTTGGCAAAAGGGTATCGGCAGCTGTTCTCATAATTGGAAACGGATCAGGATTGCGCAGTGCAGAGTCTTCTTAAAGCTCGTGAAACCCTAACCGTGTAATGGCAGAAAACTATGGCTCTCCCGACAGCAGCCCCCGCTCGGACAACGAATCGGGCGGGCACATGGGAGGCCATAATGACTACTCCATCAAAGAGCAGGACCGTTTCTTGCCCATAGCCAACGTGGGTCGTATAATGAAAAAGCCCTGCCTGCTAATGGCAAGGTCTCTAAGGATGCCAAGGAAACCGTGCAGGAATGTGTTTCTGAGTTCATCAGTTTCATCACTGGGGAGGCCTCAGATAAGTGCCAGCGCGAGAAGAGGAAGACCATCAACGGCGATGACTTGCTGTGGGCCATGAGCACTCTAGGGTTCGAAGAATATGTTGATCCCCTCAAGATTTATCTCCACAAGTACAGAGAGATGGAGGGCGAGAAGGTGTCCATGGCCAAGCAGGGAGATCATCAGTCCAAGGACGCTAATGGCTCTGAAAACCCTAACGCTAACGCTAACCCTAATGCTAATTTTAGCCCCAATTATAGCCGTAGTTACAGTAGTGCTTCCCCTAAGGTTCAGTCTGTGCCTCCGTTTATGCAACAGCAGGCTGTGGCCTATGGGCAGCCACCGGGCGGAATTATGTACGGTCATATGATGGGAGCTTATAATATGCCCGCCCCTAATAGCAGTGGAGGAACTAGTAACAGCAACAGCCCCGGTGGACAGCAGCAGCAGCATCAACCCCACAGGGGTCAATGGTAGAAGTCACCACACTGCTTACTTTTTCGTTTTTCCCTTTATGTTTTGTTTTAACATAGCCATTTGGGCATAAACAGGTTTACCCTGATAGCCAATTTGGGTCATGTTGTTATCAGTTTTAGCCTTTTAACAACCTGGGCATTTTACTGGACATAAGAAAATGCTTATTACCATGATGGGTCAAGTTGGTGGACGGGAAAAATACTGTTTACTCTAATGGGTCTACTTGGTGTATTGGAAAAATGCTCTTTACCATCCTGGGTCTAGTTGGGGTATGGGAAAGTTGTCACTCAGGTGCTGCCTGTGGGTTTATAAGGGGGCCAGGGTGTTTCTCAATTGTGCCTTAAAAGATTGCATCCTGGGTGTTGTTCATATTGTATGTGATGGATGGATTCGCTTTAGTTCATGGGTTGAAGTTGGGAAATTTTTACTATGATGTAATTTTTGGTTGTAGGAAATGTTAATGTTGTACATCACAGCTACTTCTGAAGCAGAGATAAGAAGGTGAGTTTGTGCCGTGTAAATTAAAACTGCAAGGCCAAACACCTCCGAATTCTTGCCATTAGGTACTTTTTCTAGAAGAATATAACCTTCCATGCAATGGGGAGTTGGATTCCTGCTTTTTTATCCCAACTGGGATGCATTGACGATTGCTTTCTTCTGTACACATCTTTCTGTTTTCCCATTTATTTGGTTTTGCTGTATTGTTTTAATCAGTAAATAGCTGACGGTATGTTTTCCCCGAAATGATTACTACTCCACATGCTGCTGTATACGAGCTCCTTTATCGTTTGAGCAATCTTGAATCCTTATATAAGCAGCTTGCACTGACATGGTCTTAAGGCCTGATATTCATTCTTAGCATTTATGCCTAGCATGATCCGTGATGATAATAAATCAAAAACTTAACTAAGATCCATGGTCTGTTAGGACCTAATCTGACAAAGTTTTCTTGCAGTAACAGGAGAGGTTATTTAAAATGGTTCATTTTTTCCATTGAAGAGCTTTGTTTTCATTCGGATGTTATTCTGAGGGGTCTACTAAACCTCTCTTCATTAATTCAATCTAAATTGCTTATCTGTGTTATACAAAGAGATTTCTGTGCATTCAGTATTCAATTTGCATGCAGTCCGACATTTCTTTTTATCCTGTATAGTGTCAAGTCTTGTAAATTCTTTCAGATGCATTTGAAAACTCTAGAACTACCGGGAGTTCAAAAGACTTTTTATTTTTTATTATGATCTGTGCCATCCATGTGAGGATTTTTATGGATGTTGGATTCTGATTTATTGTGTCCTCTATTCAAGGATTTATAGGTGACAACATATTCTGTTCATTGACTTGGCTTTAATGGACGTGTTAAGACAAATTTCATTAGTGAAGCAAATAATCAAATTTCAGATGGGAGGAGCTCTATGTGTTGGAGAAGCTGGTCATAAAATTACAAGTATAATGGTAAGACTCTGACCTGACACCTGATAGAAATTTATAACTACTGTGAGCAGATCTCTTGGATTATATTGAATCAACTTTCTCTATGACATGCAAACAGTATATTCACTACATATTTAGATCAAAGTACCTGTCTAAATATGTGGTATCCTCCGTACATGTCAGCTCTTTGTCATCTGTTTGATTGTAGTGATGATGGCTTTGAGCATATGGTAAAATAAATTAACCATTACCTTTTGATTATCGTGAGCTTGTGGTGTCAAAATTATAAAAATCGGTATAGTTGTTTCTAATAATATTAAGAGCAGCAGAACAAATAAGCCGAAGATAATTTTCAGCTTCAATTTGTTTGGTATAACATGCTTACAGATTTACTTCTGATTTTTATTCCTGAGATGCACGAGTCACGGTAGAGCATGGTCAATTATTTATTAACACCATCTCCATTTGTTCATGTCTATAACATGAGCTTTGTTCCAGATGTGTTCCTTAAACTAAGTAGGAATCTTGTCTTAAATACTTAATTTTATTGATTACTTGCTTATATAAGTAACAAAGCCAAAGCTTGATTGTCTCTTCCACTTAGAGTGATCATTGCTTACAAGGAAATTGATGACAGAGAGTACGTCCGTGTTCAAATGAGTTAACTTCTATATTCTAGACGGGGTATCATAGCATTTGATTCTACAATGTTCTTCCAAGCAGCATGAGAGCTACTATAGGCCCACATTTTACATTTACAGAAAGGAAGAAATTATATGAATGTTTTCTAGTGACCAAGGCAGCTCAATGGGGCTCAAATTTACTTCTGGTTACAAAGGAACAGCTTCAGGGTAGAAAAGATCCCTATAAAGCTGAAAACGTTACTAGTACTAAATTTTGAAACACTGAAACAACCCAAAACTCGGGAGGTAAATTCTATCCACAGACTACATGCAAGAATATAAATATCCAATTGAGAGAAGGACCTCAAGCGAAATAAAGACAGCAAGCTGCTGAAACTGGCAGTCACATGTTTCTACTACCAGCTGTAGAATTCTTTGATTATATCCTGTATTTTCAAGACTGAACCAAGAAACTGGCAGTCACATGTTCCTACTACCAGCTGTAGAATTCTTTGATTATATCCTGTATTTTCAAGACTGTAGTAAGCTTTCCACCCATCTATAATCCTTTTCTCAATGTTATGGTTCTGATTTAAACTAGGAATACGGATGTGGCAGGGTATAGGCATAAAAAGGGGTCTTTAAGATGTTTGTGAAGCTCATTGTGTTCTATATAATGTTTACATACCTTTTCTCGTACCTGTTAACATTGCACTTTAGCTCATGACTTGCTCTTAGAGTGGTGTACATAATTTTAAGGGGGACATTGTCTAATTGTCCCTGTTAGTCAGACTTGGAGGCATTGCCAATGGCTTTTTAAAAGTCCTCGAGACAAATGGCAAAGGCTCTTTATTATTTCTGTAGTTGTAATTCTATGAGCCTCAAGGGGAGCAATAGTAGTGTATCGATTATGAAAGCTTGCTTGATTTTTTGCCTTTTGTCTTTATTTTCTATCCTATGGTTGATATTCAGTTCTAGGATTGGCCAGAAAAACTTAGTTAAAGATTTGACTAATTGAGTTGCGTGGTTTTGCAGTGAAAGGGTTCATTAATATTTTGTCAAAAAGTTATCACGGAACAAGTCCCTTAGGATCGGCATGAGTAGCTGCAATTTCTTTTGGCCTAGATGTCAAGGTTTGAGAGGCAATAAATCTGCCAAAGTAGTTGCCATATCAAACTTTTTACGTTAGGGAGCTGTTATGTAGCCAAGTCTACTCCTAGAGCTGATTGTCTAGATGGATGATTTTGATTTGTGTTTTTCTGTCATGGTTATACACAACTGCACTTTATTGTGCATTTATTAGGGAAAATTCTGTTTTATATGATAAGTGACACTAAAATGTAACCCTTAAATGTAAGGATGCACTCTTGGTAGCTCTCAATAATGTCTGTAGCTTTTCCATTAGCCTTATCAATACCAAGATTTATGGTTTCATAGACAATACACTGTGTTGTGCAGCCTGAAAAAATATAATTTTCATCCCAGGAGAAACTGTGAACTTACTCAGATAGGAGCTGAAATCAACTTCCTTTTGGTTTCCCAGGAAATATGTCTGTCCAAACTTTTTAGGATTCTTTTAAAAGTGGTTCCTGTTTAAGAAATGTTGTTTATGGCTTTAGTTTTGGATCTCTTTTATAAATGGTTCCTGTTTAAGAAATGTTGGATTATGACTTTAATAGACAGAACACTGTGCTGTGCAGTGTGAAAAATATAAATGTCGTCCCAAGAGATACTGAGAGCGTACTAAAGACAGCAGCTCAAATCAATTTCCTTTTGGTTTGACATGAAATATGTCTGCCCAAAACTTTCTAGGAATCTCTTTTATAAATGGTTCCTGATAAAGAACTGTTGCTTTTTGTTCGTCATAACTGGTTTATAATATTTTTCCTTAATCCCTCTTTTAGTTCTATCTACCATATTCCTCGTGTACTTTTTGGCACTCCTACAATTTGTTGTATACAAGACTTGGATACATGGTGTTTATTGGAAATTTTTATTTCTCCAAAGTATAGTTTATTATTAATTGAACATTTTATGAGCTTAGCTATAATTTTTCATTTGTAAATTAGTTAGAACCTAAGTTGCCACATTCAAATTCGTGTTTGAATTTACCGAGGATTAAATTCGAAAAAATTCGTTGCTTAAAAATAACGATACAATTCATGATTAAATTCGACTATAAGAAATATATATTTAAATTAAATATATAAAAAAGGGAAAATAGTTTAACGGTATAATATATAATGTTTTTATAAAATGCATTTTATGATATATAAATTTTATAAGATTTTAGATATATACATTATATATAAAATACATTCAATTAAAAGATGGAAAACAGTCTTCGAGAGGAAGAAAGAAATTAGGGCATTGGTGGCGCGGCTGGGTTTCAGGAAGGTTGCGGAGACTCGTCCATGGCAAATTCTCCCACCTTCACCGTGTTGACAATGGCGGATGTGCAGCCCGGGTTTTTTTTTCGTGGTAAATCGCTTTTGGTTGCGGGCAGGCCCAGATTCTTCAGGGCTTAAAATCTTTCAGGGATGTCTTATATTGTGGATAAATCCGAGGACACTCCAGTGGTTAAGCTCTCCATGCCCGAGGTAGCTTCCTCTATTTTTGTCCTCAAAGCTTCTGCTCTTATATGTAGATTTAATGGATTTTGGCCTCAGACAGAGGCTCTCCATAAATGGATTCACTCCACTTGCGAGATTCAACTTTGTGCAAAAGGGTTTTTTATTGTCTAGTTCTCTTCTCTTGCTGATTATCAACGGGTGCTTACCGATGGCCCGTGGTTTTGGGGTAGGGCTGGCCTTTTTCTCACTCGTGGTTTGAGGATTTTGATCCTTCTACTATGGCAGTCTCCAAAATGCCGGTTTGGGTCTATCTCCCTAATCTTCCTCTCCCCTTTTGGCATCATGTTGTTTGTGAAGCTATTGGTAACTCTATTGGTCATTTCATTAAGGTAGATGATGAACGGTCCAAACAAGGGTTATTCACATATGCTCGTCTTTGTATGGAGGTAGACCTCAACAAGGGGCTTCTTGATAAGTTGGAATTATTTCATGATGGTTTTAGATGGATTCAACTTCTTGATTATGAGAATACAACCTTTCGGTGTAGATTATGTCACCAAATTGGTCACCTGCAAGAGGCTTGCGTGCTCAATAAGTCTCAAAAAAAGAAAAAATGATTGCTCCGCGACCTAAAGGTTGGCAGCCATTTTCAGTGCCAGTGAAAGTCAACACATGCTCTCCTCCCGAAAATTCTGAAAATATGAGTGTTGAGGTTCCCCCTGGTTGGCGGTGGTACCAAGCGAGTCGCATGTCTTTGAGTCCTCTAGTTCTGACCTGAGTCAGGATAGCCCTCGCCCAGTCCTTCGCTTGCATTGGCTCCCCTGTAGGCGTTGTGGACTGTTGTCACAAAATATAAGGAAAAGAAGGGGCGCTTTGTTGCTCCTGCCTCTCAGGGGTCCTTCGGTTCTCCTAGTCCTTATGTTCCTTCGTCGTTGGATGGTTTTACTTTTAACGTTTAGTGTTATTTTGTTGCTTTCCTAGGCATGACCTAGTTTGTTTGTGGCTTTGGGGTGTGCTCTCATACCGCCCGCATTTTTTGTTGAGAGAATCTTGTATCATGTTGCATTTAATATAATATAAGATCTTTTTCATAAAAAAAAATACATTCAATTTATTATTATAAAATTGAATGTATTAACAATGATTTTATATAACTTAAAAGTTAAAACTTTAAAATATTAAAGCTAAATAAAACTTAAAAACTTAACAAGATTAATTTTTTTAATTTAATTGTAAAATGTGAAAATTTTAATAACTAATTTAAAATTTAATAAAAATGAAAAAATTACAAAACAAAAATCGTAAACCTAACTGGTAGTGGTGACTCTAGCGAGTGGCAAGTGGCAAGTGGCAAGGCATGATGAGGCAACAAGCCTCCAAACCAGTGGATTGGTTCACACTTCACATACACACTGCACAATTCACAATGGCCTCTAAACATCATGACCTTGCTAACACTGATGTCGAGTTCAACCTTGCAAACGGTGACAACAATGGTGGCAAACACTTAACAGCTTGTGGAAGCTAAAGATGGAAACCTTGAAATCCGAACAGTGAAAACCATACTCCGAATTGAGTTTTTTGGAACGATTTTCAATGAATTTCAAACGTGATTTTACAACATATTCCATAAAAAATTCATTTTTGATTTCATTACAAATTAATTTGCGATTTTGAACAATTTTTTTGCCTCGTTAAATCGGCAAATTTCGATTTTTCCCCTTCCGATTCAAATGAAGGCGGCGACATGTGTTATAAGCGGAAAGATTTGTTTGGTCCTACCAAACAACAATTACTTGGTTAGCATTGAGCAAGTAAACCTGGACTCTTCTCTTGAAATTTTGATGTTAATAGCCACCAAGATTGGGGTGGTTAGAATCAAGTTCATTTTCATTTGATATTTTGACGCTCTCTTGTTGAAGAAGCAATTTTTATCAAGAACAGGGTTGCCTTGATTGCAAAGGTGGAGTGAGGTGCAAAATATAGCTAATGGCCAAGCCATTGGTACTATTACGGCTTAATCTATATCAGTATGTATGTATGGCTATAGGCTACACTTCTTAGTGTAAGAGTATTTTTCCTTGTTTGCACTGTGTGTAGATCTTTACTATATTGTATAGGACAATCTCGGGATTTAAAATTCTTCATTTGCCAAACTAGTAAGATAAATTTATTGGCGTAGCAACCGTTTAACACAATGAGATTCCTCTCCACCACAAGTTCGAGTTTTGGTGTGACGACAAGTTGTGCAAACTCGATACTGTGGAGTTAAGCGCGCACCCCCCAGAGCGGTTTTGGAATGGGTGGCCTCTCGAAAATTCCCGTGTCACTTCCTCCTAATGTCATTGGTCCGATTGGGTATATACCTAGCTCCATCGTGCGGGAGGGTATTGGCGTAAGAATCGATTAACACGATGAAATTCCTCTCCACCACAATTTCGAGCTTTTGGTGACGGCAAGTCGTGGCAAATACTGTATACTAGGCAATTAAGCGCACCACCGCAGAGTAGTGCTTTGGGATGGGTGACCTCTCGAAAATTCCCAAAGAGTGTCATTGCCTCCTAATCTTCATTGGGCCCGATTGGTCAGATACCCGACGCTATCGTGCGGGGGGTATTGGCGTAGCAACCGCTTAACACGATGAGATCCCTCTCCACCACAAGTTCGAGCTTTTGGTGTGACGACAAGTCGTGTAGCTATGATACCATAAAATGAACGATAACCAGATCGTATTTCAAGCCAAGAGCACGATGCTAATCAAACACCACGATCAATAAGATGAAAGCAATTTGCTTTAGAAGAACTTTACATAAAACTTTTGCAAACAAATGAACAACAATATCATATATTATTATGGAACTCAACGCAATACATTGATAATGAACCTTGTTTAAATAGACAAGGAATAACAATTTAAGAACTAGGTCAAGGTCGTAGATCAAGCCATAAATCAAGGAAATAACTAGTCATCAAAGAACTAGTCAAAACCATAGATTTAGGAGAGAAACTACACATCAAGGATCTAGTCAATACTATAGATCAAGGAAAAATTAGTCAATACCATAGATCAATGAAAGAATTATACCTAACAACTAGATAATATCTCCTAATATCTAAATAAGATAAAAGAAATATTCACATACATAAGTGGGTGAGGATAAATACAATAAAGGTGAATAAAGTATTTAGGTGAACATGAGCTAAGGTAAATACTTACTCTAACAAAATTCAAGATCTTGGGGAATGCAACTTAGAACCATTCTTCCAAGGTAATACCCATAGCCCATTATAGGAGATCCCCAAGTTTGACTTATTCATACTAGTTTTTCTATAGTTCTACAATTACCGCGCTTCTTCCGTTTTCCTATCATTGCCCAATTATGTATCTTTAGGCCTTTTTGACTTTTGAATCTTTGTTCTGCTTTGAACCTCTCGGGATTTGATCTTTGTTTATAGTTTGGAAACTTTAGACAAACTTGTATTGTTGATGTTTATTGCATTTTCCGAGATGATGCACATATCCGTGTGAACTTTATTTTCAAGTGTTTTTTATTTTTAAATTATGGTTACCATGATTTTGAATGTTGTCCTTACCACCCTTATATGCTTTGATAAATATCTTCAAGTTTTTTTAGACCCGATCTTGAACTTGAGTCTTGGTTTCATCTCATCGGTCCTTGATTTACTCCAGAGATTTGTCTTTGAGTGTTCCTTCAAGCCTAATATTATGTTTAAAATTTCCTTGCTCCAGAGTTTTGTTTCTTTTCCATCTATTCACCTTTTTCCATGTTTTAAATGATGCCATGCACTTTTATATCAAGGTAATTACACATCTTTTGTCGCAAGGGGCTAATTTTTGGGTTACTTGGATGCTAGTGCCAAGCTGCTTCTTGTCACTCACAAAACCCTCCAAAGGGTGCATCTTGGAAGTTGTATCCAACTATGTGCTCACTTGAAATAAAAATTCTTGCAGACATAATCACATATAGGAGCTAGGATAATGCTACTAGAGACTTGGAGTAGTGATAACGCAAATTAAAGGCTAGGGTATGCCTAGACTATTTGAAAGTGGGTAGCTATAGATGACAAGGAAAATTATTGGGTCTGAGTGCTTTGATTGATTTAGCACGGAATGCCTCGGAAAAGAAATCCTCCCTTGGTATGCTCAGTTTGTTTATATCAAAATTCTCATTGTGACCCTTTTCAGAATGTAGGTTGCACTTGGTTGAAAATAAAATTACGTTCATCTAAGTGCCATGTAATATGTCAATCTCAATGTGCATGGGAGGACGCCGAGGTGGGCAGACTCGGAAGGAGCATATTGGGATCTCTAAATCCTTGCGCAAAATATTTCTCAAGATTTTTTTCTAGTTTTCTCAGTTGTGGTAGCTGAAAATGCATGCAAATAGGGAGGCATGATAATGCATTTATATGTGTTTTTTATGCTAATTTAATTGAAAGTTATGGATATACAAATGTGGTTAGAAAAGACACATAATAATATTACTATAAGATGATAGAATGTGCTTCAAAATGATATTTATAAGCTTTTGAACATATTATTACCCGAGAATCAAGAGATGATTCAGAAGGAATTGATTTTCTTTAAAATGTTTTAGATTATGTATGTTTATAGGCTTTTGAGAATTGAGAAAGCAATTGATTAATGTCTATATTGGGGTTTTTGTTTGTTTGTTTATTCATTTTGAATATCACATGTCAAGAAATTGTGAAGATTTAGAAAAGGAAATTCTCAAGAGGGGTTCTACATTATAGCTTTTTCCTCTTTTCTCCGTCAGTAAATCGTTCATTAAAATTTGGATAATTATGTATAGAAAGCCGTTTTTTTGCAACTGTCTAATATATTCACATTGTGTTAAAAATACGTAGAGATAGGGCCTTTAAATGTCACCACCGATAACTTATAATCTTATGGGGACCTCAAGATATAGTAATGAAATCCCATTATCGGCCACCAAATCTTTCATGATAGTTTCCATCCAAAAATCCTCTTAATCAATAACTGGAGGTGGAGAAGGCATGTGAACCCAATTGAGCACCATAGGATTAACTCCGCCACCATAAGCATCTCAGATCGCTCTACTCCATTGTAATGCATACAATTGAGTGGTGAAAAAGGAGTCGAGAGACAATGACCATCACCGCACTCTTTTCTTTCTATTTTCTCTCGGTGTCTGCTTTGCCTCACTGTCATAGTAGCCACTAATAGAAGCATTCTTCAACGATAATTGTCAACATATCAAAACCACTCTTGCACCCTTCGATGCTAATGTACATTCCATTCAACCGAGAATCCAATTTTTCTATACTTGAGAATTCAACCGAGAATCATACAAATGCCTTCTCCCCTTGATTGTGTCGGATTACCAAATCATTTGGTGACCAGCTAGACGTGTTAGTAGCATATCCATCTTTCTACTTACCGAATAGTGTGGGATCAAATTGAACGTTGTGTAGCAAAATTCATCCACGAGTTTCTTAGCATTGGTTCCTTTTTGTCTCCAGATTCTGATTCCTATCAAAATTTCACATTTAACTCGGGAAACATGTTGATGCTTTCTCGTAGGCCTTCTAGAACAAACTTAGACAACCATTTTCAATCAATAGGTTGCCAAGATTGATATGGTCATGCCGATATAAATGTAACATCCAACAACAAACTTGTAGGTTATAATCTACTAGAATAAACTGTTTTAAGTAATTAAAACTATGGACATTTTTTTTGGCCTAAAATAGTATTGTACCTTGCATTCATTGTATTGGAAAGCAAATTTGTGGCCTGGCAAAATTGAAATAACATTGCAATGTGCGCAGGTATATTGTATATTAAAAATATTAGTCTTAGAGGTTATTTTATTTATCAAAGATTATAAATGCTTTTATGCATTTAAGGAGACTCTTTCCATGCACAAGTTGAATGAAATGCAAAATTTTGTGTTTCACTAGTATTGTACCTTGCATTCTATGATTTCTAAGCACACATCGAAAATTCTAAATGATGAGATAGAACGACCATGAGAATGCAATTGGCAAATATAAAGTTAAGAAATGGGAAGTTTGGACCAAAGTGTATGGAAACTCATAAAAGACAGACACCCATAATCGTTTGAATGTCATAAAAGTGATTGCCCAGATAGTTGAGTATACAAAATATAAGAAAGGCCCAAAAATTGTGTTTGGTAAAATACCTCAATGAAATGTGGTGTGTAATATGTATACCAAAATCATTTATACTCAATTTTTTTTTAACAAACCCCGATATATTTTGTAGAAGATAAAACTGGAGTTTGTAAATCCAAAATTAGTATCTTCTTAACAAATACAAAAATGAGAACCTTTAGAGATTCACAAAAGAGAAATAATAAAAACCTTTTGTCAAAATAGAAATAATAAAAAAATTCTTTAGAAAATAATAAAATATTCTTTAGAAGCTTCCTCCAAAGGGATGAAATTGAAAGAAGTCGGGGATATGGTAAAGGGATTCGATCTCTACATCAATTGATAGGAAAATACAGAACAAGAGCATGCTTTTGGTGATAGAGATCGTACCACACCAATTTTTGGCCAACCAAATACTTACACCTCCACGACACTACCTCTCCATTCTCTTGTGCTACGTTTTATGTATTTATTTACATTGGGACATTGAGAGAGTAAAATAAGAGAAAGAAAGAACACACACTTGAATCCTGTGTGCCTTAAAGGCTTTCCTCTGTTTGCATCCAAATCACAAATGCATAGTGTTGGAAAATAATCCCAACTACCATGTTTAATGGTTATCTTGTTCATCCTCCGATTTTTATTTCTCAAAGATGGCCTCCTTGTTCCAAATTTAAGAGACTTTGACCTCTCTTTCATTTAATTTCTGCGTAGAAAGTATTCTCACTTGGTGGTATGGTCTAGCATGTTTTAAGTATGGTTCAAGTCGACTTTTGTCCGATAAATGGTTTCACTATTGACTCCTTTTGGACATGGCTTTTTATGCGTGGAAGTAGAAAACTATTTTTAATATATAAAAAGAAGTTGGATTTTGTATGGGGTATGCAAGGTAGAAGAAAGAAAGAAAAACTCTTGTGTTTTAATGTTTATGTGAATGTAAGAGTAGTAGTTCGGTTTTAGAAAAAATATGTATTGTCATTTTCTCAAGGAGGGAAAATGAATTTTTAATGTATGAGTGCAACATATTAAATGGTCTCATATGATTGCATTATCTTTGAATTTGTTTTGTTCAAAAATTGTATTTGTATTACAAAGCGCTGAAGCTCTTTTTTTTGTTTTAAAGGAGTAATATCCTCTACCTTCTCCTTCAATTGAGATATCGAGTAGGTCATCAAGCTAAACTTTTTTAAGCAAAGTTCTTCAAGGAGCCAAGGTATTCATAGTCAACAATGGCAACCTTAAGCACAAGCTTGAAAAATCCTCAAATCCCCACTTCAATGGGAAAAACTATGATTATTGGGAAATCACAATGAAGGCTTTATTTTGTTCTCAGGATATATGGGATCTTGTAGAGAATGGTTTTCCTAGAACCAGCTGATGCAACAACATACAATGCTCTATCTCAAGAAGAGAAGGATTTACTCAAGGATAATAGAAAGGACTCCAAATCTCTCTTCTACATCTTCCAAGCAATGCGTGAGAGCATTTTCCCAAGGGTTGCAGGAGCAACAAAGTCAAAACAAGCATGGGATATTCTCCAAACAACATACCAAGGAATGACAAAGGTGAAAACTACTAAGTTACAATTATTAATAAGAGATTTTGAAACAATATACAAATGAAGGATTCTCAATCAGTAGATTCATTTTTCACCCAAGTTATTGGTTTAGTTAATCAAATCAGATCTCATGGTGAGACTCTTGAAGATAGGAGAATAGTTGAAAATATTTTAAGGAGTTTACCCACAAGGTTTGAATCCATTGTTGTGGCCATAGAGAGAAAATCTCTCACAATTTTTAGTGGATGAGCTTCATGCATCTCTTATTTCTCATGAGCATAGGCTTAAGAGTCAACAAACTCATCATTGGAGCATGCATTCAAGACACAAGCTTCAATCAGCTATGGAAGAGGTAGAGGAAGAACAAATTTCAGAGGTAGAGGAAGAAATTTTTATAGAGGTGGAAGAAACAAGCCCATCAAACTCAAGTGGAAGAGGAAGCAACCAAATTCCAAGTCCAAATCCAAGCCAAAATCAATCTCAAGGCCAAAGGTATGACAAATCTCAAGTTCAATGTCACTATTGCAAAAAGTATGGCCATTATTCAAATGAATGTAGGAAGAAGCAATATGATTTTAGCAAACAAAATGCAAATTTCACAAAAGAAAATCAAAACCAAAAATTAGATCAAAGCACTATGTTTTTGGCATGCAATGAAGCACAAACAAATGAAAAAGATGTATGGTTTTTAGACTCTAGTTGTAGCAACCACATGACAGGGAATTTAGAAATGTTTTCAAGCTTGGATGAAAATATAAAATCAGATGTCACTTTAGGAAATGACAATAAGGTAGTAGTCAAAGGAAAAGGGAACATCAACATTCTAACCAAGAAGGGGGAGAAGAAGTATATCTCTGATGTTTATTTTGTTCCCGGTTTAAAACATAATTTGATGAGCATTGGGCAACTTGTTAAAAAAGGGTATAGAGTATCTTTCAAAAATGGAGAGTGCACAATTTTAGACAAATTTTCAAGCAATCAAATCATTGCAAGGGACAAATTTCCAAACAATCAGCGCATTGCCAAGGTTCAAATGACCAACAATAGGATGTTTCCCCTAAGGTTGAAACCAGATTTGAGTGTAGATTATGCTCAAGCACACCACTCAATGGCTCCACAAGTGAATAAACAAGAAACTACAATAGTCATGCAAACAATATTTCAAGCAGAAATAAAAGATGAAAATTGGCTTTGACATCTAAGATTTGGGCATTTAAACTTTGGAGCTCTAAATTTGCTTCATAGGAAAAGCATGGTGAAGGGATTGCCTCTAATAGAGAATCGAAAAGAGTATGTGAAGGGTGCATCTTGGGAAAGCAACATAGAGAATCATTTCCAGCAGGTAAGTCAATGAGGGCAAAAGCACCTTTAGAAATTGTTCATTCATATTTGTGTGGACCATTCAATTGGTGGAAGATTCTACTTTTTGACATTTATTGATGACTACTCAAGAAAAACATGGGTTTATTTTTTAAAGCATAAGAGTGAAGTGTTTGAAATTATTGCCAATTAAAGGCTCTTGGTGGAATATGTGTGGACCATTCAATTGGTGGAAGATTCTACTTTTTGACATTCATTGATGACTACTCAAGAAAAACATGGGTTTACTTTTTAAAGCATAAGAGTGAAGTGTTTGAATATTATTGCCAATTAAAGGCTCTTGTTGAGAAGCAAAGTGGTTATTATATCAAAGCATTAAGAACGGATAGAGGTGGTGAATACATCTCAAATGAATTTCTAAGATTTTGCAAAGACCATGGAATTCACAAGAAATTCACAACTAGATACACACCTCAACAAAATGGGGTAGTTGAAAGAAAAAATATAACAATCATGGAAATGGCTAGAAGCATGTTGAAAGCAAAACATTTGTCAAATGAATATTGGGCTGAAGTTGTTTCATGTGCAACTTATATAATGAATAGATGTCCAACAAAAATTGTCAAGAATATGATTCTAGAAGAAGCCTAGAGTGGAAGAAAACATAGTGTTGCTCATATGAGAGTTTTGGATGTGTTGCATATGCACATGTGCCAGATGAATTAAGAAAAAATTAGACAACAAAGGAGAAAAATGCATATTTGTTGGATATAGTGATGAATCAAAGCTTACAAGTTGTATAATCCAATAACAAAGAAGGTTATAATCAGCAGGGATGTGCAGTTCATAGAAGAGGAAGCATGGGATGGAAGTGTAGAAAAAATAGTCAACATATCAAGCAAGCATACCACAAGAGGAAAATGAAGTTTTTATACTAGAAAATACTCCTTCAAATGTGACTCCTTCCACACCCATTCAAGCTCAACAAAGTGGTCCACAAGTGACACCATCATCAAGTGTAAGGGCAACCTCACGCATACAAGAAAGCACTCCAACAAGTGGACAACAAACACCATCTACAACAGGTATTTTTAGTGTAGGACCAACAAGTCCACATTCCACAAGTTCTAGTTCAAGTGATATGTCAAATCCTACATTGGCAAGCTTGAGGAGACAAAAATTAGAAGTATTAGAGACATTTATGAGCAAAATGAAGGTGAAAACAATGCAGGTCTAATTTCTCTTTATGCTTTATATTCACAAATAGATGATCCAATTCATTTTGAAGATGCAATTAAAGATGAAAAATGGGTATATGCAATGGATGAAGAAATAGATGCCATTGAAAAGAATCATACATGGGAGTTAGTGAGCCTTCTAAAAGGAAAATATGTCATAGGAGTGAAGTGGGTTTACAAAACTAAATTAAATGCAAATGGTGATGTGCAAAAGCATAAAGCAAGACTAGTGGCAAAGGGATATTCACAACAACCCGAGTTGATTACAATGAGACATTTGCTCCTGTAGTCTCGATTAGACACCATAAGAATGATACTTGCCATAACAGCTCAAAACAAGTGACATGTTTATCAAATGGATGTAAAATCAACATTCTTAAATGGTTATCTTGAGGAAGAAGTATATGTGGAACAGTCACCTGGAGTATGAAATTTTAGGCCAAGAAGACAAAGTCTACAAACTCAAGAAAGCACTCTATGGACTCAAGCAAGCCCCAAGAGCATGGTACAACAAAATTGACTCTTATCTTTTACAAAATGATTCAATAGGTGTAGTAAATGAGCCTACATTGTACACCAAAATAAATGAGCAAGGTGAAATCATAATTGTTTGTTTGTATGTTGATGATTTGATATTCACGGGTGACTTGTCAATTGATTTGTTTAAAGGAGCTATGAAAAAGGAATTTGAAATGACTGATTTGGGCCTCATGAAATATTTTCTTGGCATTGAGGTTAATCAAAATGAAAATGGCATATTCATCTCTCAAACAAAGTATGCAAATGATATTTTGAAAAGGTTTAATATGATGAATTGCAAATCAACACCAACACCAATTGTCATAGGTTTGAAGCTAAACAAGGATGACAAATGATCCAATGTAGATCCAACTTTGTATAAGAGACTTGTTGGTAGTCTCATGTATCTAACAACCACAAGGTCAAACATAATGTATGGTGTAAGTTTGATTTCAAGGTTCATGGAGTCTCCAAAAGACTCACATTAGAAAGCAGGAAAAATAATCCTAAGGTATGTGAGTGGAACAAGGAATTATGGCATTCAATATTCAAGCTCAAATGAGTTCAAGCTCATAAGATACACAGATAGTGATTGTGTAGGTAGTATTGATGAAAGGAATAACACATCCAGTTATGTCTTTCATTTTGGAACAGGTGTAGTACCATGGGCATCCAAGAAACAACATATTATCACTCTTTCATTTGCTGAAGTAGAGTATGTAACAACAATAGGGGCATCATGTCAAGCAGTTTGGATGTATGAGAAGAGTGTTGAAAGAGTTGAAACATGAACAAGAAGATGCAACAAAGATCTATTGTGATAACAACTCAACTATAACATTGTCTAAGAATCCAGTTTTTCACAAGAGAAACAGACAATATATAGACACAAGATATCACTTCATTAGAGAACTAATCAACAATGGAGAAATATTTTTGAAATTTTGTAGGTCTCAAGATCAATGTGCAGACATCTTCACCAAGCCATTAGGAAAAGAAAGTTTTGTCTACCAAAGAGATCGTTTGGGCATCGTAGAAGGCAATAATTGTGATTAAGGGGGAGTGTTGGAAAGTAATCCCAACTACCATATTAAATGGTTATTCTGTTCATCCTCCGATTTTTATTTCCCAAAGCATGGCCTCCTTGTTCCAAATGTAATAGTCTTTGATCTCTCTTTCATTAAATATCTGCTGGAAGTATTGTCACTTGGTGGTATGGTCCAACATGTTCTAACTATGGCTCAAGTCGACTTTTGTCTGATAAATAATTTCATTATTGACTCCTTTTGGACATGGATTTTTATGTGTGGAAGTAGAAAACTATTTTTAATATATAAAAAGAAGAAGTTGGATTTTGCGCATGGTATGCAAGGTAAAGAAAGAAAAAAAAGCTCAGTTTTTAATGTTTATGTGAATGTAAGAGCAGCAGCTCTGGTTTTAGAAAATATATGTATTGTCATTTTCTCAATGAGGGAAAATGAAGTTTTAATGTATGATTGCAACAAATTAAATGGTCTCATATGATTGCATTATCTCTAAATTTGTTTTGTTCAAAATTTTATTTGTATGACAAATGCTTTGAATTGTTGCATTTCTCGATAGCCATACCGAAGATGGTTGAGTTTACTTGAATGGATTTTCCCTCGAAATTGAATTTCTCAACAGATGGGGGACACCATGTTGCATTTGAAGGTCACCATGCATTAGTATGAAAGGAGAAGGCGGGGGATATTACTCTATAAAACAAAAACCGAGATAAGCTAAATCTCGCTTTTTGTTTTATAGAGTAATATCCCCGCCTTCTCCTTCATACTAATGCATGGTGACAACCTCTTCAAATGCAACATGGTGTCCCCCTCGTCTGTTGAGAAATGCAATTTCGAGGAAAATCCAATCAAGTAAACTCAACCATCTTCGGTATGGCTATCGAGAAATGCAACAATTCCAACAAGAAACTATATAAGATAGACTCGACATACAATGGTGTACATGGATATGTATTACTGAGCAATAAACTCTAATATAGTCGGGATAGTAAGCTATAAGCACCCATTATGGCTTACGTAATGAAACCCTTTCCTTGAAACACCTCAACTTTATTGAAAACGAAACCAACAAATGGAAGTTTTTCGATGGTAAGAAATGTGGTATTAAAAAGACTCTAAAAAAAACGAATGAATGAGATTGGTTCGATAGTTGTCCATCCGCATTTACAAAATATCTGCCATTGATAGGATTTATTTTATTTTGTCTCACTGTATAACACCTATCAACATAAAATTGTGTTTCCACATTTCATCTTGCACCCTTTTTGCCCACGTAATTGCACTTTGATAAGAAAACAAACATCATTGCCTTAGGGTTTGGTAGGAGTAATTGAACCCCATGTTTTTTCTTCCATCACTTGTGTGAATATTCGTGTAGCTTAAAAAAAAGAAGTGGGGATGATTTTCCCTTCTCAAGAGACATTTTTTTCCCGGTCATAATGATAGAGGGAACAATTTCGAACATCGAAGGTATTAAAAATCAATCCTCCCATGGACTCTTTCGTGTTTTAAAAAAGGTTAATGATAATAGTTCAAAGATTTTCCTCAAGTTTGGAAAAGTAAGGTCCGAAAGTTCTTTCGACTTGATGAAATAGTTAATGATGTCCTTGATTGTCATCATAGAATCAAGTACTTTATTCTTTTTAGGAGGATTTCTTGTTGGGCATGATTTTTATAAACGAGCATTGTTGGATTGGAAAAACCCAAGTTGGATGATAGAACCCATTAGGGGCTTGGGTAAAGAATACATTTCTCGTATGTTTTCATCCTTAGAACATGCTTAGCTAACATTACAATATGATACTGGGGTATTATGTGGTCAAAATTAATATTTGCAAGCATGGAATTTTGAGTTCTATTTAAAAAGGCCTTAAAGATCTAAATATCATATGTGGGTGCAATTCTCATTTCTTAGCTTAGCTTTCAAACATTTTCTAGAACATATTATTGGTTAGCTTGGGAGAGTGATATGGTGTAATAATAACCATGATAACTTTGCTAGCCTTCATGTACACCCTTGTACATGCATTGAAATGTATCTCACTCAACCCCTACTTGAAGTTGTTAAACTAGTGGGGCTTCATTGTTTTTTAGCCTATTTCCTTCTTGAATAAGCTAAATCCACTTTTATTGCAACAAAGGTCATATAATTAGAGATTGTAATATCAAGAAATCACATAATCACAATGGGAAAAATGAAAATTATAAATATAAACTTACCAGGTGGAAATAATCCCAAGTGGGGCTTGGTTGTGAGATTCTTTAGCCTATTGCCTTTTTGAATAAGCTAAATCCACTTTTCTTGTAATATCAAGAAATCACACAATCCTATGGGAACAATTAAAATTATAAATATAAACTTACCAAGTCGAAACAATGTTAATGCCAAGACCCAAAAAAATTCACACGATGTAAAAGATTCATGTGTAGTGTCTAACAACAATCTTTAGGAAAGTACCATTGTATTTAACCAAGTCATTCAAATTAGTGATCATGGTAATGATGTCAATCAAATACTTTGCACTCGAGTGATCAATTTAATTGAATTAAATGGAAACAATAAATCACCCTTGTGCATGCATTGAAATGGATCTCACTCAACTCATAGTTGAAGATGTTAAACTAGTGGGGCCTAGGTGTGATATTCTTTAGCCTATTGCCTTCTTGAATGATGTAGGAACATCCATAAGAAGACCTTCAAATGCAAAATTTCATGTTCATGGGGTCAATTTGAGTTGTTGGAAAGATTTAGAGGTCCTAATGGGATCATGTGAGTCATTACAAGCAAGTACTAAGGTTTGGAAATTTGAATTCTTCCTCTTTGTGTATTCCCTCCAAAAGGGAATTTGAAATTGTAAAGGTTTTCATGAAGATACAAGATGATTGTAATAAATGAGAGGGTGAGTAAAGTGTCTAGATGGGGTGTCATAGGTCATTAGAGTTAGGGACATGTCTAAAAGTTGTAAAAATAGTCATAATATGTGGAAAAGGCATATGGGAAGCCCAAGAGTCACCAAATTCTTTGAGTGTGTGTGGTATTGTTATTTATTGTATGGAGGGAGAGTAGAGTCATTGTATGTATGTATTTAAGGAGGTATGCATGTTAAATGAAAAGTTCCTTGTGATGGATTAATGACATGTGTATGAGGTTTGCGAGCTTGATGGATTTGTACCTTGCTTTGATTGATCCGGGACCGTGCATTTAATTTGTAAGAATGTGAATCATGGTAAAGGAATTTAAAGAGTGAAAGGGTTCAATATTTAATGCATGAGACTATTGAAAATAAGAACATGACCCAGAGCATAGAGGCATTACTTGTTTGATTGATAAATGCATGATTTGACTAAGACCGTACATTCCTATAGGCGGGCGGTGAAAAAAGCGAGAGAAGGAAGATTTTAACATGTTTTCAAGACCCATTGGTAAGAATATATTTGGTATCATGATGAAAAAAATCCTCGCTTAAAATTTCATGGCTTGAATAAAAAATCGAGGAAGTTATGACAAAACAAAGCTTACTTGGGTTTCTAGGAGGGTTTCATCAAGATAATGCTAGGGTTTCCATTTTGAGGCCCTTATTCAACACATTTTGCTCTAAAATTCTCAAGATATCATAAAACATATCATAGAAGGGGTTTTGAAATAATTTTGAGAAACCAAGGGTTAGAATTTCATATTTTCATGACAGTCTGGGAAGAGATAGTTACACACACCCAAGGGCTAATTAAGAGGGGTAGTTTCCAAAGGAAGTGTGCTTTAACTTTTGATTCCAAACTTGAAACTTTAGGGGAAGGAGGAAAGGATTAATGGTTTCCTAGAAAGGTGGAGGGTGTGTCTTAAAACCATCTACAAAGAAAGTTATAACTAACAAAAGATTGTCCCAGGCTACTAGGACTAGAAAAGCCAAAAGTGAAAAAGTGGGATAAAAGGTGTCAAAAGAGTTAGAGGCTAGAATTTTGCATGCACCTTAGGGATGTTGAAAGATGTATATTGAATATTACATCTTGTTTTGGGTAGCTTTAGAAGTCTCTGGGCATGGAAGAAGCAATGCCATGGACTTAAGGGCATGAAAGGGCGGTTTAAGTAAATTTTGAGGTTTGAATTCCTTTTGATGCAATTTGTTGATGGATCTAACAGTGGGTTGAAGTGGTTAAGTAGGAGATATAAGTGGAGAAGCTACAAGGAGGCTTGAAAAGCAAAAGTTGCATGTTTTGGACTAGAGCAAAATGAAGAAAGGAAGGCCGATTGATCTAAATGAGTAAGTGTGAGGTTTCTGTGATCATCAATCATTGTTGAAGGTGTTTTCAATATGGAATAAGGTGTGTATGCGCAGAGCACATGCAGAGGTAATGCTTATTGAATGCCATTTATGGTGCATTTTATCTATTATTGTAATTTAATCCATTTTGGCCGTAGAGAGATCCTCAATTTACATAGATAGTTAAAATAGTTGTTTGTGAATCATCTAGATCACTTGGTTATAAGGTTGTTTTAATATTCTCTCTCGCATCATTAAATAAGAAAAATGCATGGTTTTATTGTAGAAAAAGGTTACATCATTAGATATTGTCATATTAATGAATCATGCAATCATAGTGGGAACAATAAAAATTTAAAATACGAAGTAAACTTACCATGTGGAAACAATATAAATGCCAAGACCCAATTTTTTTCACATGATGTAAAAGAATCATGTGTAGTATCTAATAATAATTCTTATGAATGTATCGGTGTACTTAAACAAGTCATTCAATTTATTGATCATGTTATGAGGTCAATCAAATAGTTTGCACTCAAGTGCCCAATTTGACTAGATTAACTGGACACAATACATTTGCCATGGATATCCAATAACCTCACCCAACCAACCCCGCTCTTGTTGACTCTTCTAAACCCAACCCCCATATTTTGATGTAGTGGTGTAGATGATGGTTGGAATATAGTTTGTAAAAAGAAAAATCCTAACCCCCTTCTAACTTTTGAACTTCTCCATTACATGATGGTGGGGGCACCTTGAGTTTTGTCTAATGAAAACAATGAGATTTAACTTATTAGTATTGATACCCATTTTGCTACAAGAAACAAATCAAGATCTTTGGTCACCATGCTAAAAATTTAGGTGAATTAGAGGGTCAAGCTATTGACGTGAACAATTAGTTTGTAGTGCTCACTAATGGCCTTAGTGATCATTATCTCAATGAGTTAGAAAATACTATCATGGAATGTTAGGGGTGTTATCCCTCCCTACATGTAGATATAAAGTAAACAAAATAGTTATAGATTGTAATCCTAATATTTTTCCAATCAATCCACCAAAAAAATCTGATTTCTATCACGAAATGATTGCTTGTAGTAATAAAAGACATTGGCATCTTACGATCTTTGAAACCTTGTGGGATGATAGGAAAACCATCAAGGTAGGTATTATATTTTCACTGTTTATGCTTGCATATGGTTTTGAGGTCACCATACCTATCGAGTTGCAAAATTTTTATGGCATAATAACTTTAGGGTACAATTATGAAGATACAAATGCATCACAACAGAGATTAGACAATTTATTGGCTTTGGATGAGATAAAAGTTATTGCTCTTTAGAAACTTGAAAAATCTAAAGAAAAGTTTATGAGATTATTTGATAAGGCCTCTAAAATAAAATTTAAGACTGACATGATCTAATGTTATTTTGGGATGAATCCAAAGAGGACCTAAGAAAACATTAAATTTTGATTCATTGTGTCTCGAACCTTACAAATTTGCCCCGATTTTGGAAGGAATACTTTTCATTTTGTAGGATTTAGATTAAAATTGGTTACATCATACGAGAAATGCAACAAACATAATCTTAAACTAAAATATGAATATTCTCTATATTCTATGCTAATCTAATGTTATGCAAAGAAATAAATAACAACTAAATAAATAAAGGAAATGAATCAAATGACTAAGTAAATAGAAAATGTTAAACCCTAATGTGCAAGAGGGTTTAGGAAATCCTTAGTTGATTCACCAAGGTGTAGGAATGTGTCACAATGCAAACCAAGGTGAATAGGAGGAGGAAATGACCACACAGAAGCATGAGAAAACAAATTTTTGAGCTCTCGATTGGATCGGGGCACTGGAAAGGGATAGGGGCACTGTGGGCACCCCTGGTTGAGAACCGGGTGCTCTAGTTAGTGGAAATGACATGAAACGCTCCTCCGAGGTGTTGTTGGATATTTTCTTGTATGATATTCTTGTCACACTAACTTCGTTGAACTACACTAGATGTCATTGTAAATAAAAGATGAAGGAGAGACCTACAAAACCCCAAGATAAGCATCAAACCCTTAAAAAAAAGAAGCACATGAAGGGGTCGGGCTGTCCTTAGTGGCCACCATGGTGGACTTACCAGCCGAGTGTTGCACTACATCTCGCACCTAATGTAGTTCTAGCAGGTGTGTGTGCAAATCATGCCTTAGGTTGCTCTTGTGCCTCCTGTCACATTTTTGAAGTAGTGAACAATAACTAGATGTAGAATGTAGTAAATGTGTGCATGGAAATAATAGACTCCCCTCCTATGAAGTGTGATGCAGATGAACCAACCTTGTGTGCCTTGTGATGGAGCTAGATGGATGCAAATGTAGCTTTAGATGCCTTTGATGGATGTAACCTAGATGTGTGATAGTAAGTGTTTAGTGCTTGGTCCCTCATTATGGTCACATAACTTTATATTTATATGGTTCTCTTGTTCTAATTTTGTAATTAACCTCCAAAGGGTGGACCTCCAAAAATATAGAAAGATAAAATGGCTAGAAAGTGCCCAAAAGATGAGAGTAAAGTTCAAAGAGGATCAGGGCACCTAGAATGGGACCAGGGTGCCTGGGGCACCCCAGGCCTGGCCTGGGTGCCCTAGTATGAAATAGAAAAACACATAACGACAATACAGATTGGGCAAGTGAAGGTGTGAGATAGAAAAATATGACATCAAGCAATGTAAAAATGGCCAAAGACATGGGTTAATTATTACTCTTTTCACTTGAGAACCATATGAATAGTAGTATAAGGTGAGACTAAATATTGACTCAAAGTGTGTGTTTAGTGACTACATTTGCCCCCACTTATGTTGGTGATCGGAAAGCTTGGTAACACAAAAGTAAATAGAGATGAGTACCTAATAATCTATGCAGAATGATGTAGCAAATGTGCCGAAGGACTAGACAAAGCATGGAGCTACAAAAAGATGAACGCGGAGACTAAAGATGCAAAAAGTGTAAAAAGTGATGAAAGTGAACCTAGGGTGAAAGTGCATGTGTAGATGCCAATGTGTGTAGTGTACTTACATGGTTAGTATCATGTGTGTGATGTACTCGCCATGTGTGTGTTTTTGACTGCTTTCTTCCCATATGGACAGACCTGCAAAAGAGAAGATGACCAAGTAGTCAAATATATATGTATATGTGTGAAAATGCTATGTAAACAAACATGTAGAAATATTATGAAAATGAAAATGAAAAAGAACATGTGCACTGATCTATGATGAGACAAAATGGTGTAGAAATGATATCCTGTAATCAAGCGATGAAGTACGATTTTTGTGGACGATCTCACGCCACTCGCGACCAAAGTAATGTAGGGAGAAAGTTGTGTTATTATCTAACTTGTAATTGCTTACCCGAGAATGGTGAAGAGATCTTTGTACTTTCTCTTTTTTGGGTGATCGACACCGCTTGGCCAAGTAGTGTAGGGGGGAAATTCCGCCGTATCCTCCACCCCGTAACTTCTCCCTAGAATGCTAAAGAAATTCTCCCTGTAAAATCGATTTGTGTATGGGGTTCATAGACTAGTTTGAACCCACTCGCTGTAAACTAAACCGTGATATGGATGGAATTATAGAATGAACCATAGACTATAGATTGAACTATATCGGTGCACCGTGTGTAAACCCCAAATGATGCCCCCTCTTTGGGGGCACATGCGATGTCACGGATAAGAGAATACGCCCCAAAATAAGACCGATCACAGTATACTAAAACCGTGCCTCCTTAGGGGGGAAGAGAATGTGCTTGGTAAAGACCAAGGCACACACAAGTAGTGTGGTGGGAAAAAAGTGTTAGTATGAGAAAACATGCATATAGAAGACAAACAATGTGTAAGCTAGAACATAAGCAGATAAACGTAAGCACTCAAAGAGATAATCATAGAATGTGAAAAGTGGGTTACAAATATGGGACACCACTCACGGTGTAACAAGACACTCAAGGCCATCATGGTGCAAACAAACAAGTGTGTACACACAACAAAAAAGACAAGGACTCCATGAAACAAAACAAACAATAGTAGACAAATAAACAAGTATGGAAATAAATATCCATGCATAAAAATACTACACATGAAGCATGTGTTAGCATGTTATAAAAATAACACGTATGTCAAAACATGTAGAACATGATAATACAAAGTGCTAAGTACAAAATGAAACGATAACACCTGTAGTGTACGAATGTGGATGCCCCAACATGTAGTGTATGAAGCATCGATCTTGCATGTAGAAGCTCTTGTGTTTGTGATCAAAACTAGAAAAATATGTGAACGCGCATGTGTGTTTGGTAATTATAATGACATACAAGATATTTTATCTAACATGTGTAGTAAAGTGAACATGTAAAAACAAGTGCGAGAAAGAGTAAATGCAACCATAAATGCAGTATGTTGTGGATGGATGGAATGGAATGTAGTATGGATGATAGGATCCACGTGCCCCTAGTGGGTGGAGTTGCATGCGGTGACATTTATTTAGTATGCCCCCTCAGTAGTCAAGAATGAACCAAAAATGAGAGTGCGTCATCGGGAAATGGTCGAACTATGTGTTATGTGTAGTACGTTGTGATGGGTATGTAATCATGAAATGCGACATAGAAATGAACTATGTGTGACCCTATAACGTAAGCGTATATCACGAAAATATGAATAGAAAGGAGTGGTAATTTAGCCTAAAGTGTATACCACTAAATAATGTAAGCGAATGTGATGATGTAACCTATCACGAGATGATGCTAGAAGAAGTGACCCTATAGCCTAAGGCATATATCACTAATCCTAGGAATGTCGCATGAGAAAAATATTAAATGATGAACATGTGAGTGTGATGTGGTCCATTTTTTGTTGTATACCCTCAACAGTCCTAGTATGGACTGTGAGACTAGAGTGTGTCATCGGGTAGTGAGTGCGGTGCGTAGAAGAATATGTAGTAGGCGCAATGAGTATATACAACCATGCAATGATAAAAATGTGTAAATATGCAATGTATAGAATGTAATGCAAGGCATGTAGATAACTTAAGAGTGTGAAGTGCGCACTATGTAGTATGTAATGCTAGAATCATAGAAAATAGGAGTGTGATACAATGTGTGATGGACACTAGTATGATGTGTAGATGTACGAATGTCAAAATGTAAATTATGCAGAGAAACTTGAAAATGTAGTATGCAAGATGTGAGATGTACTTGTAAGATGTGTGAAAAAACGTAATGTGTAGTACCTATAATGTAGTGTGTGAGGTTCATGTGTAGTATGCCCTCAACATTCAAGTGTGAACCAAAGCATGAGAGTGCTTCATAGGGTAATGATGATACGAGCGTGTATCAAGATGTGTATGCTGTATTTAAGAGACTAGAGGTGAAATGATGTGAATATAAAACACATGTGAATGCTAGGGGGAATAAGTATGATGCCCCCAAGTGTACTATGACGATGGAGATATATGCAACGATGTAAGAGGTTCTATGCCATTGTGGGAGAGCGTTGTCTGTGTTGTGATAAGAGTGAGGGCCAACACAATGGTAGGACGAAGCAATAATAGGACCATAAGATGGTGGTGGAATTTGAATGTGGATTGGCCATCAGTAGGAGTTATTACTTTGAAAAAAGTGATTGGTTTGAGCTTATGTGGGATTGATGACACTGTAGAAGACTTGTAGGAGAAGAAGGTGGTCTGATTTCGAGAGGTGGTTGCATAATTTGACTTGGTAATGCTGTGACTAACTTGAGAGGAAGAGGTGTTGAAATGATGTTTAGAGGAGGTTGCTTAGATTGACTTGGTAATGTTGTAAATAAATTGAGTGGAGAATTAGGAATATCCGTAAGAGGAGGTGGAGTGGACTGAATAGGTGGAACTTGAGTGGCCAAATAAGGCACCATAGAAGTGATAGCATGATGCTCATTAGATATAGAAAAATCAGATTTAGGAACCCATTGAGATGTAGCATTTATAGATGGGCATGCAACAAAATGTTGTGTAGTGAATGAGATAAATCCCTAATGCTCAATATGTTTAATTATTCATTGTAAAGTGTAACAATTGTTGTCATTATGCCCATTGATTCGATGGTAATTGCAATATGGACAATCTTGATATTTTGCTAGCCAATAAGGAGGATAGTAATGAGTAGGTGGTAAATTGATCAATTAATGACCTAAGAGCTCAGTAAGAATGTCATGTTGCTTAATATTGCGATCAAAGGTGAGAGGCTATGGTAATGGTATGACTTGAGGCTCACTAATATGAGAACATGTAGAAGACATAGAATGAGATGTAGAAGGAGAATAAACATGATCCTGAGAAGCGTCCTTAAGATGTTGGATTTCAAATTTGAGAGATGTAATCGTGGATTCCATAGACTGAAATTTATCTTGAAATAAATAATGAAGAGCTTGAATGGATTTGCAAATAGATTGATTGGATTTGGAATCAAGGGATTCCTCAAAAAGACGATTGAAAATAACATTGAATTGAGCAGGAAACATGTTGATAGGCAAATACATAGTCTCTAGGGTTTTTTGGAGAGCATATTTACAAGATGGGTGCATTTGAATCAATTAAAGAAAAGAGACTTGATAGACCTTAGAAGCCATGATGGAAGAAAAAGAAAGATCCAAGAGTATTTGAACGCGGGTTCACCAAAATGATTAACTACAATATGAATATTATCTATATTCTAGGCTAATCTGATCTTATGCAAAAAGTAGTAAATAACAACTAAATAAATAAAGGAAATGATTCAATGACTAAGTAAATAAAAATGTAAAACCCTAATCAGTAAGAGGGGTTAGAAATCCTTAGTTGATTTGACGAAGGTGTAGGACTATGTCGCAGTGCCAACCAGGTGAACAAGAGGAGGAAATGACCACACGAAGCCTTAAAAACACGTATAAATCTGAGTTCTCCGACTAAACTGGGTACTTGGAAAGGGATAGTGGCACATGTGGGCATCCTAGTCCGAGAATTGGGCACCTTGGTCTATAGAAATGACTTAAAACCCTCCTCGAGGTGTCATTAGATATTCTCTTGTATGCCCTTCTTGTCGCACTAACTTCGCTAAACCGCGATGGATGTCATTGTAAATCAAAGATGAAGGAGAAACTTGTAAAACTCGAAGATAAACATCAAACCCTTAAAAAAAAGATGCATATGAAGGGGCTTGGACTGTCCTCGCCGCCACCATGGTGGAATTACTAATCGAGCGTTGCCTGACATCTAAGACCCAACGTAGTTCTAGGTGTGTGTGTGTGTGTGTGTGTGTGTGTGTGTGTGTGTGTGTGTGTGTGTGTGTGTAAATCGTGCCCTAGGTTGCTCTTGAGCCAGTCTCACTTTGTGAAGTAGTGAGCAATAACTAGATGTAGAATGTGGTAAATGTGTGAATGGAAAAAATAGACTCCCCTCCTATGAAGTGTGATGCAAATGAACCATCCTTGTGTGCCTTGTTATGGAACTAGATGGATACAAACGTGGCTTTAGATGCCTTTGACGGATCCAACCTAGATGTGTGATAGTAAGTGCTTAGTGATTGGTCCTTCATTATGGTCACATAACTTTATATTTATATGGTTATCTTGTTCTAATTTCGTAATTAACCCCAAAAAGGCCGACCACAAAAAAGATAGAAAGCTCAAACGGCTAGAAAGTTCCCAAAATATGAGAGTAAAGTTCAAATACAGACTAGGCAAGTGAAGGTGTAAGATATAAAAATATGATATCAAGCAATGTAAAAATGGCCAAAGACATGGGTTAATTATTACTCTTTTCACTTGAGGACCATATGAATAGTAGTATGAGACCGGGACTAAATATTGACTCAAAGTGCGTGATTTAGTGACTACACCCGACCCTTACAAAGTTTCTCTAGTTGTTGGAAGGAATACTTTTCATTTTGTATGATTTAGATAAAAATTGATTGCAACATACAATCAAGAAACATCATCTTAAATATTTCCACAACTTTTGTATAATTGTCTTTCAATTTTGGTTTGTTAGTTGTTTAATGTGTTGTTTTGATCTTGAGATAAATAGCCATGTTTCAATTGTTTGTCAGATAACTATGTGAGTATTTATTCATCGAAGTTATGATCACACGACATTTCTTGTCTTGTAAGTATATTGCGAATTTTGATAAATATTTTAGTTTGTAATATATATATTGGAAACTAGTAAATAATTTAGGGGAAATAGCTGATATATTCATGAATACCTTACGATCGATGTTTAAAGTCTTATTTTTGAATGAGACTCATCTAGCGCTTACTTTCCCAACTTTCTTCTCTCTTTTTTTGATGCTAAATCAAAAATTCATCCCTTAGCTACATTTCACGATGACAGGGGATCCACACACGAATCAAGACATTATTTACCCATGGTTATATTCTTATGGAATATTTTGACAATCTTTACAATGCAATGTTATGCACTAATGAAGAACACAAATATAGAGGCTAATGTTATTGCAAACATTTCATGATGAAAGGGATCCACGCACAAACCAAGACATTATTTACCCATGGTTATATTCTTAGGGAATATATTGACAATCTTTACAATGAAATGTTATGCACTAATGAAGAACACAAATATAGAGGCTAATGTTATTGCAAATTCTGAACCATTCTTTTTTACTTCACATTATTTCTTAGATTTCAATCCCAACCATCTCCTTTTTGATAGGGGCACTTCGATTGATTTTCTCGGTTACACTTATTTTCTATAATATAATGTAATAAGATTTTAGTTTTGCATCGGTTGCATTTACGGTTTAATATGAAACATTAATTTGCATATTGTTTTAGGACAACAAAGTTTGTTGTCTAGAGCGGTCCGAAATTCGGTTGAGTAAAGAATGACATATGATGGAACTCATGATGATTGGCCATCTTTTCATATTGTTTGATTACTTGGGATTCATGGTTAAGGTGGGTGGAATTTGAAAAAAATTATGTTTCTAATTTAATGGATCTTTTTTAAATACACCTTGTAAATCTAGGGTTTGAGCTTTGAGCAAGGTATTAACTAATTATTTAGTTATAAAATATGCCTTTCACTTTGAATATTCATAACATTTAGCTGAGTGATAAAATGTCAGCTAATTTTGAATTCACTATCACCATTTTTATGTTTCAAGCTAGGTGCATTATTTTTATCTTCTTCCCTTTTTTGGTGATAGTTAAATTTGGAGGCATATGTAAAGTTGTTGGAGACAATTTCTGGT
Source organism: Taxus wallichiana var. yunnanensis (assembly GCA_018340775.1). NCBI lineage: Eukaryota > Viridiplantae > Streptophyta > Pinopsida > Cupressales > Taxaceae > Taxus > Taxus wallichiana. The sequence continues at coordinate 736,861,685 of CM031242.1, forward strand.
AGTTTTGTGTTTTGGTGGTACCTTGCATTTAATGGAATTAATTGACTTGAAATATTATCTAAAAAGTGATATGTGCAATATTGTCCAACCTATTTTAATTATTTTCAAAGCTTTGTTTTGGTATTTGGTATGCAAAGTGTTGCTCTTTTCTTGGTTGCAAAAGTTTGAGCCTTCTCTAAACCAGTAACTTGGTGGTTTGTGGGTTTCTCATATGGAATTCTCATTGTTAGTTAAGTCCACTATTTGGGTGCTCAACAAGTATGTATATCATTTCATAAATGAGGAAATGGAGCCCATTTAATATTTTGTTTTTCCAATAACATGTTTGTTGTGTTAAGTTGTTTACATTGATGGAAGTTTGCTCTTATTTCATTGGTTTTATTTGAACTCATTCATTTTAAAACCGACATTGCTAAGATTAAATGGAGATGTAAATATAAAAATGAGTTTGAATAAGGTGGAGGTTTGTATTTTCTTGGTTTTGTGGCTTTGTTTGATTCATTGATTTTTTTGGGTGTGAGTTGGAATTTAGGTTTACTTACATATAAACTCTAGTTTTTGGTAATTTTGATTGAAACCCTAATCGAGATAGAAGGTTCATTCCTTCAGGGTTTCTCTCTATTGGTTCCCATAACAAAAATGATGGATTTTGCTTCTTTTCCCAAAACAAAAATGCTTGATTATTTTGTCTCTTTGGTTCAAAACGCATTCATCCGGAATTCAAGAAATGGATTTATTCACTTCCCTTCATTGGTACAAGTTGTAAGTTGTGGATGATGTAAAATTGAATATATATGCTTTGAGATTTTTGTTTCTTTCAAATAGAATGAAGATAACTCTTTTTCGAGCTAGTGATGTTCAATCATGTTCTCAATTTGTTAGTGTTTACTTCATTTGGGTGTCTTGAAAAGTAAATTTGGTAAAGAAAACAAAATGTGAGACTATGTGCTCTTTAGCTACTTCTTCTTTTATTGAAATCTCATCAAAATGCATTTATATTTAACTTTTCCTTCAACTCGTAGCTAGTTTATATTACTCTCAAACACATTCATGGTTTATTGGTATACTAGGAATATTTCACTATGGTTGGTTAAATATTTTTTGGTGGATATGAAAGTGAAGATGTGGTCCATGATTGAGAACTTATAAAATACGAACTCACAAAGAGAGTAAAGTTACGATAGATAGGAACCAAACATGAACCAAGTCTAAAATTTGGACAGAGCTAACACAATAATGTTCTTCATTATATTTCATTTGAGAGTGTTGTAATCACTAAATCACACACTTTGAGTCAATATTTAGTCTTGGTCTCATACTACTATTCATATGGTTCTTGAGTGAAAAGAGTAATAACTAACCCATGTCTTTGGCCATTTTTTATATTGCTTGCATTTGTCATATTTCTATCTTACACCCGCACTCGCTTTGTTCATTTTATCATTATGTGTCTTTCCTATTGCTGATTGGGGCACCCACCTAGGATTGGGGTGCCCCAAGTTCCATGGTCTCATTTGGGGCGCCCATCCTCTTTACACTTTACTTGCATCTTTTGGGAACTTTCTAGCCATTTGAGCTTTCTATCTTTTTAGTGGTCAGCATTTTCAGGGTTAGTTACTAAATTAGAACAAGAGAACCATATGAATATAAAGTTATGTGACCATAATGAGGTACCAAACACTTAACACTTACTATCACACATCTAGGTTGCATCCATCAAAGGCATCTAAAGCTAAATTTGCATCCATCTAGCTCCATCACAAGGCACACAAGGTTGGTTCATCTAGCATCACACTTCATAGGGGGGAGTATATTTTTCTCATGCACACATTTATTACATTCTACATCTATTTATTACATGCTACTTCACAAAGTGTGACTGACACAAGAGCAACCTAGGGCACAATTTGCACACACACACCTAGAACTACATTAGGTCTGAGATGTAGTGCAATGCTTAGTTAGTAAGTCCACCATTGTGGCAACTAAGGACAGTCTCGACCCCTTCATATGCATATTTATTTTTTAGGGTTTTGACGCTTTGTTTGGGGTTTTGTAGGTCATTCCTTATTGCAGGTATTATGACATTCGGTGCATTTCAATGAAGATATTGCAACAAGGAACATACATGTGAAAATCCAGCGACACATCAGAGGAGCGTTTTAAGCCATTTCCGCATACCAGTGGCACCCATTTCTTAGACCAGGGCACTCATAGGAGCCTCTATCCATTTCCAGGTGCCCTAGTCCAATCAGAGAGCTCGAAACTATGTTTTTAGGCATCTGTGTGGCCGTTTCCTCCTCCTGTTCATCTAGTTGCCACCGTGTCACGATCCATGCAGCTTCGAATTAGCTAAGGATTTCTTAACCTCTCTTGCACATTATGGTTTTACATTTATATTTACTTAGTTGCTTGGGTTATTTTTTTTATCCATTTAGTGTTATTTACTTCTTTTCATAACATTAAATTAACCTAGGATATAGAAGCACAATTTCATATTTTAGTTAATAGTTTTAGTGAACTCGAACAATCCAATAGTTCCTTCGATTATGTCTTCACCCTATCAAGTTATGGCTCAATCACCTTATCCTACTTTTGCACCTACTAAGATTTCTGGTATAGTCACCACTGCTTCTGATTTTATGCAAGTACATACTCAACATCACCCTCATTTTATCACGCCTAAGGTTGATCCTACCATCAATGTAATAACTACTCATCGTAATCATCCACCTACAGCTCCACCTACCTATATTCCTCCACCATCACTTCTGTAGCTCCTCCCACTACTTCTAAGGGTTATGACATCATCAAAAAAATTAAGAATACGCCGGCTAAGATTTATCTTTATGACCTCTTACGTAGTGCAACAAACTATCTTCAAACGCTAGAAGTAGCCCTTCGTGCCATCCATATAGAACGTGACAATTATGTCATCGCTTTTGCACACACCATATAATCTCTCCCTAATTTACCACATGCAATATCATTCACTGATGAGGATCTATCACTTTTGCGAAAAGTAATCCATGTGCACCCTTGCTTATTCTTGTTGTTATTAGTACCACTTGTATCAAACGCATGCTTATCGACAATGGATCAGCCACAACCTATGTGCTCATTCTCTTCTAAAACAACTAGGTATTAATGATAATTGAATTTCTAAGAATTCTACTCTCATCCGAGGATATGATTCTACCACTCGCACATGTTTAAGGACTATCTCATTACACATTAAGGTTGGACCTAAGACTGCTCTCACCGAATTTTATGTTATTGATGCCCACTTGACAAAGCTATGCGCAACATGATAATGCTACCACCTAAGATTTTGAGAGCTCTTATGATGAAGTATATGCTATTTAACTTATTGATGAAGTATTAAGTCAATTAAATTTTACCCTCTTGGTGTAGATGACTCTTACTTTGAAGACACGTTCATGGCCGATGACCCAAGTGAATATAGATTCAAAACTCCCCATTATACCAACCTATGGTACTTTATCACAGATCTCGTAACACCTTAGACATTGTTTCATCTTCTACCGCACCGTCAGGATTATCACCTCCTCCTTTCACATGTACCTTATTCATAAACAATTCCTTTTGGCATAACATCCCACTTGATCATGCTTGTTTAGATATTGTTTGCACACTTGAGGGCTTAACATGACTTGGTTTGACACTCAATGACATCTTACCACCCATTCACTCACCACATATATACTATGGCTATTGTCACATTACGACCTCCTATGGCCTTCGTGTGTTTTAGTTGACAATTTTTCGTTGTCGGGCGCTACTCGCACTTCTCCATTGACATTGGGGAAATCTTGGCTTAACTATATTGGTGGTAATTTAGATAGAGACCACACTTCTCTCACATTTCCTATTCCATTTGGCAACATTTCCATTGGTAATGACTCATCTCTTACTTATTCTCATAATCTCTCTCGTTGGTACGCACATAATTTTCCACCAGTATTCCATTCATCGATGAAGAATATGCAATGAACGTATACACACTACATCGTAATGGCTCTTTATATGACCCACCTCATTCTATTACATATCATGTCTCTAATGCTGCACCAGTAGGCTTCGATCTTGACAACGACGATCTATTAGATAATGTCACATGTTTACATTCACATGCACTTGGGGGCATAACATCCACACACTTCCCCCTCATCCTAGCACACATCTCATACTTGCATTTGCATAAGTCATCTACATCACATACATCTTCATTACACTATGACATACTCTTGTGATTTGGTTCACATTTGACTATTTAGGGCATACTACACATGAAACTCACACACTGCACAATAATTACTACACATAGTGTCTCTCCACACATCTTACAATACATCTCACATTTTGCATACTACATTTTCAAGTTTCTCTACATCATTTGCATTATGAAATTCATACATCTACACATCATACTAATGATCATCATACATGTGTCACACTCCTATTTGCTACGAGTCTAGCATTACATCCTATTCTTCATACACACTACATAACACACATTTCACACTCTTATGTTATCTACACACTTTGCATTACATTCTATACATATTTTTCTCATCACATGGTTGTCTCCTCTCATTGCCCATACTACATATTCTCTTACGTCTTGCACTCATTACTTGATGATGCACTCTAGTCTCACGGTCTTATCGACACTAAAATTTTCCTCCGTAATTTCTATTTCATTAATGTATGTATTAGGAATAAGATGTTGTTAAGGATAATTAGTAGTGGCATCGATAGAAGATAACAAAGACACGCCAAGACATTGCCACCAATAAAGTAGAGTACGATACAAGTCAAAGTACAATGGGAATGTTGTGGTAAAAAGTAAATATTTGTCGTAAGTGGTCTTGGTAATGTTAAAATGTTAAAGTTAGGGTAAATGGATAAGTAGGGTCTACATGATTTAGAATTAGAAATATTATATTTGTAATAAGGACAAGGGGTGGTGTCATAAATATTTTGTGTATTTTATTTGTAAAAAGTCTAAAAAGGTGGAACCCATGTGAGGTGATAAGGTTTATCTTATCTTAGAAGATAAGCCTACATGTAAAGGTAAGAGTTTAGGCATGGAATATGATTGGCGGAAAAGATTTCCTATCCTATCTTAGAGATAGGGTGGATAAGCTTTGAGTTTCTATAAATAGAGAGGCCACTCCCTTTCATTTATCATAGAACAAAGTTGTAATAAGTATTTTATGAATAAAAGATTTATTGTGAAGGTGTGTTAAGGAAGCCATCAAGAGGAGTAATTGTGAAGTTTCTCCCATAAACATTGCTAAAAACAAGTGGAGTTGGTAAAACTTGGAGTAATTCATGGGTGAGATTGTATAATTTAGTGTTAATAATATATTTTATAGTTGTATTTCAGATTTGTCATCATTATTTTATGCCATAGTCTGTGGTATTCTTGTGTTATGTCTGCTATTGTGTTTCCAGATTACTACCACCAAACCAAAATTTGTGCATTACTAAAATAATCATAGCATGAGGAGTTCTCGGTGAAATATTATAAGTGTACCGGATTGGTGATGACATTTTGGTTCCGTTGGGACCATTCCTCGTTGGTGGATTTTCTGGAGAGATATTCCCACTTAGTCAAAAATCATTTGGAGGGTAACCTCGTTTTTCTCGTGTATAGTAGTTACCATGGTAAAGCCATGCATAGTATTTACCACAAGAACTTCACTTTTACCGTGACTAATGTTTACCACAAGTAAGTCGGTTTTTACCATAGAAGTCACGTTTTACCATAGTAAATGTAAGTTTACCGTGGTCATTACTATTTTACTATAGAAAGGTATAAAGTCACTTTCTATTATAGTGATTCCAATTATTTGTGCACATAAGTATTTTTTATTGTACTTGTGGGTTGCTATTTCATTGTGGTTACTTTTATAAATAGGAAAGATTTTAATTTTTTCAGCCCAATCTAATGAAGATGCTCCTATTTCATTCAAGAATTTAAAAGATATTGAATTTGTAATGGCCTCACAAGAAGGGAACAATGGATTGAATTTTTTCTTACCTTTTTGATGGTTCACCCTTAGATGGTTTGAAACACTAGGTGATAATGTTAAAAACTCATGGGATTTATTAACCTGAAAGTTTTCTTGAAGAATTTTGTGAACAATGAAATATGCGAGATCTCATGATCAAGATCAAAAGCTAGCCCAAGGAGAGAAGGAGAAGATAATGGATTATCATGCACATGTTTTAGAGCTAAGGAGGAAGCTCGATGCCCAAATCTGGAAGGAAGGATTAATGGATGGGTTGATGAATGACATGGATAATCTCCTCTGTAAGCACTTCATTTTTGGGATGAATCCAGAGATCAGACAACGAGTGAAGTATGACCGCGTAACGACCCTCAAACAAACAAAAGAGATTGCAAAAGGCAAGAAGAAAGCATGGAAGATGATCCCAAGGAAATTTTTGCTAAGGTGGAGCCTACACCAACACGTTTGGTCCAGAAGCCACAACCACTCTTGGTGAGCACAAATATTTCCTTAATATATATACTAAGTATGAAGATCTTCTCAAGAAGATGGGCCAGTTAACTATTAATCTTCTTCAAGGAAAGGAATTTAATTCCTAGGGAGGAGATAGAGGTCCAAAAAGAAATATATCTCGAAGTTATATGTTATAGTTGTCATAAAAGGGTCATTATAAGTGTAATCATCTAGATAGAGCTTCTACATCTGGTATAAGAGATAATGATAAAGGAAAAGTACCATGAATTATTTTGATGTAATAGATAGGAGCATAAATAATGAAACAGATGTGTTTGTAACAAAAAGAAAGAAAGAAAAAGATAATCAAGATGGAAATGATCCTAAGAAGATGAAAGGAAGGACTAGTAAGAAACACATAAGAAGAAAGTTGGGTGTGCAAGATTTTTGATTTCATAGGGGCAAGGACCATACTCTATCTTAGAAGATCTATCCAAAAGGCCTGCAAATATTACATATGGTCAACTTATTACTATGTCTTCTGAGAAGAGGTGGGAGCTGCGAAGTGGACTCAATGCTCGATGAAGGAAGGAGGTCGAGGTCCCTATTTTAGAAATAGAGATAGATCCTCTGCGCTCCACAAGATGAGGTATTATGTAATGGTATTTCAATTTATGATGTCTTAGTAGATGGAGATGCTTTGCGATTAATGTAATGACCGAGTCTCTAATGAATATATTGGGTTTAAAAATTGATCACCCTTCAACACTTATGTTAAGGTCATTAAATAAGGGAAAAAATAAACCATAAGGTGTTGTTTCAAATGTGGCAATATCTGTCATGGGTGTTGTATGTGTGGTAGACTTCCAGGTGATGAAGAATGGTACTGTTGCATACCTAATGTTGTTGGGAAGGCCATGGGTAAGGAGAGTTCATGCAAGAAACTACTGGAATGAAGGCTTCATGACACTTGGATTTGACAGAGAGAGAGTGAAGATAAACATGATCCCTCGGCATCATAAGGCATAACCTGTGAATTCAAGTGATGAAATTTATGATTAGACATCCTCTGATTACTCTAATACCGGTGAAGTGGACACAGAAGATGAAGAAAGTAAGGTTGATTTTTCGGTCATGGATATCCTTCCAAATCACACCAACTTACTTATGGACCCATAAAATTATCTCAAGGAGAAATTGATGATCATCTCTAACAAATAAATATTGGTGATGTCTTTGTGATGGAGAGTGAGAAGGAACCCTACCTCTAACTATTTTGAAGGTACATACACTTATTCACTTTTGATTACAAGGATCTCCATCAAGTAAGTTGGGTAGAACATTCTATTGAGCTGGTAGATGGTGCTAAGCCCATAAAGTAAATGTCATATAGAATGAATCCTAATTTCTCCAAGACTATAAAAGAAGAAATAGATAAGTTACTTGATGCAGGATTCATATTTGCTTGTGGAGAATTCGAATGGGTTTCTCCCATTGTGATCTCAATAAAAATAATGGGAAGCTACACATTTTTTTTTATTACAAAAACTCAACAAGGCGACAAAGAAGGATCATTACCCTCTTCCATTCTCGGATCAAATCTTGGACGAAGTAGCTAGCTAGAGTGCTAAAGTTTTGTAGAGGCTATAAGTGAGATACAACCAAGTCCGTATAGCGAAAAATGATCACCAAGACTACGTTCACCACTCCTTGGGGAACGTTTTCTTATAGAGTTATGACATTTAGGTTGTGTAATGATCTAACAAAATTCTAGCGCTTGATGAATAGGGTGTTTGAACCCTATATTAGAAGCTTCATCAGAGTATTCTGGATGATTTTTACATCTATTGGAGCAAAATGAACCACATGCACTGATGGAGACAACATTTCAAAAGTTATATGAAGCACAATCCTCACTAAACCATACAAAGTGTGTCTTTGGATGTTCTAAAGGTGTTTTGCTAGGGCATGTTGTATCCAAAGATGGTATTAGTACCGATCCTGATAAAGTTTCAAAAATCAAAGAGTTACCATTTCCTATGAATAAAATTAAGTTAAGATCATTTTTAGGCCATGTGGGTTACTATAGAAGGTTCATCAAGAATTTTTCAAAGCTTGCACAACCACTAACCCAAGTCTTGAAGAAGGATGTCACTTATGAACCAGGAAAGAAGGTGCATGAAGATTTTGAACAACTAAAGGAAGCTTTGGTGTCTTCGCTTGTTTTAAAGAATCCATACTGGAGCAAGCCATTCATTGTGTATATTGATGCTTCAGATGCAACACTAGGAAGTACTCTGAGCCAAAAGGATGAAAATGGGAATGATCGTCTAGTTTACTTTAGGAGCGATAAATGAACAAATCTTGAGGTAAATTATACTCAGAATCGAAAAGAGGCTCTAGCTATCATTTTTGATGTAAAGAAGTTTAGAAATTACTTGCCAGGGAATAAATTTATAGTTGTAATAGATCATCAGGCTCTAAAATATATTGTAAATAAGCCTAACCCATCAGGAAGGATAACAAGATGGATAATTTTGTTACAAGAATTTGAATTTGATATTATAGATAGGCTAGGAAAGAAACATGTCAATGTAGATGCACTCTCTCGAACCTATGATGGTTTAGGTTCATTTTGTGATGATGATGATTTACCATATGCAACATTGTTATCCCTTGAAACAATCCCTAGTGAATACTTAGATATTTTGAATTATCTCGAATGATTTCAAGTTTCATGATGGTGCTAATGCAAAGACTAAGAGGAAGATTACTCAATCTAGTCATCCATATTCTATTCTCGCATGGAGTATTATTTTGAATAGGGTCCGATGGAAAATACAAGAGGGTATTTGGACGTGATCAAGGTAAGGAGTTAATGGAATAATTACACAATGGTACATGTGGAGGACACTTCTCCTGGATAACTTACAACAAGAAGGATCTTGGATGCGAGTTATCATTGGCCCACTTTTTTTAGAGATTGTTATAATTATTGAAAGAGATGTGATATTTTTCAAACACATGGGAACCATAAGACTTCATCTACTCCATTATGCCATATTCTTCCACTTGGTCCCTTTGAAAAGTGGTGAATAGATATTGTAGGTCTACTTCCAACTACCCCATGCAAAAATAAGTATATTGAAAGTTACCACAGCATTATTTAACCAAGTGGGTCAAAGCTAGGCCCTTGAAAACAACTTCCGTGGATGAAGTAAAGCAAGGTTCATGTATGAACGAATTGTCACCAGATTTGGTTGTCCATTAGAAATTGTAACAAATCAAGGAAGCCACTTCATTAATGAGGTGGTAGAGGCCCTAGTAAACAAGTTTTCTATTAAACACATGAAGGAAATAACTTACAAGCCAAGCACAAATGGACAAGTGGAGCGAAAAATTATGTATTGTGTCAAATTCTAGCAAAAGATGTAGCTTTACAGGTACATAAGTGGGATAAAAGGATTCATGTAGCATTGTGGGCATATATGACAACATCAAAGTCAACAACATGATACTCCCCATTTCAGTTGGCTTATGACATTGATCCAGTTCTTCCTATTGAGTTTGATATTCCCACTGTGAGAATTATGAAAAATGAAAGTATGGATGAAAGTGATTCTATAAAGAAAAGGTTGGTACTTCTTCATTTGCTAGAGGAAATTAGGAAAATAGCAAAGGATACAAGCTATAAGAAGAAAATGAAGCAAAAGGAGTACTTTGATCAAAAGATCCTCTAGTCTCCATTTCAGGTGAATGACTTGGTCCTACTATATGATTCTCGATACAAAAAGAGGAGGCATATAAAAATTCTTCCCAAATGGACAGGGGCCCTACAAAATGGTAAATGCTGATCGAAAATGGTACATATTGACTAGAGGAATTGGATGGTACTCCCATTACGAAATGGGTCAACCATAACAAGTTAAATATTTTTCAGGCACGAGAATAGTCTACTCCGAGGATGGAGTAGAAGCTAGGGAGGGGGAAGATGTCGACACTAAAATTTTCCTCCATAATTTCTATTTCATTAATGTATGTATTAGGAATAAGATGTTGTTAAGTATAATTAGTAGTGGCGTCCGATAGAAGATAATGGTGTTGCCGATACGGCTCCACCAATAAAGTAGAGTACGGTAAAAATTAAATTACAATAGAAATGTTGTGGTAAAAAGTAAATATTTTTCGTAAGTGGTCTTGGTAATGTTAAAATGTCAAAGTTAGGGTAAATGGATAAGTAGGGTCTACATGATTTATAATTATAGATATTATATTTGTAATAAGGACAAGGTGTGATGTTATAAATATTTTGTGTATTTTATTTATAAAAAGTCTAAAAAGGTGGAACCCATGTGAGATGATAAGGTTTATGTTATCTCGTAAGATAACCTACATGTAAAGGTAAGATTTTAGGCATGGAATATGATTGGCCGGAAATGATTTCCTATCCTATCTTAGAGATAGGGTGGATAAGCCCGAATTTCTATAAATAGAGAGGCCACTCCCTTTCATTTATCATAAAACAAAGTTGTAATAAGTATTTTATGAATAAAAGATTTATTGTGAAGGTGTGTTAAGGAAGCCATCAAGAGGAGTAATTGTGAAGTTTCTCCCATAACTATTGCTGGAAAAAAAGTGGAGTTGGTAGCACTTGGAGTAATTCGTGGGTGAGATTGTAACAATTTAGTGTTAAGAATATATTTTATAGTTGTATTTCATATTTGTCATCATTATTTTATGTCATAGTCTATGACATTCTTGTGTTATGTTTGCTATTGTGTTTCTAGATTACTACCACCAAACCAAAAGTTATGCATTACTAAAATAATCATAAGACGAGGAGTTCCTGGTGGAATATTATCAATGTTCCGGATTGGTGATGACACCACATTGGGATGTTAAGGGCATACAACATAAATGGATCACACCATGATCACATGTATATCATTTGATATTTCCTCATATGACATTACTATGATTAGTGATATATGATTTAGGCTATAAGAGAATTTATCCTAACATCATCTAGTGATATGCTACATCATCACATTTGCTTACATAGTTTAGTGGTATACGCTTTAGGCTAAATCAACACCTCCTTTCTATTCATCTAGTTGTGATATACACTTACACTATAGGGTCATACACAAGTAATCTATGTCATATATCATCACTACACACTCATCACAACACGTTACACACAATACATAGTTCGACCATTTCCAATTGATGCACTCTCATTTGTTGTTCATTCTTGACTACCGAGGGGGCATACTTAATGAGCCTCACCGCATACAACTACATTCACTCGAGGGGCACGTGGATCTTATCATCCATCTGCATTCCCTTCCATCCATTCATAGCATACTGCATTTTATGGTTGCATTTACTCTTGTTAGCACTTGTATTTATATGTTCACTTTACTACACATGTTAGATAGATATCTTGTATGTCATTATCTTTACAATACACACGTGTGCGTTCAAGATCTCTTCTATTTGTGATCGCAGGATATACAAGGATACTACACACAATATCGATACTTTATACACTACCTATTGGGGCATCCACATTTGTCCACTACATGTGCTATTGTTTCATTTTGTACTTAGCACTTTTCATTATTAGGTTATACATGATTTGACATACTTTCTATTTTTGTAAAGTGATAACATTTACTTTATGTACAACATTTGTTATGTAGGGATATTTGATTCCATACTTGTTTATTTTTTTGCTATTTTTGCTATTGTTTGTATTGTTTATGGGCCCTTCCCTTTAGTGTGTATAAACACTTAATTGATTTTGGCCATGTTTGCAACCCATTTTGCGCGGTCTATGTTTGTCTCTTTGAGTGTTTACATTGTCTACTTAGGTTCTAGCTTACACACTGTTTGTTTCTACATACATATTTGTTCTTACTAACACTTATTTTCTATCCATTTGTTTACGTGTGCCTTGGTTTTTACCAAGCACATTCCCTCCCATGTAGGGCATAGTTTCAATTACGTGGCCATTCCTCTTTTGGGGTCACATTCTCCTATCTCGTGATGTTACATGCGCCCTAAATAGGGGGCATCATTTGGGGTTTACACACAATACGATACAATATAGTTCAATCTATTGTATAGTCTATAGTCGTCTTCCATGACACATTTTAGTTTACAATGAGTGGGTTCAGACCAATCTAAGAACCCCATACACAATGGATTTTAAAAGGAATATTTTCCTTAACATTGTAGGGAGCAGTTACAGGTTGGAGGATAAAACAAAATTTCCTCCCTATACTACTTTGGCCAGTGATGTCGGATCAACCAAAAAACTAGATAATACAAATATCTATTCCCCAATCTCAAGGAAATAGTTACAGGTTGGAGAATAACACAACTTTATCCCTACACTTCTTCAGCCACACTGGCATGGGATCACCCAAAAACTTGCACTTCACCGACAATTACATGATATCATTTCTACACCCTTTTGTTTCACCATGGATCAGGTGCACATGTTCCTTTTTCATTGTGATTTTCATACTTTTTTACATGTGTCTTTACACATATACATGCATGTTTACACATATACATGCATATTTGACTACTTTATCGTCTTCTCTTTTGCTCCATATAGGAAGCAAGCAATCAACATCAACAAAACATATGGAAAATACACGGAGAATACTAACCATGCACGTACATAGCACACATTGACATCCATCCACACACATTTCCACCCTAGGTTCATTCTCATCACTTTTTACACTTTTTTGCATCTTTAGTCTCCACGCTCCATCTTTTTGTCATTCCACGCTTTGTCTAGTCCTTCGGCACATTTTTCTACATCACTCTACATGGATTATCATGTATGCATATCTATCTACTTAATGGTACTGAGCTTTCCTCTCACCAACATAAAGTCGGGAAAATTTAGTCACTAAATCACACACTTTGAGTCAATATTTAGTCTTGGTCTCATACTACTATTCATATGGTTCTTGAGTGTAAAGAATAATAATTAACCCACGTCTTTGGCCATTTTTATATTGCTTGTTATCATATTTTCTATCTTACACCTGCACTCGCCCAATTTGTTTTATCATTTTGTATCTTTCCTATTGCTGAATTGGGCACCCATCCTAGGACTAGGGTGCCACAGGTGCCTTGGTCCTATTCGAGGCACCGTGATCCTCTTTACACTTTACTTGCGTCTTTTGGGCACTTTCTATCTATTTGAGCTTCCTATATTTTTAGTGGTCGGCCTCTTCATGGTTAATTATGAAATTAGATCAAGAGAACCATATAAATATAAAGTTATGTGGCTATAATGAGGGACCAAGAACTAATCACTTACTATCACACATCTAGGTTGCATCCATCAAAGGAATTTAAAGCTATATTTGCATCCATCTAGCTTCATCACAAGGTACACAAGTCTGGTTCATTTGCATCACACTTCGTAGGAGGGGAGTCTATTATTTCCATGCACACATTTATTGCATTTTACATCTAGTTATTTCTCACTACTTCACAAACCGTGGATCGACACAAGAGAAACCTAGGGCACGATTTGCATACACACATACACACCTAGAAATACATTGGGTTTGAGATGTAGTGAAATGCTCAATTAGTAAGACCACCATTGTGGTAGCCAAGGACAATCTGAGCCCTTCATATGCATCTTTATTTTTTAGGGTTTTGATGCTTTATCAAGGGTTTTGTTGATCATTCCTTACTGCATGTATTGCAACAACATCTAACACAATTTAATGAAGCTAGTGTGACAATGAGAGCATACATGAGAACATCCAACGACACATCATAGGAGGGTTTCAGGACATTTCCATAGACTAGGGTGCCCAGTTCTTAGACTAGGGTGCCAACAGGTGCCCTTGTCCCTTTCCAGATGCCCCAGTCCAGTCAGAGAGCTCAGATCTTGTTTTCTCAGGGCCGGTTCCTCCTCTTGTTCACCTGGTTGGCACTCCGACACGCCCCCGCACCTTTGTTGAATCAACTAATGATTTTTTAACCCCTTTTGGAAATTAGGGTTTTACATTTCTATTTATATAGTTGCTTGGGTCATTTCCTTTATCCATTTAACTTTTTTATTTACTTGCTTTTCATAGCATTAGATTAACCTAGGATATAGAAGCACAATTTCCTATTTTAGTTAATCAAGTGTTTACATATATATAGGATTATGACATCCTATTCTTAAGCTCAAGCTTCCTACAAACTCTCTACTAGCTTAACCACTCTATAATCTCTCACACCTATTCTACAAGTGTTCTCACATCCACCAAACCTATTTACATATTAAATATCTATGGGTTGTTAATTAACCAACTCTTTTACATATTACCACACCGTAATTTAACAAAACATGTAGAGCACTAAATAATGTTTTCCTAACATTCCCCCCTTAGTGCAAACCTAGGGAAAACATGCCTTATACTTGCACTGCTCATGATCTGGTGATTTTCATAGGATAATCACAAACCTAAAGGATATTTTTACAAACGGCTGACCATAAACCGATAATGGTGGTTTTACATTTGGAGTACCACAAACCACAAGGTGATGATTTTGCAAATGGTTTAGAAACAACCAAGAATGGTGGTTTTGTAATTGGTTTACCAAAACCACAAGTGAAGGTTTTCAAGTGGTTCACATACAACCACATCATGATGTGACAAGTATTATTATCAATTCTCATCAATATCTCACCGTAGGGTATAACATAGGAAAATCTATGGAATTAGGTTGCTCCTACACAACACTAGAACAATAGAAAATATACTAAAAATATTTCACATTACCACTTCTAAGAATCACAATGTTCTTAGTTATATCCATTGCTATCGACCATTTCTAATCGATCTTGAATGACATAGAAACTCACCACCCTCGGAATCTTCCCTTGATTTTATCTGTTTTGGGATCATAATAGAAATGGAACATTGGTGTCATGTTCTCCCCAAAATGTGAAATTCCCACACACAAACACCGAGAAGTAAACTATATTGAAGTACATACTATTGACTGGATCTTGTTAGTTAGATCTTACTGCACATGGTCACCATTGCAAGTGAATGTATTCATAAGCACACCATCTTCCAAAAATTACAATACCCAGAGGATCACATGAGTCGAGGATCACCGAAAATCATCTCGCACTCCAACAAAACTCTTTTTCCAACATCTAGAACCACACAAAACAAGATCTCAGAAAAGAAACACGCTGTAAAAACTGAAAGTAAACTGCAAGAACACATGTCACAAAACATTTGATGTGGCCCCGTCGTTGGTGAAAGATGAGAGGCACTGATCGCCCTTCGTGCTCCATTACCTCCATCCTCCAATATGAAGTTGCTAACTTAGTGGAATGTGATCATGACGCTTTCAATTGTGTATTTTTTGGATGTCGGGTAACACCGAAAATGTGTCTGTAAGGCAATTTTTATTTATTTTTACAACTTTTTGACAACATGAATTTAAAATTTTGACACTTTGGATACACTATATAGACATGATGTACATAACATATTACACAAATCTTTTAAATTTGATGATTTTTTACAAATTTTAATAATGAATCACAAAATGGACTTGACAATGATAAAAATTAACCTAGACATGAAGATATGACGTCGTTGACAAAATTAATAACGAAACTGAAATAAATCCAATTAAATATTGGATTAGAAAAACTCTAATTTTTTTTGGAAATAATCCTAATAATCACCAATAAAATTTAAGAAACTATTAAAGCTTATTATAAGATTTTGACAAACACCTTAAAAAACTTCAAACTTTAATCACTCACCAAAACTAGATTGTATCTTTATTACTAACTTATTACCAAGTTAGGACACTAAATTTCTTGGATTTCGCAGTGAATACAAACTCACGAGCATCTATTTGTAATAAACAAGCTCCAATCTGGTATGAAGGTGCCGCCAATGGATATGTAGAAAATATGTTGCCTCCCACTTCGCATGAGAATACGTTTCTCAGTGCCCTCATTATACACTATTCGTACCGTAGGTAGGATAGAATGGAGATAGGTGAGTGCTAAAGAGATCTCGACAGAGATGAAAAATAAATCTATCACTCGATATTGGTTTCAATGTCTCCTCATAGTTTGAATATTGAATCTTTGTGAGATTGGAGACGTTTGTTGACTATAGATCAATATGAGTCAAGCCAAATGTTGTTCGATGAAACTAATGCACCATTTAATATGGGCTGGAAATCTTTGCATAATTAAAATAATCTCCAACGCCAATCCAAATGTGAAAAATAATGCAGAGCAATAATAAAATGCAACGAATATACCGTTGACTGGTAGATTCTATGGAGTTCGGGCAGAGCCGAGTTCAAAAATGTAGAGAGAGGGATCGAGGATGCAAAGCCATTGGAGTTTGAAAAAAATGAACATAGATGAGGAGTGAGCTAGGAGAAGAATACAAACCCACACGATCACAAGATCATTCAAACCAGAAATTTGTAAAACTTCAAAATAGACACTAAAAAATACGACTTACTCCGAAATATAAACACCGAAATCATACTCTCATTCTCAAAGCGTGAGAATAAATGGATGCCCCTACAAATATTTTAAGATTCCATTTCTTACAGAACAAAACATAGGTTACGATGATACCAAATCTAAAATTTGGATAGAGTTAACACAATAACGTTCTTCATTATCTTTCATTCGAGAGTGTTTACACACACACACACACACACACACACAACACATTATGACATCCTATTATTAAGCTCAAGATTCCTACAAACTCTTGACTACTTAACCACCCTAGAATATCTCACATCTATTCTATGGGTGCTATCATAACCACCAAACATATTTACATATTAAATATCTATGAATTTTTAATCAACCAACTCTTAGATATTACCACATCGTAATTTAAAAAACCATGTGGAGCACTAAATATTGTTTTCCTAACACCAAGATATTTCTTGTTTATTGAATGCATAAAAATAACTCAATAAGGGGAGTATAAATAAGAAATGGGTAAGTGTAACCACCACCTAAAAAGGTGGATAAATGTAACTCCCATTTATCACACCTATACCTAAGGAAGGAAAAACTATGTAATCAAATAAAAAACCTACACTAACACCCCCTTAATTGTAACTTAGGCGGGTGGAAGAATTGGGTTTCACAACAAATTATGATGAGGTACCCAAAAATGAGAACATCTCTCATGAAATAGAGAAAATGATAAAATCCATAGTAAATGAAAGGAACGATAAGAAGATTATTCCAAGCCGTGATCTCAGATGATAATAACACACCACATTAGATTTGCAAAATAGAAGAGCTAAAATACCACATATGGAAATCCATCATAATCCATAATGCTAAACACATTACAATACAACGACTTGAATTAATCAATAAGAAATATGTACATATAGGAGGAGGGAAGTGCAACTACTACCTAAATCAGTGGTGAATAACTCCCACTAACTGATACTAGTAGTTAAGTTAACTCCAAAGACTAGTAAGCTAACTCCACATAACTGAGAAGCTAACTCAACACAACTAGTAAGATAACTCCACACAACTAGTTTACCTAAGCAAGCTAACCCAACAAGTGTAGGGCTAACACAAGTGTAAGAATTATCCTAATAAATAAATAAAAGGATAAATAATAACCTATACTAACACCCTCTCGTAAGCATAGCTTAGGTGGGTGGAAAATAAGGTGGGTCTCGGCAACAAGGCTTGATGAGGTACCCACATACAACAACTGGGAAAATGGACACCGCAAGGTACCCAAAACCAGTAATAACAAAGTAGAGAGAGAAAAATCCCACTGCAAGATATCCCAAGAAGCTCAGCTCCAAAACTTGTATAATACTGAAGAAGTTTGGTGCGCATTGTGGTCTAAATCCACTGCTCGATCATAGAACTAAAAAAAAACTGACACTGGGCTTCACTAGAATAGCTCCATACAAGGAGATTGTCAATGGAGTAATGTCGAAAGTGCAAAAAAAAAACACCAAACATAATTTGATCAACTGCTATAAATAGGTGTGCCACGATCTAAGAACAACCAAGGCAACAAGGCAAGGACACGAGATCCAAATAAATAGGAGTGCCACGATCCAAGAAAAGCCAAGGTAATAAGGCAAGGACACGAAACTTGAAGAAGCAGTATCAACACATAACAAGGTAAGGACACGAAACCCAAAGAATTAGTATCAACACCATACCCTCCCATACTGCTGAATGGGTAGAGTGACACCACAGATCTATATGAGTTGCCAAAATCAACTACTCGAACACTGACAAACTAACACTGGCTTCACTAGAATAGCTCCCCCACAAGAGAGACTATCAACATGCCAAAAAATAAAGTGTCGAAAATACAGATCTAGAATATCTCAACAAAAAAGAGATATAAATGCATACACCCATATATATAAGAATGCAACACCTAAAAGTTGAGGACGTGCTCAACCGAAATTGCTTCCACAAATGATTACAACACCCTTCCAAATTTGGCACTTTAAAATTGAGTGTGTGTAAATATTACAATGAGAAAAAGTATCTTTTAAATTTGAAATATGTGTTTAAAAATGTCACCAATGCGTATATCTCAAAAAATACACAATTTAAAAAAAATAACACCTTAATCCGAGCTACAGATCAAAAGTTATGAGCTCTAGAAGGTTTTGCTATTAAAATAATATTTTAATGCTAATATTTTTTTAAAAAGGTACACATGACACCCAAATGTCCAAAGGGTAAAAGAGTGCATCCACACAATACATGTTTGTGACCAAAGGATAAAATCCTGCGCCCAAAACCTAAAATGTCTAGAGGGTAAATCATTGCATCTAAAGGGTACACATCAATATCCAATGGATAAAAGAATGCACCCAGAGGGTACATATCTGTGTCCAATGGATAAAAGACTGCATCCAAAACAAAAATATCTAGAGGGTAAAAGAATGCATCCGGAAGGTACACACTTATATCTAATGGATAAAAGAATGCACCCAGAGGGTACAAATCTACGTCTAGTGGATAAAAGACTAGCATCCAAAACAAAATATCTAGAGGGTAAAAGAATGCATCCGGAAGGTACACACTTATATCCAATGGATAAAAGAATGCACCCAGAGGGTACAGATCTGCGTCTAGTGGATAAAAGACTGCATCTAAAACTGAAATATCCAAAGGGTAAAAGAATGCATCCAGAAGGTACACACTTATATCCAATGGATAAAAGAATGCACCCAGAGGGTACAAATCTACGTCTAGATTTGACTGTCTCAAAACATGGTTGAGTTTATAGTCAATTCTATGGTTTTGGCACCTTCCAAATCCAATGGTGCACTCCATTTTGCATAAAACTGCATGTTGCAGAAAAGCGCTAGAAAATTCCGAATACATGAAAATAATAAACCCTTGCTTACAAAGAACAACTTACTCATCTATAGCTCTGATACCATGAAAATAATGATAAGAGGATTCTTCCAAGCCACAATCTCAGATGATAATAGCACACCCCATTATATTTTTAAAACAGAAGAGCTAAAATACCTTATATGGAAATCTATCATAATCCATAATGCTCAATACATTAAAATACAATGACTTGAATTACTCAATAAGAAAGATGTACATATAGGAGGAGGGAAGTGAAAATAGTACCTAAATCACAGGGTGAATAACTCCCACTAAGTGATACCGGTAGTTAAGTTAACTCCAAAAGACTAGTAAACTAACTCCGCATAGCCGAGAAGTTAACTCAACACAACTAAGTAAGATAACTCTACACAACTATACACCTAAGAAAGTTAACCCAACAAGTTTAGGGCTAACACAAGTGTAAGAATTATCCTAATGAATAAATAAAAGGATAAATAATAACCTACACTAACAGTAAAAACACCTCTCCAAAAAAGAGAGGAACGAACCCCCAAGTGATAAAAAGAGAAAAGGAGAACAAAGAACTAAAGATCCTCGGAAGGCTGAAATCGTCTACAACCTAAGAAGATCTTGCAAATGGAGATAATTTCTTTCAGTGAAGAGTATGGTGCAAATATCAACTATTTAATCCATTTTTTGGAAAAACTTGATATCAATGACATGTCCATAAATGAGCTCTCTGATGAAGTGCATTTGAACATTGATGATTTTGGTCCTTTGATGTTGGAATAAATTCCTACAGATATGGATCATGCTTTGGTTATCATAGAAGATGACCATAGGTTGTCCAATTGTAAACCAAACTTAGTGAGAATCCCTTTTAAATATAAATAGCTTCAATATCATCATTAATAACTCCCCATACTTAGACTCAGTGAATGATATAAAAATAACATTATGCTTCTTGTTAGACCAACAAATCAGACCAGAACCATGAGAGAAACTATATCCAGAAATGGACTTGCAATGCTCATGATCACCATTCCAGTTTGAATCTGCGTACCCAACCATGTCAATATCAATACTTGTTCCATAGTGAATCCCAAAGCTACGAGTACCTTGAATGTAGAGGAGAATCCATTTTTCTTTTTCCGAGTGCAATTTATAAGGCTTATGCATGAACCTAGAGACCATACCCATTGCATATGAAATGTCGGGTCTAATGCGAGTCAAATATATGAGACTTCCAACAATTTATCAATACAAAGTTTATGTAGTAAAGCAAAATGTAAATCCTTTGACTTTTTTGGTTAGTCCTTTTGTAGTTTATGTTTACAATATTGGATTGGGTTACCCCTTGAAAATTGTTCAAAGGCATATTCCGCAGCTTAGGAATAGAAATGTTTTGATCTTTTGGAGTGCTCTTAATATATTCAAATCCACATCCCAGAAATTAAAGGTGTTACAAAAGTCCATCACTATTTGGTTCCAATCTTTTGTTTCTTGGTGGGTATTGTTGGTGTGCATTATTTTTCACATCATTAGGTGAGTCATCTCACTTAGGTGAGATCGTAGGTCCATGTGTCATTTAGGGGTCATTATGAGATTCCCTTACGTGTTAGTGCATCAGTGCATTAGTGTGTCAGTGTGTCATATGCGTCATTAGGAGTTACACTTATATTATGGGAATGTAACTCCCCCTCTCTACTCGAGTTGTCATGTTTGTAGTACTGGGGGTTACTCAACACCTCCTATATGTACACCCCATTCGATCTATGAGATAGAGGAGAGTTTTATGGCTTAACCAGGTTCTGCCCGTGTTTCAAATCTTTGCATGCACATTCGGTTGATGCTCACTTCTCATGAGATCTCTTCACCCTGCCGTTCACACATCTGTTGATGTGCACGTCATCCCTCGTGATCCTCGCTTGTGGGTTTTAAACCCTCTTTCAGATATACCATGATCTAGGTAGGGGCCCTAATGTCCAAAAGAAAAGTTAGATCCATATCATAGAGGATGTTTCTCTTCATATTTTCGAATGTCTCAAACATATTTGTAGTTGTTGTGGGTCTCCTTCACCCATATATTCTAGAATAGGCCGTGTGTAGTACCCTTCACTTTCTAAGTACCTTGTCTTAAGGAGTGTTACCAATGATTTCCAATGTGCATATTAGGTTTGTGAGTATCCCACAAACAACCAACATTCATAGTAAATGTATTATATATTGATTCCATACATTTTGTTTCTTTTGGAAATACTCTCTCCATTTTTTCTAAGTAGCCTTCCAAGTTTGTGAATCCTGAAAATTTGGTAGGGTACGATGGGAAGCTATGCGCGCTTAATTTGTATACCCATTTTACCATCCTTTGTAGTTCTTCTTCTTTTTGATAGTCCTTCATAGGTTTAATTTCTTTTTTGGCGGAATAGTATCCATATTCCTCTTGGAATTATTCTTGTGGTGGCCAATATATGTCTTTTGTTTCTTCCGCATATTCATACCGATGATTTTATAGTGTAATTATTCTAGTGTTAATATTCTTTCATAATGAAATTTCCTTACTCTAGCTTCTGGAAATCCATGTATCCAGACTTCTACTGCATGGTATGAGATTTCATTTTTCGATTCACTGTGAACTGAAATTTTGCCTTATGAATTTGGCTCAAATTATTTATCAAAATTTTCTAGCTTATCGAGGGTATAGATCCTCGTATGTCATCAAAATATTTATCCTCGTGTCGTGCCATACTTATTTAGCCCACGCTATAATCATTCCTATCTCGTAGTGGTACATGAACTTGAATCCCATCTGATTTGAATGTAACTTCTTCTTCAGAATTTAAAGTATTGTTGCAGTCAACAAACCAATTAAGTCCTAGGATGGCATTATATGTGGGTTTATTGGCAACATTTTCTATGACTTTGAGGTATATTATTTTTTTACCCCCTAAAATTAAGTTTGACGTTTCACATTACACCTAGTGGTGATTTCCTTGATCCATCCACAAGACCAATGTCGTATCTCTGCAAAGATCCAGAGAGGTCTTCCAAATTTTTCCCAAGTGTATTTTCACATGATATTTACATCTCGTGTTGGATCCGTAGTATTTTAGTGATTGTGGTATCAAATATTTCAATGTCCGAATATATGAAATATTTTTGCCATTTTATTTTCGCAAGTAAAACATTTCTCTTTTTCTGCTTTGTGCGTGGCCTCAATCCGCTTGAACATTGAAAATTTTCTCCTCCTTATTCCAATATTTACAAAATTGTTTTAATTTTTCTACTAACCCATGCCTGAGGGTTAGTATGGCTATTTCTTTAAAAGCAATCATCTCCTCCTCCATTGTTTTGTTATATTTCTTTGCATGGTGCTCGATTTCTCTATTGTTTCTTTACTTTTTGTAACTTGTTTGTCATGAAGTTCAGGTATGAACCACTTTGGGTTCCATTCTTCTTCACTAGATGTATCATCCTCTATTGGTGGTTTGATATTTTTCTTTTCATTTTCTTGTTTCTTTTTCTAGACGCTTCTTGTAGTTACTATGGCTATGTATATAGGTTATTTTTGTACTTTATTATTTCTTATTACTTTTCCTTTTTAAATAGTTTTGTTTAACATCCTCTTTTTCCTTATTCTTTTTTATTTTTCCCTTCCCCGAACTAGATGCTTTTTCCTTTGCTTTGTTTTTCATCTTCAAAATATTCTACTTTGTCCCTTTTTATTCTTGTGATGTGTTTCACATTTTTTGGGCATCTTTCCACAAATATTTATATTTTTTACCTCCATTTCTATGTGAACCGTGTGGCTTTAGGAAAACTAAAGGAACAATGTGTTCCCATTCATGATAAAATCCATAAGGTTTTGGTTCAAGAAAATTTCTGCTAAGTGTCCATATTTCTTGCATTTGTAACAATTTAATGGTCTACTTTCCTATGTTTCATTCCTAGAATTGTTCTCGTTTTCTTCCTCTTAGTATCCTTGGTAACCTCTTCCTTGGTATCCTTGATATCCCTTATGTTGGTGAGAAAATTTGTTAGGTGGAAAAATTGGTGGGTATCTTGCCAATAGTCTGAGAATCTAAGTCCCTCTACTTGAATGGTGTAGCTCCATATTATTATATTCATATGAAATTGATTTCTGTGGTGGCCTTATGGTCGGGGATCTAATAGGGGCACTCCACTGACCCGTGGAAAAAATTGCAATTTCTTGTAAGAGAAATTTACTAGGAGAGTGAGAAAGGGAGTGAGAAAAGAGAGGGGATTAATATTGTACATAGAAAATCAGATTCCTGCAACATTAACGAAAATTCTAACACACATAGATTAGAAGTACAATTTTGTAAATGGAAAAAGACAAGTTAAGATTTAGAACACAAAGTCTCACAAATATCCTTATCAAAAAAAGGAAACAAACTCCTTTCTTCATTGATGCTTGGGAAAAATTGTACATAGTGAGAGTGGGAAGAACATAGAGATGAGAAATAGAGGAAATGTTATCTTTTTGCTTCTTCATAAGTGATAATCTCTCATGAACACACAAAATTGACAACCCTTAAAAATTAGGTGGCATTACATTATGTAGAACAAGAAAAATCTTCATTTACCCCCATGTGGATTTTCATTTGTCTTACACAACATGCGACTTCTCAAATTCCTAGAATAGGATAAGTCCCTTTTATAATTAAAGGGAAACTTATTACATTTCGTACTATAGTCATATTAATGAATTTGACGAATGTCATGATTTCTCACAACGAAGAATTATAAAGGGGGTAGAGAAGAGGAGAAAAATTATGAAGGAGGGGAAAGAAGAGATGCTCCCAATAATGAAGATACCTCGATATTGATGAATATATTACCGCTTGACGATCATGCACGAACACCCTAGCTCATGAAATGAGTGTTGAGAAACATTATTCTAGGACCTCCCAATATGAGCTCAAGATAGGCGTTAGGAAATTCCCACAATGGTCCTCCTCGATACTTGGTTTATGATTTTTTTATCCCATTGAGCTCATCCTAACCTGCCTCACTCTCGAATCACCCAACTCCCTGAGTAATGAAGATGAATTCACTTGCTGCGCCTTGCGATGCAATCGCTTTTGCCTCTCGAACACATTTGATCATAAGATGATGCTTCCAAGACCCTTGTGAAGTTATAATTCCTTTTTTTGAGCCATGAAATCATATTACCATCCCGTGAAGAGTAAAAAAAGTGAAAAGATGAGTGAAAATAGGGTAATATGCAATTTTCTCAGTACTCAAGACTCGAAACTTTCTATTTTTAGAATGTTAGACCACGACTTGCTATTTTAGGACATATCACATGTTTTGCCTCAATTTCACCTTCTTAACCTCCTGGCATATTTCATCCTCTCACATTGTTGATGAATTGCTATTTTTAGCACATTTCTATTTTTAGCAGGTTACTTTTTGCGGACCTTCTATTTTAGGAAAATTTTCATTTTCTCGCCCCTTTCTTCCACTTTGCATCTTTCTTGATTGTCTTGAGTGATCAAACTTACAATTTAGGGGACTTACCATTTTTGGCAAGTGGGGAGCATAGAATACGCTATTTTTAGTAAGTGGAAAAAATAACATCGATTTGTGATGGGAACAACATTTTTTATTAAGCTCTTCATCACGATCACGTGTTTCAAATTTCACTATGTTTAACCCACTAGAGTGCTTGGAAATAAAAATGAAAATTTTGCCTCTGAAGCTTGTGCATGGAGCTACTAGGGTAGCTATTGGTGGAGTCACTTATATTTTTGGAAGTATTCTTCCCCACTTCATGTTGAATAAAAATTACCATTTTGATCCGGGTTTTCTCCTGGATGTTTGGTGCAAAATTTTAGCTTCACGCACTCTCTCTAATCAATGGGAAATTGTAAAAGAAGGAATTAGGGAATGAAATTTGAAAAATATTCCATTAAAGATCAAAGGAACATTTGAAATTTATTTTTTTCTTCTTAAGGCATTTGGGAGAGGAAGAGATGCTCTAAATTTAACTTGATTCTCGCCTTTGGGTTTGTGAGATACGAACACTTCTTTGTTTTTTCTTATGGGAGTTTTTGGTTAAGATTAACCATAGTGACGGCTTTAAAAACAAGGATATAGATGATATTGTAGTGGAGGAGCAATGGGAATGGATGTGCAATGAAGGATTTGTGTGGTGAAAGAAATGGCAATGGAAAACAATGGAGATTTCCGGTAGTGGGTTTCATGGGTGCACCGGGAAGAAGCAATAAAGTATCTAAAAATTACAAAAACCTTAGTTTTTTCTCTAACTTGGGCATGAGCGTAATTTTTTCCCAACCGTCCCAAATTTTTGGGATAGTTGGTGCAAAAAATTGTGCCCCTTTCCCATTGGTCCACTTGTCATTTCACGATTTCTTTGAGGCGGAAGAGAGGGGGATGGAAAAAACATCATAAACAACTTTCGTGGTTACGTGGTGACCAAGAGCCAAAATGGGAGGGGGCACATTTTTGTGTCCTAACCATCCCAAATATTTTGTATGGTAGGTGTGTGAAATTATGCCCTCTCTCGATTAGTCCACGTGGTGCTCCGTGGTTGGATGAAGCTAAGGGCTGAAAATGGTGCACAAAAGGCCTAATCGGGCTATTCGAGCTCCAAGAAGGTCATATCATGGTCCAAGAGCTTATCTGGGAGGCTGGGGGAGTTTTGTGTCCCAAACCTTTTTGGTGCACAAAAGTGTGCCACCACCTAGGCTTGACATGTGTCCACCCCTGAAATTGACTAACTCCTTGATCTTACCTTGGAGAAGCTGACTTGACGAGTCTTAACTTGAGTTGTTGGATGACTTTTCCCACAGTTCGCTATATTAAATTGACTTTAAATGACATTTTTAACACAATGGAAGGGGTCTCATAACTTTATTTTTCCCGTAACCTCCTAGAAATAGGATTTTTGTTCGTCTCAAAGATTATGCATGTTGAAATTAGATTGTGGGTAGAATTTACCGAGTCTTGTGAAAAATGTGAGACTACCATACTCTATACCTCTAAATTAACTTTCTGATTTTTTTCACCTCCAAATCTTCACAAAGCTCCCGCATTCATTTCTCAAAGCTCGGGGTTGTTTTCACACTTTAAGCCGCTTGAACCTCCTGGGACCCGCTTTTGCTTGAAATTATCCCGAAAACCTTTGTAACCTCTGAGAATCTTCCAAAATCAATTTTAAAATGTTCTCATCCCTCCGATACACATCCTTGATGAGTTTGGGCCTTTCACTCTGCTTTGGGGGTGTGCACCAAATTAGAAAAATTAAAAAAACCTTTCTTAAGCTTCTTAAAGAGTCCGTCTTGGAAGTACTTGAATGGACTTGATATCCCTAAATCACATATGGAAATGATGAAATAACACATTTCACTACTGAGGGATGGGATAAGATTGATACGAGGGCTTAAGATGATTTGGAATGGGGTCGTGGTGACCTTTAATCAAAAAATTTCACGATAGGGTATGGTTGCCATGCTTTCATGCTTGAATTTTGCCCTTGAAAAACTCATGACAACAAATTTGGTGATGGGTGTCGTTATTCCCTTCATTTAATCAACTTTATATTGATGTCATATTCAAACTAGGGGTGTGTCTAAATCTATATGCAACAAGAAGAATCTTAGTGATCTAGTAATTGATTGTAGGTATTTTGTATTTTATGGGGGATCTTTTCAATGTCTTAAGGAATTCTTGGTTAAAAACCTTATTGGAATCAAACTATGAAAACATGTTGGAAGTAAACACACTTTACAAAAATGAATTGCTGGAAATAAACACACTTTGCAGAAAAGGAATTACTAGAAATAAACATTACATAAATAAACACACAATTGAGAATGCCTAGAAAAATGATTGCAAAGAAATAAGAACTTAATCTAGAACACTTGCAGGGACAAGTCTACAATAGATTTCAACTTAAGGAATTGAAAGTGATAAAGAATTAACAGATCTAAGCTATTTGCTCTAAAAATATAAATACCAACAAAAATGAGGATCCTGGTTCTTGGAGGAGTGGGCCCTTGCTCCGCCTTGAAACAGGATTGGACAACTTAATTTTCTCTCAAAATAGAAATGACTATTTTATTGATAAAACATATTTCATTACAAAAACATGTTGGATCTATGTATATCAACCTATATCTATATTCCCGTTCTATATCTATATTCCCATTCTATATCTATATTCCTATTCTATATCTATATTCCTATATATAATCTATCTGTAGGTCTGTATGTATATACTTCTTCCAGGGCTGCATTTAAGGCCACAACTCGCTCCACCGATACGATGAAACCGCATCGTGCCCAACATAGAAGCTGAATTGGAACATGGATGGACATACAACTGTGTGATAATTATCCTAGATCTGCAAGTATGGAGATTTAGAAGTCTTCTAATCTGCTCTTGATTAATAGGATCATTGATTTGACAAATCACTCGGCCATTTGGAATAGATTTTTATCGGTTCTGGAACTTTAGAATAGTTCTAGAACTATCTGCAGGAGTTCTGGAACTAATTCTGATAATTCCGGAACTAAGTACTAGAGTTCCAAAACTAAGTCCGAAAGTTCCGGAACTAGGTGATAAAGCTTGTGACTGTGTAATGGAGTTCAAACTAGCTTGGAAGTTCTGGAACTAAGTTGTATTGAAACAAATGCTTTCAAAAACATGTTGACTGCTTCATACTTCATTCTTCCGCCTGATTACGACCTACTTTATTACAAAACTAAATTTCCAAAACACTTTGTTAGGAATTACAGAGCTTTTAAACGTTAGAATTATAATCAACAAAAGATGGAAAATTACATCCTAACTCATATCAGATCAAACAAAAGTCACAAAATGCAGTCAAACTTAATAAAAAGGAAAGTAAGATGAGATCATTCATTGTACATTTAATATGCATATTCTCGCCTCATCATTGGCTCTAACTTGGGGACATGTTATGGATCGAGTGTAACAAGGACATGACATGAGAACTCTAGAATCTCAATACATAACATTGGCCGAGTGCATTATCCATTAGGATATTGAGTCACATAACTTAAGAGAGATAGATAGAAAGGAGGAAAACACACACACACACAATTGAAAGGAAACACACCACACCGGAACAAAGAGAAATACACACACAATAGGGAGACCGAAAATAAACCTAAATCATCTAAATTACAATGTGGAGGATAACCCACTTTTCTGTAGCACTTTTTCTCTTTAGAGGTTACCCCTGGATGGGTAACACTGAGTGATGATGTTCTGCAAATCCATTGACCGGTTCAAGGAAGTAGCCTCCTTTCCTCAACTGCTTATGAAATCTAGGTTCTTTCATGACTTCCTGTATACTTGGGAGGAGTGAGCCTACATTATCTCTTTTGCATTCATAGCTTCACTCAAAAATTCCATTGCCTTTAATCTCTTTGAAATCAGTTTTGGAATGTAAATTACCATCTATGTTCATCCACACTGTTGATTTTTCATTGAGTATCTCATCGTTGTTCTTGGGCTGATTTTTTTTTGAATAGGTTAGATATCTTGAGTTTTCTTCTTTGAATTTTTTTTTCTGAGAGGCCTTGAATTTATCTATCTCATTATGAGGTATTTGGAAATAGAGCAAGGATTAGACATAACCTCATACCTATCTTGCATGGCCATGACATGAGTCAAGAGGACAAGAATCATCTCGGATCCTCCATGCCTTCTGTGGCTTCCAAGATTTCTTACAGGGACCCTTTCTTTAAAATTTCCAAAATCTCACTTTTATCCTCATTCAAAGAATCTTCATTTTGAATTTCAAGGGAGCCACTTAGAGGAATTACTACATCATCCCAAAGTTCATTTAATTCTAGTATTATACTACTTCATTTTTGTGGGGAGTCTCATCTCCGGAGGGCTCAAGGAATTTTGTTCTAATATTTCCCACAGAGAAATACTCCTCTTCTTCGAATGGGAAAGAGAAAACTTCAATCTTATCATCATACCCATCAATCATTGTTACAAGAGGTACATCATATTTTTCACCTAGTCTTATTTCACCACGACCAAAATTCAAATTGGTTGAAGATGCGGAATTGGCTTCATACCCATCTTGCAAATCCATGGCTCACATCAATAGTTCAAAACTGAGTTGAGGATCTTCCGTTTCTTCCACAAATCTTAGGATTTCTTGCACAGAGTCTTCCTTTGGCACTACAAAAATCTCACCCTTACATTCATTCAGATAATCCTCTTTTTGAAATTCAAGGAAAACTTTTGGAGGAGTTTCTCCATCATCTCTAAACTCATTGCCTTCCCCTACTCCCTTTTCTAGAGGAAATTCATCCTTGGGAACCTCAAATAATTTTGTTTCAACCTTTTCATCATAGAAAGAATCTTCTTCTTCAAATGGAAAGGAGAAAAATTCAATTCCTTCATTACATCTAGCACCCATTAGCTCAGGAGGGACACCCGATTCACGTTTGTCTTCAAGGTCCATAGCTCACATCGGAGTTCAAGACTTAGCTCAAGGTATTCTATTTCTTCTACAACTCTTAGCAACTATCGCCATGAGATAATTCTTACAAAAATTTCAATAGATAATCATAAGTTGGATTTTTCTTCTTCATGAATTACATGATCAAGAGAAACTTCATCTTCAAAAGGGAATGATAACGTATCCTCATCATGGGTAAGCACATAAGTTGATTTCCTACTTGAAAATCATCGAGAACCAATTCCTCTTCTTCATGGCTCACATTATTTAAAATTCAAGGCCATCCTCTTGCAAATCAAAGTTTCTCAACACCTCCTTAAGATCCATACACCCTCGAGAAGAGATGCTTGGCCCTATCAAAATGGAAATATCATGTTCCTCCTTGGTTGTCACAAAATTATTCATTCTCTTGATGTCTTGATATAGAATGTTGGCTCCAGGATTCTTGACCTTTGTATTGTATATCTCATATTTTTAAAAAGAAAAAAATTCTCCATATCTCATTTAACTCGGTATGGTTGCATGTAAGACAAATTCATCTGGATTTTCCTCCCAAATCTCGGTAGAGAAGCTTCTACTTATAACATTCCAAATGTAGCTGGGATTTCCGCTACCAAGATAGTCATTGACACCTTCTTATCTAGAAATTCGGCAAGATCCACTTCCGTATATTTGACCTTCCCTACAAGTGGTACTTCCTTTGATTCCATTGAGTAACAAGAGCCACCATCCGAGTCATAGTGAGTTTGAGGGAATCGGCAACTCGTACATGAATTACATTGTCGAGAGGATCCTAAATCTATTATGTAATTATTCAAACCTTTGTAGTCTTTGATGAGAAGGGAAACATAGAAAGGATCCACCTTATCAGTCTTTGATGCACTCAAATAAAGTATGTTTTATGATGAAGGTGTAGGTGGAGTTTGTAATAGGAATTTAGAGCTAGGGGTCACAATATCGAACTTTGGACTACTACCCCCGATATGACAAAAAAATTCTCGAATTATTCGTGATGAG
Organism: Taxus wallichiana var. yunnanensis; assembly: GCA_018340775.1. Taxonomy (NCBI): domain Eukaryota; kingdom Viridiplantae; phylum Streptophyta; class Pinopsida; order Cupressales; family Taxaceae; genus Taxus; species Taxus wallichiana. Next base: position 736,893,106 of record CM031242.1, read on the forward strand.
TCTCAGATATTTAAATTTTAAAATCTATACTTAGTCTTGTTTATATGTTCTATGATGTCAAAAGGAGCATATTCAGATAAGGAAGATGGAGACACTACTTTGGAAGTTAGGATAGGCTTTGAAGCAGGGGTAGATAATTGGGAATGAAAGCTATTTTGAAAGGTACACTAAGAAATTTTGAAGGATTAGATTTTTAGAAGTGGATTTATAAGTAGAAGAAGCATTAGAAGAATTATTTGGGATATTGTGTGACTTATTTCATGTCACAAGATCATGAATCTCTAATGAAAACTCCATGCAAGGTGGAAGTGGAGATCCTCAACTAATTATTATTTTTGGTAGAGTCGCCACATGAGGATCTTAAGACTTTTATTCTTCATGGCAATGGAGGAAGAAGATCCTTTTTAGACTAAGAATGGGTTAAAGCACACATGAGAAAATAGGTGCATCTTTATTATCATCTTCATCACCTCTAGAATACTCAAAGAATATGATATTGCATTGTTCTCAAGCTCTTCAATCTCTAGGGAATCATCATCTTCAATTTCTTGTTCAATCCTTTCTTCATCCTCTTGAGTTATATAGCTTGCATTGACAGGTGGATCCTTCAAGGCAAGCCTTTGGGATGCTCCTACAATCTGATTTTCATTAGGAATTTGGCGAGATCCTTGTTGGAAAATTTTCCTCTTCAATACTTGTCATTTCATTTACTAATCTCTACAACATCGGATCGGTTCTCTTGTCTTTAGGATGTTGGGATTTGTCTTTTCTTAAGGGATTCTTGATTTTTACTAATAATATGAGGTCATCCTCAACTTCAATGGCCATTATTTGTGCTTGTACAATATTCCTTGGTTGAACCCTCCAAAGAAAGAATCCTACCTTTGGCATTTGAGAATTTATGAAGAATATATTTACATTGTTATTGAAGGAACATCTTCAAGAGGTATCCTTTTGAGTAACTTGTTATAATGGGATACGAAGTCTCTCACGGTCTTGTTAGATATTTTATTCATTGGAGCCAATTACACCAAGAGATCTTGACAGTCTTCAGTTGATTTGAATCTTTCCTCAAAGGTAGTCTTGATGACATCCCAATAGGTGACTGATCTAGCTCGTAGAAGGTAGAACCATTATGTCGATTTGTCTTGAAGTGAATACAAAAATAGTATCACATCAACATCATCATGTCTCGATTCCAAGAATTACACAAAATGTGGTGAAGTTAGAGATGTGCTATTCAAAAAGTTACGTGTCGCCACCTTTGGAATTTGGAAAGTTCTTGTAGGAACCTGTAGGTAGATTGTGAAGGGGAGGTGCTAGAGTGAGTGGACATGTATTCCTTCCCCATGGAAAAATGGGTTGGAGTACTTCTTCTTTGTCTCGCCATGGTTGTTCCCGCTTCTCGCTTCTAATTTAGCTTCACTAGGGAATTCCATGTTCAATGGTGGGTGGAAGGCATGAGAAATAAAAGAATTTTTAGGGAGAATACAAAAGGACACTGTTGAATATGAAAGGTGATTCAGATGAATCAACAATGGGCATTTCGACAATGGATTTCAATAAACTCTCTTTTTGTGTTTTCAATTTTTTTTGTATTTTAGGAATATCTGATTTTTTTGTATTTTCTTGTGATTGTATTTTGGGTGCAGATTGCTGCCAAGTCTTCCCCATGGTGGGCACTAAAAACTATTGGCAAGAAAAAAATTTCGAGTGGAAAAATTGGTGGGTATCTTTCCAACGCTCTGGGAATCTAAGTCCCTCTACTTTAATGGTGTAGCTCCATATTATTATATGCATATGAAATGTATTTTTGTGGTGTCCTTATGGACAAGGATCCAACAGGGGCATTCCACTGACCTTGTGAAAAAAAATTACAATTGCTTGCAAGAGAGGAATTTGATAGGAGAGCGGGAAAGGGAGTGAGAAAAAGAGAGGGGATTAATGTTGTAGGTAGAAAATAAAATTCTTACAACCATTAACCATAAAATTCCAACACATAGATTAGAAGAAATATAATTTTGTAAATGGAAACAAGACAAGTTAAGATTTAGAACACAAAGTCTCACAAATCTCCTTATCAAAAAAAGGAAACAAACTCATTTCTTCATTGATGCTTGGGAAAAATTGTACATAGTGAGAGTGGGAAGAACATAGAGATGAGAAATAGAGGAAATGTTATCTTTTTGCTTCTTCACAAGTGATAATCTCTCATGAACACACAAAATTGACAACCCTTAAGAATGAGGGTGTCATTACATTATATATAATAAGAAAAATCTTCATCTCGCCCCCATGTGGATTTTCATTTGTCCTACACAAGATATCACTTCTTAAATTCCTAGGAATATGATTAAGTCCCCTTTTATAATTTAAGGGAAACTTATTACATTTTAGACTATAGTCATAGTAATGAATAGGAAAAACATCAAGATTGCTCATAATGAAGAATTAGAAAGGGGGTAGAGAAGAAGAGAAAGAATGATGAAGGAGGGGAAATAAGAGATGCTCCCAAGAATGAAGATACCTCGATATTGATGAAGATATTACCCTAGCTCAAAAAATTAGTGTCGAGAAACACTATTCCAAGACCTCCCAATATGAGCTCGATGGATGAACACAAACAATGCCCATGATGGTCCTCCTTGATACCTAGTTTATGAACCTTTTTAGCCCATTGATCTCACCTCAACCGACTCACATTCAATCACCCAGCTCCCCGAGTGATGAAGATGAATTCACTTGTTATGCCTTGAGATGCACTGTTTTGTCTCTGAACACAATTGAACTTAAGATGATGCTTCCAGGACCCTTATGAAGTTATCATTCCTCTGTTTGAGCCATGAAATCATCTTTCCATCCTACGAAGAGTCAAAAAGTGGAAAGATGAGTGAAAATAGGGCCATCTGCAACTTTCTATACTCAAGACTGAAACTTTCTATTTTAAAATGTGAGATCAATACCTGCTATTTTAGGACATATCACCTATTTTGCCCCAATTTTACCTTTCCTAACCTCTTGGCATATTTCATCCTCTCCTGTTATTGATGCATTTCTATTTTTAGTAGGTTGTTTTTAGGGACCTGCTATTTTGGGAAAAATTTCATTTTTACGCCCTTTCTCCCCACTTTGCATCTTTCTGATTGTCATGAGTGATCAAACTTGCAATTCGGGGCTTATTATTTTTGGCAAGTGGGGAGCATAGAATATACTATTTTTAGTAATTTGAAAAAACAACCTCGGTTTGCGATGGGAATAAATTTTTTTGATTCGGATCTTCATCAAAATCACGTGTTCCAAATTTCACCATGTTTCGCGCCCACCGAGTGCTAGAAAAAAAATTGAAAATTTTGCTTGGTGCGGATTTGGGCACAAAGCTACCAAGGCAAACTATTAATGGAGTCACTGAGATTTTTGGAATTTTTCTTCCTCACCTTAGATTGAATAAAAATTACCATTTTTGATCCGGGTTTTCTCTCTAGATGTTCTCAGTGCAAAATTTTAGCTTCACCCGCCTCCGGATCAATGGGAATTACAAAAGAAGGGTTTAGGGAACGAAATTTGAAAATTATTCCATTAATGATCAGAGGCACATTCTAAATTTCTGTTTTCTTCAGCTTGAATGCATTTGGGAGAGGAAGAGATGCTCCAAATTTCACTAGATTCCACCTCGGGGTTTGTGAGATATAAACACTTCTTCATTTTTGCTCATGGGAGTTTCTAGTAAAAATTCGCCATGGTGATAGATGGAAAAGAAAGGGTTTATAGGATATTGCATTGGTGGAGAAATGTGAATGGATGTATAATTAAGGATTTTTGTGGTCGAAGAAATGGAAATGGAAAATAATGGAGGTTTCCTGGTAGTGGGTTTCATAGGTGCACTAGGAAGAAGCAACAAAAACAATTAGAGATTGCAAAAAAACTTATTTTTTCTCCAACTTAGACATGAGTAAATTTTTTTGTCCCAACAATCCCAAATTTTGGGATGGTTGGTGAAATTTTTTATCCCCTGTCTGATTTTTCCACTTGTCATTTTGCGATTTATTGAGGCGGAAGAGAGGGGGCTGCAAAAAACCTCATAAGCAACTTCGGGTCAATGAGTGACCAAGAGCCAAAATGGGAGGGGGAAATTTTTGTGTCCCAACCATCCCAAATTTTTGAGATGGCTGGTGCAAAAATTGAGCCCCTCTCTAATTTTTCCACATGGTACTCTATGGTTGGATGAAGCTAGGGGCTAGAAAATGGTGCACGAGGGCTTAACTAGGCTATTTGGGCTCCAAGAAGGTCATATCATGGTCTAGGAGCTTATTTAAGAGGTTGTGGGAGTTTTTTGTCCCAACTGTTCCAAAAATTTGGGACAATTGGTGCACAAAATTGTGCCACCACCTAGGCTTGACACGTGTCCACCCCTGAAGTTGACTAACTCCTTGATCTTACCTTGGACAACAACTTGATGGAGGCATAACTTGAGTTTCCGGATGAATTTTCCCACACTTCGTTATATTAAATTGAGTTGAAATTACCTTTTGAACACAATGGAATGGGTTTCATAACTTATTTTTTCCTGTAACCTCCTAAAATAGAATTTTTTGTCGGTCTCAAAGATTATGCATGTTGAAATTAGGTCAGGTAGAATTTACCGAGTCTTGTGAAAAATGTCGATTACCATACTCTATACCTCTGAATTAACTTTCTAATGATATTTATTTTGGCCTACAACTCTTTTACAAGACTCCCGCATTCACTTCCCGAAGCTCGAACCGCTTTTTTAACACTTCAATTTGATTCACCCTTTAGGACCCGCTTTTTGCTAAAACTATCCCAAAACCTCTTAAAATTCCCAAAATATTCCACAATCAATTGAAAAATGTTCTTAGCTCTCCGATACACTTCCTTGATGAGTTTGGGCCTTTTATTCCACTCCGAGGTGTGTGCACTAGCCTCAAAAAGACCAAAAATAATCTTTTTAAAGCTTCTTTCAAAGTTTGTCTTGATGAATCCTATCTTGGAAGTACCTGATTGTACATGTTATTTATAAATAACCTATGGAAATGAAGACACAACACATTAGACTACTCAGAAGGAGGGGATATGAGTGATACATGGGCTAGGATGATCTGGAGGAGGGCTCGGGGGTGACCTTTGAATAGAAAATTCATGGTAGGGTATGGTTATCATGCTTTAAGGATTGAATTTTTACCTTGCAAAAGCTCATGACAACACCTTACCACCTTGAAAATTGTTATAACCACCCCTATATATACCGTGGTATCTTCCTCTATATCTGCCTTTATATCCGCCACCATACCCTTGGTAGTTAGGGTTGTAGTTATTGCCTTGATACCTCCTCCATAATGTGCTTGTCTACCTTGATATCCTTGGTATTGTGACGGTACAGCTATTGTTGGTAATTGTATTATGGTGGGTTTTTGAATGGATATTTTGGGGGTTGGTTATTGTGGTGGGGGTGTTGGTAGTGGTTTTTGTTTGGCTATAATCACTCTTCAAGATGATTTAACGAAAAATAAATTTTGTAAATCCTAATTACAGAGTCACATATGATAATAAATGCTAAAATATAGATTTGACACAATCAATAAGTTAATAAAATATGAAACCCTAAGAGAAGGAGAGAGAGGGTGGAATTAACTTATTTATACTTGATATGGGAGTCTATGACTAATGCAGATTGGGAAAAATTCTGAACAAGAGGTGATCTGTGTCATTATTTCTCGAATAAATTATAGAGAGTAGGAATATGGCCAAACATGGGCACCCATGGCGGGATAGCGGTGCCTAGCCACCGAAGACCTCTACTTGTCCGCCCGTGACTGTGAAAATGGTTAGAACTTGATCTTCACTATGTTACACAAGTGTCACAAATATTATGTGTTGGTTTCCTGTGTGTCATAATATGATCGCCGAGGTACCTGTAACCTACAAAACAAAGAATCACCTACAAAATCACCAATACCACATCAAATCCAAAAAAATAAAGATGTAATATGGGGATTCATCGACCTACGATGGTCACTTAATAGAGTGAACTTACGACCGAGTACTTCACTACATCTCGTACTCCATGTATTTCTTGTGCGTGTGTGTGTGTGTGTGTGTATAAATCATGCCCTAGGATGCCCTTGTGCAAGTGCACTTGATAGTGGGTTGTAGCTAGATGTAGCAATGTAAATAGATGTGTAGATGGAATAAAAAAATTCCCCTTCCTACATAGTGTATGCAAAAATGAAATCCCTTATCCCTTGATTGAATGCCAAATGGATGCTTTGAAGTGCTTTAAGATCCTTTTGAGTGCAAACTTAGGTGGTGGTAATAATGCTTAGAGCTTGGTCCTTTATTTTGAACACATATTTATGTATTTATATGATTCTCTTTTTTAATTTTGTAATTGACTACCTTGGAAGGCTAACTCATAAGAAAATAAGATTCCTAAAAGATAAAAGAGGCCCAAAAAGTGAATAAAGTGGAAATAAGTTAGGGGCATCCAGAGGGGACGAGGGTGCTGGCGCTGGCGTCCCCGGCTGAGTGTTGGTGTCTCAAGTCATAAAATACAAGCAAGTAAAGTTATGACTCGGCTTTTGGGGTATGAAAGACCAAATATAAAGCAAGAAAGAAGACAAAAGGCTAAAGACATTCACAATTACTAGTTTTCTTGCTTAGGAATCGAAATGCTAGTATGTATTTATGATCCGAAAATTGACCAAAATTTTTTCCTCGATCACGGACCCCTATAGGCATTAAATTATTTTCCAAACTTACCCCATTAAAATAAACTTAAAACAATGCAATAATTAAAGTACACTACACACATGTTGATAATGGAGTTTAACAGAATGCCTACGTCTCCGGTTCCTTAATAGAACCGATATATTATCAACTTCAAATGATTGTAATAAATAATACAATCTAAGCATGATAATACTGAATACATAAGAACAAGAATCTTTATACCAAGTAGTGACCCTAGATGATAGATTCGATCCAATATTCTCCTTCAAGCACGATGTCCTTTGGTTTGTCAATTGGTCTTCCGGATGGCACCCCAGTCAATTCTCCAGGATCTGCATTCTAAAGTGTGGCTCAAATGTGGCCTATTGGGTATATGTAATAAGTCCCAATTACAATTTTTCCTATTAAAATAGGTCTTATTTTCTCTCCATATTGCCTATATTAAAATATGTTGTACATCTCCATAATGTCATCATGATCGCCATCAAACTTCACTAGTCGTCCTTCTTGGCTCGGGCTCAGAGTATGTCTTCTCGAGGGAATTCAGAGCTACAAAATAATATTTCACCTATTAAAAATAATAATAATGCCTATAATGATAGGGCTTACATATTTACATGCCTATAATAATAGGCCTTAGCTCCAAATGTGCCTATAATAATATAGGACTTATTTTCTCACAAATGTGGGCCTTCACATTTTATTATGGCCACACATTATAACACCACCATATTTTCCTATTAAAATAATAATAATAGGACTTATAAATATTTATCCAAAATATTCTCCCCCTCCTTTGAGCTCCAAGAAAATAGCTTAGAGTTGTGTGTGTTTACAATGTACCCGGGTCCCCTATTTATATTGATTAGGAGCCCGAAATATAAGGATATTTGATAATATCCATGGCTTATTTTTTAAAATATCCCATAATAATCCTCAATGGATTAGGCTTAGCCAAATTATCCATGGCATAAGAATAATTTAGCCACCAAATATTTAATCCACTTCAAATAATATCCTTAATAGGCTTTGAGCGGGTTATAAGGGATTAATTCTTTTTTAAGCTTTTAAATAAGCTTAAGCCATATTTTTTTAAAAATCAACCCCATAATAATATCCACTCTTCACATGGATGGAGCAGCTTTATGTGGGAAAAAATCCCACATTATATGCAAGCCTTTTTAATAGGCTTTATCCACCAAAATTTATTCTCACGTGGACTTTTCCTCTCTCTTTTTTTTATAAAAGATTATAAAACCTTTTATGTGGGTAAAAACCATAAACCCACCTTTAATGCCACATGTATAAATAATAAATCCACATGGTCACATGCATATTTTCCATGTGTCAAATGAAGTTGTGCAACTATGCCACATGTCACCATGTCATTTTTCCATTTGGTGTATCCTTCAGTTGTTGACTACCAATTAACCGAACTTTGACCGATCATAACTTTTGCATACAAACTCAAATTTGGTCCATTCAAAATGCATTGGAAAGGTCTTGGTGATCTCTAAGAAATGATACTAACATTAGATGATTTCAAAATCATATATTTTCCATTGAATAATTTTGATCAAACTTTGACCAGCCACCAGATGTACATACGACTCCATTTTTGACGCTCAAATAGTCGACGGAAAGCTCTCAGAATCATCTTCCAGACCGTAGAAATCCTAGGATATTTAGGGAAATTATTTCCTTTGTAATTTCCTCTAGATCACACCTCCCCAATGGGAAAGGATTTTTGTCCCAAAAAGCTTGTGAACTCCAAATCACCTTGCTGAGAAGAGATCATCACAGTATTCTGCCAACTCCACATTCAAAAATGATGGCTCAAACTCTAGGACCTATGGAACTTGGGCTCATTACCTCTTGCTGCACCAATTTGATATCCAAAGAAGACCTCCACGCCTCCGTTGTATGGTGCTAAGTTTCTTAATGAAACCTCAACGCTCCCACTGTGTAGTGCTAAGCTTCCAGATATCTGACAACAAGGATCTTCTTTGACTCTATAACACAATTCCCAAATCCTAGTTGATTCCATATAATCCAAAATAGTTTGAAGGAACTCCATGTTACTTAGAGTTATGATTGATCTGATGTTAATGATGGACAATGACTTTTCAGGTACCATCCTGCTACAGGGTCATAAGAGACTCTACACAAAATGAAGTTACGACCTGATGTCACGTCCCTTTCCAAACTTCAACACCTCCAATGCATGATGCTAAGTCTCTTTCAAGACCTCAATGCTTCCAATGCATTCGAATGTGTGATCGCAATGCCTTGACACCGAATGACGTTCCAAGCTAATATTTTGAGAGCTCCTTTTGTTGACAAACAATATCAGGTGCCATTCTGCTAGATGCCCATGATGGAATCTTCACAGAATGAAGTTTTGACCCGACGTCAATGCCAATGGTGATTTAACTAACATTTTGTTACACGGTCACAATGCCTCTACACAGAATGAAGTTCCAAGCTGACATTTGTGAGCTCTATTGTCTGCAAAATGGCTGACAAATCTCCAAACTCATAGATATGAGTATCCAACTGTAATGGTCACTCAAACATTTGATTAGGAGATATGCGCCCTAACAGGGTCTTTATACAAATTTCAAATACAAGTGTAAGGGAAAACATTTCCTAATACATCATGTAAAACTAGTTGTAAAAATGCTCCATTTTTGGAGTCTTGTACAATAAGCTTAAATACCAATTTTATAGGAAATAACTTCACATGATAAACCTATCACAAAAATTTCTCCTACTCAGTGGCTTATGTACTTGGTCTTCTCCACTGCATCACAATCATGGATTGACCTAGTTTTTCTCTTCCCTGTTAGACAAATAACTCAACAAGGACCAAATATACTGCATCTCATGGTATTAGCAATTTACCAAAATAATTTCCCTCTAAGGGTTCTTACTAATGCAAGTATAAAAAAGTACAAACATTGCCCAAAAATTGGGTCTTTGAATAATCTCAATAAATTACCAAAAGATCGTCGACCGATCTCTCATTTGCATATGAGATATAATGGAATAATCCAAATATAAATGTGAGAAAATTAATAAGGATGTTAAACTTGTCCCTCACCTATCCCACCAATATGGACTCCACAAGTATAAGCTGATGCCATCACTATCCACTTGGCCTGCACTAATCAACCTAGCTCAAAGAATAGCAAGTTTGCAAGTGCGATAACCTGCTTTGATACCAACTTGATCCGAAAATTGACTAAAATTTTTCCCTTGATCACGGACCCCTATAGGCATTAAATTATTTTCCAAACTTACCCCATTAAAATCAACTTAAAAATGTAATAATTCAAGTACACTGCACATAGGTTGATAACAAAGTTTGGAAGAATGCCTATGTCTCTGGGTTCCTTAATAGAACCGATATATTATCAACTTCAAATGACTGTAATAAATAATACAATCTAAGCATGATAATACTGAATACATAAGAACAAGAATATTTATACCAAGTAGCGACCCCAGATGATAGATTCGATCCAATATTCTCCTTCAGGCATGATGTCCTTTGGTTTGTTGATTGGTCTTCCGGATGGCACCCCATTTGATTCTCCAGGATCTACATTCTGAAGTGTGGCTCAAATGTGGCATATTGGGTAGTTTTGTAATAACTCCCAATTACAAATTTGCCTATTAAAATAGGTCTTATTTTCTCTCCATATTTCCTATATTAAAATAGGTTGTACATCTCCATAATGTCGCCATGATCACCATCGAACTTCACCAATTTTCCTTCTCGGCTTGGGCTCAGAGTATGTCTTCTCGGAGGGAATTCGAGCTATAAAACAATATTTTTCCTATAAAAATAATAGGACTTAATAATAATAATAATGCCTATAATGATAAGGCTTACATATTTACATGCCTATAATAATAGGCCTTAGCTCCAAATGTGCCTATAATAATATAGGACTTATTTTCTCACAAATGTGGGCCTTCACATTTTATTATGGCCACACATTATAACACCACCATATTTGCCTACTAAAATAATAATAATAGGACTTATAAATATTTCTCCAAAATATTCTCCCCCTCATTTGAACTCCAAGAAAATAACTTAGAGTTGTGTGTGTTTACAATGTACCCGGTCCTAGAAATGTACCCAAGTGTGTGATTTTGTGTCTACATTTACCCCCACTTTATCTTGTTGAGTGAATACTCTATAACATAAACTAGATAAGATATGCATACCTGATAACAATGTAGAATGTGTAGCGAGAAGTGTGCTTTGAGTGGACAAGTGATATGTGGAAGGATGTAAGAAATGAAGAGTGGAAACTAGGAAAGGAAAGTGACCCTAAGGGTGTATGCGTATGTGTTGTGTTGTACCATGTGGTACGTATTTTTGTGCTTGTTGAAGGATGCTTCTTATTACGTATTAAGGATGGACTTGCAAAAGAAGAGTGAAGAAGTAGTCAAAGATGTGTATATGAAAAATTTGCATAAGTATGTAAAGCATGTGAAAGTATGTAAAAGTAGTAAATGGAAAGTGTGCACCTGATTTGCGAAAGAGTGAAAAGGATAGAAAATGTCCTGAAATGTTGTAGAAGAGTGATTTTTGGGTAATGTCACACCATGAGCAAGTTTCTTGGGCGATCTCACACCAATAGTGTGTTTTTGGGTGATCTTATGCCAAGTGTGAGTTTTTGGGTGATCTCATGCTAAGTGTGAGTTTTTAGATGATCTCACACCAAAGAGCAAGTGTTGGAGAGAGAGTTCTAGTGTTACTCTCCTTCCATGAATTTGCTTCGATTACACACCAATGCAGATGGTGTGATCCTATTTTGTCCATGTTGTCCCCGATTTTTTCTCGAATGTATTTTTGTTCTGATTGAAACGGAAATAGAACACATTCTCGCTTGCAGAGGACTATGCGGTATCTGTGAAAATTACTCTAAAAATGGTTATAAATTGTGTTGATATGAGAAACTCGATCAGAACTTACCCCCGTGACATTAGCGCCATAGGAGGACACATGAACCCATGAAATCTTGTCTATGCTTGGGTTCTCGTGTCTGCTATATGTTGAGGACCCAAGTCAAATTCTAGGTCATCCCGAGAATGTATGACTACTTTGTTCTTGTCTTTATCTTGCAGCACTGCACTATAGCTCGAGCTATTATATGGGGTGACTAATTCACCCAATGTATGCCCCCTTTATTTGGGGTGTATATAACGTCATTAGGAGTATGTGACCCAAAGAGAGGCCCCCGATGTTAAAATAAACTATATCCTTGCATGGGTGAGGGAATGTGCATGGTAGAAACTAAGGCACATGTAAACAATATGGCTAGAAATCATGTGTTAATAGAAAAATTAGCAAACATGCATTATAAAATAGTGTAACAAACAAGTTTTCATACAAGATGGACCACAAAAAGTGGGTTTCAAACATGGAACATCACTCACAATGTCACAAGAAAATAAGCGCTGAAGTGGCCAAAATCATACAAACAATGATCAAGAAAGGCATAGGGCATAACCCACAAACAATGACATAAAATAACAAACAATGGAAAGCAAAGTGTAACAGACAACCATGGTGGAAAATAGTTCCTACAAGGAAAATTTTGCACATGAAGCACCCATTAACATGTTATAAAGATAAGAAGTATGTCAAAGCATGTATGTACCAATAGAAAGTAGTGTGCTAGGAAGTAGAAGTAGTAAATAATGAAATAATAACACCTATAATGTGTGAGAAATTAGATTCTCCAGAACCTCAAAGGGGGAGTGGTAAGAGGTACAATTCCAAACATCATTGCATCGTGTAAATATTTATAAGAAGTCTACATTCACAACTAGAGAACAAGTGAATGCACATGTGTATATAGAAAAGATAATGACATATTATATATCTTGCTAACATAGTAAATAAAGTGTACATGTAAGTATGAGAAAGCAAGAGTACATGCAACCAAGCTATACAATATGGAGTGTATGAATGTGATGGAATGGTATGAAATGTGAATGTGATAAGGGTAGCGTGCCCCCAAGAGGATGTGTATGAGTATGAGATGAGGTTAATTTATAAAATACCCCTCAACAATCAAGAATGCACCATATAACAAAAGTGCGTCATCAAGAAATGGTTTGATAATGTGTACTAGAAAGATATATCAATTAATCATAAAGCATGAAAAGTGTGACTAATTTGAGGTTCATTTCCTATTTAGACCCTCGAAATATGAACCGTGGAACTAGAGTGCATCATAGGGCAAAGATAGAAGTTGTACATCAAAGTGTATAAGAGAGACTAGATGTAAAGCACGAAGCATAATGTGTATGTGTAGAGATTAGAAAGAAATAGTAATGATTGAAGGGGGAATAAAGCACGATGCCCCCAAGTGTGTGATGAAAATTATGCTATCAAATGAGAGTGAAGGGAAAGGGTCCTCCACCCAATGTCTAAGGAGATAAAGGCGTGTGACAATGCTCTAAGATTGGTGGTGTATGAGAAGGATGATGTGCATGTGAAGGAAGGCTATGTGGTGAAGGAGGTGATGAGCACCTATATGAAGGACTAGTGGACCTATGAGGATGACAACGTTGTGTAGTAGGATGTGTGTGAATAGGAGAACTAGGTGCTGAGTATGCCTTAGATTTGAGAGGCCCTAGAGGCCTAGATATTATAACTTGGTGGAAGAATGTCATTAAGAGGAGGTAGAGGTAATGGTGTGCATGGTGGGACACCTTTAAGAGTGACAACTTGTTTATTGTGTATGAACTTGAGACACATATGATTCATGGAGGGAATAACTTGAGTGGTGCAGAGCTAATGGAGACCTAAGAACATGTCACAACCTTTGATTAAAGATGCCACAAAATGACACAAGCATGGTGAGAGGCCAAAATGTAATGGGAATTCTAATGTAATTGAAATATTTAGGGGCTGGATACAAAATAGGAGAAATTGGACATTTTATAGCTAGAATAAGTGCAACAGAGCACACACAAATGGAGCCTCAAGAGAGATCATAGTATTATTGACAATGTATGAACCGACACAAGCATTGATGTGTAGTGAATTAGAAGAGAATGTTACATGATAATCGTAATTAGAAAATGAAATAGATAGTGGTGATGCATCAACATAAGTGAAAAGAAAGTTAATGGGACCCAATAAAGGAGGGGGCATAACATGATATGTATAATTAGTTGAAGAATTTGAAGTTTTTGTATCCTTCTTAGGCAAAGGGTCATTAAATATTTTGAGATTTTGTTATCATTGACTAGTGTAGAAGAAGAAGAAGATGGAGGAGGGAGCTCTAGTGAATTATTGTTAATTAGATCTTGAATGAGATGTATGAGTTTGAAACAATGATCAGTAGAATGTCCAATACATTGATGATAATCACATTTAGCATTTTTTTCATAATGGTGGCCGTGAGGGTGAGATGGATCAAGATTGAGAGGTGGTGGAAGAGTAATGAGATTTATTTCAAGAAGTTGAGGAAGTAGAAAGCGAGGTGTATATGGTAATTTGGTGAATATACACTTTAGAGGTTTCCATTGAAGATTTTCAGGAGGAAAGATGAAATTGATAGTTGTCTTTGTTTTAATAGGTTTAGGAGAAGGTTTGAATGTTGAATTAGATTAAAACCTAGTAGAATAATATGAAGAAGAAGAATATTTATATTTGAGCTTTCCCATAGAGAGTAGTTTGACTTCACACATTTTGAGCATATGAAATAGTTGGTCGAAAGGAGAGGTTTCAAAGATAACACTCTCCTATAGTGGTGGTAAGAGGCTTTGAATAAATAGATCTTGTAGTTCCAAATCAGCAAGCACATTTGTCATCTTAGCTAGGTTGTTCTTATAGCATAATACATAGTCAACTAGATGTTCATTAGATATTTGTTTAATTTGTGTGAGTTGTGCATAAGAGATATTATTTCTGATATTAATTGAAAAGTGAGAAAGAAAAACATCAGCTAAATGTGTGAAATATGTTACCAAATGAACAAGTAGATCGTAAAACCAACACATAACATAATCTTGAAGACTCCTAGGAAATAGCTTAGCCAACAATGTATGATCATCTACATAATCTAGACATGCCACATGAAAATCTTAGAGATGACCTTGAGGGTCACCATTTCCATTTAAAATGGGAAGCTTGGGGTGATGAAGTTGAGAGGAAGTGGGTAAGTAGAAACGATGGGTACAAAAGGACCGTGAAGGAGTAAGGGGGAATTAAGAGATGGAGAGGAGCGTGAAAAATCTTTTTATAATTGATGGATTTGAAATTGTAAGTCTTGATAGAGAGAAGTGAGGTCTTGTGTTCCAGAAGAAGATACTTGTCACGTGGGATAAATAAGAGGTGGAGTGAAGTGGTTGGTAGGAGTAGGAATAGACACAAGAATAATAGAAGTAGGTGGAAGGGTAGAAGAAGGAGGTTGTGTTGTAATAGGAATAAAAGCAATATTAGAAGTAGGAAGGTTAAGCTCAGCTAGATTGGTGACCTCCTCACGAGAAGTGAATAAAAGAAAATCTAAATCTTACGGATGTTCAACAATATGAGCATTGAGATCACAAAGGTCTTCATCAGAAAAGGGGGATAAATTTTAGCCATGTTAAGAAGATGAGAATATGCCTAAAAGCTAGGTTGGGTTCAAGCGATGGGTTCACCAAATGATTTAACAAAAATAAAATTTTATAAAACCCTAATTTTAGAGTCACATATGATAATAAATGTTAAAATACAAATTTGACACAAGAAATAAGCTAATAAAATATGAAACCCTAAGCGCAAAAGAGAGGGATGGACTTAGCTAATTTATACTTGATCCGGATTGATGCATACTTAGAAAACTATTGAAAAGGAGGTGATTCATGTCATTATTTCTCAAGATAAATTACTGACTACATGAGTATGGACAAACACAGGCTCCCATGGCGGGATAGGGGAGCACAGGCACCTTGATGACCTCTCTTTGGGTGCTTGTGATCGCAAAACTGTTAGAACTTGATCTTAAATCAGTATCGCACGAATGCCAAAAATATTTTGTGTTGGTTGCCTATGTGTCGAATATGATCATCAAGGTACTGTAACCTATAAAATAAAGATTCACCTTCAAAACCCATAATACCACATCAAAATCAAAAAAATAAAGATGCAATATTGGGAGACAAATTGGCCCCAAAGGTCACCCAACAAAGTGAACTTATGATCGAGAACTGCACTACATCTTATACTCCATGTATTTATTATGTTCGTGTGTAGAAATTTTGCCCTAGGATGCCCTTGTGAAAGTTCACTTGATTGTGGGTTGTAGCTAGATGTAGCAATATAAATAGATGTGTGGATGCAATAAAGAAACTTCCCCTTCCTACGTAGTGTATGCAGAAAATGTAGTCCTTTATCCCTTTGTTGAATGCCAAATGGATACTTGAAGTGCCGTAAAGAGCCTATTGAGTGTAGGTTTGGGTGATATTAATAATGTTTAGAGCTTGGTCCTTTATTTTGAACACATAACTATGTATTTATATGATTCCCTTGTTTGAATTTTGTAATTGACAACTAAAGGCCAACCCATAAGAAAATAAGAGGCCCAAAAAGAGAAAATAAAGTGGAAAGAGGTCGTGTGAACCCAAAGTGGACAAAGGAACTCCGCCAGATGACGTATTGGTTGGGCGTTGGCGTCGAAGCCATAAAATATAAGAAAGTAAAGTTCTAACTGGGATATGGAGTATGAAATACCAAATAGAAAGCAAGAAAAAAATACAAAACGCCAATGGAATTTTTCAATTACTAGTTTTCTTTCATATGAATCTACGAATGCTTGTATATATTTAGGACCTAGAAATGTACCCAAGTGCGTGATTTTATGTCTACACAAGCATTATAGTCCTTTAAGTCTTCCATGGCATCGATTACAAGACAAGTATGATGATAGTGGTTGAATGACCCACAAGTTGTATAATACATCAAATGATTTGTGGGTGGGGATACTTCTATTAATGGAAAAATATATTATGTGTGTTGGTACCACAATCTACATATGCCACACCAAGTTCTTTCAATCGCGGTTATGTTCTTAGAATAATATTTTTATGAGGAATTTTGTCTTACTGCATTGCGGCTCTTTTTTGTTTTTTCTAGGTAGGGACATTCTATCTTGCTATGTCCTTACACACAACATATTATACACCAAATTTTTGGTCTTGCAGTGTTCCTGGGGTTAATTGTTTATGAGATCTTCTTTCCTCTGGGTATTCTATTATAGTTTCAACTTAACCAAATCTATATGTACCCTTTCTAGTTTACTTTTAAGGTATATTTCTCCTTCTCTTCTCCATGGTTGTGACTACAATCTTGTATCTATTTATAATGCATCTACAAAGCTTGTATATACCTTCTCATCCGATGAAGCTCTCGGGTAAGGTAATAGACAAAAGATAAACCACTCAATTCTTTTCTTATTTGTGAGAGGTTCTTCCAAACTTCTTGCCACATTTTTAAACATGTAATCAAACTCCATTACTATTTCTTCCTCTTTTTCAATAATATTTCTCATTTTGCTTTGACACTTTCTATAGGTGTGTTGTCACTTACCCAAAAATGTGCAATTTTTGAAATTTTTGTTAAGTAACCCCTTTTCCTAAGTTTGTCCGCCTTTTTGAAGTTTGGAAAAAATCAAAACAATTAGTCATTTTAAAAGTATTTTAGGCCACATTTGGTGTATTATGCGGTAATTTTAGGTTCTAGAGGGTCAAGAGGAACAAGTTCCTCCAGGCCTCCGATTCCCATCCCCGTCTTCTCCACATTACTCTTGGGTTCTTTTTTTTTTGTGGCTCTTTATAACCCCAACAAATTGTTCCTTTTGGACCCTTATTCTCAACACCCGCTTGTTCTCCATAATGCATTTAAACCCACAAGTCTTTGTTATATAGTTATGCAAAGATTGTGTAATAAGAAAAAATAATTCTCCATTTCCCCTCATTCCTCACAATTTTGTGACTCTTGTGTTCCACTTTGTTACTTTTTATTGCTAATACTTTTGATGTTTTTGATACTCGGACCCTCGTTCTATTAGATCTTGTGTTCCCCGAAAGCTTGATTTGTTCGCATGAACCATAGTATGCTCATATTATGGGTTTGTCAGATATCTTAGGTCCTCCCGGCCCCTTTTTCACCTAGAACTCAGTTCCCCCTTCCCTCTCTCGCATTCTATTGAGTCTATTTATGTTTCGGTACTTCAAAGGTTTTTAATCTCACGACCTTTGTTCCCTATCCGCAATGTATGAAAGATGGTTTAAAAATGTTCTTTAAACATCTTCGTTCCATGCATTTTATTGTATCACTCATTTTAACCATTTTTTTTCGAAATGCTTCAACATAAAAGGGGGTAAATGTAATTCATTTTCATCATTTCAATTTGTGAATTCCAACTATGCACTTTGTTTTAACTCCTCGTGTCCTCAAGGATGTTTTTAGCCATATCTTGCTCAATTTTCATCCATTTTCAAAAATTCAAATTATATTAGGTCGTTGTCAAAGTGTCATTCTTTTCATAGTAAAGGTGAGTCATTTCATGTCCATTTGATTTAACTTGGTGGTGTTTTATATTTTATGCCCTATCCTTTGATTCCTTCCTGTAAGTCATTGTTGAGCCCCATTTCTCTAAGTCTTTCCCTCACCTTTCACCATGAAGTTTAAGTATGGATGCTATGAACACATATCTTCCTTAGAAACCTTTGTACCAAACATAGGGGATAATGATGTGAGACATTTGAATCTAGATGATTTCTAGGCCAGGTAAAATGATGATTTTCCCATATTTATGGCCCAATGTATTAAAAATAGTGGAATCACCCATGTTTCTAGTTTTCCCTTGACTATTTAATGCACTGACATTGTCCTTTCATGTGCCTCATGTTCTGACCCTATCACCAAGGAAGTTAGAGATCCTCAATGCCAAATCATTTCTAAACTTGATGTCATTTGTATTACTGCAGCCT